>OU342733.1:531074113-532274113 GCA_910589765.1 Avena atlantica | reverse complement strand
TGAAGGGATCTGCTAGATTCTTAGTTGTTTGGATATAATCCAATGCTATTACTCCGGAGTTTCTCATTTTCCTAACAGATGTCAATCTTCTCTTTATATGTCTTGATGACTTCATATTATCCTTTGAACTACTCACTTTGACGATCACAGTTTGATTGTCGCAGTTCATAAGGATAGCCGGCACAGGTTTATCAACAACCGGCAAGTCAATCAAGAGTTCACGAAGCCAATCTGCTTCGACAGTAGCTGTATCTAGTGCTGTGAGTTCTGCTTCCATTGTTGACCTCGTTAAGATGGTCTGCTTGCAAGACTTCCATGAAACAGCGCCACCACCATGAGTGAATACGTATCCACTTGTGGCCTTCAACTCATCAGCATTAGAGATCCAATTTGAGTCACTATACCCTTCAAGTACAGCAGGGTCTCCGGTATAGTGAATACCATAACTCGATGTACCCTTTAGATAGCGCATTACTCTCTCAAAAGCATGCCAATGATCATCTACCAGATTGGAAACAAACCGGCTAAGTTTGCTTACAGCAAACGCGATGTCATGCCTTGTTGCGCTAGCTAAATACATTAACGAGCCAATTATCTGAGAGTATCTCAGCTGATCTCTAGTTGTCCTTTTGTTCTTTTGAAGCATCTTACTAGGAACATATGGTGTCGGCGAAGGAGTACAATCTGAGTAGCCAAAGCGACTCAACACCTTCTCCACATAGTGAGATTGCAGAAGTGTAATTCTGCCATTCTCATCTCTCAGCAGCTTGATGTTTAGAATAACACCAGCTTCTCCAAGGTCTTTCATGTCAAAACTTTGAGACAAGAAACTCTTAACCTGTTCGATGACAATCATATTTGTCCCAAAAATCAGTATGTCATCAACATACAAACAAAGTATAACTCCTTCGCCCCCACCATGGCGATAGTATACACATTTGTCGGCTTCATTTACAACAAAGCCAGCAGATGTTAAAGTTTGATCAAACTTCTCATGTCATTGCTTAGGTGCTTGTTTTAGTCCATACAAAGACTTCAATAGCTTGCACACCTTGCCTTCTTGACCATCTACTACAAAACCATCTGGCTGATCCATATAAATTTCCTCATCCAACTTTCCATTAAGGAAAGTTGTCTTGACGTCCATTTGATGAACGATAAGACCATGTGAGGCAGCCAATGAGAGTAGAACTCGAATAGTGGTCAATCTAGCCACAGGCGAATAAGTATCAAAGAAGTCTTCACCTTCTTTTTGGGTATAACCCTTGGCAACAAGCCGAGCCTTGTACTTTTCAATCGTACCATCAGGTCTAAGCTTCTTTTTGAACACCCACTTACATCATATAGGTTTGCACCCATAAGGACCATCAGTGATCTCCCAAGTTTCGTTAGCCATGATGGAGTCCATCTCGCTACAAACAACTTCTTTCTAGTAGTCTGCATCAGGAGATGCATAAGCCTCTGAAATAGAAATGGGAGTATCATCCACGAGATAGACAATGAAATCATCACCAAAGGACTTTGCAGTCCTCTGTCTCTTGTTCCTTACAGGAACTTCATTGTCTACCTCCTCAGGAATTTCATCATGTGCTCGTTCATAATATTCCATGGGAATGGCAGGTTCAGGAGTTTCAACAGATTCCTGTCTAGATGTACTAGGCATATCTTTCATCGGAAAAATATCCTCAAAGAATGTAGCATCCTTAGACTCCATAATTGTACCAACCTTCATGTCAGGTACCTTAGATTTCACCACTAAAAATTTGTATCCAGCGCTATGATGAGCATAGCCAAGAAAGACACAGTCTACAGTCTTTGGTCCAAGTTTACGCTTTTGGGAATTGGAAAATTCACCTTTGCCAAACAACCCCAAGTACGTAAGTATGAGAGTGTTAGTTTTCTCTTCTCCCATAATTCATAGGGAGCAGTTTCATTGTCTTTTGTGAGAACTTTATTCAGGACATGACATGATGTTAATATAGCCTCCCCCTATCATGCCTTGGATAAACCGAAGTACCTAACATGGCGTTAACCAAGTCTGTTAGAGTACGGTTTTTCCTTTCGGCAACCCCGTTAGATTGGGGAGAATGGGGAGGCGTCCTCTCATAAATAATGCCATGTTCCGCACAAAACAAATCAAACTCATTAGAGAAATACTCTCCACCACGATCTGATCGGACTCTCTTAATCTTTCTCTCAAGTTGATTTTCAACTTCTGCCTTATAGTTTTTAAAGTGGTGTAGAGCCTCATCTTTAGTTTTCAAAAGATATACATAGCAAAATCTAGTAGAATCATCAATAAACATCATGAAGTATTTCTTTCCACCTTTAGTCAACACACCATTTATCTCACATAGATCTGAATGTATAAGCTCCAGTGGTGCCAAGTTTCTTGCTTCCTGCACAGGCTTGTGAGGCTTGCGCGGTTGCTTAGCTTGAACACACTCTTGACATTTAGAGCCTTTGGCTAAAGTGAAACTCCGAATTAAATTCATCTTAGCTAGCCGCGTCATACAACCAAAATTAATGTGACAAAGTCGTGAATGCCAAACATCAGTATCATTGCCAGAGGCACAAATATGGTTCACAACCTTATTAAAAAAATCTGATAGGGAAAGACGAAACAAACCGCCGCACTCATAACCTTTACCAATAAATTGTCCATACTTAGAAATGACTACTTTATTGGACTCAAATACCAACTTAAAGCTTCTTTACAAAGAAGGGAACCACTAACGAGATTATTATTTATTGAGGGCACATGTTGCACGTTCTTCAGCTGCACGATCTTTTCCGAAGTAAACTTTAGATCCACCGTGCCAATACCACGAACAGAAGTATGCGATCAGTTTCCCATCAAGACAGAGAGATCTCTTGTGACCTGATAAGAAGAAAACAAAGAGATATCATCACACACATGAATATTAGCACCGGTGTCGATCCACCAATCTGTAGATTGACAAATTGACAAAACAATAGGTAAATTACCATATCCGGATGCACCCTTATCATTGTTGCTCATAGTCACGTTGACAGACTTAGAGTTCTGTCCATTTGGATTCTTCCTTCCTTTGCGCTGCTTGCGGTTTGGAGCCCAATGTCCAACCTCGCCGCACACAAAGCAGGGATCCTGTGACTTGTCCTTCTTATTCTTTTTGAAGTTGGTAGTACGAACGGCCTTGGTCTTCCCCTTGAACTTGTTGTGGAAGTTCTTCTGCACTACATTGGCGCTTGACTGGGGTGCTTCGGCTCCCTTTGGGTGTGCGTCTTTTGCCTTTTCCTTTTCCTCAAGATCCAGAAACCCAATGAGATTCTCAACAGACATCTCTTGCCTCTGGTGTTGTAGGTTAGTGGCAACACTCCTCCAGGATTGAGGAAGCTTTGCAATAATGCATCCTGCAACAAATTTGCCGGGAAACACACACTTCAGGAGCTCAAGTTCTTTTGCAATACACTGAATCTCATGAGCATGTTCAACGACGGAACGGTTTTCAACCATCCTATAGTCATGAAACTGCTCCATGGCATACATTTCACTGCCAGCATCAGTAGCACCGAATTTTGCTTTGAGTGCATCCCACAGTTTTTTAGCATTGCGCATATGTAAATATGCATCCACCAACTTGTCCCCAATGACGCTTATGACACGGCCCACAAAGAATATGGTGGTCTCCTTGAACGTCTTCTCCTGTTCAGGAGTGATCATTCCTTCAGGATTACCAGCCGATACCCAGAAGGCGTCCATAGCCATCAGCCAAAGGGTACACTTGGTTTGCCAGCACTTAAAGTGCGCACCCGTAAACGGGTTCGGTTTCAGACAAGCGACAAAGCCTTGACGCGAAAACAACCTAAAATAAGGTTTTTAGATTGTTGAAATAATTAGCAGTTTTCGCATTAATTTAATCCAAGTGTAAATCATGACAGAACAATTTCCAAGACTAACTAGCATACGCATAGTAGACATGCACCATATAGGCAAGTAAAAACCTAGCACATCTACGCATACTGCAATACAAGTAATCATCATAGGAAATAATAGGAGGGCAAAGAACACGTACGAGTTCGTCGATGGTATGACCAACGGCGCAACAAAAGTGGATCTGCCACCGGTGATAGCAGCAGCAGCCTGCTTGGAAGCGTCGTCAGACATGGCGATGGAGTCGAGGAAATCGGACGAAGAAGAGCTTGAGCAGTCGCGCCTAGACGCTCCCCAAAAACCTTATCGTCTGCTCTCCGCGGCGCGTGGCGGGCGTGGCGTGGCGGGCGGCGTCGGAGGAGGAGTGCGCGAGGGCTTCTCTTCTTCTCACACCTTAGTGAGTGGTACAACACTCTACTATATAAGATGGTCCAACTCCCCTTCCACTAGCAATGTGGGACTAAACTTTGGCACCACTAGCACACACATGAGCTGCCATAATAATGGGTCAAAGAGAATTTCAGAATTTGTATTTGTTATGGGCCAAAAGCCGAGAAAATGACGCAAAACTACCGCATTTGAGACGATCTTGTTAAAAATCTACCATCTTTGGGTTTTTTGACACATAAACACCACTTTTGGGATATGTGTGTGACAGAAAGCTCTAACTGACCGTGTTTAGTCATCTAACAACATTTCTGGCAGGTGGGGCCCGTTGTCAGTGCTGGCGTGGCACACACATAACGGAGGGCAACGGCCGTGAAGCGCGCGTCAAAGGGCCCCAAGCGTATCAGGCATCAGGTGGGGCCCGTTCTCAGTGCTGGCTGCAGAGAAGTCGGCGTCGCGCCAGCTCCGGGAGAAGACGTTGGAGGCGGAGCGCGAGGCGCGGCGCGGCGCCGAGCTGGAGGAGCGGCTGGCGCGTCTTCGCGCGGAGGCGGCGGCGTGGCAGGCGAAGGCCCTCTCGGAGCAGGCGACCGCGGTCGCGCTCCACGCGCAGCTCCAGCAGACCGCTGCCGCGGCGGCGCGGGCGTCCTGCGATGAGCTCGCCGACGGCGGCGACGCAGGCCCGGCGGAGTCCTCGTCGTCGGCGTATGTAGACCCTCGTTGCGCCGGGCCGGACCGCGCGTGCCACGCCTGCCGCCGCGGGCCGGCCACGGTGGTGCTCCTCCCCTGCAGGCACCTGAGCCTGTGCGGCGGGTGCCTCGCCGCCGGCGACATGGACATGTCCCTGGCGTGCCCGCTGTGCCATTGCGTCAGGACCGGCAGCGTGGAGGCCATCCTCTCCTGAGTGGTGATGCCTGATACGCTTGGGGGCTCTTTGACGCGCGCTTCACGGCCGTTGCCCTCCGTCATGTGAGTGCCATGTCAGCACTGACAACGGGCCCCACCTGCCAGAAATGCTGTTAGATGACTAAACACGGTCGGTTAGAGCTTTCTGTCACACACATACCCCAAAAGTGGTGTTTATGTGTCAAAAAACCCAAAGATGGTAGATTTTTAACAAGATCGTCTCAAATGTGGTAGTTTTGCGTCATTTTCTCGCCAAAAGCCCAACATCAAATATGCCTCAAATTCCAACAAAATGTTAGATGGAACATGGGTTTTTTATACCTTTCCAGATCCAGGATTTTGTGTTTTTCATGTAGCCTACAACACCACTTATTATATATGTAGCAAAACTCTAAATATATGTAGATAACATGTGTACATGTGTACATATCCAAGTAATAACTTTTAAATTTTTGGAACATCAAAATATCCTTTTTTTTTTAATATCGAGCTCACTAGAGCTTTTTTTTAGAGGTAGCTCACTAGAGCTTGGGAGCCCATATACGTAGCTTCGTAGTAACACGCAAGGATTAATGTTAAGCATAAGCTACTAGTTTCATGTTAGACAAAGCTCTTCCAGCTGAAAAGTCTGTACAACTATGGCCATGATCCGTTCTCATCGGGTCACGACCTGCACCGATCGAAATAGAGGCGATGTGGTGGCTTTCTACCGGTCGGTTCGTGCTCACCGAGTTGTAGGCGAGAAGGTGATGTGATGACGACATGAGAGGAGAAGACCGAGGTCCATGGTTCAGTGTTTCAGGTTGGGGTGGGGTGCCGGAGGTGAAAAACACGAACCGAGGGGTTTGTGGGATGCCTAGGGCAACAGAGAATACCGATGGTGTTGCCGGTTGGATAAGGGCACTTGTCGGTCGTGGAATAGGAAGACAGCAATTTGTTACTCCACATTCTGTGACCCACAAACATATGTTCACTTATTTGAAACATATTTTTTAATGCATTTATCGTAGTCTGTGATGCATGTAAAATGCAACATGAACTTTGTAGTTTATTGTCATATATTTTAACATGTTTGTATCATATTAGTAGTTATTACCAATGTTCTTAATGATTTCGAGCATTTTCTAAACAATTTCATATATTTTGATTTTAACTCTGTCAGGTAGAAAACCTTCTGTTAGTATTTATGAGTTTAATTGAGCTACGGGATTCAAAATGGGAAGGTCAGAGAGCACACTTCGTGTTTTTGGAGACGAACAAAATGAGTTAAAGTGGGCCACCAGGAGAGCAACATGCTGCGAAAGATAGCCCATGGCGCGTGGCCCATCCCAGGCCGCACCATGTAGGCTCTTTTCCACCTCGTTACCCCGATGTCGTCGATTCCACTGCTATCCTATTTATTTTGACCTAAAACCTTCTATACAAGGGTCCCAACACTACTAGGAAACAGGTTGTTAGTGGCGCACCCGAAATGCCCATCCGTGGCGCACTAGCAGTGCGCCACGGGCCTTGCGCTACGGCTATCTCTCAGCCGTGGCGCACTGCCTAGTGCGCCACAGAAGTTTAGATACAGGCGTGGCGCACATGCCAGTGCGCCACAGAAGTTTGGGCAGGTGCGCCACGCGTATGAAACGATAACCGTGGCGCACTAGGTGCTGTGCACCACGGATATAAATTTCAAAATTCAAAAAAAGCAGCAGATCTGGATCTCGTCGTCAGTGCCGTCGCGCGTCGGTGCAGGTCGCCATCGTCGCCTCCTCGTCGTCACCTTGTTGTCGTCGTCGGAACTGCAAGGAGGAGGAGGAGAATAGGAGGAAGAGGAGGAGAAGAGGAGGAGGAGAAGAAGAGGAGGCAAAGGAGGAAGAGGAGGAGAAGAAGAGGAGGAGAAGAAGAGGAGGAGAAGAAGAGGAGGAAGAGGAGGAGAAGAAGAAGAGGAGGCAGAGGAGGAAGAGGAGGAGAAGAAGAGGAGGCAGAGGAGGAAGATGAGGAGAAGAAGAGGAAGAGGAGAAGAAGAGAGGGAGGTAGGAAGAGATGGAGGAAGGGAGGTCGACGTCGCCCGTTGTCACTGCGAGGAGGAGGAGAAGGAGGTCGACGTCGCGCCGTCGCTGCAAGGAGAGGAGAAGGAGAAGGGAGAAGGGAGAAGGAAGAAGGAAGAAGGAAGAAGGAAGAAGGAAGAAGGAAGAAGGAAGAAGGAAGAAGGAAGAAGGAGAAGGGAAAGGGAGAGGAAGAGGGAAAAGGGGAAAGGAAAAGGGAGGAGGGCGGGGTGGGGATTCAAATTTGAATCCCGCCCAAGCTTATCCATGGCGCACTAGGTGCGCTACGGATAAGTCGCCCTGTTTTTTTTCTGCAGGAAAAAACGGTTTTTGACCGTAACTTTTTACTCTTTTCGAATTTTGAAAATCAAAAAAATCGCTAAACGACCTAAAGGCGTTGCAAGCGGATCTGGAATCTCGTTCTGGTCATTTTGGTATATTATACGATTTTTTTTCGATATCGTATGCAAAAGTTACGGCCTTTTTACCGTGGCATGACTTTTTTTTGCAAATAAAGTCGAAACTCATTTCTGTTAATTTTACTAGAAGCTATACCACATTACCTACCTAAATATGAAAGAATTTAATTTTTTGAAGTGTTTATCATTTTCGTTTATTTTTTGCAAACCCTAAAAAGGCGATTCACGGGGGCGTAGGGCACTAGGGCAGAGTGCCCTACGGCTAAGTTTATACATCCGTGGCGCACTGTGCCATGTGCGCCTCAGATGTTTGTGGCCGTTTCACAGCAGAGGGGCCACAGATGACACTAACAACCGTGGCGCACATGACTATAGTGCGCTACAGATGTTTGGCGAGCGTCCAACAGGGCCCTGGACCACACACATCTGTGGCGCACTATAGTCACGTGCGCCACGGTTGTTCTAGTTACTAGTAGGGCACTGCCCACAGGTGAGCCACGCCTGTTTTAGCCGTGGGGCACTTCAACCATGTGAGCCACGGATGTGCTGATTACCTATAGCTGTTTTCCTAGTAGTGCAACGCGATGTAGGAATATACTGAGGCGGAGATAAAAAAACACATAAAGAGAGAGTCTGCAATCCGACGTAGGCGGATATCGGAGGGGGGGAACCACTACAGAAATGGCCTCCAGTTGGCTCCACCCCCTCCGTCATGGTCATCATCAACATCTAAAGCAACATCCTCCCCATCTCTCTACTATAATATACCGGCAAACATGATGTGTGATGCAATCTATTGTTTTCTCATGATCTATTGTATCTTTATGTCTATGTTTGAGTAGTGAAATGTTCATGGACTTTGTGAAATAGTTCGTTGTTGATTACATAAGTATGTTATCTTCTATGATAGTCTTATCTACTGATATATGAGTGCACACATATGTTGGGGAATTCATAAGGTTATCACAGTTGCATGTTGCCAGGAGGAGGCATGGGCGAAGATTGATACAAACCGTGTCCCAAATGTTAAATATGCATGTTATATTAATTTATGGTTAATTAACGGAGGATAAATTATGGGGACCTTCAAACTTACGGTAGTGGTTGATACTTACATAGTGATGGAATGGTCGTGGCGGCGCTGCCCGATGACGACCTAGCCTCATGGTCGTTGTGGCCGGGCTTGAACCAATTCTTCCATGGCTTTGTCATCTCAGGCGGCCAGTGGCATGGGAGCTATCGACATCTGTGGACGGTGGCGAGGGAGCTTGGGGTTTGGGTAGGGGTATGACTAGAGTGGACTGGGAGTGGATAGGGACAACACGGTCCTTATTAAAAAGGACGCGGCGACGGTTCCCCTCTCCATCAGCCACTGACGGCAGGGCCCCATGGAAATATCGAGAGGACGCGTCCAGGAGCGAAAGCTATCCGTCCCACTCCATTCTAGGCCCAATTTTGGATCGAGTTTGTGCCGCAACGGACCGGTCCGAGGTTGCGGCTCCGTTTGCGGGTTGCAGTTGGACCGTGGCCTCGGTCCAATCATACAGGAACACACATCGGCGGTCTGTTTGCAGGCCGTTGGTGATTCCCTAAAGGGGACTCGGTTACTCGGATAATCAAAGGCGATGAGCCAGACAGTGTGGGCAGTTAGGTGAGGATACCGGCACTGGTCGCTAAATGGGAAACATCCGGGTTTTTTCAAACCATGAGTGTATGTCCACCCTTTCATGTCCTATTTTTGGGGCATTACATTCTTTAGAAGGCTATGCATTTCAGCATGAAATTCCAATTTGGATTCAGCATAAGTTGTGACAAAAAACTGTAATCAACTAACTAACAACCTAGGCAATTTTATTTCTCAAAAAATACTAATAATATTTGTTTAGTATGGATGGTCACTTCAATAGAAGAATCTCTAGATCAAACAAAGATGCCGCATATCTGTGGCATCCCGCAAAACCACTACTAGAAAATCGCGTTGTTCTTGTGCATTGCATCATCATGACTGCATGCTCATGTCATCATGCCACCTTGCATTTGAGCATCGTCATCATCTTGCATTTTCTTGCATAAAACTAATTGCGGAAAAACCTGTTTGTGTTTTCTAAACGCCCCGTCTATGTTCCAAACGCAAACCCGGGTCACCGGATTATTTTGTTTTGCCTGCTATCGGTTTGCAAAACCCTGTTTTAAACAAATAAATTTTTTTAATTATTTTTAGTGGGGCAGTCGAACGGGCCGATTCGACCCAGTCGACCACCCCCGGTATTAATCGGTCCACCTAAACTAGCCCACCTGAATCCTAAAACTACCCAAACCTATCCTACCCACCACTCACAGCTCGCCACCTCACCCCCTGGACCCAATCTCTACCCACCTGCCACCTCATCAATCCACCCTCTCCCCCCCTTTTTCTCTCACCACAGCCGCACCCACCCAGCCACCTCTCCCTGTCCCTGGGCCCCACCCGACCGACCCGCTTCCCCTGCCCCACCTGCCAGTCCCGCCTCACCCACTCGCCCCACCGAGCCGGCCCACACCCCCCAGGTCCACTCTCTCCCCGACCCCACCGGCCCCGCCTACCTCTCTTCCTCCCCCACGCGTCTTCTCCTCTCTCCTCCCTCCCCCGCTCGCACCCCGTCTGCCCTCTACCGCGCTCGCTCCACGCCTCGCCGCCTCTGCTCTCCGTCCCCGCTCCCTCCTTCCCCCGATGGCCCCCTCCCCTCGCCCGCGACCGCCTCCGCACCCGCCCTTCTTCCTCCTCTCCGGTGCCCTCTCGCCGGCCGCGCCTCACCTCCGGCCCCCTCCTCCGCCTCGACGCCCTGCCCCACCTCCTCGTCTCCTCCTTCCACCACCTCCTCCCGCCGCCGGCCCTGCTCGCCTTCCCCGCCCGCCTCGCTCTCAGTCGCCCCCGCCCGAGCCCCGCCACCGCCGGCCCGAGATCCGCCCCCTCGAGCTCCTCTCGCGCCGCCGCCCCGTCCGGCCTCCACCGACCCCGCGCCACCGCCTCTGCGCGGGCTCCCCCGGCGTCGCTCTCCGTCCCGCCGGCGCCGGCCTCCTCTTCGCCCCCGAGCACCTCCGCCGAGCTCGTCGGCGTCTCCTCCTGCCTCCTCCCGTCTGCCTCCCGCCGGCCCCGCGCGCTCCGGCCCCGATCGCATCTTCCGCCTCACCCGCTGCGAGCCGCGGCGCCGCCATCCTCCCTAGCGCCCCTCGCCGGTCGTCCTCAGCCCGTCACTAGGACGCTGCCCCGCCGCGATCTCCCCGCCGACAGAGCTCCTCCCGACGAGCCCCGCCATCACCGCGTCCGCCTTTGTTGACAAGCTCCACCGCCTCTGCGTGCTTCCGGTCCTGCTCGCAATCGGCCGCGCGTCCCCACCTATGGGCCACGTGTGTATTTATGCGTTTGTGCGATGTTCCCCAAAACGCCCGAGTCCAATACATGATCGGCATCGGCAAACCAAGAGGGAACCCCAAGATCTTCGGGAGAAACTTCGACTTCGACCCAAGTTCGCCGACCACCCGAGGAAACCACACCGAGAAACCACGGTACCCGGAGATCGACACCGGACCAAGGTCTCCTTCCCGGAACGCCAAGTTCTCCACCTTGAACGCCATGACCGTCTACGCGGACCCGAAGACCACAGATGCGACAAGAACGACACCGACCAGAGCGGGTCCGATGCGCCCCTGACTCCGAACCAAGTCCTGCTTCCCGGATGCGACAAGACCTACCTCTGTTATCCGAGAACGTTTCCGTCGAACCCTGAGCCCCTGTCGAACCCCGGAACCCCTCTAAACCCCAAGCCTTTCGACCCCAGATGTGTGACCCCTTTTCTCGAACCCTATTTTTATAAATGTAATAACAAATTGATGCATATTAAATTGTTCATCTCGCATGCATATTGTCATGTGGTTTGGGGGCCTTATGCCGATTCACCTCATAATTAAATATGGGGCCCATATGCGGGCAAATCTAGTCTCATATTGGCCTCATTTAAATTTGTGTAGCGAACCGATGCCATGTTTTGTCCTTTAAGACAACATTTAAATTGCGGGGTATCTAAACAACTAGAACCATATATCTAATTGTCGGGACCCCGGTTCCGCTTAATATGACCTAATCGCATTGCACCTTTTCCATGCCATGCATCATACATGCATCATGCCCGCTCTTCTGCCGTAGTATTAAATATCGCATCCGGTGTTTATTCTAGTGTTTTGCTTCTTCGCGGATAAGACCGTTGAGTTGATGCGAGTATCGACCCGATCTTCGGTTGAACCTTCGACAATGGATGAAAGAGTTCATTACAGAGCTGGGTGTGGTTCCAAGTGCGCTGGACCCAATGTCTATCTACTGTGATAACATGGGCGCCATAGCCAATGCGCAAGAACCAAGGTCACACAAGAAGCTGAAGCATATCAAGCTGCGTTTTCACACTATTCGAGAACATATCCAGGATGGGGATATAAAGATTTGCAAAGTACACACAGATCTGAATGTGGCGGATCCGTTGACTAAACCTCTCCCGAGGGCAAAACATGACCAACACCAAACTGCCATGGGTGTTCGGTATATTACCATGTAATCTAGATTAGATGACTCTAGTGCAAGTGGGAGACTGTTGGAGATATGCCCTAGAGGCAATAATAAATATAGTTATTATTATATCTTTGTGTTTATGATAAATGTTTACATTCATGCTATAATAGTATTAACAAGGAAACTTAATACTTGTGTGATTTGTAAACTTAATTTGAAGTCCCTAGTATAGCCTCTATACTTCACTAGCTTGTTGGTTGATTAATGATTGTGGTTTCCCTATCATGAACATTGAAGATGTTATCAACAACAAGATCATATCGTTAGGAGAATGATATGGTGGACATACTCCTATTGATAAGCGTAGCATAAAGATCAAGTCATTTCAATAGTTCAATTGCTATATGCTTTCTGATACATAGTAACCTAATTCCTTCGACCATGAGATCATGCATATCACCTTTACCGGATGGATGCTTTGATGACATCAAACACCACACCGTAACTGGGTGGCTATAAAGGTGGCATTGAGTGTTCGGAAAGTATTGGTTGAAACACATGGATCAAGAGTGGGATTTGTCCATCCATATGACAGATAGATATACTATGGGCCCTCTCGGTGGAATGTCATCCAATTAGCTTGCAAGCATGTGACTGGGTCACAAGGGATCACATATCACGGGAACGAGAAAAGAGTACTTATCGGTAACGAGGTTGAACTAGGTATGCAGAGATACCGACGATCATAACCTCGGATAAGTAAACTATCGTGAGAAAAAGGGAAATTGGTATCGTATGTAAGTGGTTCATTCGATCGCAAAGTAATCGTAGAAATATGTGGGAGCCATATGAATTTCCAGATTCCTCTATTGGTTATTGTTCGGAGAAGTGTCTCGATCATGTCCGCATAATTCACGAACCGTAGGGAGACACACTTAAGGATTCGACGTTGTTTTGAGTAGTTATGGTATTATGAGAAAGAGACCGAATGTTGTTCGGAGTCTCGTATGGGATCCGGGATATCACGAGGTGATCCGGAATGGTCCGGAGAATAAGATTCATATAAGGAAAGTCCCGTTTCGGAGTTCGGGAATGATTCCGGTGTTTTCATCGGGAATGTTCTAGAAGGTTCCGGATTGTCCGACACTCCGGGGGGGGGAGGGTACATGAATGTGTCATTGAATGATTGCATCATGTACTAAGTGTTCTTGCTGTTCAAAAACTTGAAAGTCAAACTGCCAGTTTGAAAGTCAAACGGCTAAAACAGGAAACTGTGGAAAACAGGAAACTGTGGGAAACAGAAAACTGTGGGAAACAAGCAAGAGGAGGTTGAAACCAACTTGGAGGAGGAGTTCCTCTCCTCCAAGCCGGCGGCCAGCCCTAGGCCGAGTTGGGGAGGGACTCCCCTCCCTCCCTGGCGTGCCTAGCCCCTCCACCTATAAAAGGAGGGGCAGGGCCTCCTCCTTGACACACACAAGTTTCTACCTCTAATCTCCGGTTTAGAGCCGTTTTGGTTTAGAGCTTCTAATTGCTTTAGCCTGCGGTTTAGAGCCTTCTAATTGGTGTTTCTAATCTCTAGACCACTAATAGCCCTCTCTCATAATCCAGCATACTCGCTCCGGCTTAAGGCGAAGCCCTGCGGGATTTCCCCTCTACTTCCGGTACCACGCCGTTGTGCTGCCGGAATCGCGAGGAGAGTGCTACAACCTCCGCTGCCTGCTGGAACAAGGGAGAGGAAGGTCTTCGTCGAGTACCGAACGTGTGACCGACTGCGGAAGCGCTGCCGGAACGCAGCGCCGGAAGGATCGTCCACACGATCTTGAGATCGGAAAGAGTACGACTACATCACCCACGAGAATCCGCTCTCGTTAAACACTTTGGAATCTTCGAGGGTAAGTTATTCCATCGACTCGTTGCTACAATCTAGTAGATAGATCTTGGCTTGTTTGTTTGTATGTGATAGAAATTTTTTTTTCCATGCTACGAACCCCTACAGTGGTATCAGAGCCGTGTCTATATGTAGATCTGTTGCACGAGTAGAACACAATGGTCATTGTGGGCGTTGATGCTTTTATTGTCGATTGCTTTTTGTGTACTTTGCATCTTGCGGTATGTTGGGATGAAGCGGCCCGGGCTAACCTTACATGACATCGTTCATGAGACTTGCTCCACGCTTAACATGCAACTTGTATTGCATAAGTGGCTTTGCGGGTGCCTGTTTCTCCTAGCATAGTTGAGATCCAATTTACAACGGGTGATCAACAATGCTAGTATCAATGTTGTGGTTCTTGTTCGTAAGTTAGAACGACACTTATTGAAAGCCCCAAACCACGTAAAATATGCAAAGAAAGTAGAGGCGTCTAACTTTGTTTTGCAGGGGTGTGCAGTGATGTGATATGGCCATGATTGTGATTATATTTGATGTATGCAATGTTCCTTATTGTAAGTTGGCAACCGGCAGGAGCCATATGGTTGTCTTTAATTTATGTTAAGACCCGCGTGTCTATTCAAAATAGTTGTAATTGTTGAAGCCGGTGGACGACAACCATGGTGAAGCGTCATTGACCTTGATGCAGTGCCGGTGATGATGGAGATCATGTTCGTGCTTAAAGATGGAGATCGGAAGCACAAAGAAGAAAGGCCATATCATATCACATATTATGAATTGCATGTGATGTTAATCCTTTATGCATCTTGTATTGCTTAGTAGACGACGGTAGCATTATAAGATGATCCCTCATGCACATGAATTTCAAATCATAAAGTGTTCACCCTTAGTTAGCACCGTTGCTAAAGCTTGTTGTTTCGAAGCACCACGTGATGATCGGGTGTGTTAGATTCTGCAAGTGTATACATCGTGAGCAAGCCAGATTTGCTCATGCAGAAACTAAGGTTTGATCTTGAAGAGCCTAGCATGTACAGACATGGTCTCGGAACACGGATCACCGAAAGGTAAAGCATGAATCGTATAGTAGATATGATGAACATGACGATTGTTCGCCATTGAAACTATATCAACTCTCGTGATGATCGGTGTTGATGTAGTGGATTTGGTTCATGTGATCACTAAAACAATGTGAGGGATGTTGTTTTGAGTGGGAGTTCACCTAGTTTAATTTCATTAATTAATTTGAACTCAATTTGTCATAAACTTAGTCTAAACTATTGCAAATATGTTGTAGATCAATGGCAGCCCCTACCATCAATTTTAATGCGTTCCTAGAGAAAGAAAAGTTGAAAAACAATGGAAGCAACTTCGCGGATTGGTTCCGCAATTTGAGGATTGTCCTCACAGCTGGTAATTTGACCTATGTGCTGGATGCACCGCTGGGTGACCCACCTGCAGCTGATGCTTCCGATGAAGTAAAGAATGTTTACCTCGCTCGGAAAAATCAGTACTCCATAGTTCAGTGTGCTATCTTGTATGGTTTAGAATCGGAGCTTCAGAAAAGGTTTGAAGAGTCAGACCCATATGATATTGTCGAGGATCTCAAATTGATTTTTGAGACTCATGCGGCAATTGAAAGCTATGAGGCTTCTGAAAAGTTCTTTAACTGCAATATGGAAGAGGGCAGCTCCGTCAGTGAGCATGTGCTTAAGATGTCTGGGCACGCAAACAAACTTCAAAGATTGGGTATAGTGATTCCTAATGCTTTGGGGATTTACCGTGTCCTCCAGTCACTACCACCAAGTTACAGGAACTTTGTGATGAACTACAACATGCAGAACATGAACAAAGAGTTGCCAGAACTGTTTGCTATGTTAAAGTCTGCAGAAGTGGAGATCAAGAAAGAGCACCAAGTGTTGATGGTCAATAAGACCACCAAATTCAAGAAAGGCAAGTCTAAGCAAAAGGGACACTTCAAGAAGGGTGGTAAGAAAGTTACCACGCCGGCGAAGAAGACCAAGGCTGGACCCAAGCCTGAAACTGAGTGCTTTTACTGCAAGGGAGAAGGTCACTGGAAGCGGAATTGCCCAAAGTACTTGGCGGATCTGAAGAACGGCAACATCAAGAAGAAAGGTATATCTGATATACATGTTATTGATGTGTATCTCACTAGTACTCGTAGTAGTGCCTGGGTATTTGATACTGTTTCGGTTGCTCATATTTGTAACTCGAAACAGGTGCTGCAGAATAAACGGAAGCTAGCGAAGAACGAGGTGACGATGCGCGTGGGAAACGGATCAAAGGTTGATGTGATCGCGGTCGGCACGCTACCCCTTCATCTACCATCGGGATTAGTTTTATACTTAAATAATTGTTATTTAGTGCCTGCGTTGAGCATGAACATTATATCGGGATCTTGTTTATTGCGAGACGGTTACTTGTTTAAATCAGAGAATAATGGTTGTTCGATTTATATGAGTAATATGTTTTATGCACATGCACCTTTGATATATGGTCTATTCTTATTGAATCTCGATAGTGGAAATACACATATCAACAACATTGAGGCTAAACGTTTGAAATCAAGCGATAATTTGACCTATATGTGGCACTGTCGTCTTGGTCACATTGGAGTGAAGCGTATGAAGAAACTCCATTCCGATGGACTTCTTGAATCACTTGATTTTGAATCACTTGAAAGATGCGAAGCATGTCTGATGGGAAAAATAGGGCACTTACAGATTTAGAATCAAGCATGTCGTAATCAAACTCTCTTAGATATGGTTCGTTCTATGGTGTCACTTACAGATTTACCGCTATCATTTTGGGGTTATGCATTAGAAACAGCCGCATTCACTTTAAATAGGGCACCGTCTAAATCCGTTGAAACGACACCGTATGAATTATGGTTTGGGAAGAAACCTAAATTGTCGTTCCTTAAAGTTTGGGGATGCGAAGCCTATGTAAAGAAGTTACAGCCGGACAAGCTTGAACCCAAAGCGGAGAAATGCGTCTTCATAGGATACCCGAAGGAAACTATTGGGTATACCTTCTATCATAGATCCGAAGGCAAAATTTTCGTTGCCAAGAATGGATCCTTTCTAGAGAAGGAATTTCTCTCGAAAGAAGTGACTGGAAGGAAAGTAGAACTCGACGAGGTTGTCGAACCTTCTCTCGAAATTGCGAGTAGCGCAGCACCGGAAGAAGTTCCTGTGGTGCCTGCACCAATTAGAGAGGAAGCTAATGATGATGATCATGAAACTTCGGTTGAAGTTGCTACAGAGCCTCGGAGGTCAACGAGAACTCGTACCACTCCAGATTGGTATGATCCCGTTATGAGTGTCATGTTGGTGGACAACACCGATGACCCCGAGACATATGAGGAAGCGATGATGAGCCTAGATTCCAATAAATGGCAAGAGGCCATGAAATCCGAGATTGGATCCATGTACGAAAACCAAGTATGGACTTTGGTGGACTTACCGGATGGCCGGAAGGCTGTCGAGAACAAATGGATTTTCAAGAAGAAAACAGATGCTGATGGTAATGTTACTGTCTATAAAGCTCGACTTGTCGCAAAAGGGTTTCGACAAATTCAAGGAGTTGACTACGATGAGACTTTCTCACCAGTAGCGAAGCTAAAGTCTGTGAGGATTATGTTAGCAATCGCTGCATATTATGATTATGAGATATGGCAGATGGATGTCAAAACAGCATTCCTCAATGGATATATTGATGAAGAGTTGTATATGATGCAACCCAAAGGTTTTGTCGATCCTAAAGATGCTAACAAGGTATGCAAACTTCAAAGGTCCATCTATGGATTGAAGCAAGCATCCCGAAGTTGGAATCAACGTTTTGATAAGGTGATCAAAAGTTTTGGTTTTATACAAACTTATGGAGAAGCTTGTATTTACAAGAAAGTGAGTGGGAGCTCTGTAGCATTCTTAATACTATATGTGGATGACATATTGTTGATTGGGAATGATGTAGACCTTCTTAATAGTGTCAAGGAATATTTGAATAATAGTTTTTCAATGAAGGATCTTGGCGAAGCAGCTTACATATTAGGCATAAAGATTTATAGAGATAGATCGAAACGCCAAATATCATTGTCACAGAGTACATATTTGGACAAAGTTCTAAAGAGATTTGGAATGGAAGAAAGCAAGAAAGGGTTCTTGCCCATGTTGCCCAATACGACCTTGAGTAAAACTCAAAGTCCGACATCGGCAGAAGATAGAGAAAGGATGAGTAAGACTCCCTATTCCTCAGCCATAGGATCTCTAATGTATGCCATGCTATGTACCAGACCCGACATTGCATATGCTGTTAGTTTAACTAGCAGATATCAAAGTGATCCAGGAGTGGATCATTGGACAGCGGTCAAAAACATCCTTAAGTACTTGAGAAGAACTAAGGATATGGTTCTTTCTTATGGAGGTGATGAACAACTCGTTGTTAATGGTTACACCGATGCTAGTTGGAACACCGATCCGGATGATTATAAATCACAATCTGGATACGTATTTATTTTGAATGGTGCAGCAGTTAGCTGGAGGAGTGCAAAGCAAAGCGTTGTGGCGAGATCTTCAACTGAATCGGAATACATGGCTGCTTCGGAGGCTTCACAAGAAGCGATATGGATGAAAGAGTTCAATACAGAGCTGGGTGTGGTTCCAAGTGCGCTGGACCCAATGTCTATCTACTGTGATAACATGGGCGCCATAGCCAATGCGCAAGAACCAAGGTCACACAAGAAGCTGAAGCATATCAAGCTGCGTTTTCACACTATTCGAGAACATATCCAGGATGGGGATATAAAGATTTGCAAAGTACACACAGATCTGAATGTGGCGGATCCGTTGACTAAACCTCTCCCGAGGGCAAAACATGACCAACACCAAACTGCCATGGGTGTTCGGTATATTACCATGTAATCTAGATTAGATGACTCTAGTGCAAGTGGGAGACTGTTGGAGATATGCCCTAGAGGCAATAATAAATATAGTTATTATTATATCTTTGTGTTTATGATAAATGTTTACATTCATGCTATAATAGTATTAACAAGGAAACATTAATACTTGTGTGATTTGTAAACTTAATTTGAAGTCCCTAGTATAGCCTCTATACTTCACTAGCTTGTTGGTTGATTAATGATTGTGGTTTCCCTATCATGAACATTGAAGATATTATCAACAACAAGATCATATCGTTAGGAGAATGATATGGTGGACATACTCCTATTGATAAGCGTAGCATAAATATCAAGTCATTTCAATAGTTCAATTGCTATATGCTTTCTGATACATAGTAACCTAATTCCTTCGACCATGAGATCATGCATATCACCTTTACCGGATGGATGCTTTGATGACATCAAACACCACACCATAACTGGGTGGCTATAAAGGTGGCATTGAGTGTTCGGAAAGTATTGGTTGAAACAAATGGATCAAGAGTGGGATTTGTCCAACCATATGACGGATAGATATACTCTGGGCCCTCTCGGTGGAATGTCATCCAATTAGCTTGCAAGCATGTGACTGGGTCACAAGGGATCACATATCACGGGAACGAGAAAAGAGTACTTATCGGTAACGAGGTTGAACTAGGTATGCAGAGATACCGACGATCATAACCTCGGATAAGTAAACTATCGTGAGACAAAGGGAAATTGGTATCGTATGTAAGTGGTTCATTCGATCGCAAAGTAATCGTAGAAATATGTGGGAGCCATATGAATTTCCAGATTCCTCTATTGGTTATTGTTCGGAGAAGTGTCTCGATCATGTCCGCATAATTCACGAACCGTAGGGAGACACACTTAAGGATTCGACGTTGTTTTGAGTAGTTATGGTATTATGAGAAAGAGACCGAATGTTGTTCGGAGTCTCGGATGGGATCCGGGATATCACGAGGTGATCCGGAATGGTCCGGAGAATAAGATTCATATAAGGAAAGTCCCGTTTCGGAGTTCGGGAATGATTCTGGTGTTTTCATCGGGAATGTTCTAGAAGGTTCCGGATTGTCCGGCACTCCGGGGGGGAGGGTACATGAATGTGTCATTGAATGATTGCATCATGTACTAAGTGTTCTTGCTGTTCAAAAACTTGAAAGTCAAACTGCCAGTTTGAAAGTCAAACGGCTAAAACAGGAAACTGTGGAAAACAGGAAACTGTGGGAAACAGGAAACTGTGGGAAACAAGCAAGAGGAGGTTGAAACCAACTTGGAGGAGGAGTTCCTCTCCTCCAAGCCGGCGGCCAGCCCTAGGCCGAGTTGGGGAGGGACTCCCCTCCCTCCCTGGCGCGCCTAGACCCTCCACCTATAAAAGGAGGGACAGGGCCTCCTCCTTGACACACACAAGTTTCTACCTCTAATCTCCGGTTTAGAGCCGTTTTGGTTTAGAGCTTCTAATTGCTTTAGCCTGCGGTTTAGAGCCTTTTAATTGGTGTGTCTAATCTCTAGACCACTAATAGCCCTCTCTCATAATCCACCATACTCGCTCCGGCTTAAGGCGAAGCCCTGCGGGATTTCCCCTCTACTTCCGGTACCACGCCGTTGTGCTGCCGGAATCGCGAGGAGAGTGCTACAACCTCCGCTGCCTGCTGGAACAAGGGAGAGGAAGGTCTTCGTCGAGTACCGAACGTGTGACCGACTGCGGAAGCGATGCCGGAACGCAGCGCCGGAAGGATCGTCCACACGATCTTGAGATCGGAAAGAGTACGACTACATCACCCACGAGAATCCGCTCTCGTTAAACACTTTGGAATCTTCGAGGGTAAGATATTCCATCGACTCGTTGCTACAATCTAGTAGATAGATCTTGGCTTGTTTGTTTGTATGCGATAGAAAATTTTTGTTTTCCATGCTACGAACCCCTACACCCCGAGTACTTGATATCTGTTCCTTGATTTATCACGCTATCCACATCCGGGAGGATTATGGGACCCCCCTGAGCCAGAGCTTGATTCATTCTTATTTCTTGGGGCCACAAACTAGTTTGAGGTTTTATTTACTATCCTGTACTTATGCCATGCTACTGCTTTATTTACGATTGTGCGAGGAGCACACTGTACTGTTTAGGAATTGTGACCCGTTTACGCGGTATCGACAAGCCCAGTTTTGGGTTCCCAGTCGCTTACAGCCGGCCCCACAAACCTCGGGTCCGTCTCGAAGTCAGCTAACTTCGTTGCGGGTGTACTCCAAGGGGTGGCCCCCTGAAATATTTCCGAATCCTGTGATTGCTTTGTCGTGAAGGCCTCGTTGGGTTTTGATTTGGTTTTTCCGAGGTTGATCGAGTGTGTGTTGCTATTGGTGCACCCCGGCCGGGTAAAAACTTTCTGAAAGCCGTGTCCGCGGTTATGGACGACTTGGAGCACAGTATCTCGATCATAGACAACTATCACTAAAGTAGTGCTATAAATTGACTTTATAATGACTAGTAATCAGCTTCACTATAATGGAATGGCTAAATAAACCTGCCAACAATTGCTTGTTTGGGTTGTCGCTTGCGACCATTGTACCTGACTAGTAAGTATTGCAACTACAACGGAATGGCTAAATAAAAGTACCAACAACTGCTGGGTTTTGGGATATCTCATGCTATTTGTATCTGACTAGTAAGTGCCGCAACTACAACGGAATGGTTAACTAAAATGGCCCACTGCTTATTTGATCAGGATGATTAGCTATACCTGACTAGTAATTACTGCAACGACAACTGAATAAATAAAACTGCCAACCGTGTGAGTTCCTCGGTTGACTTCCTCGTTTGGTCTCGAGGGGGAAAAACCAGGATGGGTTTGTCTGTTGGTAGAGTCAGGTTGGTTCCGATTAGGTATTTCTTACCCCTCTCTGATAGCCGCCAGTTGTATCGAGTCTCTATAGGTTGTTTAGCGCATGCTGCCGCTGCCGCTTCAGTCCACCATACCTATGTAGGCGAGGACCGCCGAATTCTAGCCTCGCCGTGTACTGGCCTCAGTACTGACGCTCCTCTTTTTCCTTTGCCCTTTGTCGGCACCCCTTTTGTTTAAGCAGGTTTTGAGATCGACGTCGTTAGCAGGGTTACCCTTCCGGCTTGGCCTGGGCAGGGTTATGGACGCCATTGGTTATTCTTCAGGGCTCTTAGCCCCATTTGCATCTTGTCCGTAGCTGGACGCTCTATCGTTTTCAAGGTGATTGGATCTTTGTATATTATATCTGTATTCTTGACTCATTGAGTCGCTGCTGTATATATATCTGTTCTGTGGGTCCCATCGAGGACTGTTGTGTAATGTTATTACTTCGTTTTCCACCCGCACGAAAGTGCCTGGTGGGCACCTTTGAATCGTTTCTATGCAGGTTTGGCGGGTTTCGCTAAAACTTGCATAGGGTCGATTCTGAGGGTGTTACAGAGTGGTATCAGAGCTCAGCAGTTGCGATACCCCACAAGTCCAGCCTGTAGGATAACCTAGCTAACGGCCGAAGTAGAGTGTCAAAACTATTTTCGCAAAATCGGTTGGATAGTTCTGATTAGGTCTGATTTTACTCCTTACCCCTCTGCTATTCTCCTCTTATCTCGACGTGTTTTGAATCCGCTCTCTTCTTTCTCTTCGAGTCCAGGATTTCTCGTGGTTGGGTTCCGTCGTACCTTCAGGGTTTCGCTTCCTCCTTTGCCAACGGTGTTCTACCATCCGGTGTTCGTGCTGTCTGGGGAGTCCAGGATCCGATGCAGAGTCTGCATCACTCCTTGTTTCCGAACCTCGCTTGTCGAGATCTTCAGTCTAATTCCGAGAGTTGGTTGCATAATTCGCCTATTCGTGTGCAGAGTAATGGTTTGGGTGCGCGATGGACTGATCCCCATCCGACTACTCTTGTCATTCGCTCTTGTACATCGAATCAGTGGATCCAGCAGTTTTACTCCGTCCACGGAAGTTAGGGGTGGCTTTATTAGTTGATACCTCTACCTTCGACCTTTTGTTCCCGGAGTGTTCTCTCGACGATCACGGACAACGACCTCTTGTTAGTGGTGTCGCGAGGATCTAGCGAGAAGATTCAGACCGTCGGCCTTCTTTCCGGTACCATGAGGCGGATCTCGAGGGCGAGATCCATTGTTAGTGGTGTCGAATTGTGGCATCCCGCAAAACCACTACTAGAAAATCGCGTTGTTATTGTGCATTGCATCATCATGACCGCATGCTCATGTCATCATGCCACCTTGCATTTGAGCATCGTCATCATCTTGCAATTTCTTGCATAAAACTAATTGCGGAAAAACCTGTTTGTGTTTTCCAAACGCCCCGTCTATGTTCCAAACGCAAACCCGGGTCACCGGATTATTTTGTTTTGCCTGCTATCGGTTTGCAAAGCCCTGTTATAAACAAATAAATTTTTTTAATTATTTTTAGTGGGGCAGTCGAACGGGCCGATTCGACCCAGTCGACCACCCCCGGTATTAATCGGTCCACCTAAACCAGCCCACCCGAATCCTAAAACTACCCAAACCTATCCTACCCACCACTCACAGCTCGCCACCTCACCCCCTGGACCCAATCTCTACCCACCTGCCACCTCATCAATCCACCCTCTCCCCCCCTTTTTCTCTCACCACAGCCGCACCCACCCAGCCACCTCTCCCTGTCCCTGGGCCCCACCCGACCGACCCGCTTCCCCTGCCCCACCTGCCAGTCCCGCCTCACCCACTCGCCCCACCGAGCCGGCCCACACCCCCCAGGTCCACTCTCTCCCCGACCCCACCGGCCCCGCCTACCTCTCTTCCTCCCCCACGCGTCTTCTCCTCTCTCCTCCCTCCCCCGCTCGCACCCCGTCTGCCCTCTACCGCGCTCGCTCCGCGCCTCGCCGCCTCTGCTCTCCGTCCCCGCTCCCTCCTTCCCCCGACGGCCCCCTCCCCTCGCCGGTGACCGCCTCCGCGCCCGCCCTTCTTCCTCCTCTCCGGTGCCCTCTCGCCGGCCGCGCCTCGCCTCCGGCCCCCTCCTCCGCCTCGACGCCCTGCCCCACCTCCTCGTCTCCTCCTTCCACCACCTCCTCCCGCTGCCGACGCTGCTCGCCTTCCCCGCCTGCCTCGCTCTCAGTCGCCCCCGCCCGAGCCCCGCCACCGCCGGCCCGAGCTCCGCCCCCTCGAGCTCCTCTCGCGCCGCCGCCCCGTCCGGCCTCCACCGACCCCGCGCCACCGCCTCTGCGCGGGATCCCCCGGCGTCGCTCTCCGTCCCGCCGGCACCGGCCTCCTCTTCGCCCCCGAGCTCCTCCGCCGAGCTCGCCGGCGTCTCCTCCTGCCTCCTCCCGTCTGCCTCCCGCCGGCCCCGCGCGCTCCGGCCCCGCGCGCCTCTTTCGCCTCACCCGCTGCGAGCCGCGGTGCCGCCATCCTCCCTAGCGCCCCTCGCCGGTCGTCCTTAGCCCGTCACCAGGACGCTGCCCCGCCGCGATCTCCCCGCCGACAGAGCTCCTCCCAGCGAGCCCCGCCATCACCGCGTCCGCCTTTGTTGACAAGCTCCACCGCCTCTGCGTGCTTCCGGTCCTGCTCGCAATCGGCCGCGCGTCCCCACCTATGGGCCACGTGTGTATTTATGCGTTTGTGCGATGTTCCCCAAAACGCCCGAGTCCAATACATGATCGGCATCGGCAAACCAAGAGGGAACCCCAAGATCTTCGGGAGAAACTTCGACTTCGACCCAAGTTCGCCGACCACCCGAGGAAACCACACCGAGAAACCACGGTACCCGGAGATCGACACCGGACCAAGGTCTCCTTCCCGGAACGCCAAGTTCTCCACCTTGAACGCCATGACCGTCTACGCGGACCCGAAGACCACAGATGCGACAAGAACGACACCGACCAGAGCGGGTCCGATGCGCCCCTGACTCCGAACCAAGTCCTGCTTCCCGGATGCGACAAGACCTACCTCTGTTATCCGAGAACGTTTCCGTCGAACCCTGAGCCCCTGTCGAACCCCGGAACCCCTCTGAACCCCAAGACCTTCGACCCCAGATGTGTGACCCCTTTTCTCGAACCCTATTTTTATAAATGTAATAACAAATTGATGCATATTAAATTGTTCATCTCGCATGCATATTGTCATGCGGTTTGGGGGCCTTATGCCGATTCACCTCATAATTAAATATGGGGCCCATATGCGGGCAAATCTAGTCTCACATTGGCCTCATTTAAATTTGTGTAGCGAACCGATGCCATGTTTTGTCCTGTTAAGACAACATTTAAATTGCGGGGTATCTAAACAACTAGAACCATATATCTAATTGTCGGGACCCCGGTTCCGCTTAATATGACCTAATCGCATTGCACCTTTGCCATGCCATGCATCATACATGCATCATGCCCGCTCTTCTGCCGTAGTATTAAATATCGCATCCGGTGTTTATTCTAGTGTTTTGCTTCTTCGCGGATAAGGCCGTTGAGTTGATGCGAGTATCGACCCGATCTTCGGTTGAACCTTCGACAATGTTTTCCAGGCGAGCATCTCCCCCTTTCTACCTATCTTACTTTTATAGTATTTATTCCCTCCTGTTGATCTATTGCTATCTGTGTTGCGTTGCTCTAGTTTCCGTACCCGTGATATCCCTTGCAGCCTTATATTGCCTTGGACACATCCTATTACCTGTTGTTTTGGTAGATAGTTGGACTTGCGCGTCGTAGTCGCTTGCTCAAGTGCTGTTGCGTGTCGTCAAGTGCCACAGTTGTTGGTGTACTGCCGCATGTTTGATGTTGGAGATGATCATGGCTTTACTTATCGTTCACTTTAATTCCTGTTTAACAACTAAAATTGAAGTAAGTAAGAAGAGGCACAGGTGGGCAATAGATGTTATTTGGTTGTTAACCGTCCACTTGTGTCCCGTAGGACCCCGAGTACTTGATATCTGTTCCTTGATTTATCGCGCTATCCACATCCGGGAGGATTATGGGACCCCCTGAGCCAGAGCTTGATTCATTCTTATTTCTTGGGGCCACAAACTAGTTTGAGGTTTTATTTACTATCCTGTACTTATGCCATGCTACTGATTTATTTACGATTGTGCGAGGAGCACACTGTACTGTTTAGGAATTGTGACCCGTTTACGCGTTATCGACAAGCCCAGTTTTGGGTTCCCAGTCGCTTACAGCCGGCCCCACAAACCTCGGGTCCGTCTCGAAGTCAGCTAACTTCGTTGCGGGTGTACTCCAAGGGGTGGCCCCCTGAAATATTTCCGAATCCTGTGATTGCTTTGTCGTGAAGGCCTCGTTGGGTTTTGATTTGGTTTTTCCGAGGTTGATCGAGTGTGTGTTGCTATTGGTGCACCCCGGCCGGGTAAAAACTTTCTGAAAGCCGTGTCCGCGGTTATGGACGACTTGGAGCACAGTATCTCGATCATAGACAACTATCACTAAAGTAGTGCTATAAATTGACTTTATAATGACTAGTAATCAGCTTCACTATAATGGAATGGCTAAATAAACCTGCCAACAATTGCTTGTTTGGGTTGTCGCTTGCGACCATTGTACCTGACTAGTAAGTATTGCAACTACAACAGAATGGCTAAATAAAAGTACCAACAACTGCTGGGTTCTGGGATATCTCATGCTATTTGTATCTGACTAGTAAGTGCCGCAACTACAACGGAATGGTTAACTAAAATGGCCCACTGCTTATTTGATCAGGATGATTAGCTATACCTGACTAGTAATTACTGCAACGACAACTGAATAAATAAAACTGCCAACTGTGTGAGTTCCTCGGTTGACTTCCTCGTTTGGTCTCGAGGGGGAAAACCAGGATGGGTTTGTCTGTTGGTAGAGTCAGGTTGGTTCCGATTAGGTATTTCTTACCCCTCTCTGATAGCCACCAGTTGTATCGAGTCTCTATAGGTTGTTTAGCGCATGCTGCCGCTGCCGCTTCAGTCCACCATACCTATGTAGGCAAGGACCGCCGAATTCTAGCCTCGCCGTGTACTGGCCTCAGTACTGACGCTCCTCTTTTTCCTTTGCCCTTTGTCGGCACCCCTTTTGTTTAAGCAGGTTTTGAGATCGACGTCGTTAGCAGGGTTACCCTTCCGGCTTGGCCTGGGCAGGGTTATGGACGACATTGGTTATTCTTCAGGGCTCTTAGCCCCATTTGCATCTTGTCCGTAGCTGGACGCTCTATCGTTTTCAAGGTGATTGGATCTTTGTATATTATATCTGTATTCTTGACTCATTGAGTCGCTGCTGTATATATATCTGTTCTGTGGGTCCCATCGAGGACTGTTGTGTAATGTTATTACTTCGTTTTCCACCCGCACGAAAGTGCCTGGTGGGCACCTTTGAATCGTTTCTATGCAGGTTTGGCGGGTTTCGCTAAAACTTGCATAGGGTCGATTCTGAGGGTGTTACAATATCCTTGGAATGTCAAAGAGTGACAATTAAAAAAGGAATAGAGCAAGAGAAATATAAGAGAATCATCAGCAATGATATTTTCTTAGCTTCTTGTAACAAACTAAAATCCAAATTATATTTTTTAATTAGATCAACAGCAAAAGGAATTTTTGTGTCAACAAAGACTTCTAATATTCCATAACATACCTACCATATTTTATTAGTAGTTTATTTTCTTAAGCCTTAAGGCTTTATCGTAGTTCTGACCTCACTCCACTATTCTAGGTAATTATTAACCTTAGTGTGGTAAGAATTTTCATTTAGGTCAAACAACATCAACATGTAAATCTGAATTCATTTCATTATCATTTTTCTCAAGTTATCAGGTAAACCAAAAGTTTGTTCAACTTTGGTTATCAAGGTTACCATGTAAAACAATTACAAGATTATTAGACGGAAAATTTAAACATGATTTAACTCTTCTTGAATCATATCATCAATTAATTGAGATATTTCAGCATGATTATTACCAATTCTCATTCCATGATATAATCCATACAACTTTGGTATGAACTCTGCAAATCTAAACCCAAGTGACTAATACAGTCGATTGATTTATTTGGAAACCCTACAAACAGGCTACACGCCAGCTGTAGTACAACTTATATGTGAGAAATCTTAACCCAAGTATTCTGGAAAGTAAACAATCTCTTTGATCTAAAAAGGTAAACAGTCTAAGAAAAGATACCATGAACCAAGCAACCAACACGCTAACATGCATGTGACAAGTATCACATACGAACTAAAATTGGACAACAAAGATTTTAACACCGAAGAGGCGAATGCAGCGGATCACCGGTGGCTTGAAATGATCATTCATGTAGTGCCCACAAAGCGCTTGTCTGCTCTCGTACCTGTTGCCGCACACCTCGCACTCATACCACCTTAAATCTCTAGTTGACGCCGTAGCGTCGTCGTCATCCAGCGTCCGCACCTGCACCTCATTGTCCCTGTCCTGGTGGAAGCTCATTTGAACCCCGCCGCCGCCTTTATCATAAGAAGCAGCAGCAGCAGCTGAGGCCGTCCAAAAGGCCATAGCCCCCAACCGCGCCGTTGGGACAAACAGATCTTGTGAATCAAGACCAATGGCCACAGCTGCTGGAGAATTAGAATCATCTGGGATGGCGATATTTTCCATGACATCCCTGCTAGCCTCCTCCTCCTTGTTGTCGTCATTTATGACGATATCGGTGGGGCCTCCTGACAGAACGACTGAACTGGGTATAGGATCTGAGGGCACGACCCTCCTGATGCGTGCACTCCGTGGCTTGGTCATGGCCCAGGTGGTCTCGGCAGCCACCCTTAGTCTTTTCCCCTTCTCATGCTCCTTCGGAAGCGGTGTCGGCGGGTTGGTGGAGGCGAAAGGAGAAGGTGGGCGACATGTCCTCTTGTGTCCGCTCAGCACCTTGGCCCTATCGAAGACCTTGGAGCACACAAGGCACATATGTCGTGCCGCTGGCAGAGCCAAGACGACATCAAGTCGGCCACCACGCCCACCATTCATGCCCAAAGAGATGGCACTTCCAGGACCACCCTGGCCACCATCGAGATGCGGGGAAAAGCGGTGGCGTGTGGGAGGGGCAGCTTCCATGCACACGCTTCCCCCTTGATCAGTGTGGTCGCGCGGCGGCGAAGGGCCTCTCTGGGTGAAGGCGGAGCGAGATTGGGTTGGCAAGGGGAACTTTTCGGCGGCCATGGAGGTGGACAATTGGGAGGATTTCGTACTTGCCTAGTGGGGATATCTAGCTATGTTCGGAGTTTTGTGGCAGTTGTTGTTGTTATATGTTGTGGTTGGTGTGGAAGCCCGGAATTGGGAAGAAGGGCACTATTAATTAACAAAATATTTATGAGTTGGCATTATTAATTGTGGTGACACCCGGATATTCTATTATACGGGTGATATTTGGCTAGCATTAAACATATAATGATATTTATTATGAAGAGGCTAATAGGTTTTATCACATGGATGTCCAATGGGACATGCGTGAAAACGGATCTCGTGATCTTTATCTCTTTACAAAATATACTGGATTGTGCTAATAAATAACATTAGTTATGCAAACCTTTATAGCACCACTTGCTTGTGCTAGTAATATGCTTCTCCTATCTCGGGAACTCCTCATAGTTATCATACTTTCCACGCGGTGTTAGTTGGTTTCTCATTTGTGTTTCGCCATGTGTTCATACCCATCCTGAGAACTCGTGGGTTCCCCCTCCTCTCTGTCCACTGATCTGTCCACTAATCTTTGCTATTGCTTCACATGGATGTCCAATGGGACAAGCGTGAAAACAGATCTTGCGGTCTTTACCTCTTTCCATAATATACTGGATTGTGCTAAAAAAGAACATTAGTTATGCAAATCTCTATAACATCACTTGCTTGTACTAGTAATATGCTTTTCCTCATGAGAACTCCTCATAGTTATCATATTATCCACACGGTGTTAGTTGGTTTCTCATTTGTGTATTACCATGTGTTCATACGCATACTTGTTACCACTAGTAATGGTGCACGTGCAATGCACGTGTTGAAGAGCATAATGTTTCCTAATAATATAAACTAATATAATTTAATTAGTTATTGTTGAAGCCATAATTTAATTGGTGGCATTATGATTATTATTTGAAAAATTGAGGACCTAAAATAAAAACATTGATTTCTTTAGAATCTATTGATATCCACAATGATGCAAATATCCCAACAACACAATGATCTCCACCAACTGCCAAATGACTTGCATGGAATACTAATTTCAATCAAAATAGATATATGTGCCAACAAAGGTCGTGAGTGTAAGTAACAATACCAGCAAGACATACATAAAAATGGGTTGCACAAATTTTAAGTTTCATCAAACAACATTAAAGCTCATTTTTCCATTAATAAAAATCAGATCAAGATATGACACATAGTGTCCCTAATCTCCTGGGTGTCTACACCATATACTCAATATGGTCAACACACTTTGCCCTGCAAGCATATATTAAGTATGGCCAACAAACTTTGATCTTGGATTATGTCACACAGTGTCCCTAATCTCCTGGGTGTGTACACCATATACTCTCAATATGGTCAACACACTTTTTCCTGCAAGCATATATTCAATATGGTCAACACACTTTGCTCTTGGATTATGTCACACAGTGTCCATAATCTCCTGGGTGTGTACACCATATACTCTTAATATGGTCAACACATTGTGCCCTGCAAGCATATATTCAACTTGAATAGACGAAACGTATTCTTTCCCAAACCATTATACTCCCAAACCATTACAAGAGTACATGCCGCCCTCCTAATGCGCGCACTCCGTGCCCTGGTCCTAGCCCAGATGGCCTCAGCGTCCACCCTTGGTCTTTTATCCTTCCCTTGTTGCTTTGGAAGCGGTGTCGGCGGGTTGGCAGAGGAGGAAGGATAAGGTGGGCGGCATGTCCTATTGTGCTTGCTCGGCGCCTTGGCCCGATCGAAGATCTTGGAGCACAAAAGGCACATGTGTCGTGCCGCTGGCAGAGCCAAGATGGCGTGAAATCGACCACCATGCCCACCATTCACGCCCAAAGAGATGGTGCCCCCAGGACCACCCTGACCACCACCGAGATGCGGGGGAAAGCGGTGGTGTGTGGGAGGGGCAGCTTCCATGCACACGCTTCCCTCTTGATCAGTGTGGTCGCGCGGCGGCGAAGGGCCTCTCTAGGTGAAGGCAGAGCGGGATTGGGTTGGCAAGGGGAACTTTTCGGCAACCATGGAGGTGTATAATTGGGAGGATTTCCTACTTGCCTACTAGGGAGAGCTCTCTCCGAAGTTTTGTAGTAGTTGTTGTTATATATTGTGGTTGGTGTGGAGGCCCGAAATTGGAAGGCTGCCACATGAGATTTACCTAGCAAATATAGTTATTAATTAACAAAATATTTGTGATGTGGCATTATTAATTGTGGTGACACCCGTAGATTGTATCATACGGGTGATATTTCGCTAGCATTATACATATACTTATATTTATCATGCAGAGGCTAATAGATTTTATCACTTGTATGTTCAATGGGATAAGCGTGAAAACGGATCTTGTGGTCTTTATCTCTTTCTAGTACTAGAATATACTGGATTGTGCTAAAAACAATGTTAGTTATGCAAACCTCTATAGCATCACTTTCTTGTGCTAGTAATATGCTTCTCCTCATGAGAACTCCCCATAGTTATCATATTATCCACGCGGTGTTAGTTGGTTCCGCATTTGTGTATTGCCATGTGTTCATACTCATACTTGTTACCACTAGTAATCGTGCATGTGCAATGCACATGTTGAATAACATAATCTTTCCTAATAATATAAACTGATATAATTTAATTAGTTATTGTTGAATCCATAATTTAATTGGTGGCATTATGATTATTAATTGAAAAAATGAGGACCTAAAATGAAAAACATTGGTTTCTTTAGAATCTATTGATATCCACTATGATGCAACTATCCCAACAACACAATGATATCCACCGACTGCCAAATGACTTGCATGGAATACTAATTTCAATCAAAATAGATATATATGCCAACAAAGGTCGTGAGTGTAATTAACAATACCAGCAATACATACATACAGATGGGCTGCACAAATTTTAAGTTTCATTAAACAACATTAAAGCTCATGTTTCCATTAATATAAATCAGATCAAGATATGTCACACGGTGTCCCTAATCTCCTAGGTGTGTACACCATATACTCAATATGGTCAACACACTTTGCCCTGCAAGCATATATTAAGTATGGCCAACACACTTTGCCCTTGGATTATGTCACACGGTGTCCCTAATCTCCTGGGTGTGTACACCATATACTCTCAATATGGTCAACACACTTTTTCCTTCAAGCATATATTCAATATGGTCAACACACTTTGCTCTTGGATTATGTCACACGGTGTCCCTAATCTCCTGGATGTGTACACCATATACTTTCAATATGGTCAACACACTGTGCCCTGTAAGCATATATTCAACTCAAATAGACGAAACGTATTCTTTCCCAAACCATTATACTCCCAAACCATTACAAGAGGACATGCCGCCCTCCTAATGCGCGCACTCCATGGCCTGGTCCTAGCCAAATGGTCTCAGTGTCCACCCTTGGTCTTTTTTCCTTCCCTTGCTGCTTCGGAAGCGGTGTCGACGGGTTGGCAGAGGAGGAAGGAGAAGGTCGGCGGCATGTCCTCTTGTGCTTGCTCGGCGGCTTGGCCCGATCAAAGATCTTGGAGCACACAAGGCACATGTGTCGTGCCGCTGGCAGAGCCAAGACGACGTCAAATCGAGCACCACACCCACCATTCACGCCCAAAGAGATGGTGCCTCCAGGACCACCCTGACCACCACCGAGATGCGGGGAAACGCAGTGGTGTGTGGGAGGGGCAGCTTCCATGCACACGCTTCCCTCTTGATCAGTGTGGTCGCGAGGCGGCGAAGGGCCTCTCTGGGTAAAGGCACAATGGGATTGGGTTGGCAAGGGGGACTTTTCGGTAGCCATGGAGGTGTATAATTGGGAGGATTTCCTACTTGCCTACTGGGGAGAGATCTCTCCGGAGTTTTGTAGTAGTTGTTGTTATATGTTGTGGTTGGTGTGGAGGCCCTAAATTGGGAAGAAGGCTGCCACGTGAGCTGTACCAAGCAAATATAGTTATTAATTAACAAAATATTTGTGAGGTGGCATTATTAATTGTGGTGACACCCGTAGATTGTATCATACGGGTGATACTTTGCTAGCATTAAACACATACTGATATTTATTATGAAGAGGCTAATAGGTTTTATCACATGGATGTGCAACGGGACATGCGTGAAAAAGGATCTTGCGATCTTTATCTCTTTACAGAATATACTGGATTGTGTAATATTAGTTATGCAAACCTTTATAGCACCACTTGCTTGTGCTAGTAATATGCTTCTCCTATCTCGGGAACTCCTCATAGTTATCATATTTTCCACGCGGTGTTAGTTGGTTTCTCATTTGTGTTTCGCCATGTGTCCATACCCATCCTGAGAACTCGTGGGTTCCCCCTCCTCTCTGTCCACTGATCTGGCCGGAGGAGCTATGCACCCTAGGGATATGCCTATGGTTTCGTGTGGCCTTGTCATTTGTAGAGGGTAATGTGAGCTAATGCACCATAGGGAGGACCATAAAGATAGAGAAGAGCTAATGTGAGGAGGCTTCTTCGATCTACTATGTCTCCTTCTCTGGCGGGTGCTAATGTTATACACAAAGGTCTTTGCAGACTTTTTTTTGTTATTTAGTATGTTTTATGGGTCCTTTGAGTAATTACAACAAACTCAAGTGGGAATGTGATCTTGTCTCCAACTCGCGCAAGCCAATGTCGTGCCATGAGCCTAGCTTGGTGTTGCACTTGCACTGCAAAGCTAGAGGGAGGGAGTCGTTGTAACTATGGCCACAATAGGTGCCGCCCTCGTGAAGATTGTGGATCATGGCGTTGTTTCGGACGAAAGATCCACATCAACTCTTCTCGCAATATGAAGTACATGATGTAACTTGGAGCATTTTTCTCACAAAGCATAATATTGTTACAGTTTTTTTTTACCACCAACGGTACTTTTTATTTTGAGAATTTTCACCAACAATAGTTCAAAATCCTGCTTCAGGGCCTGACATGTTTTTTTAGAGGGGACATGACACATGACATGCTTCTCTTTTTCTTTTTTTTAGAGGGTTTAGGGCTTCAGGGGATGTGATCAATCCGACTTGTAGCCTTGGGCCGGAGCTATGTATCAAGTGCGGAACAACCCCCCAGCTTGCATAATAATTCAGAAAGGGCAGACACAAAATAGAAATACAAATCAACCAGGGTCAAGAACAACAAAACTTGCTAAATACAAATCACAGGGAAGCAATAAACTTATTTTATGCATTTGAAGATAGGCAAAAAAAAATTGATACATCTCCAAAGAATAATATACCACCGTATGGGATCAGGTACAGACAGCATAACAACAACACTTCCTACAACGTGGTCGAGCTTTCCTTCTTTCTTACACTAGAATAGACAGATTATCTCTCTTCTATTCTTCTCCAGAAAAAAACAAAATAAAAAAAATGAGATCGTTTGCGCCTTCGAACAATGAATGGGGGTAGAGGCGGATTATCTGTACAATGGGCATCCAAATGCTGTTTTCTTTCTCACATACAAAAAAAAGATGGACGCCCAGCTCTTTCTTCTGCTCTAAAATAAACACAATAACCAACATATAGCTACAAATTACTCAAAAACCAAGACTGTACGTATGTAGTACACAGTCTGGCGCACCTCGGTTTTGACGGTTTCCCAGAGCTCCATTCAAAATTGGAGATGTCCATCTCTGTCCTGGCAATCACTTGATGCTCTGCAGACAGCTCCTTTCGTCTTTTAATTTACTTGGGGTTTGCTGGAAGAACCGCCGTTGACCGAGGTTGTTTGTCCTGAATCATGACTAGCATGCTGAGCCGTTGCCTCACCTATCACAGCTCAACTTCATGAAGATCCTCTGTAAAACCGTTGAACTGCACAGACGAGTTGCTGTCGGAACGACTATGCATGGGTCTGCCAGGCATGAGCGGCGAAGGCACAGTCGGTCCCTCGGGTGACCTAGTCCCAGCCGTGGCACTAAATTGGTCAGAGTATGTTCCACTCCATGATGCTGCTCGTGACCTTGATGTCAATGAGCTGCTGTTACTTCCCGGGGACATCCAGGGTGCCTGGTTCGGATTAGCCATGTTTTCCATGCTCGGATACCGCTGGATGGTAGATGACATTGGTGCTGAAAATTGTGCTGTTGGTGGGGGTGATGAAAATGATGTTCCTGCTGGGGGTGAGGATGAACATTCGTCCCGGTTGAAGGTTTCACCACGTGTCTCTGCTGATTGGTTCGGCATCTGCTCGGAAGGAGCAGCGGCTGCAGTGGGCATGAAGAACCTGGCACCAGTTGGTGGTGTCACAGATGTAGCAGCCGGTTTGTTATAAGACTGGGCTGCTCCGGTTGCACCAGCCTTATTGAATGTGTCCACGTATCTAAAAAATGAACAAAATTCTTAAGATATCTTGTTGACAGCAAAATTCTAAGAAATACTGAAAGCAAATGTCATCAGTACTAAAATACCTGGACCGAACACCCATTCGTCCACGGCCAGAAAACTGGTTCTGGCTGGGTGGAATTGGCGGCATTCCCAAACCATGATCTGAATGTTTTGGAGATCTTCGTTCTGCCACTCCATTAGGAGTATGGATTCCACTAGGAGGGCCATTTAAGTTATAGTCTGGCATGCCATTCTGATATGAGGATTTTGTTGGAGGTGGAGCGAGAGGAGGCTCCTCAGCAGGAATCTCAGCACCTTCCTCTACCCATCGCTTCAGCTTTTCGTCATAGTAAAACTTGTTCTGTTGCCCTAATTTTGCCTTCAGAACATAATATGATCTTAGCGTTAGTATTGCTATATCACAGAGACACAATGAACGAAGTGGTGGAGATACCCATATTCCGTAACTCCATAAATACCTGGCGTGATTTTGAAACAAATCCCATTGTCTTCTGCAGCGTAGAGCCAATCCAACCAAATCGTGAACTACCCGATCCTGATGCACTGCTCTGTGTGTTATCTGATTGCGCACCCTAATAGAATTATTCAGTACAAAGTGAGAAAAGAGAATTAAAAGATCTTCCTCACAAAACATTCACTCATAAAACTGCTATCTTTCTCTTGCTCTATAGAGGACATATATACCTGTTTTGGTGTTTTGCCAAAGTCTGGTTCAGAAACACTTCTGTTATGTGCGATCTTCCTGCCAGCACCACCACTATTCTCTGCCATCTCACTTATCGAATGCACTGAAGGGGATGCAACTAATGATGACATGGTCATTACTGATTGGCTATTTACAAATTTTGCAGCTGCAGGAGCTGAGTAGATCTCCTTATCACCAACAGTACTCTGTGGCACTGGTGGAAGTGGCGCAGACGGTGTGCCCATCATGCGGGATATAGATTTATCAAGCGAGGTGAATAGCTTTCCAACTAGTTTTGCAGGGGCTAGATTCGTTCCATACCCACCCTAAAGAACAAAAGTAAAGCAAGTGGGTTAATTATTCATGAAGCAGAGGCAAACCTCAGCTACAATGCAGAACAGGATTTCTAGTAGAGAGAATCAAGTACAGCTATAATTCTGCAAGGTAGTACCTGCTGGTGAGTGCGTATCCTGTCCTCCAGGGAGGAAAATAATTGTTTCCATGCTTCCAATTCTGGAGCACGGCCAGAAGCTTTCAGCACCTTCATAGAAGCTTGGCAATACCTTGAAAAGGAGATTTAATTGAGCCACACTATGTGAGCACAGAGTCTAGAGAAAACACTTAGCCATTCAGCATTCACTAACCAGCAGAAAGCAATAACCTACCTCAAGGAATCAGAGAGTTTTCCCACTTCTGCAAGCATGTATGCATATATTAGCTTATACGGCTGAAAGGGTAGCAGGATATACTGAGAATTTCCAAGCACCTTTGTATACTCATAAACCTCTGTCCTCTGTAGTTGCATTTCAGATATATATTAGTCCAGAGCAGTGAATGGAAGATAAAACAAGTAATGGAGTATGCAAGATTGCCTATGTATCCACATAATGATTGTTTAGAAAGTTGTGAAGTAAACTTCCATAAGCTTGAAATTTTTGCAGGTAATGAGGAAGTTGTAACAGACCTGAATGGCTTCAGGGCTGGCAAATGTTCGAGGACATTTCAAGTGGTCTGCACCAATGAGGCATAACCGAGCACTTTCAGAGTACGGGTCAATATTTAGTTCAGCGACTAAGTAGCATGAATGAGCAGCTGCAACCTGTATCAAGTAGCTCCGTAAGATACTTGATCACAAAAAGTTAGGACCAAATATATCTGCAAATATGTATAATACGAACCTCATTTTTCTCTTTCCAAAGGCAATCTCCAAGATGGGTAATGACTAGTTCATCAGCCTTTGTCCTATTTGCAGTAATAATAGCCAAATTCTCTTCCCAGTCATCCAACATAGCATTGGGATTAGGCTGTCCCAAACATATACAAAGTTAAGCTCAGTCACAAATTAAGAGGAAAATCAGAAAATGTGAAACTGGACAAACTGATACATGCAATGATGCAATTCCTAAGCAACTTTCAGAACATGTGAGCTGCAGTAATCAACAAATATCACACTTCCATTTCACTGCAGTAACTAACAAAGCACCAGCTCTAAGAAAAATAATTGACAAATAATCATGCATACCCAGACAGAAATGACTTAATACAACTACTAAGTCTCTTCCACAGTACTAAAGTAGGAGTAGAGAGCAAATATTACAGTAACAACACTCTTGATTTCCTCAATGGATAAAAACTGTAAAACCAGAACTTCCTAAAATAATGAGCAAACATCTGAAATGGAGGGTGCATATTATATTATAGAACACTATTGAGACAGAGAAGGTCTATACAGAAAAGGGTAAGAGCGAATCTTTGCTATTGCTTCAAGCTATACAATAATCATCAACTGTTGAAATGATAATGCATCTCACAAGTGAAGAAATTCGAACTAAGTAATTACCTGCACAGGCTGTTGGGATGCACCCAGCGTATCATAGTTGGTGTTGCTGTAGTTCTCTACATTAAAAACATCTGCAGGTTGACCAGCAATGAGAAGGCACAACGTACGCAAAGGGGACCCAGATATAAAGTGGCAGTGAGCCATTTTCTTCACGGTATCCACGTAGAACTGCAGAACCAGTCAAATGAAGGATTAAGAAACTTATTTAGGGAACTAGAAACCTGACAGTTAGAATAAGTGAAATGTTACAAATAAAAGAAAGAACTTTACTGAATTTTAAACATACCTGATCACCAAGTTGTAAAGCAAGTATGACTGCTGGGCCCCACAATTGACCTTCCTGAGCACACAGAAGAGCCTCTTTTCTTCTGCCAGATACTAGAAGATTTTGGACCTCTTGTGCAACAGCCTACAAGGAAAGTATTTGCCTCAACTGGGGGATACTTGGCTAAATATGGCATGACACAGAATATACAAACTACCTGCATCTGACTTTCAGAGGGGATATTTTTCATGAAACGGACATTGGATGCAAAATCCCCCATATGAGGGTTACTTCTCTTGCAAGATGAGAAAAGCTTAGTTACTGCCATCTCTGGACCATCTGTATCCTATTTCCAAGAATTCAAACGAGAATCAGAGATGCAAAGGTTACAGAATAGGTGCTAAAAACTGACTCGTCTAATTTATGTTACTTAACGAAAGAAGAAAAATGAAGTTTTGTAAGGTTCCACCTAATATTGCTGTAAGATAAGGTAGACATTCAGCGGATTCTAGAACGAAATATCAATCTATAATTTGAGATGCTACTTCATAGAAGCCAACTCAATAATGTTCTTAATCCGTGAAGGGAACCATTTTAAACAGTAGCCTAAATGAGGACCGTGAAACAGGTTGAAACCAGTAGCCAGGAGGTACTGCACAACGGAGAGGAAAATGTAGAATCACATACTACGATATGGGCAGGCATTAATACCAAATAAAACTAAAAAAGGTAAGTGTAATGCATCTACCATAAACATTCAGAAACCTTAATCCTATAGAGTATTAATTTGCAACACAAGGGGTGATTAAGTATAAAATGCATTAGGGTCATGTTCCTTCTGATGAAAGTTCCAAATGAACAATTCCAGTAAAGGGGGAAAGGCACACAACAGAACAGAACTGTTATAGTAGTAATATTACAACTATAACTGCAACTAAATAAAGCATGAAAGAAAGAAAGTACCTCTTGTGATGGGTCAGACCCAAAAGGTGCACGTAGTTTTCCATAGTGCTGACACAGTATCTTCAGCAACGAAATAAGCAACCTGCGAGGATCACCTCTCTCGAATTCAGAGGTAGAAGATTCATACCATGCAATCATCTCATCGAGCCATTTGTTCACATCCTTTGATGCAGCACTTCCACCAACAAGAGGACCAGGAACAGGTTGACGGCATAAAACACGGAAGTAACTAAGTGCACTGCCATCAGTGATCCTCGAACCATCAGCTTTATCCACAACAACCTCTGATAAATTGAGAAGTGACACTGTTCCACTAGAACTCTCCTTAAATTGCCAAAAAAAATCTTTTAGTTACTTTGAAACAACGTTTATGATTTCTCTAGGTTATGAAAATACATTGCATGGAAGATATAAGCATACCTGATTTGCACTGTTATAGTTTGTGGCCATTGAGCTTGTTTCTTTCATAACTATAAGCTTCCCTCCAAACCCAAAAGCAACCAGAGCATGAGGTGGGCGTCCAGCCGATGACATCTCTTTACGTGGGGAGTAACCAAATTGCATTTGTGAAACATTTGTCCCATTAAATTGTTGCTGAGAGAAGTTCATAGAGTTCTCAGTACCGAGATAGCTGGTAGACAAGTGTGCTTGAGTGTTTGCATGAGCTTGGTTCTGGCTGTTGTACATGCTCCCCATTGGAACAAAGCCTTGTGTATTGACAGCACCATTGGCATCATTGTAACCCTGGTTTGTAGAAGTTTCAAACCCAATGTAACTAGACTGATGATCTGTAGAAGGTTGGGATCCCATAAAACCAGCCTGTTGACTTGTAGATGGTTGGGAACCCATGTAGCCAGCCTGGTGACCTGAGGAAGGTTCAAATCCCTTAGTATAATGGTCTGTAGAAGTACCGGATCCCTTGTAACCAGTCTGATGAATCGTGGATGGAGTGAATCCCTTGTAACCAGCCTGGTAACCAGTGGAAGACGCAGAACCCTTGTTATCACCCAGGTGGTGTCCAGTGGAAGGTTCGAATGCCTTGAAACTTCCCTGGTTACCTGTGGACGACTGGGGCACCTTTTGACTGGTCTTGTAAACCGTAGAAGGTTCAAAACCCTTGTAACTGGCTTGTTGACGATCAATTGTGCTGTAGTCACTCTGAACGCTGCCATAATGACTTGTAGAAGTTTGAGCTGTGCTAAAAGCAACCTGGTGATTCGTGGAGGAACTGAAAGATTCAGCATGTGCATGCTGTCCAGAACCATAGAAACTACCTGCCAGGCTATTTGTGACACTTTCAGGCTGCACACTGTTTGCAAATGCATCCGGCTGCCATTGGTTGTGAGGGCTAAAGCTATTGGTGAAAGAGTTATGTTGGGCCACCTGATTGTGGAGAGCTGGATCCTTGGTTTGTTTGGCATTATAATCTATCCCACCAGAAGATGCAACAACGCCATGATTTGCACCACCCTGAACGGCACTAACTGCATTTACCTGCGTTATGGCTTGCTGGTACGACTCGAGCGACTGCCACTCCTGCATGTTGGTATCAAAGTACCACCCTGGGTACTCCGCGTAGAACAGCATGTTCGCAGGGTACTCCGAAGCGCCTCCCTGTCCCCAGACCGATACACTCCCCGTGGCGGCGCTCTCCTCTGCAATTGTCTCCAGCGCCGCCTGCGCCGAATTCTGCAAGTACGAAACACCGTACTGCTGCTGCTGCTGCACATTCTCACTACTGTTGTCTACCTGAGCAGCATACCCGGTCATCTGAGCACTGTCAACCTGGTACCACTGCTGTGTGGCGTCGTCGAACTTCCACCCAGGGTAAATGCTCTCCAGATACCGGGGATCCGTGGATTCCACTGCACCACTAGCGAGCTGTGCACCGGTGTTCTGGTCCAAGCTTCCGCCGTAGAAGTCCTGATCTTTCACCTCAGCAGCCAAGCTCTGGCTTCCGTCGAAGAAGTCATGGCCTGGTGCTCCCACACTCTCCGCAAAGGAGCTCCCCAAGCTCTGGTTCATGCCGAAGAAGCCATGATCCGACACCCCCGCGCTCCCGACAGATGAGCTCTGGTTCGCGGGCAGGCTGCTGCCGAGAAACCCATCCGCCTCGTCTGCGCCTCCTGACAGATCACTGAACGGATCGAACCCACCGTCGTCGCCCCCGAAGGAGGCCCACTGCACCTGCTTGACCTTGGTGTGGACGCCGCTGGCGCTCCTCGCCGACCCCGGCGACCCGCCCTCCGGAGCCACCCCCGCTGCGGCGCGTGGCGCCGCGACCTCCCCCAGCGACGCCGACGGCCCGGGCTCGTCGCCGTCCTCTAGGCCGAGGCTGGAGACGCCGCGAACCAGCTCCTCCTCCCCCGAAGAGGCCGCCTGCTCCTGCCCCGCCTTAGCAGGCACGGGGGCGGGCGCGGGGGCAGGAGAGAAGCCGTCGTCGTCGTCGTCGTCGACGAGCTTGTCGAAGAAGTCGGCGTCGGTCAGGTCGTCGGCGGACGCCATCTGCGGTTCCCCCTCCTCCTCCCGCTCCTGGACGGGGATCGGGGGAGATCTCGGGGCGGGGAGAGCGGATCTAGGGTTTGGCGCGCGGCGGAATGGCGGGGAGGGTCGCCGGCGGGGCCGGCCGGTGACGGCGGATCGGCGGAGATTTGCGGCGGGAGGCGGTTGCGGTTGGCGCTGGCTGGCTCACGACAGCCGACGTCGCGTCATCGCACCTCCCATTTCCTCCTTTTCTCTCTCGTGTCCTTTGTCTCCCCCTCCCAGCTTCGCATGTTTCCCCTTTTCCGGCTATTTTTTTTTCCATTACTTGCTTCGATTTCCTTTGACGATTTTTTTTTTGTGTTGACAATTCAAGTGAGAAGATTCTCCTCCACTCTACATCATCTAGAGATGTCAATTTAGTAAAAAAAAATTGCAAATCAATCAGTACATGACTACAGGTTACAAAATATTTGTCAATTTAGTGTTGCATTGTAAAGGGCACAAAGCGACTTGTCCGATTCGCCCCGCTTCGTAGTCAAAAGCAATTACAGTTTGACTACCACGATGAAAAACCGGCTTGCATCAATAGTTAGTAAATGTTTTGCGATTCGTGGAAGAGTGTATGTATGCTACGGTACATCCTCTTAGTTTTGAATTCCAATCCTCGTCGACGTGATTTTGGGTTCCATTTAAGTTGTCGGTATACTTCGTAATGATCCCATGGTTTTGAGTTCTTAGTTGGCGTGGATCTAGATTCCTACGCAAAATTAGGTTTCTTTTCATTTATGCGATGAGTATGATTTAAGTAAAAAAACATGTGACAAAAATATGGCATTCGGTATAGTGGAGAAAACCGCCTCCATTAGTTGTTAAGGGGCCATCTCTTCTCTTAGCATGGTTTCTTTGTGTTGTCCATCCCGGTGAGAGGCATGGTGGCGCAACGATGAAAATTATGGTTGTGGCTTTTGCAGTAATTTTTTGGTTCTTGGTTATGATTCTACTGTTATTTACACGTGTTTATGTGTATGTGTATTCATCTATACTTTATGTGTATGTGCATACTTTATCTATACTTTATCTGATTGTATCCTATGTTCTCTTTATCGAATATGAGCTAGACATTAAAAAAAAAATACAATTTTTTCTCTATTTTTTTCGTATGCAACATCTTCAAAAAGAGCTAAGATCATCTTATTTTATTGTACATATTCTAGTGTATTATTACAGCATCGATCTTAAATAATTGTAAAAAACGCCAAAACAAAGCTACTATTAAATTATTATTATTCTGCGATATTATTTTGATATTGGGGTATTCTACCTTGACATAAAACCGTCAGATGGAAATGCAAGATATGTCTTCGAACTTCAACCAACCATCCTACGAGTAGGAATGATGGGTAGGGTAAAAATAATTCGAGAGAAAAGGTTAAATTTTCTCTCCAACAAAATGCAAGATATTAAAGATATGTCTTCGAACTTCAACCAACCATCCTACAAGTAGGAATTATGGGTAGGGTAAAAATAATGGGAGTGCCTAGATCTCAGCGCCTAAGAACTTGTTATGTCTAAGTCGCTGACATCATCCTACTTTTTGTGTTAATTCTCAGTTGCAACCTAGTTGCAACTAACATAATTTATACTAATTCTCAGTTGCAACCTATTAAAATCACAGTTACAACCTAGTTGCAGCTCATGTGAAAGCCCTATGTTGCACGAATCGCGAGGTAAATCCAATGGCGAGAGAGGTGACTGAGAACTCGCCTGAGAACTAGCAAATCTGTAAAATAATTCGAGAGAAAAGGTTAAATTTTCTCTTTTCGAGAGAGAAACAGCAAAACAGCCTCGTCAATTCGAGAGTAAAGCTTTCGTTTTAATTACAACCACAGACACCACCAACCACTCACCCACTTACACATGCTGGTGTGTGTATCAGCACATGCCTAGTACTCAGATTACCGACATCCACACCCATAAATTAAAGTTGCTACACCCATAAGAGCGATTTTGGCATAACTACAGATACATTCTTGGCAGATACTCTCTTATCTCTTCTCAGAAAATATATATTCTTAGCAGGATACTCAAGTTTTTTGGCTTTTGCATCACATGATGCTGAGTTGATGGTGACCGAAAAAGATACTAGTTTATCGTAAATAAAAAGCAAACGCTTGGATCATAGTTACTCCTCATTTGTCAACCGAACCGTGGCTGGAAAAGGCAGCAATTTGATCCACACACTAATGATACTTCAGACAGCAGAGATTGAAAAGGTCAATCAGGACAACCCATAGAAACTCGAGAAATGCAAATATAACTCTACGCAACTGATCATGAAGACAAAAGAGGTATAAACAGCTGATGAGTCTGGCATTAACACACTTCATTACATTACATTACATCATTTCTCTGGAAAACTACTGCAGATGATGTTAAGTAGATGGAGAAAACGAAGACCAAAAAGCACGCCGTGCTACCCCTAACGCTATCTAATGATTCAGATACGTCTGCGATTATCAACCCTTGGTTTCTTGGATGTAGCGGCAGCACTGGAAGTATCACTGCCGGACTGTATCTGGTATTTTGAAAACGGAAATTTTAGCTTATATATATGTGGCTGTTGCACGGAAAACGGTAGATAACATGAATACTCTTACCTTATCAAGCTTCTGCCTGACTAGATTTACGGTTGCATTCATTGACTCGGATGGAAAATACTCCTACAATTCAAAATCATATTGTACATAAAAGTGACCAAAAAGCATTTATTAACCCCAAAAAAGTATAGCCGTTTAAAAGAAAAAAAAAGGCATTTGTTGGCAACAGCGAAGAATGATTTCTCTACTAGCGACAAGGACTTTCAGATTTTGCCCTTCCCGGGTACTTTGCATGAGCTAGTGCACTAATGTTGGCCTTTTTGTACTAATACATTTAACTGATCGAAGATTAGCCCAAGATTTCATGCAGAGAAAGTTCTCTTATAGCACGATCTGGTCTGCTTACCAAATGCCGCTATTTTCCTCAATGAACAGCTACTTAGTTTTCAGCCAAAACATTGTCTTACTGCTACATACCTTATTAGAGGACACATGACTGAAACGAGCATCTTCGTTATGAGAAGGGTGCATTGTCTTCGTGTATTCCCTGAAGATAATAGGATGAAACTTTAGAGGAGAAATTACCATGGTGTAACCTTTTTCTCAGAAAAAAATCAGGTTGCATTGTTTAAGTTTTTAAGGTAAGTGGTGTAGTTATGCATACAAAAACCCTTCAAAAGAATAATACTACATGATTGTATCATGATGATATAAATTCCCTAACAGAAAGACACAGAATCTTGGAATGTACTGGCACCGCCAAGTCAGAATATTCAAAGTGATCCACAGAAGCTCAGGGCATGTCCAAAGACAAACATCGAGCTATCCCATTAGATTGTCAACAGGGCAAAATTGCCAACAAGCAAACGACTTACAAAGTCCCAGCACAAAAACTTGACATGGGAAGTAAATGCCTATATAATCTTAATAAAGCCTCTTAAGTAGTTTGCACCTTATAGTTCTAAATTCCCCCTGGCCATCCCAATGTAACTACATGAACCATAACATGACTATCATAATAAATAGCTGGAACCAATCATGATAGCAATATCAGCTTTGAAGTCGCAATACAATTTACTACAACGAGTAAATTATGACCAACTTTTAATTATCAGTTTGACAGCACAAAACCGAATAAAGCTGTATCTAATAACCTCTTATTGGAGCTCATCTGCTGGTGTGGGTTCCCACTAGACGATCCCTGACCCAGTGAATACTGAGATAGCCCTTCAGGTCTGCTTCCAGCAGGTGCTGAAAAATGCAAAGGAAATGTCTAAATCCAATTAGTCAAGTACAGAGGAACATGAATATACTAGCAATGTTGATAATCCTACTTATATTTCTTGGTTACATTCCGTCATCGCAAAAATATACTCTAAGATGAAGACATATTTTCAAAACAAATATAACCATACATCTTATCCGGCCAAGGACTTCCTTTCTCCTGACTTCCAGTTTCTCCTTGGTATCCTCGAGACTCTCAAACTGAGGTGCATATGACACCTGCAGCCGGTTGCCAAGAAATACAGACTCATCCAACTTTCTCTTTGCAAACCTGCAACATGACCGAGCCAGTACCACACTTAAGTAAAAGAAAAGGCACAAAAACGTAGTTGGGGCAACTGTTGGGTCCAGATTTGCTGCCCAGGTGCCAAAGACTGGACTGCAAGGCCTGAACTAACTTCCGCCCTCAAAGAAGATACAATCCTCTGTTTAAGTTCATTATCACAACCTGGTAATACCCAGTAGAGCACACATACGGAGATAAAAAATGTGTACTGTACTACTGAATTTCGATTCTGAAAAGCCTACCAAGTCACCTTCCTCTGTCATTTCTGTTAATTTTGCTAAATAATGAGCCTGCATCTCTTTCACCCAATTACATAAGAAGGCAACACTGATTGTCCAGCAAATCAACATGACTACGCACACACACACCCCCTCCAGTGACAGGTTCAGAAATGCAACTGATGAATCAGGAATCAGGATACCGCGAGAAAATATCCACCACAGCTAACCATCTAAACCATGTCAGACAAACACAAGACTACCACGGCTAACCATCACCACCAATTGATCACCACAGAGGAGCAAGCATTCGTTCGCTAGAATGAGGTAGATATGCTATGCGACAAGCAATAGTCACCTCGCGTTGCTGACCTGCGAGAACTTGATGAAGAAGACGTCGGTGTACTCCTCGCAGTCCTCGGCATCCATGGGCTTGCACCTGAACCCAAAACGAAGACGGTGAGCACGAAACATTAGCGGGAAGGAGAAGAGGACGTGGATCCAGGGTCGCTGCTGGCTCACTCTTCCAGTGGGCCGTACGTGGAGAACAGGGTGCCGAGCTCGTCGCCGCATCCGAGGGCCGGCACGTTCCGGACGACGAGGTACCTGCGATCCGAATCGATTCGATTAGCGGCGGTGATGCGGAGGAGGAGGAGAGGCTGTGCTAGGGTTGCGGGGGGGGGGGGGGGGGGGGGGGGGGGTGGTTACTTGGACTCGTCGCAGACCGTGTAGACGCGCACTGCCGCCGGCTCGTCGCGGTCGCGCGGCATCTCGCCGGACGACCGCCGGGGGATTTGGGTGGCGCGCGGCGACCGGAGCTGGGATCGGCGCCCGCGACGGCGACGGCGCCGGTGGGGATCGGCAAGAGCGAGTCACTCTGGGTGCAGCCGGACCTTGTCCCGGTAGGCGCTAATGGAAGACGTGTTTCCTGAGTTTACGCTTTCTCTTGCTCAATACACGCTGAAACTATACTGCGCTTTCTTCAGGTCCAACCATACATTCTTTTTTTTGCTGGTACTAGTTGAATGCCCGTGCGTTGCTACGGTCCCTCGGTGACGTTTCTCATCACATATGTGAATATCAAAACCATGGACATACAAAATATAACTATATAGTATTTTAAAAATTCTAAAACTTTACTTTTTAATTGTATTTTGAAAAGACTAATTGGATGTCAAATGCATAGAAATGGCCCACCTACTTATTTGTTATTAGCTGAAATGTACACCCAGGCGCTTCTTCCAACATATCTACTCTTCTATATATGCTCAGCTTGAAGCCAATCGACATAAAAGTTTCGTGGTGGCCTATAACTTGTATAGTTGTGTGTGCGTGATTGGTTGTTTCATATATCATGTCACAACTAAATTTATGTTACGGCTGGATAAAAAAACTTATCTACTCCCTTTTTCTCAAAATAGGTGACTTAGATTGTCTAGATTTGGATGCACCTAGACATATTTTATGTGTAGATACATTTAAATCTAGATAAATCTAGTCACTTATTTTAAAACGAAGGGAGTATATAGTATGGTGCCCGTTCCATCAAAGACACGAGAACAACAATGATCAGTGTACCCGTGCGATGAATTCTTTTTTGTCAAATGCATCAAGGCACAACGTATGTTTAACATACACACTGTTCACTATGACTAATATTTCGAAAATGCAGTAAATAAAATCCATGCCAGAGAATTGTAGTAATTAATTTGAAGGATGTACCACTACTACATCATTGTATTTCGCCAAAAGTTAATAGTATGCAATACAGAGAAAACCAGTTAACAGTCCACTCTCTCAAAATACATATCAATCCACAAGGTAAAAGTCCAAATATAGACATAATCTACTCCATCTAGTCCAAATTACATGACTCAGATTTGTCTAGAATCAGATGTATCTAGACATGTTTTAGTGCTATTTACAGACAAATATACGCAAACTTGAGTCAGTTAATTTAGATTGGAGAGAGTATTAGAAGATGAACTTTGATGATTCTTTCAAGATCTTCAGATCATGCTTCTTGTTTACCTTATAAAGCCTTCAGTTGTTGCTGAGTATCTTGGGAGGGAAAGGTTTTCTTTCATTTTCAAGAAGCTTGTCGGGGTCATGTATCTTGTACTCAGCTCCTGATCTCCTGAAAGATGTCCCTATATTACTTCTATTTCTTCTTATAAGGCCTTCTTCAGGTCAACTGAGAATAAAAATGTATATGGTGCCAAGTTTAGAGTTTTGATGTAAATACGTACCAAGTCTAGTAAATTGCTCTAACAAAGAACTACTATCAGGTACAAAGCTTGATTATCTAACCACGAACAAATGCAACCGGTGCTTCTAGTAGCGAAGTACAAATTTCCCATCTTCATTTTTTCCCAGTGAAGGTTCTATGGATTTTTATGGCTTAATAAGTTACCTGTAGTAGAAACTTTGATATTTTCAATGTTATATGTTTTTTTACATAACAAATACGCTACAACAAACATAAGTAGACTACAATGGTATTTTTCTTTGTTCCAAAGAGTTATCTTTTGATGTAATTTGGTATATGCCAATAAAGAGTGGCTACCATTAGGGAGTTCAAGGCATACCTCCTTATAGAGCTGCCCTGAGCGAACCCTTCTCCATCATCCGCCTCGGCAGCCCCTTCCCTTCCATCCAATATTACGAATTGGTCAATACTATCATGTTTATGGAACTCATTCAAGAAATCTTTTGTCCCTTACTTTGACTCTAACAAGAGAAAATGACAATGTTTTGGTAGTTCTTTAGCTTTCCTTTGTTAGACTGGCAATAATCACCTCAGTATGAAGAGTCTAATCTATTTCTTTCCAACAAGATGATTTATGCATATGATGTGTCGTAGGAGTAAGATGCTGTGGTGCTTGGAGTTCAAAATTTTAAATCTTTTAGGATACAAATTGTCAAATGAACCTACGGGGTAGACGCAGCCAATAGAGACCTATCCAAGTTTGATTCATGAGCAGAAATTTTGTGGCCATTCTAGGCTATTTGGAGTAGATATACACGTTTCCATAGAATGGTATGTCTCTGTATGGAATAGTGTGGGAAGGTTTTATGATACTTCAATCAAAACAACAAAAGCTAATGAGATATGAAGGTTTACGTATGACCTGATGCACAATCTGCATTCTAAATTTTTCTTCCACCCTAGAACACTGGAACAATTTGGCTTCTGAAATATTTTGTTCCACCAGAGAGGAGGAAAATAATCTGTTGCTAGAGTATGTCTCATCCTCCTCTTCCCGCCTTCCCTCTGTCCCCATTCCGTATAGGGATGTCTGACCATATGAATCTGAAAAGGATGTCCGACCATCATAATAATCGATAAATATTTCAGACATGACTCACATAGTTTGCACTTACATAGTTACATACCTTAGACATATACAAAGCCATGGGATCATTTAAGCCAACCAGCTATCATAGTAAATAAAAACATCGATAGCTCCCCCATGTCTCCATTTTGAAACTATAATACCGTTGCCAGTAATCTATGAATAGGAAGTGAAGAAGCAGAAAGTCTGGATCAAATCCATTTGATGCTAAGGTATGTGCTTAATAGAGTAAAATTACAAGAGGCATTAGAGAATTGAGATGATTATATGTAAACCATATTATAGTGGAACAACATTCTAGTAAAGTGCACACTCATGATCACAGTTGTCCATTTAAGAAATGGGAGCACGGTGCTAAAATACCAATAACATCTATTTAGCAAACAAGCATAGATCTTGAAGTATAGTTGACAACTCCAAAGGAATCGATCACAAATGCCGAAAAGAACAGATACTACATACAAAGTTTACCTGTTTGACAATTTTTCATAGAACTGATGTTGAATAGGAACCAAACTTATCAAATGCCGCCTTATGCATAGGTAATTTGTTTGGAAAGAACTCTGTGTTTTTTCCTTCAGTACTGGTAGTATCCATTCCTTACACTATTATTCATCCACCAAAGTTTTATAAAGCCAGGTAGAAAAATAAGCCATCATGAAACCCAGAAATCAATGGGGATCATAGTGCACTGCTCACATGGGAAAGAAAATAAGATGGGTGATAATAGTATACACTCTCTAGGTAACGAGATAAATAACATATAAATAAAATTTGTTAGACCTATTCAATGACTTAGATTATGTAATATGCATAATTTTGGAGCAGTCAACCACTCACCTTATGTGATAAATATGACCTCGGCATGCATGCCAACTTAAAAAATGGGTGATAATAGTATACGCGAGCCTTGGCTTCTCCCTGGTTCAGAACTTTCTTTAAGGGAGTTCTGAACAAATTAGGAAACATTTCAACACAAAACATAAAATAAGAGAAAAGCTAGAAGTCTGTAAAGCCATGAAAAACTCGAACGGTATACAGTTAAGAGTAAGTAGTGATAAGCAAACTATCTAAACATTACCCCCATGCGAGTCATCCAGTATGCATTTAACGTTGTTATCCAAAACTTGCTGTATGAAATTAGGGAACTAATAAATATTAAGAACACAACAGATAACAGAAAAAGGAGAAATACTTTGACTTACTATTGAGCGACTTTAAATAAATCAAGCCTGATTATATGTTTATTGTCTACATGAAGTTTGGGTTGGTTGGGTCGTGATCTCCTGCATGAACTATGTCCATTCATCAGATCAGACCAGGTGAAGCCTCTATAGGTGGATCGCTCCCTACCTGATGTTTATTTGTGCATTAGCACAGGAGCAACAAACATGAACAATGCATATAATCCAATCCCTAGTGCGTCAATAGCAAAAACTACCATGTTGAACTACCTATCATGAATTGTAGAGTGTTTCAGAAGACAATATATTACCATAATGCGCCACATCTGCTGCCCTTGATGCGCTACACATTGATCTGACGTCGCCGGGATCATATGGCCATTCAAGATGTGCCCAGTATTTATATTGCCCATGTAAACATACAGTAACAAGCACAGTAGCAGCACCACAATCAGGTTAGGGAAGACAATGATTGTATGGATGGTAGTGCCTGCATGCTAGGGGATTTGGACGTGGACACCTGCACTTGGACGAACAGATCGGGTCAAGAAAAACATAACTGTCCGGTGGTAGTTCCTGCTAGGGATGTTGATGGCGGCGCCTTCACTTGGAAGGATAAATCAGGTCAGCCCTGCCCTTGTCTGTCAAGTTGTTGCCTCGGCACATCTGCAAGCGCGACTCGCCATAAGACGCCTCCATCTACCTGTTTCCTCAGGCCACCGCCTAAGACTCCATGGATGTCGCCACCGGCTTCGGCACCCTCGATGGCGCCACCCGCGCATGCGGGAAGGTCTTGGTGGTGGGCTTTTGGGGAGAAGCGGCGGCTTCGGCGGTGGCGAGAATTCTGGGCGTGCGGAACCCTAGTGAGGTGAGGGGGCATGGCAGCCGACCGACAACGCCATATGATCCCGCGCGTCCACCTGAGCGTCGGAGGCCGGCCGGCTGTGAGAGGGGCTTGGGTGGCTGGCGAGTAGGTGGCAGAGGCAGCGGCTGCGCGATTAGATCGAGTAGGAGAGAAGGCCTCGAGGCCCTGAGGGGGAGGCGCAAGAGAGCTCGGGTGGGAGGTTTCCACGAGCGGGGTATAGTACAGGATCAGACGGTGAATATTGCTCAAGGAATATTTAGACGGTGACAATGCGTCCAATGTTTGATGTCAAAGTGAGCCACCAACTCCCATTTAATAGTAAAGATAGCAGATTAACCATCATGAGTTTGAGTTGAAACGCACAGGTCCGGCACATGCCACGACATGCCCCAGGAAAGGTGCATGTATTCGCTTACCTCGGAGTAGAGACCTTACGAAGGCCGTAGGCGTACACCATGTCCAACAAGTGCCGCAGAGGGCTGGAGGTGTTGTCCTGAGCCGTACACAGGAGCCCATCGTTATCCTCCAGCCCATCCTCCTCCTCTTATCCATCAGACAACTTTCCTAAAAAAGGAGAAAAGTATAAACAATAGGTCGCATACCCTACTTATCCATCTAAATCAATTGGTTGTAGCTCTACTGTAGTATTCATATCACCTAAGCTCCATTGATAATGTAGAAAATCAAACTCTATTAGATCAGGTACAAAGGACATGTAAGCAAAACCAGATAGTTTACCGAAAGAGGTTCTAGAACTGAATAAAAAAAAGTGAGCTACGTGACACAATATAAACGGGACACAAGTAAAGAATTCATTAAAAAAGCCAACAATTTTGATGATAATTAGGTGTTATTTTGGAACATTCCTCGCATCAGGATAATCTCTTCACACCACCTGCAATACACATTGAACATATAACATTTGATCATATTAAATGTTACACATGTTTCACACTCACAATTTTGACAACAAGAACCAACCTGACATGTTACTGGTAGTGAGAAAAACAGGTGTTCCAAACATGTGTGTCTCTTCCATACTTCCAGTCCCTCATTTCTTTGGTCCATCTAATTATGGGGCCACTGTTACCAGACCGCCATGACGGATTGTGAGCAAATGCATTAGAAACAGGACACGACGACTGCTCAAGAAAACCTTTCCCCCAACCTGAAGAAAGGAGAGCTTTATCCATGCCATTTGGTAGGTCCTTTTTAAGTTTGGCATTTTATTTTATTCCATACAAATTCCTCTATATATACACTGGATAAGTCAGCATACAAAGTTTCTACTCTGATTCTATAAACAAGTAGAAGTGGCGATATTGAAATTGCAAAACCAGTTTGCATAGTGTTACAGTTACCTATTTATAACTTGAAACAACTATTTGCCTATGAAAATGTTTTGATAATCAGGTACAGAAGTACAAACGGGACCTGGGAAGTGGAGACAAACCGTGCTAGACCAGGTAAGAGAACACGTGAACCTTGTGCTAATTAAGTCTGGAGGAGCAACAAGCAATTGGATGCCTTAGTAGCTAGACTACCCGAGAGCTCGATGGGTTGAGCGTCGGGGTAGCGTCGCCCTATACCGTAGTAGCATTTGACGGAGGAGCATCCAGGCGTCAGGCCACAAAAGCAGCGGCTCGACTGTGTCGGCCGCTGATCTTGGGGTGGCCGTTGGTTACTCCCTGCCATGAAATTGTACGTAGGTCGGCCATGGAGTCTACCGGTGGCGTGGGCTGGTGTGATGGGGGAGGCGGCGGCTGAAGTGGGATTTGGCGGCGACGGGGTTCGAAGTGGAGGAACCCTAGAAAGAGAGAGGAAGGTCGGGAATCATCAGATGGAATAAACGTGAGGGCATAGAGGGGAATCGGACGCTGCTGATGCTCCTAACGTTTTGGCGAATGTGTTTGAGGAAAATTAACGGTTTAGATTATCCCAATATTTGATGCCCAAAGTGAGCCACCAACTCCCATTTAATAGTAAAGATAAGGTCCAACCAAACATTCATCTGTAAGAAGAAAATTCTGTAGAAATATTACTCAAAACAAATTCGGGAAAAGGGTGAATTTAAATTAGAGAGAATCATTCACTTAGGGCCCGTTCGACGACAACGCTCGAGATCATGTCTCCTTCGCCAGACCGAGTAGAGCTGGCCTGAACACAAAGGCTCCGCCGCGGATCTATAAGGATGGAGCGCTCCTGCATTTTTTTGGGAAAATCATGGAGCGACTATTTCCTGGATCCTTGAAAAGGAAAAAGAGGAGTGGATGGAAATTCAAAAAAAAAATAAGTCTTAAGCTTTGGAACAGAGATAGGGCGACGGCGCGGCACCCCTTCTCCCCGCCTAACCCTCCCCCTCCTCCCCCTTCCCCCGTCGCCGCCGTCGGCAGGGGTCGCCGGGCGAAGCCCGGGCGGCGCCGGCGCCGGCGGCCCTCTTTTCCCCGTGCCTTGGAGCTGGTCGGGGCTGGCCTCCCTCAACGGCGGCGGTGTCCCTGGGGTGGCGACGGTCCGGAGGCCCTCCGGGTGGTGCTGGGCGGCGGCGCCGGTGGCGAGGCTGCGGCGCAGCGCGGCGGTGGCGCAGCTGCCAGGGAGCGTGACGGCGGCGTCTTCCCCGGGCCTGATCTGGGCCTAGGTGGTCCGCGCGTCCGCGGCTGCTTCTCCTCGGCGGCGTGGCGTCTTGCAGCGTCGGCATGGCAGGGCCCTCGGCAAGGCAGTGGCGCCGGCACCTCCGGGCCCGGATCTAGGCCCAATCTGGACTTCGATGGGCTGGTGCGTCTGCTGCAGAGGCGCCCTCTGAACATGGTGGCGACGACGGTGATCAGGTTGGGGACAGCGGAACAGCGGCCTGCCTGTTGCAGCTAGGCGGCAGGGGCTTTACGGGTCCTTCGGGGGCCCGGCCGGGCCCGCCAAGCCTGGTTTGATCCTGCTGCTCAGCCCGGTCGGCAACCGCCTTTTGGTGGTGGAGGTGGGCTCCTCCCGCGTGGTCGCAGGGCTGCTGTCCCTAGCCGGTTCTATGTCGTTTCCCTGTTTTCGGGTTGCTTGCTTTATCCACGATGAGGCGATGACGATGGTGGCGCAAGATTGTGGTGGCGCAAGTTGGTAGGCGACGAAGCTGGTGGTGGCACGCCGTATCGCCCGGGGTTTTTTGTAGGTGGGGTTAGGGAGAAATCTCTGTCGGCTGGTCCGTCTCCGTCGCGGTGCCACCCTAGGATGGCGCCATTCCTTCTTGAAGGGCGTCACGGATATCCCCGACCTACTATACTCCGAGTGCCGGGGGAAACCCTAGGTCCAGTGTTCTGGCCCGGGCAGCAACGCCGTGTCAACGGCGTTTCCCTTCTTGAAGGTGTTGTCTTGGTACTAGGCGTGTCGGTGTGTCTGAAGCGTGGTGGGACTATTCCGGTTGGCGCAACGGTGGTGGGTCTCTCTAGTCTCGTCGTATCGTCGTTTCCATCATTTCTTTTCTTTTTGGACGTGTTTTAGCTGATGCCCCAGCATTCTTGGTTGGTCGAACTCTTGTATCAGTGTGGTTGCTTTATTTATAAAGCGGGGCGAAAGCCTATTTCGAGAAACAGATGAAGTTAGCAAGAGTCGGTACATGGCAGCACGCCGGTGTGCATTATTTGTGTTGTTCAATGTACTAGAGAAGGTAGGGGAGTGGCAGAAAAGAGGATGCACAATTTCATCCAAACAACTTAATACCAGATTACCAGGTCATTTCAACAAGATTGTTAACTCAAGGCTTACATATAGTAGCACATGACTAATTTCATGCGATATCTTTTAGTGTACCTCTTACTACTCCTTTCATACGTACTTGTACAAATTAATCTATTGAGAACTGGTGTCTCATATTCCCTAATACTTTCAAAATCATCCTCATCCTCTTAGCTCGTGTCTCTCTCTGCTACTACCTCATTTCTCTTTCTCATCCATGACATATTTGACTGTGGTAGACCATCGATATTGCCATTACCCGGATGATGATGTCTCTCTCTATATATGGATGCGCCTATGACCATAAGCATTGTGTGAGGTTGGTTGGTGGGTTCGTAACATCTCTTTTGCATCAGTTGATGCCATTGCTTTGTAAAGTACTCCGGGGCGGGCATGTACATATATATGTGAATGTGGCTTTGGCAACTTCATGAATAGCTTGATATTGTCTTTGCATACCAGTATACCACTGGTTGAACACTTGAACTACAAATTCGGTCGTTCGTTGAAATATCTTGCATCCTGGATCTTGCATCATTGGTCATGGGAGATGTTGATCGGATCTTGTGGTACTGCCATGCACGGACTGGTCTTTGCGTGGATCAGTGGATGTAAATAACTAAAGTAGCTGGTTACCAAAAGGTTTAATCAAGTACATATGTACGCCACTGGTGTCGGTGAGCACTACTGATTGTGGTCACACGACATCTCTCCGAACGACTGTCGATGGAGGATTTGGGGTGGTGTGTGGCAGACAGAGGTGGGAGCTGAGTGGGGATCGGCGGGAGAGCCAGTTACCCTGGGTGCAACCGGACCGTGTTCGGCTAGGCATTAACGAGAGAGGCATTTTTTTCTTAAAAGGCCCAGCAATCGCTGTCTCTCTCATATATTAGTAGATAGATAGAATATGTACAAGCTTGCACTAGGCGAAAAAGGAATAAAAGGAAGAGAAACGAAAAGGCCGACAAACCAGCCACTCTAGTGGGACTAGCTCGACACCCCTGTGATGCAGAACCACAACCCCACCTCGTAGAGCCATGACCGCAAGCACAACCTGAGGCCACCGCCTCGGCTCACGTCCATCGTTCGGAGCCGCCACACACCGGCATCCACTGACAGAGCCACCCACACAGCAGGTGCGAACTTGTCGCACCGCGAGGAACAAGAGGCATGTTTTCTGTACTCGTGATTTCTTGTTATCAGACGTGCTTTCACATTACTATATGTATGCTTCCTTTAGGTCCAACCAAAATTTCATCATGAAGATGTTGTGAAAAACAGTAGATTTGAAATCATAGGGAACCGATCACACTTATTTGCCTCTCTAGGTATAGTTTCTGTTCATCATTTGCACGTTTTTGTTTATGCCAAACAAATAGTACTTTCGAGAACTTATTTCTTTGCTTTTGTGAGCCGCTCGCGTACTTGAAATTATTACTCCCTCTAATCCAAATTAATAGAGTTAGTTTTGTCTTTGAAAAACAGCACGGGTACGATGCAGTCCAAGAAATACATATAACATGGGTAGCCGGATTAGACAGACATGGGTGTTCGATCGGGGGTGCAATTGTGGAGCTGGGAAGAGCAGGGGCACGAACAGGGAGCTGCTCCGGGGGTTCTCGGCCCATCCCCCCTCGCACGTACGTCGTCTACTGCTTGATATGCCCCGCGCAACCCCTCTCCACTCTCGTGGCCGCTGCTTCTCAGATCCGAGCGAGCTCCTCCGGTAGTCGATCCGAGCTTCTTTGGCTGCCAGCCCATTCCTCCAGCGGAACGAGAAACCGGCTCCGGTCACCGGATGCCGATTGGAAGCTACCTAGACAGACTGGAGCCGGATTTCAAGGGTTTTGGAAGCTAGGCCGTTTCCTAACACACTATATATGGATGCCTCAAATTGATGCCATTTCTTCGAGAAGTACTCCAGTACATGTACATATGTGTGTGGATTTTGCAGCTTCATAAATTAGTTTGATATTGTCTACCGTCCCACGGTTGAACTATGGATTCATATCACTCCCCGTTGAAATATTGTTGCATCCCGTACACTACAGGAATGGGAAGCTACGCCGACGGCCAAACATCGGGGCCGTCGGCGTAGCCATCGTCTAGGCCAGCTCCACCAAGCAGCCGTCGGCGTAGAATTGCCCTCGGCATATCCTATGCTACGCCAACGGCTGCCCTCGGCGTAGCATACGCCGACGGCTGCCCTCGGCGTAGCTATTTTTTATTTTATCTCATTAAACTTTGAAAAATTATAACTAAATCATTCTAATTCGAAAAAATACAAATAATATATCAAAATTTGCAGAAAAATAAGGCCTATCTATCTACACTCAAATATTACACATTTACAAATAAAAATTAGGTAAAACATAAGACATTATATATAGTTTAAAACGGGCATAAAAAATTCAAAAATGATCGAAACAATGCGAAACCTTCGCGTGGTGTTATGTTATGTGACATAGTTAGAAGGAAAAATATCAAACTTGGTATATTGATTATGTCTGAAAGAAACCTTCACAAAATGACCTATCTCATTCGAGGTTTCTTGGCTTTCGGGTCAAATGACCAATGTTATGGCTAGAATCAAGGCATAGTTTGTGATAATATGCCCATATTGTGCATACACATGCATCATGGGATGGCGAACAATGTTGCAGGAGAAAGTTTTCCTTTTCGTCGCACCAAAAAGCCATTTCCCATTTTCTGAGCACAAAAAACGGACGATTTTGTGAAGCAACCACCAAATGGCTAATTCAAAATGGTACCACCACATTTTACAAAAATACTATACCACCTTATATAGACAATGTCCCAACAGGGGAATCCAAAACCTTTCCGTCCACCTCTGGTGAAAAAGACAAATTCCTGCCGAATCGGCAGAAAGTGGGTCAGATATGAACTACAAGTACATGATCCGATGCTCATGTTTTTTTCAAAAATCATTTTTAGGTTCACAATATGCTATTTTATCAAAGATCCAATGCAAGTTTAGCGAGGCTCGGCCCCGAGCTAAGAATCTTCATGCCCGCCGTTCGACAAAGTTTGACGATAGTTTAAAACGGTAAAAAATTCAAAAACGATCGAAACAATGCGAAACCTTCGCGTGGTGTCATATTATGTGACATAGTTATAACTAAAAATATTAAACTTGATATATTGATTATGTCTTAAAAAAACCTTCATAAAATGACCTATCTCATTCGAGGTTTCTTGACTTTCGGGTCAAATGACCAATGTTATGGCTAGAATCAAGGCATAGTTTGTGATAATGTTCCAATATTGTGCATACACATGCATCATGGGATGGCGAACAATGTTGCAGGAGGAAGTTTTCCTTTTCGTCGTACCAAAAAGCCATTTCCCATTTTCCGAGCATAAAAAACGGACGATTTTGTGAAGCAACCACCAAATGGCTAATTCAAAATGCTACCACCATATTTTACTAAAATAATATACCAACTTATATGGACAATGTCCCAACAGGGGGTTCCTAAACCTTTCCATCCACCTTTGGTGAAAAAGACAAATTCCTGCCGAATCGGCAGGAAGTGGGTCAGATATGAACTACATGTACATGATACGATGCTCATGTTTTTTTACAAAAATCATTTTTAGGTTCACAATATGCTATTTTATCAAAGATTCAATGCAAGTTTTCCTTTTCATCGCACCAAAAAGCCATTTTTCATTATCCGAGCGCAAAAAGGGAATTTTCTAAAGTAACCACCAAATAGATAATTCAAAAACGGAGGGTTTGTGATTAGTTGATATGGATATCGTATTTGGATTCCTCTCATTTTTCTGATCAATTTAGACATATTATTTGTTAAATTCCGATTTATAGATTTAAAGATATTAATTATTCTACAAAAAAGTAAAATTATTATATTTTTATTTGAATTCAATAATATTTTTACTTATTCATTAATGTTTATTTAAATAATTGTTTGTAATTTCAAAAAATACAAACATGTGACATGTTGATATAAGGGTTAATAGAATTGATATCATAGTATTGACAACAATGAATGAATTACTTTGCGGAAACAGATTCTTAAGGAACGAGGAAGTTAAACGTGCTGGAGCTGGAGTAGTATTAGGATGGGTGACCTTCCGGGAAGTTCGACCAAGACTGCAATTTAATTAAATATTAAGTATAATTATTGTTAAAAATGTTCAAAGTGAGAGATTAACGAGTCAAACAATTCAAAGATTCAAAAATTAAGAAAAAAAATAAAATAAAAAATTTAATTTTTTTTTAAAATATTTTTGCAACCTGTCGACAAGCTATGCCGACGGCCGCTACGCCGACGGCATTGCCCTCGGCGTAGCATGCGCCGACGACATTTTGATACGCCGACGGCCTCTATGTGCTCCGCCGAGGGAGCCCTTTGCCGAGGAGGCTACGCCGAGGGCAGCCGTCGGCGTAGCATACGCCGAGGGCATTTTAGGCTACGCCGACGGCTTTTTGCCCTCGGCGTAGCGCACGCGTCCTGTAGTGGTAGTACAAATGATGCAAACAAAAATAAATAAAAAAACACTGGCTCACTGGTCATGGGAGATGTTGATTAGATCATGGTGTACTGGTCTCCTTCTTGTGGATCAGTGCACGCAGATAGTTGAAGCCCTGGTTACCAAAATAATATGCATACATCTGTGGCTGGTGTCGACGAGCAAAATCATCATATATAGATCACTTGTTGCCTGAACTTACGCTTGCCGTAATGTCACATTATTGTGCTTCCTTCAGGTCCAACCAAACATTCATCGTGAATATGAGATTCGGGAAGAAAAAAAAACTCAGAAGATGCTGAGAAAAACAGTAAACTTTATAAACTGGCCTGGAGGCAATTGTCTCAAAACGTGGAAAATCGGACCTATACAGTGTTGGTGTTCCCCGCTGCGTACCTCTTTCCTGGTGTCTCGTATTCCCTAATGGCGTTATGACCTTTTATATTTCAAAAATCCTCCTATTCTCGTCTTGTCTCTCTGAGATACAACCTCCCTTTGTCTTTCTCACCCGAGAGCTATTTCATTAGGGTAGACGATCGTCGAGCTTGTCACTACCTATAGGTGAAGATATCGCGTTATATGTATATATGGATGCCCATATGCACAATGTGATGTTGGTTGGTGGCTTTGTACTCTTTCATTTGCATCGGTTTGATGTCACTGCTCGGTAAAATACTACGGAATATGTACCTCCGATTTTTTTACTCCCTCCAACCCGATTTACTTGACGCGGCGGTAATTAAGCAAAACAGTCCTACACTAATCTCTGACAAACCGCATCGTCCTCATCCCCTTCCTCGAGCTCAGCCACCTGCTCCGCCGCTCACTGTATTTTTTGTCAAATCTGTCCAAATCTGAAAAGTTCAACCAAGTCTGACCCTTCTCCGAAACTAATTTGGAATCTGACCCCTGGGGTCGGCGCCGTTTAAAATGGCGCCGAAGTTGTACAGGTCGGCGCCAAGATGAAGCAGCTGGAAGGCAAACAAGGAAGGTCGGCGCCGGCGCCATTTTAAACGGAGCCGACCTCCTTCAGGTCGGTTTTCTGTTTTGTGTGCGCCGAACCGTACAACTTCGGCGCCATTTTAAATGGCGTCGACCCCAGGGTCAGATTCCGAATTAGTTTCAAAAAAAAGATCAGACTTGGTTGAACTTTTCAAACTTGAGCATATTTGGCAAAAAATACCCGCTCACTCGGTCGCGCCTCGCCCTCGCCCTCGCCGCCCCATCGCCCTCACGCCTGCGTCGCGAAGGTCCCCCGCGCCTCCTCCCAGTCAATTCCCCCGCACAGCTCCCCAGGCCCACTCCTCGGCGCGTCCATCCGCTCCTCCGTATTATTCTTGAAAATTGATTCTTGGTGACGATGGTGATTCCCCAACGGCGGGGAAGTGGGTGCATATAGCCATAGTCCGGTCGCCGACCAGCATCGCGGTCATCAAGTACTACGGGAAGCGGGAGGATGCGCTCGTCTTTCCCCGTCAACTACAACAGCCGTCACTACCAGGTCAAGGGCCGGCCTTTCGCCCTTGGCCATTGCCGGAGATAGGGATACTGGTTACTACCCGTGCTCGCCGGCACAAGTTCCTGCCCGTGCTCATGCTGGGAAGACCCCGTCCCGTGCTGGGTTCATGCTGGGAAGACCCCGTCCGTGCCGAAGGCCTCCTCCAAAAGTTCTTGCCCGTGCTCGCCGGCCTGAACCTTCAAGCCCCACGCCTCTCTCCACGTATGAGGCCAAAATTGAAGAACTGAAAAATCAAATTCTGAAGTTCATGGCTGAGAAGAATGATCTTGAGGTCAGGGTTGAGGAATCCTTGCAAGATTCAGGTACGAAGTAATTGGTTCTGTCTTGGTAGCTTCTTAACAAACCTCTATACTCTGTCATCCTCTTCAGTAGAAATTATGAATAGCTAACCAAACCTGTAGTACGTACAAAAACATCTGATGAAAGTTTCTCTAATTTTTAGATCAATGAACAGAAGGAGATATCTGATAGATACAACAGAGAACTCTCTGAGATCAAGTCCCTCAAAGCATTGGTATGGTATAATGAATATCTCTCCTTGTGTATGCCATCACTATCTGTGTTCTTGAATATCTCTCAAGATTTCAGTTGATGAAAACAGCAGCTTCTTTTTTCTGTTGAAAGAGGTTTATTCCCTTTAAGAACACGCATTGATTTGTGGTATAGAGCAGTACAAAAGATATAGCAGTACTAGACAATATTTGGCTATCATGATTTAGTATAGTATGTAGTAAGACATCCAAGGACATATTAGGGACTATATGAAAAAATGACTAGTAGTGTCATGTTTCCTCAATCATGTAGACTGACTTTATAAATACTCCTGTAGCAGTTTACAATATCACACAAATATGAAAACAATACTCTTATTCAATGTATTGCAGCCTGGTAAATTTCAGCATGGGAAAATCAAAGGCAATGTCTCAAGACAAGTGCCTTCATTAGTCTACAATACAATGTATTTACTATATATATTTATCCATCAGATATTACATCATCACACATTTACATCATCACACATCATCCTATCTACAATACAATGTATACTACTCCTATTCTGAGATTTTCCTGTTGAGTCTCACTCATTCTCTTTTTTGGTTTGGATACTCCCTTGGTCCAAAAATGGTCGAACCAACCCTGATTAATTTTTTTATAAATAGTAGTGTCGATATCCACACCTTTGACTCGACGCCTTTTACGAATAAGGCCTGATGGGTCATTTAACCATGTCTCATATATACTTCCTAGGATGATTATGTGATCATCCAAAATTACTTGTCCTTTTCTCTTTGATGCTTTGGTTGTTTGTTTTTCCTTCATCTTCTCCTCCTCTTGTTGAGCCAATGCCTCCACGTGATCTGCTATAATCTCCAAGATTTTCCAATAGCATTCACCATCAAATCTTAGAACCATAGGCAACTTTCCCTCCTTTAGCAGTTGATCTTTTCCCATGTGTGTTATTGCGTACGTGTTGCCTCCTTCAACTTTCATCACCTGAATCATGACAGACTGGAGGCTTATGAACACTTTGAGCAAAGTGTCCACGTCATACCTATCAAATGATTGTTCAACCGACTCAATTAGTTCCTTCAGTGTGTTTGGTGCATAGCGAACCGTGAGGGATTGAATGGATCTGAAAAATCCAAGATCCAGAGCATTCAAGTCCGGTGAATTTGGAGGTTGTTGCAACAACTTAATATCCCGTCCTGATTCCTTCACGGCAGCTAAGAAAACTGGATCATTTGAAAGAACGTGTGTTCTTGCGTTGTCTTGTTGAATATAGATGGTTCCCTCCTTGTCTGGCCATAGATATGCAATTGCTGGAATTACCATTTCACAAAGATACTCCCTCATTACATCTCTCGTAATTATTATTGTCTTTAGTTCCATCATTCCTTTGACCCTATTCTTGGAGTTGTATTTGGCTGCAGTTTCTTTGACAAAAACCCAGATTCCAATTTTTCCATCAAATATGACTTCTCTTTTCTCATTGTATCTTGGTTTGGCAACCGCTGTTAAGAACATCACCTTTCCAATGCTATTCTTGTTTTGAATAGTTCGCACGGGATCTCGTTCTTCAGGTAGTAGATAATATGTCCTGCTCCGCATTGTCACGTCAAACCATTTTTCTTCTATATGAACTATGTTCTCCATACTGACGAACGATGGCTCTGCTTCGGTTATCGTTGTTTGATCAATCATTGAAGTGCAGAACTTGAGCCTTTCAATCTTGTTTTTAGGCTTCAAAGCTGGTTTGAGTGTACTTGTGCGGCGCTTTATTTTACCCCATTGGAATCTTCTCTGCAAGGTGGAATAGGCGACACCCAATTCTCTTGCTAGGGACCTCAGTGTCGACCTTTGATTTAGAGGAATGGAAGTCATTCTTGACAGACCAAGATTTGCTCTCTTTCATCCAACCCTCCCCTTCTTTTGATTTGAAACATCCACCCGTATCCCTTCCTTCTCTTGACCTGTTGCCTTTTTCCATATTCTATCAATTGTGCTTAGACTTGTCTCTAAAAGAGCAGCTACAAGTTTTTTATCTGCCTTCTCAACTTTCCCGCCTTTACCGAGAGCTTTCAATGCAATGTATGCCGCGAATCTGTGAGAATCAGGTAGCTCTCTATGGTCTGGCTGCTCATGTTCTTCTTCTTGTATTCGTGCATCTCCTTGTATTTCCATATGTTCTTCTTCTTGTATTTGTGCATGTTGGTCACCATGTATTTGTGCATCTTCTTTATCTTCTTGTATTTTTACTTTCTTTTTTACATCTTCTTCCTCTTCCTCTTGTGGACTCAAGTTGAGATCCAAAAGAGCTCATGGCACTTGAACCTGAACAAACAAGTGAATAAAGTTACTTCACTAAGCAGACAATTGAATTTAAAGTTATTCAACAAACATTCAGTTATTCACATAACATCAGTTACTCACCAAACATGAAATGTGTATTCAGTTATTCAACAAACATTTAGTTATTCACATAACATTCAGTTATTCAACAAACATGAAATGTGTTTTCTGATTTTTCTGTGAGCAGTGACTGTGCCCTTCTGGTTCTCCAGGGTTTATTGCTGATCCAGCTAAATGTCGTTTGCTGAGTGTCGATGCAAAGAGAAAACTTCTCTGTGAATTGTCAAAGTGTCCGTATGGAGCTGGAATGCGATCTGCCAAGAGATCCAGCTAAATGCCGTTTGCTGGAATGCGATCTGCCAAGAGATTCTATGCATGGAGATGACCGTGTGGAGCTGAATGTTGTGGAGAGGGAGCTTCAAATGCTCAGTTCATTTGATACTCCTGATGATGCTGATATTACTGCAAGTAAGTATTACTAGTATCCCATTTTTATGAATTCTACTGTACAAGTGTAATGTAAAATTTCTCAGCTTCACTCACTCCTGAAAATAATGAAAGTTAAATTATTTACTTGGTTTAATGTGATGAAGGGGAATAATTACACCATTTATTAGTTTACGTACTGTCGAGGTTATCCATGTTGAACTGTAAAGACCTGAATCTCTGTCACCATTTTGCAAACATGCAAGGATAGAAAATGAAGTCAAAAAGTCTGTTGCTCCTATAACCGAGGAAGAAGAGCCAGTGTCAAATATTGATTTGGCCCTCTCTAATTTTCAACGAGAATACGAGGTATTTGAACTGAGAATTGTCCACCGCAAGAATAGATTCACATCAAATCTTTTCGTTCTTCTTCTTTTGGTTGTTGCTAAAAACATTCTTAGCTCATATAGCAGATATCCATTACAGGACTGGCTTCGAAGAAAAAAAAGATTATAGGTTGGCTTGGCTGCATTCAGCAAGGTTGCTCACCTGCATTTAGCAAGGTTGCTATTATGTCACCGAATATAGCATGAAGATATTATGTCACCGAATATCTTGGCTCGACTGCATTCAGCAAGGCTTCTCAAGCACATGACCTTCTGCAACTGCTGTTGTACAGGTTGGCTCTGTGCACATCAAGCTAAATGTGGTTGGGGGCTCATCATCAGAGATTATAGGTGATGGAAGGGGTTCCCAGAGACGAAGGGAGCGGGACGCTGAGCAGGCTCTCAACAAAAACAAGTTAAGTGGAGTTAGATGCAAACGGTGTGCAACTAATTTCTTTTTATTTCTGGGCGCCGTGTGTTGTTCATTTAAAGTCTCCTTGTGCTGGTCGGGTTTAGCTAGCTGTACCTTTTTTTGCTTGTGGTATTGCAGTTAGTTTCTCAGCCTTATGTTCCTTATGTTGCTGGAATCAGATCAAAGGTGTTCCTTATGTTGCTGGAATCAGATCAAAGGTGTTCCTTATGTTGCTGGAAAGTTAACAGAGGCATCAAGAAATGGCTGATTCCTGATATTGTTGTCTGATATAATCTGGAATCTCAGGTGAGAGGGAGTGGAGATCGCGTCTCCTTTGGAGCAGTGGTCCTTGGCAAAGGGGGAGCGAACGACAAGGAGGATGTGGTCACCTCGGACACCAGCCGATCCCCTAGACATGGAGGGCGAGGCAGCAGCGGCGGCGGCCTTGTCCAGGTGCTTGTCAAGCACGTAGCGGATTCTCGAGGACCGGCGACGAGTGCGGAGCGGCCAGGGACGGTGGAGAGCGCTGAGAGGCCAGGGGTGGCGCCAGAGCTGCTCGAGGTGGAGGGCGGCCGGCGGGGGAGCTCGCGACTCCTGGAGGCCCCGCCTCCTCTGCTCATCGAGCGGACGCGGTCGCCTGGCGGGGGTGCGGGCGCTCGCCGTCGGCGCCGACGTAGACCAACTTGAGCCCAGCTCCGGCGCTGGACGGAGCTCCTCCGTCGGGTTGGGTTTCTGATTTTCAAATTGATTTGAGGACTTCGTTCGAGGAGAATTCAATCTGTAAGGGGGTTTTCGCAAAAAAAAACAATACACAGGGGCCGCGTCATCTAAATCGGGCCGGAGGGAGTATTTTTTTTTGCAAACTTCGCTTCACGAATTGTTGGGTATTGTCCTACATACTGTAGTAGTCATCATAGATAGACGGTACTACATACGAATGCAAGAAATTCACGGAACCCACACGCTCTACGTACGGACTGATCATGCATGGGAGATGTTGATCATCGGATCTTGTAATACTGGCCATGTAAGGATTGGTCTTCGTATGGGTGCAAATAACCTAGCATGCTGGTTACTAAGAAGAAAAAAATAGACGGTGTATGCCCGATCGTCGGGGTCACACGCACTCTTGCCAGACCAACGCTAATGGGGATTTGGGTGGCACACGATATCCAGACCATAGTTGCCACAAATCTGGGTCGACAAGGTGTATACATCTCCAGGACACCAATATGGTATGTGGGTCACGATCCACTTAACTTTGGGTAGGAGTGACCTCATGATTTTCAGGGCTTGTCATCACATTAAAAGGAATTCCGTTTGCAGCAATAAAATGCATGATTTTTAGATCAACGTTATCTCTTTCCATCACAACAAATGCATCTGCATGCCAATGTGCTGTATGTCTTTGTCTCTCTCTCTCGAAATAGGCTTTCGCCCCGCTATATTAATATAGCAACCACACGATACAACTGCTGGGCAGCAGCACAATCAAGCCCAAATCAAAAAAGAAGAGAAAGAAAGAGAAAAGAAAGCCAACAATGGCAGATCGACAAAACAAGGGAAACCCGCAATCGCTGCGCCCTCCGACGATGTACCACCGCAAACCTAGCATTCCGGAGCACCGCGTACCAAGTAACACCTTCAGGAAGGGGGCGACGACGACGACGCTGTTACCCGGACTAGTCCTAGGGGTTTCCCCCGGTACTCGGAAGGGAGTGGAGAAGGGGTACACCCGACGCCCTCCAAGAAGGGACGATGGCATCCTCAGGCGTCACCGCGTCAGTGCCGGACGAGCCGACATGGATTTCTCCCGACCCCCCAAAAAACCACTCCCCCAGATGCTCCGACGTGCTCCACCACACATTGCCGCCCACCAACATGCGCCACCACGATCAAGATGCCGCCCTTGTCTGTCTCCCTGAGATCACCAGCACGAGGCCTAGAGGAGAAGGACAACACAGCAGGAATCGGAGGTGCTAGCAGTGCCACTGACGGGAGAGAATTACCTCCACCGTGTCCCGGTAGCCGACCGGACGTGGTAGTAGGGTCATACCAGGCCCCGCCGGGCCCGGCCGGGCCCATATCGGGCCCGCAAAGCCCCCACTGCCTCCCTGCAGCAAGTCAGCAGCACCGCCATCACCATCCGGATGCCCACGCGAGCTAGACCTCCACCTCCGGGAACCACTGCAGCAGCACGACGTCCGGCCCGCCTGGACCCAGATGGGGCCCGAAGGGCCCAGATCTGGGCCGAGCGGGCGCCGCCGCCAACCGCAGCAGGGCTCGCCACCAACGGCCGCGCCCCACACCGGCGAGCTCCCAGCTGACGCCGAGCTACCCCGCCGCCATGCCGAACCACCGCTGCCGAGGAGCACCGCCGCCGGCCGACCCTCCCGAGTCGAGCCCCGTGCGCGCGGGGAGAAGAGCGCCCGCCGCCGCCGGCACCGCGCGGGAAACGCCCGGCGGCGACCGCCAGCGACGGCGGGGAGGGAGAGGCCGTGGAGGCGCTAGGGGAGAGGGGGCCGGGGGGAGCCGCTCCGGTCGCCCGCGCAAGGAGCGACGCGGAGCAGGCGTGTTTCTTTCCAGGTGAATCGATTCCTTCAACTGTATGTCTTTGTGGCAATGGGATTTGAAACAGAAGAAGAGACGAAAGAAATTAGCGAGTACAGAGGAATCAGGGGTATTTAAGATATCAATGCAGTTACCATTTTTATTTTATTTTTCATAAAGGAGTTACCATATTTCTGACCTTCTCCTTCCAAACGAACAGGATCAGCGGCAATCGAACGGGATCGTGACCCGCCGAGCGATCCTCGGCGGCCCGGTCTCGTTCCCGACGCCCGTTTTAGGTTGATCGGCCCCGGGTCAAGGATCGCGCCATCGACCCCGTTTCCAGCAACTATGATCCGGACCTGCGAGCGGCGAGCAACGACTCATGTGGAGATCGGCCAGAAAGGCACATGTGCACCAGACATTGGTTCCGATGGGGCCTAAGAGCATCTCAGCCGGCCTCCCAATAGGGAAACTAGGCGCCAGACAAGAAATCTTCTGCCAATAGCGACCACTTGTCAATCGTAGCCCAATAGATCGTCCGAGCCTCCAACGTTGGCTTGTCAATATGGAGCGGTGTGGGAGTTTTGGACAGAAACTACAAACGCCACTATGCCAACTACTAACAAGTGGGTCCGCTCTATCATTGACACAACAAAAACCCTATTTCACTTTTCCTAACCTAACACTTTCTTCACTTCTCATTTCATTCTCCCACCGACTGATCCCATTCCACCCACATCATCGCCGACACAACTCGTTTGCCCTCGTCGACATGTCACCAAGACACCCTTTGCTCACCCTTGGTGCAAGCCTAGTCTTCGTGAGAAGTCAAGGGGATGTTGACGAGGTTTAATCTCGTCAATGCCCATTGTTATGGACTTGGGTTTTGGAGAAGATGGGGATGCTGGAGATCGTGGCACGGTTAACAGACAAGCAACCAGGGGACACGAGATTTACCCAGGTTCAGGCCCCCGGAGGGAAAACCCTACTCCTGCTTGTCTGCTCTTTGATTACGGCGGAACCGAAGGTTACAGGGTGCGCGGATTCGATCTGGCGTGGATGCGTGTGCGAAAGTATGAGTCGAGTTCTAGATCTGTAGATCTATTGTGGTCTAGTCTATCGGGGGTTATGGCGTGTGTAGGTCGTGTCCTCCTCGTTGGACCCTCCTAGCCTTTATATATGGGGAGGCTAGGTCTCAGGTACCGATACGAGTAGGTTACAAGTTGTATTCAAACTCTAGTCTTGAGCTTTCCTTGTCTTGTGCGCTTGAGAGTCTGTGTCCATATGGGTTTCATAGCAGCCGAACCGTCATAGGCGTCATGGACCCTGGTAGGTCGTCGAGTGGGCCTTTCGTCGGGCTGGACCAGGTATGCTAACATCGGGTACCCGCAGGGTATAACCATGTCAGTAGCCCCCGAGTGTTCAGTCGAATCGTAGATTCGGCTGAGGACTCTTCAATCCTTCGGGTGCAGCTATCTCTGTCTTTCAAGAGAATATGTAGGGATTGTTGATGCGTGTGCCTGACTCTCCCGACGAATCAGGGTCAGTTAACTGTTTTAGGACAAAATAACACGATCTTCTTCAGATTCGAGTCCCTCGACTCGAACCCGGAACATTTGCTGGCGTAATTCGACTCGGGCTGCGGAGGACTTACAAGAGTGGAATTCCAGTGAATTTAAATGATGTACCCAACGCGTCCGTCGGGATTTTTCATCGCGCCTGCTGGCACGGATTTTTACTAGCAGAGCGTAGTCGTGTGCGTTACCAGGCCATCAGATGGTATCTGTAGGTCTTATCTTTGCGTCGCAGACGCAGCATCCGAATGTTTATCACCGCGGAGGTGTTTTGGGTGGCCAAGGAGGACGTTGCTCACTTAGCGTTAATTAGGGCAGAGCTGCCGAAAAGTTTTGCATGCTGATCCGAAGGATCGCACTCGAAGAATTCATAGGGTGCGCGACCAGCGCTCACTATGGGAGTAGCCCCCGAGTGTCTGTTCGAGTCGTAGACTCGAGCAGAGACTTTAATTTGGCCGTTGTTTGGCTTCAGGTCCGTAGGACACAAATTTTTCGGATGCTTGAATCCATCCTCCCTGTGGGAGTAGCCCCCGAGTCCGTAGTGGAATCGTAGATTCGACGTAGGACTCGAAGAAATAGTTTAGTGGTGTAGTGCCTTAATCATACTTCGGGTGCGCGACCAGCGCTCCTGATAGGAGTAGCCCCCGAGTAGTTGCTCGAATCGTAGATTTGAGTGAGTACTTTTATCTGTCAGCCGAAGATTTTCTGTGTGCGCGACCAGCGCTCCAGTTTGGAGTAGCCCCCGAGTGTCTGGCGGAGTCGTAGACTCGGGCAGAGACTCGAGTCTTGTATCGTGCAGTTGTAGTAGGAAATCTTGTGGGCGTACCGCTGACCCGGAAGTACATCGGGCGCGCGACCAGCGCTCCTAATAGGAGTATCCCCCGAGTGTCTATTCGAGTCGCAGACTCGAGTGGAGACTCGCGCGAGGAGAAATCACTAACCCGGAAGTGCATCGAGTCAGCGTCTCACACATAAGGAGCCAGGAGTCGATGTAGCGGAGTCGCGCGATGTTTAGCCGAAAGGACTCGATGTTGCGAATGAAGTCAATGTAGTTGCTTCTGTCGGTTGAGCGGCCAACGTCACGTCTGTCGTGTGTGTGGCCAGCGTCGCGTCTTCGTAGCATCAAGCGATGCAACGATCCGAGGAGGGACTCGACTCAGGTCTTGAGTGTATGGCGTAGCCAGCTGTTTTGTCGACTCCTGTTGGAGGACCCAATAGAATAGCTCGGCGCATTTGACATCCTTGTAAGCTGCAGAAAAACATGAAGAATTGTGAAGTACTTGTATCTCGTAAAGAATATTTGCCTTTCGGCTTGTATAGCAAGATTCTGGTGCCGATCGAGTCGACACTTTTGCACTATATGCTAGGCCTTTTCGTTAGCCTGATTACCCTTAGTCTTAGTACCTTGCCGAGGCACTCGAAGTTCAAGGATTCGACGATCAGACAGAATCAGCTACTCGGGCTGTCGCGTTCGAGGTGCTCGAGTGCGTGGAGCCGATGGCACATTAGGTTACTCGAAGAAGGCGCAGCCCCCGAGTGTTTCGAGTGCGATTAAAGTAAGAAAGAAAATCAACTCTGGGTAGAGAACTTAGCTTTGTTGGTTGTAGTTGTCGTGGACGGAGTCGACGCGGTAGTGGGTCACGCGCGGACGTGGTCGACGCGGCGAACAATAGTCATAGCAGCGACGGGTTTCTGGAGTTGATGGTGGTAACGGTCTCCGCATCCGAAGATTACCGGCATCCGAAGGATGTATCGTGTCATCCCAGCCGAAAGCCGCATCGGGTTACTAATGTCGAGGGAGCCCCCGAGTCGAAGACCACACCAGGTCACCGCAGCCGAAAGCCGCGGCTGGTCACGCGGTGGAGGTAGCCCCCGAGCCCCCGAGTCGTTGGAGACGAAAATCGTATTGGGTCGCCGCAGTCGAAGATCGCAGCGGGTCTCCCGGTGGAGTCAGCAGAGCCCTCGAGCGCAGAGTCGATGCAACCGCGGGTCACGCGGCGGACGTAGTCGATGCGGCAGGCCGGAGTCGTGTGGTGGATAGTTACACGGTGAACATTGTCGACGCGACGAAATCAATGTAGCAAACCCGTAGTCAATATGGCAGAGTAGTGACCAACGCGACTGGAGAGTTAAGGGGGCAGTAGGTCACGCATCCACGCGAAAATCTTGTTTTTCTCCCTTCTATGCATGAACCGGAGTTTTCTGGACACGGTTAATTAGACTCATACCGTTCCACCTTGATTTTGGCATGTCTATGGCTGCGTGCCATGCTTTGTACTTGTAGTTTGATCGTGTGTTTTTTGTTTGGTAGATTGAAACTTTGGTACTTGAAAAATCTCACACGTCTTTGACAGCTGCCTCGAGACTTGTTGCAAGAACATATCCGATTGGGGGTTTCTGGCTCTTGGTGTATGTCTCATCCACCATGGAAACCTGCGCGTGTGTACGCCATCTGACAAGCAAATAGTATAGCAGCAGCAGCCACGTGACATACGTACGACTGATCCGTCTGATGCACACGTAAGGGCTTGACCCGTCGATTGCCTGATTTCCTCGCTGTGGCGTTTTCCGTGGCGCTGGACTACCGAGGAGGCGACGGGATACCGTATCGCTTTTCCAGGCAAATCAGTCTTGCGATTCCAATTATTGCCGGACTCGTCCATCCAACATATGATAGCTTTCGGAAAGAAAATACAACGTGTAGATCCGATCGGCCGATCCGCAAGGGCGGTGCTGAAGTCAAGCCCGTGTTGTGATGAAGTTGACCACGCCGCCGATGCAACGAGTCGACCGTACGTGATCCGGGTGCTATTTGATGACGAGAGAGTTGAAGTAGATCTGTTTCTCGACGGAAGACGACGATCGTAGATCGCAGGTGATGGAACCGTCACGACCGCACAATCAGCGTTCCCAGTTCTCACAGACGGTGCCAATTGATGAGGTTTAATCTCGTCAATGCCCATTGTTATGCACTTGGGTTTTGGAGAAGATGGGGATGCTGGAGATCGTGGCACGGTTAACAGACAAGCAACCAGGGGACACGAGATTTACCCAGGTTCAGGCCCCCGGAGGAAAAACCCTACTCTTGCTTGTCTGCTCTTTGATTACGGTGGAACCGAAGGTTACAGGGTGCGCAGATTCGATCTGGCGTGGATGCGTGTGCGAAAGTATGAGTCGATTTATATATCTGTAGATCTATTGTGGTCTAGTCTATCGGGGGTTATGGCGTGTGTAGGTCGTGTCCTCCTCGTTGGACCCTCCTAGCATTTATATATGGGGAGGCTAGGTCTCAGGTACCGATACGAGTAGGTTACAAGTTGTATTCAAACTCTAGTCTTGAGCTTTCCTTGTCTTGTGCGCTTGAGAGTCTGTGTCCATATGGGTTTCATAGCAGCCGAACCGTCATAGGCGTCATGGACCCTGGTAGGTCGTCGAGTGGCCCTTCCGTCGGGCTGGACCAGGTATGCTAACATCGGGTACTCGCAGGGTATAACCATGTCAGATGTCTAGGGAGGAGTGAGATAAGGACTATATACGAAGGGAGGTGGACAAGGTAGTCCATAACGAGCGACGTAATAATTCCAGCGTTAGCAAGACGGCGATGTAGATGGTGGGACTATTGCCACTGCAAGCCAAGGGCTCAGAGCTGTCCGCGCTGCCTGTGGAATCCAAGGGAGCAACACAACTGTCCGTTCAAGGAGCGTGCCACTGTATTCCCCGGCCTACTCCCCTAGGAGCGGCGAGAGCGAGCATGGTTGCTTTGATCCAAAAACCCTCTTTTCCCCTATTGCCCCCGATCGCCACCATCACACGGACAATGGTGCCGCCTTCAACCTCAACCACCGCTATGCTGGCTTGCCTGCCTTGCAACAACATGTGATACTCTCATTCGACGAGGTCGTGGAAACCTAGGCTGGTCATAGCATGTTCGGTGGTACCAGGGAGAACACCAACAATGCCTTCCAGTGTGTTTGGCACCTAAAAGATATAGGACAAAGGCATTGAGTTTTGTGGGCATAGCCTAATCATAGGATTATATATGTAGGACTTTTCTTTATGTTCATAGAATGGTGATGTCGCCATCTTGATGAAACCAAGGAGGCAACCACACATACTGAAGAAGAGATGAAAGAGGAACACGTCGGCCATGTTTAGTAGGATGAAGCCATTTTGGATCCACTTGGAGGAAAGGCCCAGGGGGCATTGCTCCGTGGCAAACGAGAGTTGTCCCTGTTCTCCACTTCACTTGGTAGGTTGCATACCCCTTTTTTGGGTCTAGTAGAGACGCAAGCTTGGACCGTTTGATTGCATAATATGAGACCAATTTTACTCTCACCTCTTATCCACACGGTGACCTTACCACACACATAACCATCTTACACTATAGTAATTAAATGCAGATCTAGACGTCTATGACCACCAAACCAAAAAAACATACAACATGAGAGTTATTTGAAACATCAAGATGAAGCTACTTCTGAAAGGAAATTTCTAGCAATCGACCATGTGCGATAAATTTGGCAAAATGCATCTACAGAAGTCTAAACTAGAACACAAAATTGAGAAGTTGCAATTAATGATACTCGGAAATTGATTGCTAGAATGGAATCACATCATCGATCCAACCTTTTCATGTAGACCTCGTGATGAAAAAGTGGACTCAAAAATTATGTTATAAAGATATAGGTGACAAACTATTGTTGTTACACACCATGGTTACAACTAAGGCACACAACGACACCTTTTAGTTATAGTGGAGGCAGACATGAAGACTTATACTAGGGAAGATGAAGATCTACTCGTCTATGATCACCGAAACAGAAAACTTACAACACAAGAGTTGTGTGAAACGACGACGGAAGCTACTACTCAAAGTAAATTTCAGATGGTCAACTGTGTGTGATGAATTTGATGAAATTTTTCTAAAAGGTTTTAAACATGAACCCAAAATCAAGCAGATGCAGTTATAGCCGGACGTGGGCAGCCGATAAATTTAGAGGTTTGCCTCTCAAGGTAATTATTGTTCATCATTTTCATGTTTTTATTTTTACCATAAATAACACGTTCACAAAGTTCTTCCCTTGCATTGCAGGATCATGTGCCACAATTATTATTATTATTTTGCAAAGAAAACATATTAGCAGAATTATATTACAGTTATTACTAGGCCTATTCTTACTCTTTTGGTGTTGGGATGTTCTTAATTTAATGGATATATATATATCTTCCGAGCGATCACAACTTGCATGGTTAGATTGGGTGACATGTTTCTTTTGTGGGAAGAAGGATGCCACCACTCATTAGAGCAAGTACACTAGAGACATGTTAGCTGGATATAAGAGCTACAAATATAATATTTGTGGTGAGTTGGAGGAGAGATAAGAAGAGCCGACTGTAAGTTAAGAACAGACTTTAGCACGTGCTCCTAGATGTTTTGTGAGAGTAAAAGATATGCCATATATCAAAAAAATAGTATTCCCTTGTATCAATGCTTAGGGCATTTTTTGGCTCGATTATTAAGAAGAGTCCAACCATAAAAAATCTTTCCAAAGTCCAAACATACCTCTATTAAATAGTAAGACCAGTTCCCTAGTTTCCCTCACCGCGAGTCGTTTCCTCGGTTCTCTCTCTGCATCCAACGTTGCCTCTTTTTTCTATGCGGGTATCCAGCCGTTCGATCAAACCAGATCGACGGTCAAATCTCCTTCACGACTCTTCATCACGCTTTTGCTATAAATAGTTCCGATTTTTATACAAATATTTCGCTACATGTAGCAAAAAACGATTTGGTCCAGAAAAAGTAGACAGACTAGACCTCATCGGAGAGTTTGCTGGAGACCTCGTCGGCGACTTTGTAGCAAAAAATGTCCTAATGTAGCAAAATCTACTTCGTCGAAGACATCGCCGGAGACTCTCGCTGGAAAAAACGTCGCCAGAGACCTCGTAGCAAATAATTTACCCTATTGTAAAAAACACAAAATGGCTGTAGCAAAATATTTTTTATAATGTAGCAAAGGAGACATCGTCGGAGACTACCGCCGGAGATCTCGTAGCAAAACCATAGAGATTGGTTGTAGCAAAATATATATGAATACATAACAAAAATAATATGCTAAGGTAGCAAAATTTTGTTTATATTATGCAAAATCCAGAAAATAGTAGCAAAAAAACCTTCTATGTCGCGCATTTATAGCGCCATTATAGCAAAAATTCCTCAATACAAAAAATGATAGAACACTAGCAGCACCACCACATCCTGCCGGAGAGCTCCATGGGGGTGTGTGTGTGGGGGGTGGGGGGGGGGCTTGCATCCCTGGCCCTTGCGAGAGGACGAGCTCAGGCGCCAGCGAGCTCTCCCCTCAAGCTGGGCTGGCAGCCATGGCGGGTGGCCTCCATCCCTGGAGGCATGGACATGCTTGCCAGGGTGGAGATCGTCGACAACGGCTTCCGGCGAGCTACATGATGTAGGTGCGCGCGGGCTGCATGGGGGGTGGCCTCCATCCTGGTGGTGCGCGAGGACGCATAGACGGGGATGCACTGCATCTGGCGGTGTTGCGTCTGGCGGCGGAGGGACATGTCGGCGGCGCGCAGCAGGTGAGGGGAGGTGGGAGGAGGTGCATCGGAGGAGAGAAGCGGGACTTGGCTTGTGTCGCGTCCAGGGAAAAAGATAAGATGCGTTCATGGGTCCCACCCACGACACGAGAGCGACAACCCGGAGGATGGGATGCACGGGATCCCCTGGGGGTACGTTCATGGGTCCAACCCATGCGCCATGAAAGACCAACGGGCAGCACCACAAATTACTGCTTTAGGAGGGGTAATTTCAGGAGAAACTAAATAGAACATACCCGTGCCTTAAGCTGTGACGAAATTTTGAAAATATTTATGCCCTAAGCATTTGAACAGAGGAAGTATATCTCTATAGCTAACTGTAGCTAAATGACAGGCTATATATACGGTGAACTTGCTCTTAAGGCATCTCCTCCCCCACCTGCTGCTTCAGCTGGTGTTATCTACACAAATTATGATTTTTCTGCTACATTCACAGACTTTGGCCGTTCTATGATAAAATCTAAAATTTTCATTTAACATTCATCATGTATCACTCTTTATCTGTAGTGAAACATAAAGACATACATATAGTATTACAATTATGGCTAGTTGGAATATCCTGTTTCCACAATGTGCAAGAAACAAGACTTTAATCTATTTAATTCAATAGATTTATTTTACAACAAGCATGTGGAAATAATTTTAAAAATCATTGATAAGTAAATAGGATGCATGCATTTTTTTTTTGCGAATCATAAATACTCCGTGGAGTTCTAGCCAATGCATGCTAGCACCACTAGATAATGTTTCCTTGACCTCCGTGGAGTTCTAGCCAATGCATGGCTTACAACATTCACATGACCCCTTAAAAATTCCAATTTTACAAAAGCCTGTTGGAAAAGTATCTTTATGGCAACTATCTTGGCACTCGTCGTCCTCCGAACATGCACCCTTGAACGTGCCACTTGGTCCTTTACAATAGCCATCTGGACAGTTTTGATGGCCTCCTGAAATTTGAAAACGCATACATCAACATAGCATAATGAAAATAATGCATGTGATAAAATAATCTAAAATCACGAACAATAACAGTTTTACTACTCCATGATGATGAGCATATTGATAAAAGCAATGGAAGGTAAATAAATTAATGGATTTTACCTGTAGCCATCACGACCAGTAGCATCACCATGATGATGATCAGGTGCAGCTTTCCTTGCGACCCCATTCTCACAATAGATGTCATTTTTTATGAGACTTGTCCTACTTGTTACGATCAGGAGAATGATGGCACCTAATTCTTATATACACATACACTAAACGACATTGAATGAAATAACGCCACGTTGCAGACGACAAATGGATATGGACCCTACATATATTTTATGGCTAATATTGGCATTAGAACGCAACCCCTATATATGTAACTACCTAAAATTAGTTTTAAAATGAACGTTAGGTGCTAGGTGACTCTCATAAAAGACAGAAATTTGTGGATCATATCATTGGTAGAGGAATAATAATAACAATCTCATGGTATTTTTCCTTATTAATCAAATAAACTAGAAATCATCTATGTCTATTTTGTTTGTATTATAAATACTAGCACTATATCGTGTGTTGAACTAGTCAACAAATTATAAATAGTTATCACAGAAAAAATACAAAAGATATACATAGCTAAGAACTTGTGGGACACTTCGGCTCTTAAATAGATATGAAACTGTGATCGTAAGAAGATACTGCATTATCATCTTCTATTTTCCACTATATATATACTCTTTTTGGGCTATGTTTCTACGGATCAAACATAAACATGCAATAATCACATGAAGAGAAACTATCAGGCATTACACAGTTTGGAAAAAAAAAAGGCTTAGCAAATATTTAGCCATGTTTTGAATTGCCACACGGTGGCCAATTTTTGAGAGGTTTTTGAGACAATCTAGACGTCAATCACTTAATAGCCAACTATCTGGACACTCTTCAACTGGCTATTCAAACATATCGATCTTTCTGTGATACTACATTATGAAATGGAAAGTATCATGGCCATAGCCACGGCTGATCACTACCAATGAAACGATTTTTGCCGGGTAAAAATTCAAACGCCCACCAACTTGTCATCTACAGACCTACGATCGGAGATGTTGAGGACCTTCTCGCGTGTGGCGGTTTAATCGCTCATGATACCATGGATAAAAGTGTTGTCGCACCATATGAGGAAAGCCTTGAGTCTACCGGATCATAAGTAAATCGTCTTTTATCCAAAACTAATGACATCCGTTTTATGTCGTACGGGTATTAAAATACAACACTACTGCTAGGTATTTGATGTGCTCATAGCTTTCAGCTGCACTATCTTGTGTTGCTCTTGGCTCAAACTACTTTGTTAATTTCCTGTAATGTAAAATTTGCCATGTTCCATACTGTATTCCCAGTTTGCTTAGCTGTGATGCCACTTGCATCCCATCTATACTGCGATCAAACTGGAACGTTCTTGTGTTTTATTACATTATGTGAATGAACGTGTTTTGCTGTGAAGTTCGGATTTCGGTAGTCTTAGGTATCCACTCTTTTCCATGGTTCTCATGTCTAGCCAAGTCTGTATTTTGGTTTCTTGCTCGTATGTTCATACTTGGTTGGCAATTCACTCACAAAAATCTTGTTGTCTCTATTACAAATTAGTAACTTATACTTGCTGAGTTTTCTCCTGGATTTTCGTAATGCTCATCAAATTTGGGGTCCATATCTTTCAGCAACTTGCAGTTCCTCTGCTACTGTCTTCAATCTATCTGTAAAAGGGTAAGAATTAAGTTATATCAATGCAGTTTTGAGCTAGTGTCATTTGATAATTGTCAATGGAAGTTCTATGCATGGGGAGGAAGGATGATGCTTGCACTTCACTAGAACTTTTGCCCCTCCCTGCTATTTCTAGGAGATGTTCTAAATAATACAATGTATGGAACTTAAACTAGACGTGTCATGACAGTTGCTAATGAGCCTTGCTCTGTTTAAATATCTTTGATTTTTGCTATCCATCTACCAATAATGGTGACTATGGAATTGACGCATCTTCCTCCATGCTGTTTCTCACAAGATCGATTGTTAGCACATCAGTAAAAATATGCCCTATATTTTGTAACTTGGACAGTTAAACTATGTTTAATATTTCTGAACAAGAGGGGGTATACAAATGATGAATTGCATCCGGTTAGCCGTTTTCATGTTTCCTTCGTTTTCTTAGTTTTTCGTGTTTCTTTTGCCCTATAAATGACCCTTTTTACATGAATTTCAGCATGGAAATTCTCTTCTTGGATCCTTCATGTTTTTAAAATCCCCTCTTAGTTCGCAAATTAATAGTTTATCAGCTTCTGACGACATGTCTGTCTGGTTCTGTATCTTTTGAACACATACACACAGTGAAGTGATTGTTAAGTTTGGTAAGATAATTTTGTGTATATCTCTTTTTAGCTGAGAAACAGTAGGAGAGGATCCTAAATATATTTGTTGGCTACATATGTTTCCTAAAATAAGAGGAAAGTTGAATCTTTATTTTCTTGGGGGTCCTGCTATCTGCTCCTAACATGGATGTAACAAATAGGTGCCAATAATGAATTTGGCGTAAGTTCTAAGTATTGTACAATACTTAATGAATTTGGCATAAGTTCTAAGTATTGTACAATACTTGATTTTACAAATAAATTTTCCATTAAAACAGCTGCTTCAGCTTGTTAGTATTAATTATTAAACCAATTGTGTTATATATTCCATAAGAATTCATTTAGTTTTCTTATCTCTTTTCAGCATGTCATGCTTTGTTGTGAAATTTTACTGATATAAGTTGCTCCAAGTCAAGGCCGCACCTCGCATTAATCCAAGAGTTTGCTTGTTTGGTGGATGAACTTAACTAGTGTTAAAAGGCAGCTTTTGCAAATGACATATGTGTGGCTTGTTACCATTCTTTAGAATATCATAAAAGTAAACTACATACATTTTTTTGTTAGCTTTCCTATCTTTGTATCCATGTATTGTTGTCTTGTCGAAGTACACTTTGTACTTAATATCGGCATTTGTTTGACAATTCCTTGGTTTCACAGAAAGCGTGATTTCCCAATAATATGTACCCGTACTTTGCATTTCATTACACTACCTTTTACCTCTTGAACTACCTAAATCTCATGAGCCAAGTAATCTCACTAACTTCAGGAGATCAGGATGTAGCATGTAGTGCTTTTGGTGAATTTTTTACTTCACACTTTGTTGTGAATGGGTAAGGCAACAAATTCTGTCGAAAACTCTTGCGGAAGCCATTCGTGAAGCGGTGGAAGTCACTCTCACAAAGGTACACAGTACAGTACTCTACCAAGCAATGACATCAAATCGATGCAAAAAAAAAAAATCAGACCTACCGTCCAACCTCACGCCATGTGGATGAGCATCCATATATATTGTGCCATCTTCATCCGAGTAGCATCAAGCCAAGAAAGACAATCACTATCAAATAGGCGTGGGTGAGAAAGCCAAGTAGGTAGTATATCCTGGCGGAGAGATGAGACGAGAAGTGGAGAATGTGAAATCAAAAGGCTTCAAGGAATAGGACACATCTGGAAAGAGGGCGGCGGTGCTTAGTGTAGAACACGAACATCCGACACAATTGTGGGTTGCCTTACATCCGACGATGTCAGTGGTGTTCGGTGGGGAACACAACAATTTCATATGTTAGTGAGTGTCCTCAGGGATTGATGTAGTATCTTTGAGACCCAAAGTGCTTGCTCCTTGGACTCCGGTCCGATGTATTCACTACAGGACGCGTGCGCTACGCCGAGGGCAAAAAGCCGTCGGCGTAGCCTAAAATGCCCTCGGCGTATGCTACGCCGACGGCTGACCTCGGCGTAGCCTCCTCGGCAAAGGGCTCCCTCGGCGGAGCACATGGAGGCCGTCGGCGTATGCTACGCCGAGGGCAATGCCGTCGGCGTAGCGGCCGTCGGCATAGCTTGTCGACAGGTTGCAAAAATATTTTTTTTTTTTAAAAAAATTATTTTATTTTTTTTCTTAATTTTTGAATCTTTGAATTGTTTGACTCGTTAATCTCTCACTTTGAACATTTTTAACACTAATTACATTTAATATTTAATTAAATTGCAGTCTTGGTCGAACTTCCCGGAAGGTCACCCATCCTAATACTACTTCAGCTCCAGCACGCTTAACTTTCTCGTTCCTTCAGAATCTGTTTCCGCAAAATAATTCATACATTGTTGTCAATACTATGATATCAATCCTATTAACCCTTATATCAACATGTCACATGTTTGTATTTTTTGAAATTACAAACAATTATTTAAATAAACATTAATGAATAAGTAAAAATATTATTGAATTCAAATAAAAATATAATAATTTTACTTTTTTGTATTTTTCTATTTAATATGGAATAATTAATATCTTTAAATCTATAAATCGGAATTTAACAAATAATATGTCTAAATTGATCATAAAAATGAGAGGAATCCAAATATGATATCCATATCAACTAATCACAAAACCTTCGTTTTTGAATTATCTATTTGGTGGTTACTTTAGAAAATTCCCTTTTTGCGCTCGGATAATGAAAAATGGCTTTTTGGTGCGATGAAAAGGAAAACTTGCATTGAATCTTTGATAAACTAGCATATTGTGAACCTAAAAATGATTTTTGTAAAAAAACATGAGCATCGTATCATGTACATGTAGTTCATATCTGACCCACTTCCTACTGATTCGGCAGGAATTTGTCTTTTTCACCAAAGGTGGATGGAAAGGTTTCGGAACCCCCTGTTGCGACATTGTCCATATAAGGTGGTATATTATTTTAGTAAAATATGGTGGTAGCATTTTGAATTATCCATTTGGTGGTTGCTTCACAAAATCATCCGTTTTTTATGCTCGGAAAATGGGAAATGGCTTTTTGGTACGACGAAAAGGAAAACTTCCTCCTGCAACATTGTTCGCCATCCCATGATGCATGTGTATGCACAATATGGGAACATTATCACAAACTATGCCTTGATTCTAGCCATAACATTGGTCATTTGACCCGAAAGCCAAGAAACCTCGAATGAGATAGGTCATTTTGTGAAGGTTTTTTGAGACATAATCAATATATCAAGTTTAATATTTTTACTTATAACTATGTCACATAATATGACACCACGCGAAGGTTTCGCATTGTTTCGATCGTTTTTAAATTTTTTATGCCCGTTTTAAACTATCGTCAAACTTTGTCGAACGGCGGGCATAAAGATTCTTAACTCGGGGCCGAGCCTCGCTAAACTTGCATTGGATCTTTGATAAAATAGCATATTGTGAACCTAAAAATGATTTTTGTAAAAAAACATGAGCATCGGATCATGTACCTGTAGTTCATATCTGACCCACTTCCTACCGATTCGGCAGGAATTTGTCTTTTTTATCAGAGGTGGACGGAAAGGTTTCGGATTCCCCTGTTGGGACATTGTCTATATAAGGTGGTATAGTATTTTTGTAAAATGTGGTGGTACCATTTTGAATTAGCCATTTGGTGGTTGCTTCACAAAATCGTCCGTTTTTTGTGCTCAGAAAATGGGAAATGGCTTTTTGGTGCGACGAAAAGGAAAACTTCCTCCTGCAACATTGTTCGCCATCCCATGATGCATATGTATGCACAATATGGACACATTATCACAAACTATGTCTTGATTCTAGCCATAACATTGGTCATTTGACCCGAAAGCCAAGAAACCTCGAATGAGATAGGTCATTTTGTGAAGGTTTTTTTGAGACATAATCAATATATCAAGTTTAGTATTTTTACTTATAACTATGTCACATAATATGACACCACGCGAAGGTTTCGCATTGTTTCGATCGTTTTTGAATTTTTTATGCCCGTTTTAAACTATCGTCAAACTTTGTCGAACGGCGGGCATGAAGATTCTTAGCTCGGGGCCGAGTCTCGCTAAACTTGCATTGGATCTTTGATAAAATAGCATATTGTGAACCTAAAAATGATTTTTATAAAAAAACATGAGCATCGGATCATGTACCTGTAGTTCATATCTGACCCACTTCCTACCGATTCGGCAGGAATTTGTCTTTTTTATCAGAGGTGGACGGAAAGGTTTCGGATTCCCCTGTTGGGACATTGTCTATATAAGGTGGTATAGTATTTTTGTAAAATGTGGTGGTACCATTTTGAATTAGCCATTTGGTGGTTGCTTCACAAAATCGTCCGTTTTTTGTGCTCAGAAAATGGGAAATGGCATTTTAGTGCGACGAAAAGGAAAACTTTCTCCTGCAACATTGTTCGCCATCCCATGATGCATATGTATGCACAATATGGACACATTATCACAAACTATGCCTTGATTCTAGCCATAACATTGGTCATTTGACCCGAAAGCCAAGAAACCTCGAATGAGATAGGTCATTTTGTGAAGGTTTTTTTGAGACATAATCAATATATCAAGTTTAATATTTTTACTTATAACTATGTCACATAATATGACACCACGCGAAGGTTTCGCATTGTTTCGATCGTTTTTGAATTTTTTATGCCCGTTTGAAACTATCGTCAAACTTTGTCGAACGGCGGGCATGAAGATTCTTAGCTCGGGGCCGAGCCTCGCTAAACTTGCATTGGATCTTTGATAAAATAGCATATTGTGAACCTAAAAATGATTTTTGTAAAAAAACATGAGCATCGGATCATGTACCTGTAGTTCATATCTGACCCACTTTCTGTCGATTCGGCAGGAATTTGTCTTTTTCACCAGAGGTGGACGGAAAGGTTTCGGATTCCCCTATTGGGACATTGTCTATATAAGGTGGTATAGTATTTTTGTAAAATATGGTGGTACCAGTTTGAATTAGCCATTTGGTGGTTGCTTTACAAAATCGTCCGTTTTTTGTGCTCAGAAAATGGGAAATGGCTTTTTGGTGCGACGAAAAGGAAAACTTTCTCCTGCAACATTGTTCGCCATCCCATGATGCATGTGTATGCACAATATGGGCACATTATCACAAAATATGCCTTGATTCTAGCCATAACATTGGTCATTTGACCCGAAAGCTAAGAAACCTCGAATGAGATAGGTCATTTTGTGAAGGTTTCTTTGAGACATAATCAATATACCAAGTTTGATATTTTTCCTTCTAACTATGTCACATAACATAACACCACGCGAAGGTTTCACATTGTTTCGATCATTTTTGAATTTTTTATGCCCGTTTTAAACTATATATAATGTCTTGTGTTTTACCTAATTTTTATTTATAAATGTGTAATATTTGAGTGTAGATAGATAGGTCTTATTTTTCTGCAAATTTTGATATATTATTTGTATTTTTCCGAATTAGAATGATTTAGTTATGATTTTTCAAAGTTTAATGAGATAAAATAAAAAATAGCTACGCCGAGGGCAGCCGTCGGTGTATGCTACGCCGAGGGCAGCCGTCGGCGTAGCATAGGATATGCCGAGGGCAATTCTACGCCGACGGCTGCTTGGCGGAGCTGGCCTAGACGATGGCTACGCCGACGGCCCCGATGTTTGGCCGTCGGCGTAGCGACTGGCCGTTGGCGTAGCTTCCCATTCCTGTAGTGATTAGTACATCTACAACCTACAAGGAGTTTTGCGACCTAGATGCACGAACATGCGGCGAGAGAATACCTCCAGCGATTCATTTCAGCCAACCCGACCGCTCAAAAATGGCGTGTAAGGGCATATACATTAGCACACAATTGTTTAGACCCTTAGGTGACTAAAGAATATACTATGTATGAAAAAGACAAACAGCCAAATGCCCTATCCTCCAACGGAAGCCACTAATCAAGGAGCCAAGCGCAACTTCAACATGGGGTCACATTTCTCGATCCTGGCTGCGTGGACAAAGGTCGCGACCCAACGTGACCACACAATTCGTGGTTTGTCCCTTTTTCTATAAGGGTGAACCCATTCCCATCCCAAATCTAAGCTAGGTTGCTTCCACCCGGACATGTAGCAACCTAGAAGGTCAGTAGCTGCCACCGCTAGTGGTGGTAAAGGAGGAGGATGCCGACTTCTAGGCCGCCGTCGTGGAGTTCGGGCTGATCGATCTCGAATGGTGTCCAATTTGATAAGTAAGAAAAGTATGTAACACAACAATTTCATATGTTAGCGGATGTGTGCTTTGGTGTGCCCCCCCCCCCCCTCCCTTAAACTTAAGTTTGCATGGACCAGTTTTCTTTTGACCCATATTCGGCTTATGTATACCTTCGTATAGATGTACTCAGTCAAGCTGGTGATACTCCACGTTCTCACCAGCTGATCCCACCTCTCGTTATTGTGATCTACGTCTTTGCATGTCATGTTTTGAAATTTTCTTGTTGCTGCTATATACCTCCCGATTTCCGTCTTCCGCGGGCACATGAGTATATGTCTATGATGATCATACGGGCTTCGAGTGGGTTCGTATGATCTTCAAAACGAATTGTTATCAAGTTTTTGTTGTCAAAGTTTAAAAAAGAAAGGGGGAGGGGTGGACACCGAAGCAAAAGTGATGTTAGCGAGTGTCTTGAGAGGTTAGTGTACTATCTTCGAAACCCAAAGTGCTTGCTCCTAGGCCTCCGGACTGATGTATTAGGACACCTAGAAGGAGTGTTGTGACTCATGATGTAAGTGGCAGCGGCATCCAGTGATCCCGTTTACGCCGCCCGCGAAAAATCATGTATATGGCTACCGCGGCGGCTGAATTTTACTTCATCTTCATACTTTGTTATAAGAATGGGTAAGACAACAAATTCTGTCCAAAACTCTCACGGACATGTAAATGAGTAGAATAGCTGAGCTCTTGTTAGAACATTTTGCAATGATTTTGCTCCTCGACTGAGGCTTCCAGGTGTGTTTCTATATTTTGCATCCACACGAAGACCAGTCCTTGCATGGCCCAGTACTACAAGATCAGATCAACATCTGTAATGATCAATATGTAGTCTTTTTTTTGTGAATTTTTAGCATCGCCTGTCACACTTTGGTAAAAGAGATGCAGAAACGTCTCTCATCATCAATATTTGCAACGAATGGCTGATGACTTTGCGGTCCAATTGGTGGTAGACAAGACTATTAGTTTAGGCTGACCATTCGTGAAGCAGTGAAAGTCACTTTCACAAAGGTACACAATAGAGTACTCTACCAAGCAATGACATCAAATCAATGCAAAAAATTCAGACCTACCGTCCAACCTCACACCATGCGGATGAGCATCCATATATACCGTGCCATCTTCATCCGAGTAGCATCGAACTCAACAATCTATCACTATCAAATTGGTGTGGATGAGAAAGACAGATAGGTAGTCTCCCGGAGAGATGAGATGGGAAGCGGAGAATATGAAATCAAAAGGCTTCAGGGAATAGGAGACATCTGGAAAGAGGGTGGTGGTGCCCAGTGTAGAACACGAACATCCGGCACAATTGTGGGTTGCCTTACATCAGACGACGGCAGTGGTGTTCGGTGGGGAACACAACAATTTCATATGTTAGTGAGTGTCCTCAAGGATTGCCGTAGTATCTTTGAGACCCAAAGTGCTTGCTCCCTGGACTCCGCTCCGATGTATTAGGACAGCTACAACCTACAAGGGGTTTTGCGACCTAGATGCATGAAGATGTCTGCGAGAGACATGTCCGCTCAGAAATGGCATGCATGTAAGGGCATATACAATAGCACACGATTATTTAGATGCTTAGGTGACTAAAGAATACACTATGTACCAAAAAGACAAACAGCCAAATGCCCTATCCTCCAACGGAAGCCACTAATCACGGCGCTAAGGGCAACTTCAACGTGACCACACAATTCATGGTTTGTCCCTTTTTTTATATAAGCGCGAACCCATTCCCATCCCAAATCTAAGCTAGGTCGCATCCACCCGGACATGTAGCGACCTAGAAGGTCAGCAGCTGCCATCGCTAGTGGTGGTAAAGGAGGAGGATGCCAACTTCTAGGCCGCCGTCGTGGAGTCTGGGCTGACCGATCTCGAAGGGTGGCCAATATGCCCGCGACCAGGGCCGGCGCTAGGCCATGGCGGCCATGGCAACATCCGGGGTCCCATGCAATCCTGCCACACAGAATAGTAGAACTGTGAACAACGTCAAGCTAATGCAGTATGGGTGGATGACATGCAAAGAAAACACACCTTAGAGTGCACGTGAGATCCTCTCGATCTATGTATGTGCATGTATGAGCGTTCCTTCTAGAAATTAAGGCATGGTGTCGCAAATGTACCTCCATTTTTAATTAACCTGTATTTCAGGTTTAGTTAATACCAAATATTGTAAATTTTGACAACATGTTTAATAAACTATTACAAACATCTATTATACCAAATGCGTATAGTATGAAAATAAATTTTATGATATTTCCAATACTAGTGATTCTATATTATAGATGTGAATATTTTTTTCCTATATAATTGGTCAAATTTTATAAGTTTGACCTTGACTAAACCTGAAACACAGGTAATTAGAAGTGTAGGAAGTATGTACCCGAGAGGAAGCAAATTATGTGGGATAATGGAGCTAATGGCCAAGGCAACGGGGACTTGACTATGTCTTCATTGTTGCTACCGACAACGGAATGGTGAGAGGAATAGGGAAGACTAAGATGAAGAGGATACTTTATTGACGGAGCTGGTTAGCAATCCTACTGTCAGCATCGCCTAAGCTTCGCCTCATTACGAGTGATTAGAGATTAGAAGAGACATATGTGCATGGTGAAGGAATGTGAAAAACAAATCCAGGGTATACAAATACAAATGCAAAACAAAGACAGCCCAGAAGCCTACTATATATGTGCATATTGTGGACTGTATCTTCTCTTGTTTGCCAAGTTTAGGGTGTTGATCATCTGTTTTAATTGTTGATAGATTAAGATGCTTTGGCATGTAGAGTTGTCGTACTAGTAAGACATTCACTGGTGAAAATACTTAGCACATGAGGTGCGTAGTAGTGCAATGAATAGGGTGGCGGCCTATTCTGTTCAGCGAGACAGAAAAGAGTAGGTGCGTCGACCCACTTAGTGAGCTTAATCGATTATTTGGATTGGACATAATCGAAACCTGAAACATGCAACATTCTGATCTCCTCTTATGACTGGTACTGAAAAAATGTTGAAGCAATGGCATGCTTAGAAAAATATGGGATGTGTTGGTGACAACCTCTGCTTTAATGATGATTACTCTCGTTAGCTTAGTACTCGGCGCGCCCTCCCCGGTGAAGATAACATGTGTTCAACTTTGGCCGAGAAACAGATGGTTCTATGGCTGCACTCTCACACCAACTTCCCTTTGTGCTGCTCATAGTTGTGCTGCATGACAGTGCTCTCTGAACACCGTTACCCTCTTGTTCCTGGCGTCTCCTGTTCCTAATGGTAGTAGTTTCACAACATTTTGCTCTTCCCATCTCATCTCCGTGGGCTAATGCCTCCTATGTCTTTTTCTGGCTTATTTGGCCTATTTCTGCCGCTACTTGGGTCAAGATAGCACTTGTATATATAGTAGTACAAATGTTATCTGTGGCCATGTACTACTTTTTAATCGGCTTGATGCCACTAAATTGGCAAAATAGTAGTACATCGACTTGACCCCATGTGAAAGTGACTTTTGGAGCACCACACGGTATTCATGGGAGACGGTGATTTGATCTTGTAGTACAGACAATCTAAGGACTGATCTTCATGTGGACGCAAATACTTCACACACCGGTGTGTGGGGAGCCAAACCATTGCACAATATTCTGGTTTTTTTTCTACTAAGAAGTCGGTGTTGCTGCTGATCCTGCACAATTATAGATTTGCAAGAATCTTTGACAAAACTTACGTTTTCCCATTCCTTTGGTAACAAATACGTAGAAAAAGAATTACAGAAAAGCACAACACACTGTGCAATCCCGGTTGAAGATACTTAAACAAATGGCTATAAAGATAACTACGGGCGCCTTCTTCTTCGTAACTTTATATATAGAGGCATCTATTTGTCACAATTCATCTATGTGTAGGGGTTCGTAGCATGGAAAACAAAATTTTTCTACCGCATGCACACAAACAAGCCAAGATCTATCTACTAGATTGTAGCAACGAGTCGATAGAAGAACTTACCCTCGAAGATTCCAAAGCGGTTAACGAGAGCAGATTCTCGTGGATGATGTAGTCGTACACTCCCGATCTCAAGATCGCGTAGACGATCCTTCCGGCCCTGCGTTCCGGCAGCGCTTTCGCAGTCGGTCACACATTCGGTACTCGATGAAGACCTTCCTCTCCCTTGTTCCAGCAGGCAGCGGAGGTTGTAGCACTCTCCTCGCGATTCCGGCAGCACGACGGCGTGGTACCGGAAGTAGAGGGGAGATCTCGCAGGGCTTCGCCTTAAGCCGGAGCGAGTATGGTGGAGTATGAGAGAGCTCCTCGGCGATCTAGGTTTTAGACACACCAAGGAGGAGAGGCTAGAGCCGGCGGATAGGGTTTGGGGCACCCCAAGTCGGCGGCTAAGGCAAAACCCTAGGGGGCGGCGGCGGCTATGGTGGTAGGCGCCAAGCTAGGGTTTGGAGGAGAGGTACTTGTGTGTGCTAGGAGGGAGCCCTGCCCCTCCTTATATAGGTGGAGGGGCCAGCCGGCCAAGGGGAGGGAGAGGAGTCCCTCCCCAACTCGGCTTGGAGGGGGCGCCGCCGGTTGGAGGAGGGAACTCCTCCCCAACTCGGTTTCCCCTTTCTCCTCTTTTCCACTTTCCAAATTTAGCCGTTTGACTTTTCAATTTAGCTATTTGACTTTTCAAACTAGGATTTGAATTAATCCTTTATTTGAAACAGTGATGACACTTAGTACATGATGCAATCATTCCAACTTGCAATGACACATTCATGTACCCCTTCCCCTCCGGAGTGCCGGACATTCCGGAAGCTTCTAGAACATTCCCGATGAAAACATCGGAAACATTCCCCAACTCCGAAACAGGACTTTCCTTATATGAATCTTATTCTCCGGACCATTCCGGATCTCCTCGTGATATCCCGGATCCCATCCGAGACTCCGAACAACATTCGGTCTCTTTCTCATCATTCCATAACTACTCAAACAACGTCGAATCCTTAAGTGTGTCTCCCTACGGTTCGTGAATTATGCGGACATGATCGAGACACTTCTCCGATCAATAACCAATAGAGGAATCTGGAAATTCATATGGCTCCCACATATTTCTACGATTACTTTGCGATCGAATGAACCACTTACATACGATACCAATTTCCCTTTGTCTAACGATAGTTTACTTATCCGAGGTTATGATCGTCGGTATCTCTGCATACCTAGTTCAACCTCGTTACCGATAAGTACTCTTTTCTCGTTCCCGTGGTATGTGATCCCTTGTGAGCCAGTCACATGCTTGCAAGCTAATTGGATGACATTCCACCGAGAGGGCCCAGAGTATATCTATCCGTCATATGGATGGACAAATCCCACTCTTGATCCATGTGTCTCAACCAATACTTTCCGAACACTCAATGCCACCTTTATAGCCACCCAGTTACGGTGTGGTGTTTGATGTCATCAAAGCATCCATCCGGTAAAGGTGATATGCATGATCTCATGGTCGAAGGAATTAGGTTACTATGTATCAGAAAGCTTATAGCAAATGAACTATATTAAATGACTTGATCTTTATGCTACGCTTAACTATAGGAGTATGTCCATCACATCATTCTCCTAATGATATGACCCTGTTGTTAATAACATCTCTATGTTCATGATCAGGAAACCATGATCATATATTAACCAACAAGCTAGTTTAACAAGAGGCTTTACTAGGGACTCTTCACACAAGTATTAATGTTTCCTGTTAATACAATTATAGCATGGTATGTAAACATTTATCATAAGTATGAAGATATGATAATAACCACTTTATTATTGCCTCTTGGGCATATCTCCAACAGTCTCCCACTTGCACTACAGTCAATAATCTAGTTTACAACTTTTGTGTATTCAACACCTATGGCTTTCCGATGTTGTAAGTACACGTTCGCTAGTGGTCAACAGATCTCCGGATCTGACACTTCCAGGTCCATGTGTAATTGCATGTATTTGCGTCTCTACGCATCACTCATTCTCTAATGAGATGGCTTTGTATAAATTTGGTCCTTTGGTGAGACCTTTAGTTCTTTGGGGTTAAAACATGTTGATAATATTGTCGTACAATATATCTTCATAGTATTATCCCGCTATGAACTACACCTAGTTTGATAACAAACTACTTGCCCCAAATGCCCTCTTTAGCTGCTATAATAGCAGTCATATACTTAGCCTTTTGTTGTAGTATCTGTCACAATGTCTTAACTTTGGAACTCATCCAAATCCATTATGGAACTTACTTTCCATTATATTGTGCCACCCTTAGTTTAGATTGAGATACACTTAATTTGTACTTTGTGACAAAACTAGTATCAATGTAGTACTTTTACAATGAACTAACCATCTATTTGTCACTTCTACAAATAATATACTCTTAGTTCTTCCAAAGGATCATAAGAATATTCTTACTATTGTCCAATGATCATCTTATGAATCATTCTGGTATATGCTCACAACATTTAGAGCATAGGACATATCTGAATTTGTACATATCACAGTATGATTGATACAAATACTCTTTGTGATTTCATACATCAAGTATCAATCTATACTTGAATCTTTGTTTCACTTACCAAGTGTCAAAACACTTGAATATATCATCAATATTGAACTCATTCAATCCTTTCTGTGCGACAAGAACCTTTCTTGTAGTTTCTATATTGAACTCATTCAATACATCATCTATGTACTTTCGTCACAACCATATTAGCGTTTATTGATGCCAAATATTTGGGTTTGGCCTAAGCCTTTCATCGAGATGAAATTCTTATCCTGTGTTAATAAAAGATACATTATTTCCAATCAAAAATATGTCTTCCACATAATGTATTAGAAACATGTCTTAGCGCTCCCACTTAATTTCTTGCAAATGCAAGCATCTTCATTGTCTCTGATGAAATTAAACTCTTTAACAGTTTCATCATAGTGAAGATTCCAACTCCGCTATGCTTACTTCAACCATTGAAGTTTGCATATGCATTTAGCATCCTTTGAATTAACAAAACCCTTTGGACTGCGTTATGCACATGTCCTGGGTAACAATTCTATTAGAAGAACTTGTTTTGTTTATCCAACACATAACAAAATTATATGTCGTGGTTGCTACATTAATCCGTCTAGACTAAATATCGCTATGAAATATCAAATCTTGTCATAGTCAACCCTTAAACATTGTTGTGAACTCTTTCCCAACATGTCGACCATTTCATAGATGCGAAACATCCATGTCTATTTCTTTATAGATCCAAACACAACTGTAAGGTCTTACACCTTTCTCGAGGGTCCTTCAAGTTTAAAACTTGATTTCTCGTGTATGGAACTATCACGGATTTTATGGCTTCAAGCCATTTTACGGAGTCAGGGCCCATCATCGCTTCTTTGCATGTAGTCGGTTCATTATTCTCAAATAATGATTCAACCCTCAAATCTTAGTATTTGATTGTTTACCCGACCTACTTGTTTCAATAGGAATTTAGATCTCCGTGACCACAACCTTTGAGGCACGTGAGCCATGAGCATTGTTGCTGCCTCCGGAACACTTTTCGGCGCTGCGCAACTTTGCACATATAGCTAAGGTTCCTTTAACCTTATCAAAGTTCTATTGTCCTCCCACTTAACTTTTCACGAAAAATTCCTTCCCAAAGAAACTTGACGTTCTAAGCGACAAACACTTTTGTCTCCGGTGTTATGGAGGAATACTTAACAAAGACAGGTTCATCCGACTTTGGTTGCAAACATCTTTCTTATGCATAGCATACCAATGTTTAAGAAAGGACAACTTGGGTTTTATCCCAAACCATAACTTTATATGGTGTCAATTCAACGAATTATGATGGAGCTCTTTTCAGTGGAAAAACGGTAATCTCTAAAGCTTTTAATCTTTAAAATATAATGGCAGTTTTATGAATTAGACTTTTGATCTTACCATGTCAAACAAGGTTTAATTACATATCTCGAATGCTCCATACTCTTATGGTATTTCGGGACATATAAATCTACGGAACGATTCCTTAAATCTTAGGTTTTATGCTAAACTTGTAACTCAAAATATCTTCCTTTATGATCTTATCATAAACTATTTATATTGTTGCTACAATGATCTTGCACTTCATCTTGAAAATCTTTGAACTTTTCAAATGTTTCATACTTCATCCTTATTTAAGTAAATATTCATATATTCACTCAAATTTTCGGAGAAAGCATATGAAGTTGAAATCCATCGCTCTTGACCACACATAATGGAATTCGTACAACAATATGTATAAGTTCCAATAAGCTAGTCATTCGTTCCTTTTTGGCCTATGAACGAAGTTTTAATTATTTCTAGGAAAGTTTCACAAGCGTCATGTGATCAAAAATCAAAAGACTCCAAAATTCCATCCATATGGAGTTTCTTCATGTTTTCTTTCCAATATAATTTAAACGGCGATGTCACTTCCTAAGTGATCTTTCAATCAATTTGTCTTTCGACATCTTTAGCACTAGTTTTATGGATGTGATTTCTCCAACGAGATTTGTGAATCATCCATCTTTTATGGATTACGGCAATTATTTGAACAACCCTTTTGTTCTCATAATACCTGATAAAACAAATCTTGAAGGCAAGCTTTGATGTTTAACGAGCAACACAATAACCCTTTATTTGTTCTCGATGAACATCATCACATATTCTTTTGCTATATACTTAGGCCACTGTAGTTCATGAATTCTGTTGTTTCGTATGACGATTCACACCAACAAATTTAGTATCAAATACTTAAGAACCACTTTGTTTAATAAGCAAAGAATATAGGCATAACATGTATATCATCTATATACTTAAGCTGAACAATTCTAGTCTTTTCTTTTCTGCCATATACTTATGAGATTCTCTTTCAGTATTTCCTTTTCTGTTTGAAAGAATCTATCAACATCAATAGTGGAGTCATACATATGACACATAGTCCAAAGCGTGTATAGTTAAATACCAATGTCTTTGGACTTGCACTTTGAAGTAGATCACCATCATCAAATGTTTGGTGTTCTTTCAAATTCCTTTCTTTAGTAATCTCTTGGTGTAGTAAACATTTTACCTACATCAAATATTCACCCTTATCATGGAATCGTCCATGATCAAGCTACTTTTAGCTTATAACGATGAATTACGAGTATAATGTTGCTATCCAAAACCTTTTGGAGGATTAGGACAACAAGTGTCTCCAACCCTTTGCAAATTCTCATCAAAATAAGAGAACATTAACTTTGCCATATTATACTCTATCATGGTGTAACCAAAACTTTGTTTCAGATATCACAATATCTTCTACACATCATGGTTTCTGAAACAACTCTTTCAGATCCTAGATAACCTTGATATTAAGACAATCCTTTGAATATCAAGAATCATGGAGACAAACATGATACTTATATACTAACATTGGAATTGTTACTCTTGATTTAATACCAATTATTAAACTTCATGGAGTAACCGGAATTTACTGAAAGTTTGCAATAGGACTTTTAAACTTTAAGATTAACACTTCAAAACAATACGATACCAGTTCGTAAAGTAACTAACCAGAATTCTATAGTTCTATCATCTCAATTATAACTAAGCGTAAGGTGGTAAACGGATGCCAATGACTACAACAATTATGCAAATTCACTTTGAGTTAATTTATGATAAATAGTGTTCAACTTTTAATCATATTGTTGTTAAACTCCCACTCAAAACAACATCCCTCACATTGTTTTAGTGATCACACGAACCAAATCCACCATATCAAAACCGATCATCACGAGAGTTGATATAGCTTCAATGGTGAACAATCAACATGTTCATCATATCTACTATATGACTCATGCTTTACCTTTCGGTGATCCGTGTTCCTGAGACCATGTATGTACATGCTAGGCTCGTCAAGATCAAACCTTAGCTTCCGCATGAGCAAATCTGGCTTGCCCACGTTGTATACACTTGCGGAATCTAACACACCCGATCATCACGTGGTGCTTCGAAACAACAAGCTTTAGCAACGGTGCTAACTAAGGGTGAACACTTTATGACTTGAAATTCATGTCCATGAGGGATGATCTTATAATGCTACCGTCGTCTACTAAGCAATACAAGATGCATAAAGGATTAACATCACATGCAATTCATAATATGTGATATGATATGGCCTTTCTACTTTGTGCTTCCGATCTCCATCTTCTAGCACGAACATGATCTCTATCATCACCGGTGTGGCTTCAAGGTCAATGGCGTCGCTTCATGGTTGTCTTCCACCAGCATCAACTATTACAACTACTTTGAATAGACACGCGGGTCTTAACAGAATTTAAAGACAACCATATGGCTCCTGCCGGTTGCCAACTTACAATAAGGAACATTGCATACATCAAATATAATCACAATCATGGCCATATCACATCACTGCACACCCCTGCAAAACAAAGTTAGACGCCTCTACTTTCTTTGCATGTTTTACGTGGTTTGGGGCTTTCAATAAGTGTCGTTCTAACTTACGAACATGAACCACAACATTGATACTAGTATTGTTAATCACCCGTTGTACATTGGATCTTAACTATGCTAGGAGAAACAGGCACCCGCAAAGCCACTTATGCAATACAAGTTGCATGTCAAGCGTGGAGCAAGTCTCATGAACGATGTCATGTAAGGTTAGCCCGGGCCGCTTCATCCCAACATACCGCAAGATGCAAAGTACACAAGAAACAAACGACAATAAAATCATCAACGCCCACAATGACCATTGTGTTCTACTCGTGCAACAGATCTACATATAGACACGGCTCTGATACCACTGTAGGGGTTCGTAGCATGGAAAACAAAAAATTTCTACCGCATGCACACAAACAAGCCAAGATCTATCTACTAGATTGTAGCAACGAATCGATAGAGGAACTTACCCTCGAAGATTCCAAAGCGGTTAACGAGAGCAGATTCTCGTGGATGATGTAGTCGTACACTCCCGATCTCAAGATCACGTAGACGATCCTTCCGGCGCTGCGTTCCGGCAGCGCTTCCGTAGTCGGTCACACGTTCGGTACTCGATGAAGACCTTCCTCTCCCTTGTTCCAGCAGGCAGCGGAGGTTGTAGCACTCTCCTCACGATTCCGGCAGCACGACGGCGTGGTACCGGAAGTAGAGGGGAGATCTCGCAGGGCTTCGCCTTAAGCCGGAGCGAGTATGGTGGAGTATGAGAGAGCTCCTCGGCGATCTAGGTTTTAGAGACACCAAGGAGGAGAGGCTAGAGCCGGCGGCTAGGGTTTGGGGCACCCCAAGTCGGCGGCTAAGGCAAAACCCTAGGGGGCGGCGGCTATGGTGGTAGGCGCCAAGCTAGGGTTTGGAGGAGAGGTACTTGTGTGTGCTAGGAGGGAGCCCTGCCCCTCCTTATATAGGTGGAGGGGCCGGCCGGCCAAGGGGAGGGAGAGGAGTCCCTCCCCAACACGGCTTGGAGGGGGCGCCGCCGGTTGGAGGAGGGAAGTCCTCCCCAACTCGGTTTCCCCTTTCTCCTCTTTTCCACTTTCCAAATTTAGCCGTTTGACTTTTCAATTTAGCTATTTGACTTTTCAAACTAGGATTTGAATTAATCCTTTATTTGGAACAGTGATGACACTTAGTACATGATGCAATCATTCCAACTTGCAATGACACATTCATGTACCCCTTCCCCTCCGGAGTGCCGGACATTCCGGAAGCTTCTAGAACATTCCCGATGAAAACATCGGAAACATTCCCCAACTCCGAAACAGGACTTTCCTTATATGAATCTTATTCTCCGGACCATTCCGGATCTCCTCGTGATATCCCGGATCCCATCCGAGACTCCGAACAACATTCGGTCTCTTTCTCATCATTCCATAACTACTCAAACAACGTCGAATCCTTAAGTGTGTCTCCCTACGGTTCGTGAATTATGCGGACATGATCGAGACACTTCTCCGATCAATAACCAATAGAGGAATCTGGAAATTCATATGGCTCCCACATATTTCTACGATTACTTTGCGATCGAATGAACCACTTACATACGATACCAATTTCCCTTTGTCTAACGATAGTTTACTTATCCGAGGTTATGATCGTCGGTATCTCTGCATACCTAGTTCAACCTCGTTACCGATAAGTACTCTTTTCTCGTTCCCGTGGTATGTGATCCCTTGTGAGCCAGTCACATGCTTGCAAGCTAATTGGATGACATTCCACCGAGAGGGCCCAGAGTATATCTATCCGTCATATGGATGGACAAATCCCACTCTTGATCCATGTGTCTCAACCAATACTTTCCGAACACTCAATGCCACCTTTATAGCCACCCAGTTACGGTGTGGTGTTTGATGTCATCAAAGCATCCATCCGGTAAAGGTGATATGCATGATCTCATGGTCGAAGGAATTAGGTTACTATGTATCAGAAAGCTTATAGCAAATGAACTATATTAAATGACTTGATCTTTATGCTACGCTTAACTATAGGAGTATGTCCATCACATCATTCTCCTAATGATATGACCCTGTTGTTAATAACATCTCTATGTTCATGATCAGGAAACCATGATCATATATTAACCAACAAGCTAGTTTAACAAGAGGCTTTACTAGGGACTCTTCACACAAGTATTAATGTTTCCTGTTAATACAATTATAGCATGGTATGTAAACATTTATCATAAGTATGAAGATATGATAATAACCACTTTATTATTGCCTTTTGGGCATATCTCCAACACTATGTCCAGGAATAAAAATATGTTTATACTCTTGCAACACATTAGGTCCCTAGTTCACATTCGTAATTAACAACAAAATCCGCATATGGGTTAACTGTATCCTTTCAAAGGCAACACATGTGCATGCCCTAGTTAATTACATACATCTCAGTCCAATAATGCGCATGTGTGAGCATGCCTTCGGAACATGAAGGAAATTATGATGCAAGTACTGAGGGAGGAGGATTCTAGCGGCCTAGTAGCCGAAGAAATGGACTAAGACAACATCAGGGACAATGGAGTCGGTGGGGATGTTCTTGATGGCGACGGAGGACATAAGTCGCTGCCCACAATGACCATGGTGTTGGATGTTGACATGGTGCCAAAGCCTACAGTAAAGGACATGCACTGTGTGGTTCTATGAGACAACATAGAAACATCGAGAGAAAAGAGAGCAAGAAGTCAGATGAGATCGCTGCCCGTAATCCGTTGTTGATGGCGGCTGACTATGGGATAGTGAGGGGATAATGAAGATGAAGTTGAAGATGACAGTGTGTTGGTGGAAACGTTTAACATGGAATTAGAACATACATGTACATGAAGATGGATTGAAAGGAATAAATCCAAGGACCAAAAAATGCAACACAAAGACGTCCTGGAAACCGACCATTGTCACATCTGGCATGTTTTGCATCATGTTTGCTCTCACTAGCCTAGGGTGTTGATCTTCTGTTTAAGGGTTGATGGACTTAAGTTCTCTCACTTGTCAAGTTGTTGTACTACGAACAATATCTACGCATGAAATTAGCCAGGACTTGCAATTTCGGGTGTTGATCGTCTGTTTAGCTGTAACGCAATGAATAGGGTGGCGGCTAGGTGATATGTTCTGTTGAGGCAAAAAAAAAGTAGGGAGGTGCCTTTGTCCAGTTGGTGAGTTGCATTAAAATCGTTGGGTAGGACATAATCAAATCTCAAAACATGTTTTACATGGAAATAATTCACCCCACAAGTTTTGGCACCTAGCAGCATCATTTGAACAAAATACTATGAGCGAGTATTGCAAACATATCGATGAGCGAAAAAAACTGGAATGTTCATTCTGCTACTAATAAGATTTTATTATCATTTCTGATTCAAACCAAACACAATGTGGACAATTTCCCGACCAGTGTACTTGATAAAAAACAATTCCTAAATTAATACGGAACGTGTGTTTCAGAATACAAAGTGATGACTAGCTCATTAGTCATTGATTTGTTCTAAGTACTTTGGGTCACATAGATACTACTAGATCTCAATCCACTTGCTACCATATGAAATTGTTGTGTTCCCCACTGAACACCGCTGCCATCATGGACTATCAGGCAACCCAGAACTGTGTCAGTTGTTCGTGTTCTCCACTGAGCATTGGCGCCCTCTTTACCAATGTATCCTATTCCCTAATGTATTTTAGTTTCACATTGTGCTCTTCTTGTCTCGTCTCTTCAGGGTATTTCCTATTTGGCTTTCTTATCCATGCCTATTTGACAACTTGATGCTACTCAGATGAAGATTGCGCAGTATATATGGATTCTCATCCATACAGTCGTGAGATTGGCCGGTGGGTTTGCACCTATTTTGCATCGTTAACGTCACTGCTTGGTAGAGTACTCTACATCACAAATGTGACATTTATGTTGTCTACCCCCAATTTTCCTACAGACTAAATAGTTATGACAAGAGATGCAAAAAAAAAAATCACAAAAAACACACATCCTATATATTGATCGTGAGAGATGTTGATCTCATAGGTATTGGCCATACAAGGACTGGTCTTGTGTATGCAAATAATTTACACCTTGGTCGCGAAAATATAAAAATACACCTGGAAGCCCTAGTCGAGGAGCAAAATAATTGTAAAATGTTCATTTGTTAATAATAAGAGCTCAGCTATTCTGCTGATTCAGCTTACAGGTTCGCAAGAGTTTTTGACAGAACTTGTTGCCTTACCCATGCCTCCTACAAACAAAGTATGATGCGAAAATATCCACCAAAAGCACCACATGCTACACCCCGTTGTCGTGGAGATAATGAAATTACTTGGCACATGAGATTTAGGCTGTTGAAGAGGTGAGAGGTAGTGCATGGAAATGCAAAGTACGGGTACATCATGCTATCTATCAAACAAAGGAATTGTCAAACAAATTCTGATATTAACTACAAAGTTTACTTCGACAAGATACCAATACATTAGTATAAAGATAGGAAAGCTAACAAAAGAAAAATATATTCTGAGATGCCTTATAACAGAAGGGTAACAACCCACATATATGTCAACTACAATAGATGCCTTTTAACACTAGTTATGTTCATCCACCAAACAAGCGAACTCTTGGATTAATGCGATGTGCAGCCTTAACTAGGAGCAACTTATATTAGTCAAGTTCACACAAAAGGGACGACCCGCTGAAAAAAGATAAGAACAATACATGATTTTTTTAAGCAATTTTAATATTAACAAGCTGAAGCATCTATTTTAATGGGAAATTTATTTGTCATGTATTGTACAACACTTAGAACTTACGCCAAATTCATTATTGGCACCTATTTATTACATCCATGTTAGGAGAAGATGGAAGGACACCCCCCCCCCCCCCCCCCCAAGAAAATAAAGATTCAACTTTCCTCTTATTTTAGGAAACATATGTAGCCAACAAATGTGGAAGAACAAGATCAAAGATGGGGGGTGACATGCCAGTAATCCTTTACTCTTCTACAGGGTTAAGGATAAGCAACATCCCCTTATCACTTTTGGCTTAGAAGGCCACTTGCTTTAGTCCAATAAAGAGTTGCAAGGTTTTCTATTTTTAACCAAATATCTCAAGTAATATATTTAGGATCCTCTCCTACTGTTTCTCAGCTAAAAAGAGATATACAAAAACTATCTTACCAACCTTAACAATCACTTCACTATGTATCTCTGTTTAAAAGATACAAGTAAAGAGAACTAGACAGACATGTTGTCGGAAGTTCATAAACTATTAACTTGTGACCTAACATGGAATTTTAAAAACATGAAAGATCCAAGACGAGAATTTCCACGCTGATATTCATGTAAAAAAAGGTCAGAAACACGAAAAACTATGAAAATGAAGGAAACGTGAAAATGGCTAATTATATGCAATATTTGTATACTCCCTTTGTTCAGAAATATTGAACTTAGTTTAACTGTCCAAGTTACAACATATAAGGCATATTTTTACTCATGTCCTAACAATGTTGTGAAAAATAGCATGGAGGAAAATGTGTCAATCTTGTGAAACTATTAACTGTCCATAGTCACCATCACCATCGTAGATCAGCAAAACCTCCTCGTAGAAACTCTTCTTATGATACCCATGAATGGCCATATGCAAATTGAGGTAGATTGAAATGATTCGATGCTCATATGGAGCTTATCGTTGGTTTACTCTATGTGTATTGTTCTATACTGATCGGTACCATTTTTTTAGGTGTATCATATTATCTAATGCTTTAACTTCACATCCTTATCCTCAGTGGCGAAGGACGGAAAAAATTGAGGTAGGATGAACTCCAAAAAAAAGTAAATATCAACTCATTCTTAATGATCCTTGCCATCAAGAATACCCTTTCAACTGTTGTTGTGACCACCAGTAAAAGCAATGCTAACTCAACAAGGTGATAAACGATATGAAGCATGACGTGTCATTCAAATGTTAAGATAATATCTGAAGTCTTTAATTCTCCCCTTATGAATAAAGAATATCTCAAGGTCATCTTATATAGGATCATCATGTTCATAAGAAGATAAATCCCCATGATACATCTTTGTAAGCCAAGATATCTTATTCACATTGAACCTATGAAATGAGTAAATCGAGTCAAGATTAGAAGTTCCGAAACAACTCTAAGACAACTCATCAAAGCGATGGTCAAAATCCGTTTTATTAGATTATATAGAAAATTAGAGGTGTCCACACTCCAAAATAATCAGTAGTGACCTAGTGTATTCTCGCTTTTAATGACTTCTCACTCATTTCGTTACCATTTCATCCATACTTAGGATTATGATATCATTTTTTGCACGAATTCAGATATTTCAGGAGGGCTCTAAAGCATCATTTTTCTCAGTTGAGCAAGCATGAGAATTTTGGATCAGTAGTATATACAAGTCAAAGTAGAAACATAAAATATAAACTGTCACATAATTAGAGTTGTTTTTGGCATAAGATGGCCAAAATATTCTTATGTCCTCATTAGATACCCCATCTAGGACATTGTTTAGAGTCGAGTTTTATTAGATTGAGAATTAACTATTGCAAAGAGAAAAAGTCGGTTTAAAACTAGACTACTCCTAGCCCTTATTTCACTTTGGAATCAGTTTTATGCAGTATTCACTAAAACAAGCATAACTTTGTCATACGAAGTCAATTTTCAGCGTATGACCACTCAAATTGTTCATAAGATGCATGTGCATATAAATATTTTTTACCAAAAACAAGGCAGGGTGGCTTCCCTACCTTGACCCACTAGGAGCTCCGACCCTAGTTATCCTCCTCTTCCCATTTAATACCTCATTGTCTTTTTCATCTGCAATCTATTTGCTATCATGGATTGTCGAGCTCGCCACTATACTTGGCATCGTATCTACATGCATGATGTCCAAATGTCATTTTTTTTATCAAATTTCATTTAAATAAAAATACATTCTTTTTAAATAATATTATGGGATATCTCTGTACACATGAATTTTCATATTCAATTAAAAATGCCTCTCCTTCCTTTATGCTCGATACATAGGCATCGGCCTCACGCCGCTGGACGCAGCCAGCCGAGCAACGCTAGTGCAAGTCCTTGCGGTGTTTGTTCTTCTCCTCTCGGCGTGCTTGGTCATTATCATAGTCCGGCATAGAACCGTGACATCATACTACTCACAGTTGTGTTGGATGACCGTGTCTCGAAAACAAGAAGTGGCGCCCTCTTTCCCGGTGCCTCCTGATCCCTAATTCAGATAGCTCTGGTACATCGGTCTCATTTAGTCTCTTATGCTACTACCACCTTTGTCTTTCTCATTTGCAACCACCCTGGTACATCGGTCGCTACTTGGATGAATATGAAGCGCTATATACGCATGCCTATCCGTACGTCAACATGTTGGTTGGTAGGGCTATAATTTTTTATAGATTTGATGTCATTATACCTTTTTTTAAAGGCAATTTAATGTCATCACTTGGTAATAAAGTTGTACATATGTACCAACGTGAAAGTGAATTTCGATGCTTCACGAACCATTTGAGTGTGTATCACAAAACCGCAGGGTATCATATCTAACGCGACTATTTTTGTAGTAACAAGCTGAGATAGCTATTCTACTGTAAAACTTATTTGTAAACACAAGTAGTTTTACCATACTCAACTTTTGAAAGTATGTGGAGTTTATTCTCGATGCATTATTTGTTAATTATGTCAATACTGGTTGCAGCTAGTATGACTCCCTAGCAATCGAAGATTCAACCTTTGTCATGCTTTTAGGAAACATATATATATATATATATATATATATATATATATATATATATGTGTGTGTGTGTGTGTGTGTGTGTGTGTGTGTGTGTGTATGTATGTCATCAAAAAAGATAAGGGTCGACATGCACTTGCTCCTTTAGTGTCCTTCAAGATTTATAATTAAGCACCCTTACCACTTCCTTTTCTTGAAGCTTGCCATAGTCCAACAAAGGGGCAATGGGGATTTTTATTTGTAACCTAACCGTGTACGCAAATATTTTAAGGAAATACAAGTAAGATCCTCTCCTACTGTAAATATTACTACAACACGCTGAGTGCATTATTTACCTTTCATCCTACTGAAAAAGGCAGGACAGTGGCAAAAATGCACACAAACAATTATTTACAACTCATTTAAACAATATTGATAACTAAAGGCTGAAAGATACTAGCAGAGGACTCACTAATAAATGTTGCGGACAGTCAAGTCACATTTGATCAACCAACCAGAATTCATTTTTATTTAATTGTTGTGTTGTACTACGACCGTAACACTTCTCTAACAAAGGATAAATAAACAATGATATCTCTAATTAGAGTCATTATAAAAAATACATCTATCATTGTTGTTGAAGGATCATGCATGGTGCCCCAAGAATGATTTAATGATCATGCACTCTGCTGCTCTCCCAACACACTCCCGACGAAGATACTGCGTCTTCTACTTTGGCCCGGAAGCAGCATGTTCTTTTTGCTGATACCTCTGATGATACTGATAACCATGTTAAATTGATGTGTTCCATATGGAGGACTGCTACAGCCTTCTCAGTATATATGTGCTGCTCACAACTATGTTGAATGGCAGTGTTCTCCACTAAGCACTGGTACCCTCTTTCCGGGCGTCTTCTATTCCCTAATTTTTTTAGTTTCACATATTTCGTGTCATTCATATGCCGTCTCTTCTCGTGTCATTCATTCTCTTGTACGTATGTAGGCTACTATATATGCCGCCTTTGTCTTTCTCTATCCTATTTGATACATGTGGACTGGCCTTTCTCCGGCCGGTATATATGCATGCTATATGTCTGGACAATAATGTCGGGTTAGTTGGTGGGTTTGTACTCTTTTTGTTCATAGACTTGATGTGGTTAACTTGGTAAAGTAGTACGTCTACCTATGTGGAACTGACTTTGGATGCTTCATGAACCGTCTGAGCATGAACCACAAAGCCACACGCTAGCTGTATATAGGGACCATGGGGGACGACGATGATCAAATCTTGTAGTGCAAACTATCCACATGCAGGTTAATTACCAAAAAAAACACCCGCCACCCTATGTTGAGGAAAAATCAATCGCAAAATATTCTGTTTGTTTATTTATTTTTATAAAAATTGGCAAGAGAAACGTCCCGTTCTATTAATTTTTTAAAAGGTCACAAAAGGTTAACCAAAACATTTACACGGCCTATCATTTGCCTGGCAGGGGACCAACATAAAAAAAAACTCAGCCTCTCCACATCAACCCTTGAGAAAGCCCTTTTCCTTGTCTCGACCACCTGCCTAAGCCCAGAGGAGGCCGAGATGAATTCGATGTACTTATTAGATGCAGAAACACAATCATTTCTTTATTTCCATAACTTCCTAATTGAGTAGGCAAGAACACATCAAAATTCCTATGATCGGAAGGATCAATCCTTGGCTGAAACCAACTCATATCAGCCACCATCGCAAAAAAGTAGTTCCTGTTGAATAGGGATAATAACAATTAATACATGATATTCGATAAGGAATATCCAACACAATTTTGCTAATACTAGCAAGATGAGACAGTTATTTTGATGTAAAGTTTCTTGCAAAGTTATGAAACTTATGGGAGATTCATTCTCGGTGCCTATTTAATACATCCGTGCACTACCATGTTTCTCATGAAAATAAGGATTCAGGTTTTCTCTATGTAGCCAACAAAAATGGATGGCATAACAAAATTATTTGCACTAGCATGTATAGTACCAAATTACGTGGAATTCATTCTGGGTGTCTATTTGTTACATCCTGGTAGGAGCAGCTAGCAGGATTCCTAAGAAAATAAAAATCAACTTTCCTCTAGATTTTAGCAAATATATGTAATATATAAATAATGCTTCCTAGTTAAATCCAGAACTTGCGTTTCAGAATGTGCAAGTCGTCGCTAGCTCTTTATTCATTGTTAGGAGTATTGTGAGCCGCAATCCACAATGGTACTGCATCTGCGTCTTCAGCCAAGAAGCGGACATTGCCAATCCATGTGTGTACTTTATGCTGTGTTAGCTCTCACGATACTTGCAAATACATCAAATCGTTCCGTTCTTGACTGACGACCCGATGTGAAATATCCTTTTGTCATGCTAATTGGTGCAGCGACCCGACGTGCTCTCCACTGAGCGCCGGCGCCCTCTTTCCCGGCGTCTTCTATTCCCCAATGCTACTGATTCCACTTCTTCCTTCTCTTGTCTCATCTTTCTAGGCTACTGGCTCCTAATATATCATCTGCGACCTACTGGATGGCACATATATATATATATATATATATATATATATATATATATATATATATATATATGCATGCCATGTGCACGGTGCGTTGTTTATATGTAGTAATCTAATGTTTTCTTGCTGATATAAATTTGTATACTAATTCTCATTCGTGACATATGGCAACCTTAATGGACGTAAAAAATGATCGTCCATGACAACACCAACGGAACCACATTATCATTTAACGGACCTTACCTACATCAACGATGTTCTGATGGGCTGAATTGGCTTTGGGGCGCCATAGAACAATTACATGTCTGGGCCATTTATGTCAATATGCGCAATGTGCCATTTCGTTTATCAGGCCCAAACTCGATCATCCATGGACACAAACTTTAGCCGACAGGAACAACGACAGTTCGTCCAAAGGCCGGATTTTGATGCGCCGCAAATGAACAACAATGGGCCTTTGCCATGCCAAAACAGTAGTTGTCCCATCATTTAATTGCCTACTCATGGGCCGCTAGATGATGGACTTATAATAGGCTCTCGGTGGGCTGAAACAGTAAAGGACCAGAATACTAAATACTAAAAGAATAGAAATGGGTTTTGTCCTAACGAGCTATGTAAACAATGACAGACCTTTTCTAGGCCAAAACTGTAAAGGCGTGAAAGTTATCGTGTGCCGTATATGGGCTGCAGAGTAATGAGCTACCAAGAAAAGGGCAAGGACCTACATGCCAAAACAGTAACGGACTTAAAAGTTAACAAGCCGTAGATGGACTGCATAGTGATGGGCTACGTTGTGCTTTCATAGGCTAAAATAGTAACGTACCGGAAAGTTAACGGCCTGTAGTTGGGCTAAAAATTATGGGCTCCAGAGGAACAATGCAAGATGTTGGCATACCAAAAACAGTAATAGGTCATCTTTCTATTGGGCTTCTTAGATCAGTCGGCCCACTTAATATTTTAGCAGACATTGGTTTAGTGTGACATCTATCATGGATTTGTGAGAGTTGACGATAGTAACGGCCACTTAATAAAGTTTGCCATGTGCTATTTGGCATGGCGTCAGCAGTACAAGTTAACCTTGAAGCAAAAGTTAAGAACAATCTTAGAGAGAAAAACTATACGTACTTAGGCTCTGCTTGGACTCTCTGTTTTTCTAATACCAAAGTATTTCAATACCTTGGTATTTCGGTGCCCAGCAATGCAATATCTCAGTTTTTTTTTCCCTTTCTCGGTTTTTTAAATAAGAGGTCCTAACCTCTTTCTCAAATACTAAAAAAAAAACCACAGTTTTGATCGTACTAGGGTTTATGAAACTGCAGTGCCAAACACATCAAAATATTTGAGACTGCGGTATTTTTAGAAACCATGGTATTTTCCAAATACTTAAAAAAAATTGAGCAGCCAACAGGAGGGAGAGAGTGCTTTTTTCTTTGGAAAATGATTCCCGTCACCCGGGGGACGCGATCCTCCGCTTCCCTAACGCGACGCGTGTCCCGCACATGGAAACGGCCGAATAAGAGGTGGCCCACCACGAGCGCTAGTACACCCGTTTCTTCTCCTTCACTTCTTTTTCGGTTCCTTATCTTCTCCTCTTCTCTTCATCCGGCATGGCTGGTGAATTACTCAGCCACCGACGCCGCCCCTTGTGTCGGCCCGCTCCATCCCATTGCTACTCTACCGTCCGGCGCTGCCCCCGGCTCCCCTTCCGCAAAGAGCACGAAAATTTTGTTGCCTCCTGTAGCAAGGAGCTCGCCACGTAGTGCAAGCGCTCACCACCGCCGCTGATGTCGCCTCTGCTACAAACGCTTTCTTTTTTTTTCCGCTACAAAGGCCGGCCTACGCTGCTACAGGAGATGGCAAAATCTGCTACAAGCCATCCGCCATGGACGCCCCACTGCTGCAAGTCGTCGGCCACCTGATGCCGGTGGTTCCGGGGCGTCGGCCACCTGCTGTCGGCGGTTCTGGGCGTTGCTACCTTGGGCGTCAGAGTTTGCTACCTTGGGCGGCGGGTTTTGCTACCCTGGGCGTGGCCAGAATTGCTACCTTGTGCGGCGGAGCGGTTCTAGGCGTTGGTACCTTGCAACCTTGGGCGTCGGAGTTTGCTACCTTGGGCGCCGGGTTTTGCTACTCTAGGCGGCCATAAGTGCTACCTTGGGCGGCGGAGCGATTCTGGGCGTTGCTACCTTGGGCGTCGGAGTTTGCTACCTTGGGTGCCGGAGTTTGCTACCCTGGGCGGCCAGAATTGCTACCTTGGGCAGCCGAGTGGTTATGGACGTTGCTACCTGGGCGTCAGAGTTTGCTACCTTGGGCACTGGGTTTTGCTACCTGGGCGTCAGAGTTTGCTACATTGGACATTGGGTTTTGCTACCTTGGGCGGCGAGACAGCTGATTCGATGATGCTGCGAAGGTTGGACGTGTGCTATGAATCTCCCTTCAAAGTTGTATCCCAAAGGCAGATTGTTCTCGCCGACAGTGATCGTACCGTGTAGCACTCTTTTTTGCCCCAGAGCTGTGAGGGGAGAAGCCTTATCGTAGACGAAGGAGATTTGCGAGACCGGTCAAAGCGAGGCTCCTGTGCGTGAGTAAATCCGGGAGACACGTGTCGTTCCCTCGACCCGGAGGATCAGAAGCCCGGATCCCCCGGGGGACGCCTAGCACGACCTTTTTTCTTTTGACGATAGTTAAAAAAAAAACAAGCTACAATAGTCGCTATTTTTGTACGGGCCTTTTTCGAGCGCTTCGAGGCCCATGGCGCTCACGAGCTGGGCTTTTGGTGCGCTGTGACAGTGAGACCACCAGTCCTCACGAGCTTCGCTTCGCACCAGCAGAGCCAGCGACCGTCCCTCCTTCCTCTCGCCGCCGGCGCCGTCACACCCTCGCCTGCGCCATGCTCCGCCTCCGAAGCTCCATGCTCGCCCGCCTCATCTCTTCTCCAGCCACCTCTCCGGGCTCCTCGGTCCACCGCCTCCTCTCCGCCGCCGCCGCCCCCAGCATTCCACCAAACCCTAGCTTCGCCGTGGACGACTACCTCGTCGGTAGCTGCGGCCTCACGCCAGCCCAGGCCCTCAAGGCCTCCGCGAAGCTCTCCCACCTCAAGTCCCCCACAAAACCCGACGCCGTCCTCACCTTCCTCGCGGGTCTCGGCCTCTCCGGCGCCGACATCGCTGCCGCCGTCGCCAAGGACCCCAAGTTACTCTGCGTCGACGTGGAGAAAACCATGTCCCCCATCGTCGCCGGGCTCAGCGGTCACGGTCTCTCGCATGCTGAGATCGCGCGCCTCGTCTCGCTCGGCCACACCATCTTCCGCTGTAGGTCCGTCGTCTCCAATCTGCAGTACTACATGTCGCTCTTTGGCTCCATCGAGAGCGGCGTCCGGTTTCTCAAGAATAGACCCAGTCGTCTCGGATGCAGCCTCGAGAAGGTGGTCAAGCCCAATGTGGCGTTCCTGCGCAAGTGCGGGCTACGTGATTGCGATATTTCCAAGCTGTGCCACTCTACGCGAGAGGTGCTCAGTGCCAGTCCGGAGCGCATCCAGGCAATGGTGGCGTGTGCCGAAAGTCTTGGTGTACCGCGGGGCTCTGGGATGTTCAGGCAAATGCTCCATGTTGTGGCTTGTGTCCGTGAGGAGAAGATTGCTGTCAAAATGGAGTGCATGAAGAACACGTTCAGGTGGTCCGATGCTGAGGTGGGCATTGCTGTTTGTAAGGCTCCAATGGTGCTGGCGAGGTCTAAGGACACGCTGCAGAGAAAAGCGCAGTTTCTTATCTCTGAGGTGGGGTTGGAACCGGCGTACATTGCTCGTCGGTCATCAATGCTTGGTCTTAGCCTGGAGGGTCGGCTCAGGCCCCGGTACTACATTCTAAAGTTCCTTAAGGAAAATGGATTGCTTAAGTGTGACCGAGATTACTATAGTACATTGATGTTCACCGAAAAGGTATTTTTGGATAAGTTCATATGCCCTCACAAGGAAGCTGCGCCGTACCTCGCTGAAGACTATGCAGCAGCCTGCAGAGGGGAATTGACAACTAGATTCAAACTTACATGAGCCTAGGATGGGTAAGAAATTTGTGAACTGCTTATGGCACAACAAAACTGTTGGTTATCCAGGATGATATAGTTGAACTGGCTTGTGATTCCTGGTATGTTCATTACATCATTTAGTAGAAAAGAATGCATCACGCTGGTGACACTGCTATCTTGTCCATCCTCATGTCCTATTGAAACACGTATTGGAACTAAGAGAGTGAGATTACATATCAGGGAATTCTGCAAATGCTTTCAAGTATCATTGGATAGTATATCTGCACACTATTTTTTTATGTTCTCAAATGGCCATTGCAGTTCTCAGTACAAACATCACTATATCTTTCCTTGATAGAAGGTTCTCATTTTGGCAGATGATATGAAGTGTCAAAAAAAATCTCTGGATGAAACTTTGTTCTTCTTTTTTTTTTTGCAGGGAACAAGTTTGTATTTGTTGATGATGGCATTATGTTGATCACTGCCATGGACCCGATATATCTTTTTTCTAAGCTGAAAATCTCTGTTCTTGCAATTACTTTGTTTACATATATTAACTTTTGGCGAATCGGTCACTCACCGAATAGCAATTTACCGGCCGATTAATTGCTGAATCGACCGATTTTTTTAACACTGGCTTTTAGTGAACTGTCATTTTAATCATCTACGAGTAACACAAATTTGCAGTGTGCAAAATTTTCCACCATGTTAACCAATTAAACTTTCCAACTATCATTTTGCAACTATGTTTGTAGCAAATCTTCTAGCGCAAATTCTGCGGCTCAATGGGTATTGAGAACATGTACATTTTTTTATACCCATCTATATTTGTCCGCATAAAATTTTGAATTTTAAGTGTTAGGAACTAGATTTAATAGTGGGTCTTGTAGCTATTTTTTCTTACTGTTTGTACACTTGGTTCTGCATCATATCCATTTCTGGCTCACATTTTTTTATGATACCTGAGATAAACCTTGGAGAGCTCTGTGCATCTACAACTGCGGCTTCCACTTTGCCTCATTGTAGTAATATATCCGTGTTGAGCAACATTGGTGCAGGTTCACTGACATGGGTGAACATCTTGCTGTTGATATTTGTAAAGAGAAACGAACATGGATTCTATTTCTTGAGTTAGCATAGATTTTCTTCTTGTAAGTTATACATGGGTAAACCTGTTAAGTCTAAACTGCAACCCAAGCCTGTAAACATCCAACTACAGGATTCTATTTCTTGAGTTAGCATTGCTACTACTACTAGGTTGCCTTTTCTCATCTCCTGTGTTCTACTTATTTACTTCTTTTCTGCTAGGCTAGCAGAAAAAGAAGTAAAAGTAGTAGGAATAATTTAACAATTGCATCATTGATTTTGAAGCAGCAGCTAATGATAGGCGATAGTAATAGGCAAGTCAGTTCAAGGAATCTGGACTCGAGTGGAAAAGGGATAACTAATAATAATATAGAATGTGTAAAATTATGGTCGGCTCGTACTTTAAATGTGCACCGAAATACTAACACATGCAGGTCATCCAATTGAATTCAGGTGACAGTAGTTTCTTGTAAACCATTTTATCTTGAAATTCTCGTTGCATCTGTTGTTCCTATCGATGATGGTGTTTTTGTTATTACTCTATCCTATATATTGACTCTTTTTTCAGACAATGAAAATTCAGAAGAAACTGTAAGGCTGGATAGTAAGAAAAAGTTAAGAGGTTTTCCAATATAAATTGTCTGCAGTGCAAGTAGATAGTGCGCTCCTTTTCCCCTTACTGAAAGTTTGATTTCTTAACATGGTGGCATAGTGTTAAAATATTTGACTGGAGCTGGGTATTCATTCATATATTTAGAAACCAAAGGATGTTGATCTCCTGAATATTACTCCTACAGATTTTCCTGCCTTGCCTTTGTGTCATGTAGCACAAATAGAAGCAAAATGAGGGACCCTACCAACTGTTAATGAATTAGAGCAATTTTCAACAAGGTATTCATCTGTAGCCCTGTCAAAAGTCAATTAAACAAGTGACTTTTGACAGGGAGCATCAGCTAGCTTATAAACTGAAGCACCTAATGAATTGCAGCTGTTTCAAGATGTAAATAATCAGCTTTTTGCAAATTTTGAAACAGCGGGATAATGCAGCTGGGTAGAAGCAGTTGTAACTTGTAAGGAATGTAGCACTGCTTTGCTGCTGTTTGCTAGTCTTGGTCTGAAGCTCAGCCCAAACAAAATAATTTCTTCCAGTATATTCAACTATTTCTCTCGGACTGCTTTGCTCTGCAAAAATTACTTTTGTTAGTCCAGTAATCTGAACAAATAACAACTAGCAGCATCTGATTCTTTTAATTAATCTTTATATTCAGCTCCATGATTCCTCTTTCTTTTAATTATATTCAGTGTGTATGTATGGGGACAATTAATTTGTGTGTTATACGTACTTATTGAAGTTCTTTGCTCACTCAATTTGTGTGTTATATGTACTGAACTCCGATAACCACGCCGCAAACTCAAGTTCTTTGCTCACTCTGGTGAACTTTGAGTCATAAGAAAACTTGGCTAATTGGTGAGCTAATTGATTTGCTTCTCTAAAGCAATGATCGAATCTATAGAGCTAAAAGAACAGGCCTTCATGAAGCATTCAGCTAGGATAGCTGAAAATGGACTCCATACTTCAATCTCAGAGTTGCATGCTTGAATCAAACTCAAGGAATCTGATTCAATAACAACATTTGTCACTCCCTTCTCCAAGAACTGCAGACCCTTTGAAAGCCCCCAACGCTTCCGCTGATGCCGCATCAAGTACATGCACCTGCAACTCATGACAAATAATTATCGCTGTGGCAAGGTAGTGCTTTCTTTCGCTTTATCTGAGAAACTGGAAATTTCCCTTAGAAGAGCTGGAGGAAGGCAAAATCAGGCAGTTCATGGACAAGATGATTATCGCCCTGAAAAAATCATCTGATGCTCCCAGCAAGCCGATATGCACTGACTTGGAACTCTACTGCAGAAGGCGCAAAGCATGGTGGCCATACTTTGCTCGGGTATCTGAAGGAAAGCCCTGAGGAGGATGCATCCATCCATGTGGTGTTCTGAAGGCAAAAATATTCTGTCATGACAAAAAAGTTGAAGAATTGTCCTGATGAAAACTTTTAGCTTCATTCCTAGTTTGTTTTTATGTCCTGCTTTTGTGATCAACTTCATTCCTAGTTTGTTTTTATGTCCTGCTTTTGAGATCAGCCTGACTTGGGCTCTGTAATAGTCTTGGCATTTTGGGTGGCAGCTTGCTAGAGCCGAGGAAATCTAGTTCTAGTTGTTATCAAGGTTGGAGCATGTCTTAATTTCCTGTTTGTAGTCCACTAGGAAAAGACTATGGTTTCATTTTGATTAATGGGGAGAAAAGCCCTTTTGATCTAAAAAAAAGAGGTAGTGCTTTTCTTACTTATAGTTCCAAACGTGCATTGAAGGTTGTGCCCTCTTTGTGCTATTGCCAAGGGTGTTGCCGTATACCTTCTGAAATACTTGGTGCAGTACGCAATGAACTCTTAATGTTCCAATTTTATTTGCAGAGATTTTCATTTCTTTGTCTCAAAATCACAAAGAATGTTCCAATTTTAATGTTCCAATTTTAATATTGTCCAGTATCACATCCAGCATTAATGTTTTGATACAAAGCAAGCTTTATAGTACAAGATCGATATAGATGTGAAGATATGTTTTTACAACACTGGAATATAGGGTGTGTTTGGTTGGTGCCCACACTAGCCCTACCAAATATTTGGCAAGAATTGGCAGCCAATTTTTTGGTCAAGAAATCCTCAACCCACATTTGGCCAACTATTTGGCAAGAATCTGTGAGGGGGAAGGGTGGACATCCATTGGCAGCCAAAATTTTGGATACAATCCAAACACTGTTCAAAATTTGATGGGCAGCCAATTCTTTGACGGGGCTACTTGGGGAAGCAAACCAAACACACCCATAGATGCAACCAAGGGGAGCAACCATGCATTTGTTAATTGCTAACTCTGGTTTGCATAAAGAATAGCTTGCAAATGTAACACTTGAATCTAGGGAGATTAGATACCACTAAATCGACAGTAAATATAACCATCATCTTCATGGCCAAAATGAAAACCTCCTTTCATAGAAAGGGAGATTTTGAGACATCATCTTCATGGCCAAAATGAAAACCTCCTTTCATAGAAAGATAGATGGACTGCTAAGAAAAGAATGAGGATCACATTAAATACTGCAGTGTCCATTGAGAACATAAATATACAGTTTGCAGATATACTCCTCACTGCCGCTTCAAAGCATTTTGCAGAATGCCCTCATCTCACTATCACAGTTCCAATATGTGTGTCAATACGACATGAGGATGCCAGAGTTCATAGCACTTTGATGCTTTATTTTTCTGCTAAATGATGTAATAACATACCAGGACTCACAAATAAGATTATCAATTTTATCTAGGACTGACAAACACCAAATCAACTCATAAAAGACATACTACAACAGACAACCAACGTTCAGTCAGGCAATGAACACCGAAACAAGAGTTACCAGCTTACTAAGCAGAGTGAATTTTTTTGGGTAGCATACAGTTACCAACATACATATTCTTGGTTCATGCAAATCTGAATCTAGTCGGCACTTCCCCTCTGCAAGCAGCTTCATAGTCTTGAGCGAGGTGCGGTGCAGCTTCCTTGTGAGGGCATATGAACTCCACGAATACCTTGTTGGTGCAGACGACTGCATGAATCTAGTCGGCACTTCCCCTCTGCAAGCAGCTTCATAGTCTTGAGCGAGGTGCGGTGCAGCTTCCTTGTGAGGGCATATGAACTTCTCCACGAATACCTTGTTGGTGCAGACGACTGCAGTATTGTAGTCCCGGCCATGATCTAGCAATCCATTTTCTTTAAGAAACTTGAGAACATAGTAGCATGGTCTGAGCCGGCCGTCCAAGCTATAAGAGAGCATTGCCGGCCGATAAGCAATGTATGTCGGTTCCAAACCCACCTCAGAGATAAGGAATTCTGACCTCCTCTGCAGAATTTCCTTAGATCTCGTCAGCGCTAATGGATGCTTAGAAACAGCGATGCGTACCTCAGCATCTGACCACCTGAACGTGTTCTTCAAGTTGTCCACTTGGGCTGTGATATTCTCAGCACTGCCGAGGGACTTAACAGTGCACAGCGCGTGCCTAAACATCGCAGACCGACGGGGCACTCCAAGACCTTCGGCACACGACGCCATCTCCTGGAGACGCTCCGGGTTGGTCGCCAGCATCCTCGGCTTAGTGATGCACAGCTTGGCATCGCCTAGTCCGCACTCATTCAGGAACGCGGCATTGGGCTTGACCACCTTCTCGAGGCTGCTGCTGAGGATACCGGTGTTGTGCTTGATCACCCGGAGGAGGTTGTCGTAGGAGCCCAAGAGCGACAGATAGTACCGTAGGCTGGAGACGATGGGTTTATTGCGGAAGCAGGAAGGGGCGAGAAAAAAATTTACATCACCCCCCTAAGTATGGGGTTTGGGTCACTAACCACCCACAAGTTTTAATCGGTACAAATCACCCCCCAACTAAGCTAAACCGTGTAGAATCCCCCCTGGACGCTGATGGGCAGTTTTCTGGGCTGTTTTGGACACTAGGACTCCGGTATTGGCCACGTTGGCACCTGGTGGTAGCTGGGGGCAAATAACCCCCTTAAATTTTGTCTCCACTCCTCTTCCTCCTGTCACCTCCCATATCCCTCCGGCCACTCCTCTTCCTCCCGTCGCCGACCGCTCCCACTCCTCCTCAACTCCGTTCGGCTGCCGTTCCCTCCGCCCCGCCTCCACCCCATTGTCGTCCCGTCCTCAAATCGCGTTTCCATACGCCCCGCCGCCACCCCATTGCCGCCCCCTGCCTCGCAGTCGCCACCACACCACCAACCAATCGCCGTCCCCTTATCCACTTCGCCGTCCCCTTCTTTGCAGATACAAAATCCAGCGGCGTACTGGTGTGATTCCCGGCGCTATTGGTGGGAGATGGCGTCGATTTGGTATCCGATGCCCGCTTCGAAGGAAGTGGGGTATTTGGAGGAGGCGGCGGCGGCGTTGATGGATTTTGCAGGGATGGATAAGGAGGAGTTGAAGACTCCTACATCGTTGCTTGATGTTCTGATAATGGCCACCGATTTGAGGCGGTTGGACCGTGAGCTTGTTGCATGGAGAGGTGCTGATTTCAGGGTGCATAGGATGCTTGCTGTTGATTCTCAAATTCTCAACACTTTCAGGGCTCGCGCATCAGCAACAACTTCATCGTCGCAGCAGCTATCAGAGGTGCTGAAGTTTACCTTCGTCGAAGGAAGTGGTGTTGATCTGTTGGTTGAGTTTGTTCCAATGCAGGAACTAATTCATCTTGTGGATGGTGCTATGCATTTCCCACTACCTGCACCTGCAATGCCCATGTGGTGGAGAGTAGGATTTAGTGGGCTTCACCTTCCAGGTTGCAGTTGTGTTGCAGAGCAAGGGGTTGATCAGGTTGCAGGTTGCAGTACAAGCAGGACCTGAGCAAGGGTTAGCAGGACCTGAGCAACTCAGAGTAGAAGCAGTACAAGCCAAGATCAAGGGTTAGCTTATGTAGTATTGTAGATAGGATTTTGGAGTAGTTGAAGCAGCTGTGATGTAGTAGCAAGGTTTAGCTTTTGTAGTAGTGTAGATAAACTTTTGGGACTAGTTGGAGCTGCTGTGATGTAGCAGCAAGTTGAAGCAGAGTTGATGTAGCTTCAAGTTAACTAGTAGTGGTTCTGTAGTTGTCTGTTGGAGATGGAACATGGAGCAGCTTTTGTACTAATGTAGATAGCAACATTATCAACCTTTTGTAATGTTGCAATATTAATGAAAATGATGGAACAACATTGTATCTAGCTCTATAAATTGTTGGCAGCATGTACTTATCACCAGAATTTTTGACAGCATGTACCTAGTGATTTGCTGACAGCATGTACCTACTTTTTATACAAGATTTAACACAATACATGAATGTATATATCATATGACAAGTTTGTCCATTATTGCATTATATCATCACCAGAAAATTAATGGAATGTGACCAACATATAACAAGTTTGCACACCAATCACACATAATTATGAACAGAAAAAATAACAAGTTTGCACATCTATCCAACATATCCCAGTTTTGTCCTAGAGCTACTGTGGTCCACCATCTCCATCTTGTCTTCTCTTCTCTCCCAATAACCACTTCATTCTTCCATATTTAGGCACAGGTTCTGTCACAACTTGGGACAATGGAATGGTTTGTGAATGCTTGTCCTTTGCTTGCTGCAAAGAATAAGTAAACTTGCATTAGTGTCACTCAATTATTTTGCTCCAAAGAATAAGTTAGTGTGTAAGAATATTTTTGAACCTGGGGTGGAACAAATGGCATATCCATGTGGTGTTCTGAAGGCAAAAATATTCTGTCATGACAAAAAGTTGAAGAATTGTCCTGATGAAAACTTTTAGCTTCATTCCTAGTTTGTTTTTATGTCCTGCTTTTGTGATCAACTTCATTCCTAGTTTGTTTTTATGTCCTGCTTTTGAGATCAGCCTGACTTGGGCTCTGTAATAGTCTTGGCATTTTGGGTGGCAGCTTGCTAGAGCCGAGGAAATCTAGTTCTAGTTGTTATCAAGGTTGGAGCATGTCTTAATTTCCTGTTTGTAGTCCACTAGGAAAAGACTATGGTTTCATTTTGATTAATGGGGAGAAAAGCCCTTTTGATCTAAAAAAAAAGAGGTAGTGCTTTTCTTACTTATAGTTCCAAACGTGCATTGAAGGTTGTGCCCTCTTTGTGCTATTGCCAAGGGTGTTGCCGTATACCTTCTGAAATACTTGGTGCAGTACGCAATGAACTCTTAATGTTCCAATTTTATTTGCAGAGATTTTCATTTCTTTGTCTCAAAATCACAAAGAATGTTCCAATTTTAATGTTCCAATTTTAATATTGTCCAGTATCACATCCAGCATTAATGTTTTGATACAAAGCTTTATAGTACAAGATCGATATAGATGTGAAGATATGTTTTTACAACACTGGAATATAGGGTGTGTTTGGTTGGTGCCCACACTAGCCCTACCAAATATTTGGCAAGAATTGGCAGCCAATTTTTTGGTCAAGAAATCCTCAACCCACATTTGGCCAACAATTTGGCAAGAATCTGTGAGGGGGAAGGGTGGACATCCATTGGCAGCCAAAATTTTGGATACAATCCAAACACTGTTCAAAATTTGATGGGCAGCCAATTCTTTGACGGGGCTACTTGGGGAAGCAAACCAAACACACCCATAGATACAACCAAGGGGAGCAACCATGCATTTGTTAATTGCTAACTCTGGTTTGCATAAAGAATAGCTTGCAAATGTAACACTTGAATCTAGGGAGATTAGATACCACTAAATCGACAGTAAATATAACCATCATCTTCATGGCCAAAATGAAAACCTCCTTTCATAGAAAGATAGATGGACTGCTAAGAAAAGAATGAGGATCACATTAAATACTGCAGTGTCCATTGAGAACATAAATATACAGTGCAGATATACTCCTCACTGCCGCTTCAAAGCATTTTGCAGAATGCCCTCATCTCACTATCACAGTTCCAATATGTGTGTCAATACGACATGAGGATGCCAGAGTTCATAGCACTTTGATGCTTTATTTTTCTGCTAAATGATGTAATGACATACCAGGACTCACAAATAAGATTATCAATTTTATCTAGGACTGACAAACACCAAATCAACGCATAAAAGACATACTACAACAGACAACCAACGTTCAGTCAGGCAATGAACACCGAAACAAGAGTTACCAGCTTACTAAGCAGAGTGAATTTTTTTGGGTAGCATATAGTTACCAACATACATATTCTTGGTTCATGCAAATCTGAATCTAGTCGGCACTTCCCCTCTGCAAGCAGCTTCATAGTCTTGAGCGAGGTGCGGTGCAGCTTCCTTGTGAGGGCATATGAACTCCACGAATACCTTGTTGGTGCAGACGACTGCATGAATCTAGTCGGCACTTCCCCTCTGCAAGCAGCTTCATAGTCTTGAGCGAGGTGCGGTGCAGCTTCCTTGTGAGGGCATATGAACTTCTCCACGAATACCTTGTTGGTGCAGACGACTGCAGTATTGTAGTCCCGGCCATGATCTAGCAATCCATTTTCTTTAAGAAACTTGAGAACATAGTAGCATGGTCTGAGCCGGCCGTCCAAGCTATAAGAGAGCATTGCCGGCCGATAAGCAATGTATGTCGGTTCCAAACCCACCTCAGAGATAAGGAATTCTGACCTCCTCTGCAGAATTTCCTTAGATCTCGTCAGCTCTAATGGATGCTTAGAAACAGCGATGCGTACCTCAGCATCTGACCACCACCTGAACGTGTTCTTCAAGTTGTCCACTTGGGCTGTGATATTCTCAGCACTGCCGAGGGACTTAATAGTGCACAGCGCGTGCCTAAACATCGCAGACCGACGGGGCACTCCAAGACCTTCGGCACACGACGCCATCTCCTGGAGACGCTCCGGGTTGGTCGCCAGCATCCTCGGCTTAGTGATGCACAGCTTGGCATCTCCTAGTCCGCACTCATTCAGGAACGCGGCATTGGGCTTGACCACCTTCTCGAGGCTGCTGCTGAGGATACCGGTGTTGTGCTTGATCACCCGGAGGAGGTTGTCGTAGGAGCCCAAGAGCGACAGATAGTACCGTAGGCTGGAGACTATGGGTTTATTGCGGAAGCAGGAAGGGGCGAGAAAAAAATTTACATCACCCCCCTAAGTATGGGGTTTGGGTCACTAACCACCCACAAGTTTTAATCGGTACAAATCACCCCCCAACTAAGCTAAACCGTGTAGAATCCCCCCTGGACGCTGATGGGCAGTTTTCTGGGCTGTTTTGGACACTAGGACTCCGGTATTGGCCACGTTGGCACCTGGTGGTAGCTGGGGGCAAATAACCCCCTTAAATTTTGTCTCCACTCCTCTTCCTCCTGTCACCTCCCATATCCCTCCGGCCACTCCTCTTCCTCCCGTCGCCGACCGCTCCCACTCCTCCTCAACTCCGTTCGGCTGCCGTTCCCTCCGCCCCGCCTCCACCCCATTGTCGTCCCGTCCTCAAATCGCGTTTCCATACGCCCCGCCGCCACCCCATTGCCGCCCCCTGCCTCGCAGTCGCCACCGCACCACCAACCAATCGCCGTCCCCTTATCCACTTCGTCGTCCCCTTCTTTGCAGATACAAAATCCAGCGGCGTACTGGTGTGATTCCCGGCGCTATTGGTGGGAGATGGCGTCGATTTGGTATCCGATGCCCGCTTCGAAGGAAGTGGGGGATTTGGAGGAGGCGGCAGCGGCGTTGATGGATTTTGCAGGGATGGATAAGGAGGAGCTGAAGACTCCTACATCGTTGCTTGATGTTCTGATAATGGCCACCGATTTGAGGCGGTTGGACCGTGAGCTTGTTGCATGGAGAGGTGCTGATTTCAGGGTGCATAGGATGCTTGCTGTTGATTCTCAAATTCTCAACACTTTCAGGGCTCGCGCATCAGCAACAACTTCATCGTCGCAGCAGCTATCAGAGGTGCTGAAGTTTACCTTCGTCGAAGGAAGTGGTGTTGATCTGTTGGTTGAGTTTGTTCCAATGCAGGAACTAATTCATCTTGTGGATGGTGCTATGCATTTCCCACTACCTGCACCTGCAATGCCCATGTGGTGGAGAGTAGGATTTAGTGGGCTTCACCTTCCAGGTTGCAGTTGTGTTGCAGAGCAAGGGGTTGATCAGGTTGCAGGTTGCAGTACAAGCAGGACCTGAGCAAGGGTTAGCAGGACCTGAGCAACTCAGAGTAGAAGCAGTACAAGCCAAGATCAAGGGTTAGCTTATGTAGTATTGTAGATAGGATTTTGGAGTAGTTGAAGCAGCTGTGATGTAGTAGCAAGGTTTAGCTTTTGTAGTAGTGTAGATAAAATTTTGGGACTAGTTGGAGCTGCTGTGATGTAGCAGCAAGTTGAAGCAGAGTTGATGTAGCTTCAAGTTAACTAGTAGTGGTTCTGTAGTTGTCTGTTGGAGATGGAACATGGAGCAGCTTTTGTACTAATGTAGATAGCAACATTATCAACCTTTTGTAATGTTGCAATATTAATGAAAATGATGGAACAACATTGTATCTAGCTCTATAAATTGTTGGCAACATGTACTTATCACCAGAATTTTTGACAGCATGTACCTAGTGATTTGCTGACAGCATGTACCTACTTTTTATACAAGATTTAACACAATACATGAATGTATATATCATATGACAGGTTTGTCCATTATTGCATTATATCATCACCAGAAAATTAATGGAATGTGACCAACATATAACAAGTTTGCACATCAATCACACATAATTATGAACAGAAAAAATAACAAGTTTGCACATCTATCCAACATATCCCAGTTTTGTCCTAGAGCTACTGTGGTCCACCATCTCCATCTTGTCTTCTCTTCTCTCCCAATAACCACTTCATTCTTCCATATTTAGGCACAGGTTCTGTCACAACTTGGGACAATGGAATGGTTTGTGAATGCTTGTCCTTTGCTTGCTGCAAAGAATAAGTAAACTTGCATTAGTGTCACTCAATTATTTTGCTGCAAAGAATAAGTTAGTGTGTAAGAATATTTTTGAACCTGGGGTGGAACAAATGGCATGTTGACACTAGCTTCCTTCTGGGCAGTACCATGTTGCAGGGCGGGAGCTTTATGTAGGGATGAAGAAGCTTGCTGCATGATAGGTGCTTGTTCCATTGTAGGGTTTTTTCTGGATCTAGCTTTCTTCTCAACATACAACACATGTTTCTCTTGCTGTTTGGTTGGTTCTTGCTGCATCAATCATTGTAGGAGTCATCATACATGTATAATATCAACATGAGCTGCTGATTTAAATGCAATATTGATATAAAGTATAATGAATAAAATTACAAACCTGAGCTGCTGATTTATCTTTCTTTATCCTAGCACGCTTGGTTGCTTTCTTGTTGTGGACATGTTCTCTCACAACATCTGGATTACTAGTGCACTTCCTTTTGTTATGGCCTTCCCCTCCACATGCTAAGCATCTAAATTTGCATACCTTTCTCGTTAATTTGTCGCCCTTTGGTTTTTCTTGCTCTTCCCTTCTTCTCTCTGTCTTTGGACTACCTGGAATTTTCTTTTTAACTGGTGGAAAGGGCCTAGGGTTGGGAGCTGCTGGCCAGCTCTCCTTCCCCTCCACTGGATGCAAGACATGGCTATACACCTGGTCATACAGATCAATCCTATAGCAAGGTGCTATAAAATCATCCACTTCTCTCTTTGTATATGGCACTGATGGCATGACAACATGGTAAACCAGATAAATCCCAATATCTACAGCTGCATGTATATGTTTCCAAGTTCACAGTGAATCTTCTCCATGTCCCTTCCATAACCTCAAATCCCTTGGTTCCACTGTAGAGAACTTGGCAGATACTTGATCTTTTAATATTTAACTTTAGCTTCTTGAAAATGTTGGGGCATATTGTTCCAACCCACTTTTCTGACTTTGCCTTATTCTCTGCTATTCTTGCCAAACCTTTATCCTTATGATTTCCATAGAAGAAATTATAGGATAAAACCTTGCTCTCATTATAGCATTGTTAAATGACTCACATAGGTTATTTTCAACTGAGTCACAATAGGAACCAAGCTTAAAATTGGCTCTACACCAATGGTTGGGAGCAGTCTTCATCATATCCCTTGCACCATCGGGTGTTTTCAGTGCTAGCTTAGCCCTATTATAGTTGAACTGAATGCGATCACTTGATTTAGCACAATCCCAAAACAGTTTTTGGAATGCTTTATCTCTATGATGCTTTCTCCAATTGGCATATATATGCCTTGCACACATTCTATGTTCTGCCTCAGTTATTATCTCATTCATTGCCTTGATAAGACCCTTCTGCTGGTCAGATATGATAACCCATCCCTCACCATGGTTATTGATCTGCAAGTCCTTTTGCAATAATGACAGGAACCAATACCGGCTATCATGGTTTTCTCCTTCAACTGTTGCCCATGCAATTGGATACATCTGGTTGTTTGGGTCTCGACCAATTGCACACAATATCTAGCCACTAACTGTACCTTTCAGGAAACATCCATCAAGCCCAACAACTCTCCTACAACCATCAAGGAAACCTCTCTTGCAACCTTCTAGGCAAACATAAATTCTTTCAAACACAGGCCTGTCGGTTACATCAGGATTTAAAGTTACCGACACTGTGCTTCCAGGTGACATGGTTATACCCCGCGGGTACATGATCTCAGCATACCTGGTCTATCCCAAGGAAAGCCCATGGCAAATATACGCCGGCCCATGAAGACTTTCGGGTGGCCCAGGCCCATGACGCCTTTGGATCCTTGGAGAGCAAGACTAGAGTAGATAGGAAATTCAAAGGGGTAAAACCCTAGAACTTGTAACCGACTAGGTCTATGCCCAGGACCTGCCTAAGTCTATATAAAGGCCAGGAGGGCACGACCTAGATCTCTCGATTCGTACTTTCGCATACACACCTCCACGCCAGATTGCATCTGCGTACCCCTGTAATCACCGGTTCCGCTGTAATCAAGAGCAGACAAGCAGGAGTAGGGTTTTCCCTCCGGGGGCCTGAAACTGGGTAAACCTCGTGTCCCGTATTGCTTGTTTGCTAACCGTTCCACGATCTCCAGCATCCCCATCTTCTCCAAAACCCAAGTCCATAACAATGGGCATTGATGAGATCAAACCTCGTCAATTGGCGCCGTCTGTGGGAACTGGGGGCGCTGATTGTGCGATCGTGACGGTCCCAACCCGATCGATCTACAACTATGCGGCGACGGAGAGTCACCTCCTCTTTGGCGCTTTCGACTTCACCGCCCACTCATCGGCCACCATGAAGGACTTCGAGCCCGTAGGCAACGGACTCGAGATCCTGTTCGGGAGCTTCTGCTTCCAGGTGGGGCAAACTAGCACCCTCCGCCTCCCTGAGCGGGTGCCCCTACCATCAATCAGGCCCGCTTCATGGACCCGACACTCTGTGCTACGCACAACATCATCAACAGATGATTCCTACGACAGCAGCAGCTGCAACTCCGATCTGTGCAATCCGCCATCGGATGAAGGAACCTACGGTTCCGGATCCGAAAGCTACGGCAGCAGCGAACCAATCTACGAGCGTTACCAATGCGATGTAGTCATCCAGGGCGACGTGGATCAGCAAACACCCAACCCGCCGCCCAACCCGACACCTAACCCGCCAGATCGAAACGGCGGGAACAGAAGAAGCCAGTCCCCCCACCCAAAGGGGACAACAACGGCCATGTCATCCGCCTTAGCAAAGAAGGATGGGCCCAGGCACGCAACGCCGTGGCGGGCAACATAGTCCTGCCTGCAGACTCCTCCCGGGATCTACTGATGGCCTACCATCTGCTCCTGATCGAGGAGCACAAGAAGCAGGTCAAGATACAGGAGGTGCTTGACAAACGCAAGCAAGCAGCCTCAGAGTCCAGCGCGCGACGAGCCGCGCTCTCCGCCATGGGCATCGGCTCCAGCTCGAACGGCAACCAAGGCAACAAGCACCGCTCTCGGATGGAGAACATGGATCCCAAGGAGCGCCGTGAGGTGCCCCGAACCCTCCACACATCCTTCATGGAGATGGACGCCGACGGCAACATCATACCGAAAACACCGCAGGCTGCGATCATGGCATCCACTGCGTACCTCGCGGCCCACCCACCACCGGAGGGGGACCCGAAAAGAGCCAGCATAAGTCCGCACTTACCGGACTCGGACTCGTCGGAGCCGCGCTCCACCAGGAAGCTCCTATGGAGCCAAAGAAGAAAGCTCTGGTCAGGTTCGACCGCAGCCCCACCCCTTCATCCGAAGAAGAGGACCATGACCTTCCTCGAAGGAACAAGAGTTCGCGCCACCGCAACCGCGATTACGACACCAGGGACGCGCTCACACAACGCAAAATCGACAAAGCGCGAGCCAAGCGCGCATGCTCGTCTGAATCCGAGATGGACGAAGACGAATGAGAACTCTACGGAGCCCGATGCTTCAGCAGATCTGTTCGGCGAACAAAGATGCCGCGAAATTTCAAGCTTCCTTCGGATACTCCAAATTTCGACGGCACACAGGACCCAAAGGCATGGCTCAGCGACCACCTGTCATCCGTCAAATTGCACGGCGGAAACAAGGAAACCGCCATGCAATGCCTTCAGCTGCAGCTGACAGGTGCAGCCCGGATCTGGCTTAGCTGTAGGGGTTCGTAGCATGGAAAACAAAAAATTTCTATCGCATACAAACAAACAAGCCAAGATCTATCTACTAGATTGTAGCAACGAGTCGATGGTATAACTTACCCTCGAAGATTCCAAAGCGTTTAACGAGAGCGGATTCTCGTGAGTGATGTAGTCGTACTCTTTCCGATCTCAAGATCGTGTAGACGATCCTTCCAGCGCCACGTTCCGGCAGTGCTTCCGCAGTCGGTCACACGTTCGGTACTCGATGAAGACCTTCCTCTCCCTTGTTCCAGCAGGCAGCGGAGGTTGTAGCACTCTCCTCGCGATTCCGGCAGCACAACGGCGTGGTACCGGAAGTAGAGGGGAAATCCCGCAGGGCTTCGCCTTAAGCCGGTGCGAGTATGGTGGAGCTTATGAGAGAGGCTATTAGTGGTCTAGTAATTAGACACACCAATTAGAAGGCTCTAAACCAATTAGAAGGCTCTAAACCGTTGGCTAAAGCAATTAGAAGCTCTAAACCAAAACGGCTCTAAACCGGAGATCTAGAGGTGAAAGTTGTGTGTCTAGGAGGGGAGCCCTGCCCCTCCTTATATAGGTGGGAGGAGGGCTGGCGCGCCAGGGGAGGGGAGTCCCTCCCCAAGTCGTCCTAGGGCTGGCCGCCGGCTTGGAGGAGTGGGACTCCTCCTCCAAGTTGGTTCCAACTCCTCTTGCTTGTTTCCCACAGTTTCTTGTTTTGGCAGTTTGACTTTCAAACTGGACATTTGACTTTTCTGTTTTGGGATTCAATTTAATCCTTTATTTGGGACAGCAAGAACACTTAGTACATGATGCAATCATTCCAATATGTAATGACACATTCATGTACCCCTCCCCCCCCCCCCCGAGTGCCGGACAATCCGGAACCTTCTAGAACATTCCCGATGAAAACACCGGAATCATTCCCGAACTCCGAAACGGGACTTTCCTTATATGAATCTTATTCTCCGGACCATTCCGGATCACCTCGTGATATCCCGGATCCCATCCGAGACTCCGAACAACATTCGGTCTCTTTCTCATAATACCATAACTACTCAAACAACGTCGAATCCTTAAGTGTGTCTCCCTACGGTTCGTGAATTATGCGGACATGATCGAGACACTTCTCCGAACAATAACCAATAGAGGAATCTGGAAATTCATATGGCTCCCACATATTTCTACGATTACTTTGCGATCGAATGAACCACTTACATACGATACCAATTTCCCTTTGTCTCACGATATGTTACTTATCCGAGGTTATGATCGTCGGTATCTCTGCATACCTAGTTCAACCTCGTTACTGACAAGTACTCTTTTCTCGTTCCCGTGATATGTGATCCCTTGTGACCAAGTCACATGCTTGCAAGCTAATTGGATGACATTCCACCGAGAGGGCCCAGAGTATATCTATCCGTCATGTGGATGGACAAATCCCACTCTTGATCCATGTGTCTCAACCAATACTTTCCGAACACTCAATGCCACTTTTATAACCACCCAGTTACGGTGTGGTGTTTGATGTCATCAAAGCATCCATCCGGTAAAGGTGATATGCATGATCTCATGGTCGAAGGAATTAGGTTACTATGTATCAGAAAGCATATAGCAATTGAACTAATGAAATGACTTGATCTTTATGCTACGCTTATCTATAGGAGTATGTCCACCATATCATTCTCCTAACGATATGATCTTGTTGTTGATAACATCTCAATGTTCATGATAGGGAAACCACAATCATTAATCAACCAACAAGCTAGTGAAGTATAGAGGCTATACTAGGGACTTCAAATTAAGTTTACAAATCACACAAGTATCAATGTTTCCTTGTTAATACTATTATAGCATGAATGTAAACATTTATCATAAACACAAAGATATAATAATAACCACATTTATTATTGCCTCTAGGGCATATCTCCAACAGTCTCCCACTTGCACTAGAGTCATCTAATCTAGATTACATGGTAATATACCGAACACCCATGGCAGTTTGGTGTTGGTCATGTTTTGCCCTAGGGAGAGGTTTAGTCAACGGATCCGCCACATTCAGATCTGTGTGTACTTTGCAAATCTTTATATCCCCATCCTGGATATGTTCTCGAATAGCGTGAAAACGCAGCTTGATATGCTTCAGCTTCTTGTGTGACCTTGGTTCTTGCGCATTGGCTATGGCGCCCATGTTATCACAGTAGATAGACATTGGGTCCAGCGCACTAGGAACCACACCCAGCTCTGTAATGAACTCTTTCATCCATATCGCTTCTTGTGAAGCCTCCGAAGCAGCCATGTATTCCGATTCAGTTGAAGATCTCGCCACAACGCTTTGCTTTGCACTCCTCCAGCTAACTGCTGCACCATTCAAAATAAATACGTATCCGGATTGCGATTTAGAATCATCCGGATCAGTGTTCCAACTAGCATCGGTGTAACCATTAACAACGAGCTGTTCATCACCTCCATAAGAAAGAACCATATCCTTAGTTCTTCTCAAGTACTTAAGGATGTTTTTGACCGCTGTCCAATGATCCACTCCTGGATCACTTTGATATCTGCTAGTTAAACTAACAGCATATGCAATGTCGGGTCTAGTACATAGCATGGCATACATTAGAGATCCTATGGCTGAGGCATAGGGAGTCTTACTCATCCTTTCTCTATCTTCTGCCGATGTCGGACTTTGAGTTTTACTCAAGGTCGTATTGGGCAACATGGGCAAGAACCCTTTCTTGCTTTCTTCCATTCCAAATCTCTTTAGAACTTTGTCCAAATATGTACTCTGTGACAATGATATTTGGCGTTTCGATCTATCTCTATAAATCTTTATGCCTAATATGTAAGCTGCTTCGCCAAGATCCTTCATTGAAAAACTATTATTCAAATATTCCTTGACACTATTAAGAAGGTCTACATTATTCCCAATCAACAATATGTCATTCACATATAGTATTAAGAACGCTATAGAGCTCCCACTCACTTTCTTGTAAATACAAGCTTCTCCATAAGTTTGTATAAAACCAAAACTTTTGATTACCTTATCAAAACGTTGATTCCAACTTCGGGATGCTTGCTTCAATCCATAGATGGACCGTTGAAGTTTGCATACCTTGTTAGCATCTTTAGGATCGACAAAACCTTTGGGTTGCATCATATACAACTCTTCATCAATGTCTCCATTGAGGAATGCTGTTTTGACATCCATCTGCCATATCTCATAATCATAATATGCAGCGATTGCTAACATAATCCTCACAGACTTTAGCTTCGCTACCGGTGAGAAAGTCTCATCGTAGTCAACTCCTTGAATTTGTCGAAACCCTTTTGCGACAAGTCGAGCTTTATAGACAGTAACATTACCATCAGCATCTGTTTTCTTCTTGAAAATCCATTTGTTCTCGACAGCCTTTCGGCCATCCGGTAAGTCCACCAAAGTCCATACTTGGTTTTCGTACATGGATCCAATCTCGGATTTCATGGCTTCTTGCCATTTATTGGAATCTGGGCTCATCATCGCTTCCTCATATGTCTCGGGGTCATCGGTGTTGTCCACCACCATGACATTCATAACGGAATCATACCAATCTGGAGTGGTACGAGTTCTCGTTGACCTCCGAGGCTCTGTAGCAACTTCAACCGAAGTTTCATGATCACCATCATTAGCTTCCTCTCTTATTGGTGCAGGCACCACAGGAACTTCTTCCGGTGCTGCGCTACTCGCAATATCGAGAGAAGGTTCGACAACCTCGTCAAGTTCTACTTTCCTTCCAGTCAATTCTTTCGAGAGAAATTCCTTCTCTAGAAAGGATCCATTCTTGGCAACGAAGATTTTGCCTTCGGATCTATGATAGAAGGTATACCCAATAGTTTCCTTCGGGTATCCTATGAAGACGCATTTTTCCGCTTTGGGTTCAAGCTTGTCCGGCTGTAACTTCTTTACATAGGCTTCACATCCCCAAACTTTAAGGAACGACAATTTAGGTTTCTTCCCAAACCATAATTCATACGGTGTCGTTTCAACGGATTTAGATGGTGCCCTATTTAAAGTGAATGCGGCTGTTTCTAATGCATAACCCCAAAATGATAGCGGTAAATTTGTAAGTGACATCATAGAACGAACCATATCTAAGAGAGTTCGATTACGACGTTCGGACACACCATTACGCTGTGGTGTTCCCGGCGGTGTCAATTGTGAAAGTATTCCGCATTTCTTCAAATGCTCGCCAAACTCGTAACTTAGATATTCACCTCCACGATCAGAACGTAGAAATTTAATCTTCTTGTTACGTTGATTCTCTACCTCACTTTGAAACTCCTTAAACTTCTCGAAAGTTTCGGACTTATGTTTCATGAAATAGATATACCCATATCTACTCAAGTCATCCGTGAAGGTAAGAACATAACGATAACCACTGCGTGATGCTACACTCATTGGACCACACACATCGGTATGTATGATTTCCAATAAGTCTGTAGCTCGCTCCATCATACCAGAAAATGGAGTCTTAGTCATTTTTCCCATCAGACATGCTTCGCATCTTTCAAGTGATTCAAAATCAAGTGATTCAAGAAGTCCATCGGAATGGAGTTTCTTCATACGTTTCACTCCGATGTGACCAAGACGACAGTGCCACATATAGGTCGAATTATCGCTTGATTTCAATCGTTTAGCCTCAATGTTGTTGATATGTGTATTTCCACTATCGAGATTCAATAAGAATAGACCATCTATCAAAGGTGCATGTGCATAAAACATATTACTCATATAAACAGAACAACCATTATTCTCGGATTTAAACAAGTAACCGTCTCGCAATAAACAAGATCCCGATATAATGTTCATGCTCAACGCAGGCACCAAATAACAATTATTTAAGTATAAAACTAATCCCGATGGTAGATGTAGGGGTAGCGTGCCGACCGCGATCACATCAACCTTTGATCCGTTTCCCACGCGCATCGTCACCTCGTTCTTCGCTAGCTTCCGTTTATTCTGCAGCACCTGTTTCGAGTTACAAATATGAGCAACCGAACCAGTATCAAATACCCAGGCAATACTACGAGTACTAGTGAGATACACATCAATAACATGTATATCAGATATACCTTTCTTCTTGATGTTGCCGTTCTTCAAATCCGCCAAGTACTTTGGGCAATTCCGCTTCCAGTGACCTTCTCCCTTGCAGTAAAAGCACTCAGTATCAGGCTTAGGTCCAGCCCTGGTCTTCTTCGTCGGCGTGGTAGCTTTCTTACCACCCTTCTTGAAGTGTCCCTTTTGCTTAGACTTGCCTTTCTTGAATTTGGTGGTCTTATTGACCAACAACACTTGGTGCTCTTTCTTGATCTCCACTTCTGCAGATTTCAACATGGCAAAGAGTTCTGGCAACGTCTTGTTCATGTTCTGCATGTTGTAGTTCATCACAAAGTTCTTATAACTTGGTGGTAGTGATTGGAGGACACGGTAAATCCCCAAAGCATTAGGAATCACTATACCCAAGCTTTGAAGTTTGTTTGCGTGCCCTGACATCTTAAGCACATGCTCACTGACGGAGCTGCCTTCTTCCATCTTGCAGTTAAAGAACTTTTCAGAAGCTTCATAGCTTTCAATTGCCGCATGAGTCTCAAAAATCAATTTGAGATCCTCGACAATATCATATGGGTCTGAATCCTCAAACCTTTTCTGAAGCTCCGATTCCAAACCATACAAGATAGCACACTGAACTATGGAGTACTGATTCTTCCGAGCGAGGTAAACATTCTTTACTTCATCGGGAGCATCAGCTGCAGGTGGGTCACCCAGCGGTGCATCCAGCACATAGGTCAAATTACCAGCTGTGAGGACAATCCTCAAATTGCGGAACCAATCCGCGAAGTTGCTTCCATTGTTTTTCAACTTTTCTTTCTCTAGGAACGCATTAAAATTGATGGTAGGGGCTGCCATTGATCTACAACATATTTGCAATAGTTTAGACTAAGTTTATGATAAATTGAGTTCAAATTAATTAATGTAATTAAACTAGGTGAACTCCCACTCAAAACAACATCCCTCACATTGTTTTAGTGATCACACGAACCAAATCCACTACATCAACACCGATCATCACGAGAGTTGATATAGTTTCAATGGCGAACAATCGTCATGTTCATCATATCTACTATATGATTCATGCTTTACCTTTCGGTGATCCGTGTTCCGAGACCATGTCTGTACATGCTAGGCTCGTCAAGATCAAACCTTAGTTTCCGCATGAGCAAATATGGCTTGCTCACGTTGTATACACTTGCGGAATCTAACACACCCGATCATCACGTGGTGCTTCGAAACAACAAGCTTTAGCAACGGTGCTGACTAAGGGTGAACACTTTATGATTTGAAATTCATGTGCATGAGGGATCATCTTATAATGCTACCGTCGTCTACTAAGCAATACAAGATGCATAAAGGATTAACATCACATGCAATTCAATATATATGTGATATGATATGGCCTTTTTTCTTTGTGCTTTGATCTCCATCTTCAAGCACGAACATGATCTCCATCATCACCGGCATTGCATCAAGGTCAATGACGCCTCTCCATGGTTGTCGTCCACCGGCTTCAACTATTACAACTACTTTGAATAGACACGCGGGTCTTAACATAAATTAAAGACAACCATATGGCTCCTGCCGGTTGCCGACTTACAATAAGGAACATTGCATACATCAAATATAATCACAATCATGGCCATATCACATCACTGCACACCCCTGCAAAACAAAGTTAGACGCCTCTACTTTCTTTGCATATTTTACGTGGTTTGGGGCTTTCAATAAGTGTCGTTCTAACTTACGAACATGAACCACAACGTTGACACAAGTATTGTTAATCACCCGTTGTGTATTGGATCTTTACTATGCTAGGAGAAACAGGCACCCGCAAAGCCACTTATGCAATACAAGTTGCATGTCAAGCGTGGAGCAAGTCTCATGAACGATGTCATGTAAGGTTAGCCCGGGCCGCTTCATCCCAACATACCGCAAGATGCAAAGTACACAAGAAGCAATCGACAATAAAAGCATCAACGCCCACAATGACCATTGTGTTCTACTCGTGCAACAGATCTACATATAGACACGGCTCTGATACCACTGTAGGGGTTCGTAGCATGGAAAACAAAAATTTTCTATCGCATACAAACAAACAAGCCAAGATCTATCTACTAGATTGTAGCAACGAGTCGATGGTATAACTTACCCTCGAAGATTCCAAAGCGTTTAACGAGAGCGGATTCTCGTGGGTGATGTAGTCGTACTCTTTCCGATCTCAAGATCGTGTAGACGATCCTTCCAGCGCCACGTTCCGGCAGTGCTTCCGCAGTCGGTCACACGTTCGGTACTCGACGAAGACCTTCCTCTCCCTTGTTCCAGCAGGCAGCGGAGGTTGTAGCACTCTCCTCGCGATTCCGGCAGCACAACGGCGTGGTACCGGAAGTAGAGGGGAAATCCCGCAGGGCTTCGCCTTAAGCCGGTGCGAGTATGGTGGAGCTTATGAGAGAGGCTATTAGTGGTCTAGTAATTAGACACACCAATTAGAAGGCTCTAAACCAATTAGAAGGCTCTAAACCGTTGGCTAAAGCAATTAGAAGCTCTAAACCAAAACGGCTCTAAACCGGAGATCTAGAGGTGAAAGTTGTGTGTCTAGGAGGGGAGCCCTGCCCCTCCTTATATAGGTGGGAGGAGGGCTGGCGCGCCAGGGGAGGGGAGTCCCTCCCCAAGTCGGCCTAGGGCTGGCCGCCGGCTTGGAGGAGTGGGACTCCTCCTCCAAGTTGGTTCCAACTCCTCTTGCTTGTTTCCCACAGTTTCTTGTTTTGGCAGTTTGACTTTCAAACTGGACATTTGACTTTTCTGTTTTGGGATTCAATTTAATCCTTTATTTGGGACATCAAGAACACTTAGTACATGATGCAATCATTCCAATATGTAATGACACATTCATGTACCCCTCCCCCCCCCCCCCCCCCCGGAGTGTCGGACAATCCGGAACCTTCTAGAACATTCCCGATGAAAACACCGAAATCATTCCCGAACTCCGAAACGGGACTTTCCTTATATGAATCTTATTCTCCGGACCATTCCGGATCACCTCGTGATATCCCGGATCCCATCCGAGACTCCGAACAACATTCGGTCTCTTTCTCATAATACCATAACTACTCAAACAACGTCGAATCCTTAAGTGTGTCTCCCTACAGTTCGTGAATTATGCGGACATGATCGAGACACTTATCCGAACAATAACCAATAGAGGAATCTGGAAATTCATATGGCTCCCACATATTTCTACGATTACTTTGCGATCGAATGAACCACTTACATACGATACCAATTTCCCTTTGTCTCACGATATGTTACTTATCCGAGGTTATGATCGTCGGTATCTCTGCATACCTAGTTCAACCTCGTTACTGACAAGTACTCTTTTCTCGTTCCCGTGATATGTGATCCCTTGTGACCAAGTCACATGCTTGCAAGCTAATTGGATGACATTCCACCGAGAGGGCCCAGAGTATATCTATCCGTCATGTGGATGGACAAATCCCACTCTTGATCCATGTGTCTCAACCAATACTTTCCGAACACTCAATGCCACTTTTATAACCACCCAGTTACGGTGTGGTGTTTGATGTCATCAAAGCATCCATCCGGTAAAGGTGATATGCATGATCTCATGGTCGAAGGAATTAGGTTACTATGTATCAGAAAGCATATAGCAATTGAACTAATGAAATGACTTGATCTTTATGCTACGCTTATCTATAGGAGTATGTCCACCATATCATTCTCCTAACGATATGATCTTGTTGTTGATAACATCTCAATGTTCATGATAGGGAAACCACAATCATTAATCAACCAACAAGCTAGTGAAGTATAGAGGCTATACTAGGGACTTCAAATTAAGTTTACAAATCACACAAGTATCAATGTTTCCTTGTTAATACTATTATAGCATGAATGTAAAAATTTATCATAAACACAAAGATATAATAATAACCACATTTATTATTGCCTCTAGGGCATATCTCCAACATTAGCAGCCTATCTTCAGGGTCCATCCAAAGTTGGGATGAGCTAGCTTACAGCTTCATCAGAAACTTCAAAGGCACCAGCAAGAGGCCCGCCTCAATCGAGGAATTGCGAGCCTGCACCCAACGAACGGGCAAGTCCATTCGCTCGTACATACTATGCTGGTCCAACACCAAGAACTCCGCAGCGCACATCTCCGAAGAGAGGGCCATCGACGCCTTCAGGGACGGCGTCAAGCGCCAAGACTTCAAGGAGGAACTCGGACGCGTCAAGCCCAAAACACTCGACCACCTTATGGACATCGCCAACAGGTGGGCTGACGGTGAAGATTCCATCCACCAAGCACAATCGAAAGAAGAGGACGACTACGGACGACGACGAGAGCGCCGTAGCAAGAGAAGATCACGCGTCTACGACGATCGCGATGGACCCGACATGGTCGCGGCCAGCTACGCCGATCGCCGCAACGACGCCACCCGCAACAGCGGAGGATACCGCGGAGGAAACTTCTGCGATGGAGGGCGCCCAGCACAGTCGTGGCAGCGCCGCGACCGCGACAACGGACCCTCAGCATACGAAAAACTTTCGGGTCCATGCACCATCCACTTCTACATCGACAAGCAGGATGTCAAGAAGAAGGCAAGCCACATGCTCAAGGACTGCCGCGAGTTCCAGAAACTCAGCGAAAGCATGGTCCAGATGAGGCAGCAAGCTCCACTTCCTGGATTCGGGAACACACCCGCACCAGGTGAAATAGCGCATGGAGATCCTCCTCCGCCACCTGTAGGAGGCCCGAACCAACCAGTCGCACCAGCACGGAACAACGCTGGAAACGGGTATCCCCCGCCGAAAGGAGCACTGATGATCCAGAAAGGGCGCCCCACGAATAGGGTGCAGAAGAAAATCACCCGTCATATCAACCTGGCTGTGGCAACTCCACCCGCCATCCCTGAGTACCTCAGCGGATCGGAGTCCTGCATCACTTTCAGTCGTTCGGATCACCCTTGCCAGATCCCTCGCCCAGGTCATGTTGCCCTGGTGCTGGAGGCGCAGATCGGAGGTTTCGAGATGAGCCACATCTTCATGGACGGCGGCAGCGGCATCAACCTGATGTTCGCAAGTACCCTAGCGGCAATGCGGATCCCGCAGTGCATCCTGGAACAGTCAGACACAACGTTCCACGACATCGTCCCAGGAAAGGGCATATTCCCCCTGGGCAAAATATGGCTCGACGTCATCTTCGGCAAGCCGGAAAACTTTCGACTCGAGCGGCTCGAATTCGAAGTGGTGGACTGGCCATCACAATACCACGCCATCCTCGGGCATGTAGCATTCGCAAGATTCTTGGTTGTCCCACATTACGCATACCTGCTACTCAAGATGCCAGGACCAAAGGGCGTCATCACAGTCCACGGGATCTTCACCCGATCGGACCAATGCGACAGGGACTTTAACAGAATCTCCCAATCATTCGGCATGCAGGAGGAGCTTCTGACTAGTTCCATGTGGTAGTCATACACTCTATAAAATTCTCCATTTGTTCCATCAACAATCCTCTCCATCACAATCCTCTTGGCTCTTTTGCATTTTGCTTCACTAACATCAGCACACAAGTCCTCAAGCACTCTCTCTTGCATCTTCTCAACCTCCAACCTGGATTATCCCTTATTTCCCTGAAATACTTCTCTGCTATCACTGTGCTAGTGACCAGCTTGTTGGCCCTCCTCGCTACACAATGGTGCACATTATTGTACCTGCTAACTGTGAACCAAGGTGACATGTTGGGTACTAGTGAGCCGTATATGCTCCAGTTGCAACCAATCCAACTGCATTTGGCCAAGACTCTTGTCCTCTCATCCTTGGGAAAAATTAGGTGTTTAACTTTTTTTAATCCATAATTGAGAAGTGCTTGCTTGAATTGTCTGCTATCATGGAAAGCCTGCCCAACCTCAAACTCTTTTACCTCAGCACTCTCATCATACACTCGGTGTTTTGTCTTGCTTGTTCTAACATTTCCATCACTGTCTTCGTCATATGACAATTCGTCTTCAGAGTCGAAGCAATCACTTCCATCTGCTTGATCTTCCTTAAAATTTTCTGGTACAATGAATTCTTCGGAAACTCTGGTTCCTCTATCTTCTTCCTCTCCAAGCATTTGTCTCTTTAATCTCTTCTTTAATTCATGTGCTTGTTTTCTGTAACAAATGGCCTCTTCATCTTCATCACTGCTATCTTCACTATCTACTTCATAGACTTCATCATAATCACTGTCTGAACTGTCTTCATGTATCTCTTCTATCTCCTTCCCTTTATCCTGCATTGATGCCCTCTGAACTGGCAATTTACATGCTGCATTTGTCTGAACTGGCTGCTGCTCTTCGTACCTATCATCCTCAAATTGTTGCTACTCTTGGTACTGCTCATGCTCAAGTTGCTGCTGGTTTTGGTACTGCTCATGCTCAAGTTGCTGCTGCTTTTGGTACTGCTCATGCTCAAGTTGTTGCTGCTCTTGGTACTTATCATGGTTGAGTTGCTGCTGATTTTCATACATGTCATGCTGAAGTAGCTTCTCTTCATACTTGTCATGCTCAAGTTGCTGATGCTCTACATACTTCTCATGCTCTTGGGCCTGCTCAAAATCAGCTTCATAATCAACTGCCATTTCTTCATCCTCTTCATCTGAACTTGCTATCTGTGGGTACTTTGCAAATATCTCAACATAACCACTAGTTTCTCTTTGCACATAACTAGCCATGCTGCTGACACAGTAATTGTCATCAAGGCTGCACATGAAATTCTTGTCCTTCTCAACTAGTCTCCATTTTAGTTGTATCCTAAGCAAATCAGCATCGGAAAGCACCATGAAATCGAACAACTGCCTCTTCAAAACTGGTAGAGACAGTTGTGGAATTGGCACAGTAGACACGGCACTCCTTCCTTCGACATACTTCCATTCCTTATTAATGTATTCCAACGTCCCACGATAGTGGAAACGAACAGACAATGAATCCATTCTACAAAAAGGAACAAGAAATAATTAAAAAGTCGACCAATGAAACATACTACTAGATATACAACCTAAGCAGAACAAAATTAACTATCAGAACAAGCACATATGGACTAAACTGAATTTTCTTTCACCACAAGCACATATGCGCTAAACTGAATTTTCTTTCAGCACAAGCACATATGCACTTAACTGAATTTTCTGTCAGCACAACAACTTCTTCATTCCAACCTAGGAAAGAATGGGGGAGAGGGTTCAGGTACCTGCACTGCAATCAGCTACGCATCAATCCGATCTTCACCCCTAACAGCCGTCCACGGGTATCTGCCGCCTACAACGGGTATCTGCACATCAAGATGGACACGGCGGCGAAGATCAGGGGGAGGAGATCAGAGGGATGTGAACTGAGGGAGATTAGAGGGAGATCAGAGAAGAAAGGGGAGATCAGCGTGGCGGTTACCTCGTCGCCCTTGGCGCAGAGAGGAGGAGCAGGCGGCGCGCGAGCTGCGCCAGGATTGTTCCAGGTGCCGACCAGGTGCGATCCGATTCTTGTGGGGGTTAATTGCTCCCATCAGCGCGCCAACGTGGAGTCAACCAGGTGCCAACGTGGATTCCTAGTGTCCAAAACAGCCCAGAAAACTGCCCATCAGCGTCCAGGGGGATTCTACACGGTTTAGCTTAGTTGGGGGGGGTGATTTGTACCGATTAAAACTTGTGGTTGGTTAGTGACCCAAACCCCATACTTAGGGGGGTGATGTAAACTTTTTTCAAGGGGCGAGCAAAGGGAGGCGCGTGAGCTCAGTATGTGAGAGGCCGAGGTCGGTGACGTCGACGACAATAGGTGCTAGAGTTCTGTCCACGCCGATGCAGAGGAACAGCGAGTCCTTGGCCATGAGGGCGGCGACATCGGCGCTGGACAGACCAAGGCCGGCGAGGTAGGCCAGGACGGCGTCGGGGTTGTTGGGGGACTTGAGGTGGGAGAGATTCGCGGAGGCCTTGATGGCCTGAGCTCGCGTGAGGCCGTAGGTGGCGACGAGGTACTCCTTCACATCGAAGCTAGGTTTGGGGAAAACGGCAAAGGCGGCGACAGAGAGGAGGCGATGGAAAGGGAATGGGATGGGAGAGGCAGGGGCAGAGGCAGAAGATAGGAGTTGGGTGAGGATGCAGCTTCGCAGGCGGAGCATGGCGCAAGCGGCAGCGTTGCTGCGCCGGCGGCGAGGGGATCGTCGCCGGTCTGTTCGAGGGAGAAGGGGATGGATCTGGTCTGGTCGAACAGAGTACACACCGTGAAGGAAAGCCCACGAAGGAATTCCTCGAGCCCAACGTGTGATTGCGGTGGGCCTTCACGTAGAAACACATTTCAGCTTCTCTCAATAGGAAAAAAATACTGTAAAAAAAATAGGAAAAAAAAATCAGGTCACCCATCAGGTCTGAAAGATTCCTGTGAGACTCTTGTTAACTGGATGGAGATTGGGTTTAAATTTCAGGCCAAGGTTCACTCACCCATCAGATCTGAAAGATTCAGGCCTCGTTTGGCAGTGAAGTACCTTTAGTTTTTTTGGAAGAACTGTAATAAAGTGAGAAAGGCAGCCTTTAATATGTTTTTGGAAGAACTGTAATAAACTGAGAAAGGCAGTCTTTAATATGTTGTTGTTTTTCCATCAGCTTCTCTCGCCGGCTCCCCCAAAAGGAAGAAAAAAAATCAGGTCACCCATCAGATGGTATTTTCCATATTCAGTGAGCAAGAAATTTACAACACACAAATTGGTTATATGCATGGATCTGAATATACCAGCTACCTAACGCTGGTTCATTCAACTTGTTACATAGAACCTCTAAGACAATAATGCATACAGTACATAGCTTGCAAAATTCACAAGGAGCTTCCTCGGTGTTACGGTGTTTTGATGATTCCTAAGTAAACCAGTATTTCCTCCGATCCATAATAAGTGTCGCAGTTTTCAACTGGGGTTAGTTCAAAATGACGACACTTATTATGGATCGGAGATAGTAGTTGATTTTGCTTGTTGTGTTTTTTGTAGCTTTGGCCACTGGATGGGTTTCTTGTCACAAGATCTCGAAGCTCCTGGAGAAGCCGGAGGCCGTGATGGAGCAGGAGTTCGCGAGGAGCTGCCAAAAGATCATATTTTTTGTCACAAGATCCTGACAGCGCCTACCTCGCCCTCAGCTTCGCGCTTGTGGACTTCTCCTGCGACATCATCTTCAGCGTGGGAGAACTGCTTCAGCGTTCAAGTGTCACATATCATCAAGCTACAAATATGAAACATGATAAAAAAAATGTTCAAAAATGTGAGATCTGACACTTCAGTTCTTGTATCAAACAGGACAAGATATGGATTTCCCAACAAACCTGAGATTTCCCCAAACTTGTACATAATCTGGACAAGTATTGAATCAGATAAAGTTGCAGTTTAGAGAGCAAATCTGAAAAATATTTACCAGCACTTACAGTAAACACCTTCTTAGCCATCAACTTGTACATAATCTGGACAATGCTACAGGTTCTGGGCATGCTCCGTGACTTTTCGCTAGATTATACGCCTTATATATTCCCCCGGTATTCTCGAGAGAAAACATTTGAGCAACCAAACATAGATTAAAGAGCAAGAAGTGATAGCAGCAACAGCAAGCATAGTTGCAGACTTGCAGTACCCAAGAGCAGAGTTGCAGCAACTAGCCTTCACTAGAGTACATTACACATGGTATTCCACAGATGGCTGTAACAACCAAACTACACACACAAAAGACTCACTGCCGGTACCGGTACGGCGGCCAAGCACACAGGATAGCATTAGGAACTACACTAGTAATTACCTGTACAAGCATTAGGAACTACACTAGTATCTTCTGCTCCAACGTCTTCATACTTTCATTGCATTACCGCCGTGGTCATTGCATGGTTCCTTCCTGCTCAGCAGAGCTTCCAAGCGCGAACGGAGGACCCTGACATCGAAACCGTTTGCCTCCAGCACAGAGAGGCACTGCATCAACTCTCCTCCACTGCCATCGTCATGAACGTCCAGCCTGTCTATGATTTCTGCCAGATTAGCAAAGCTGAGCATCAGACCCAACGCCATTCCTTCACGGAGCTCAGGGCCATGCTGCAGGAACTGATTCATATTTGGTTGCTGCGGCATCTCGCTGAATATTCCCATTGCATCGACCCTCGCCCACACCGGGGAGGTCTTCTCAAATGGAAGATGCTGGACTGCCAGGGATTCTGAAACCCGATCATCGTCCGCGCCTTTCGTGTTTATCAGGCTATCAGCAGGTTCAGATTCAGTAGTATGGCTCATGACACCAGAAGACAACGACCTAGATGTTGCCGGATTCTCGCTGAACAAGTTACTTTCAGATGTACACTGCACCATGGCTGGACCACGCTCGGCTGTTTCCCTGGAATGATCAGTACTGAATCCAACCCCAGCAACACGGCCAAAATCTGGGGTAAGTGATCGCTTTGCTGAAAATGGGCCCTGTGGGAGAGTCCTTGGCTGTCCAAAAGTTCCAAACAGAGAAGCATGTGACTGTCGACATTGACGCGCCGACTGCGCAGAGGGTATGATAGTCTTCTGAGAAGACGCTTGTTCAAGAGCCTGTGGGAGAGTCCTTGGTTGTCCAAAAGTTCCAAACAGCAAAGCCTGTAACTGTTGGCTTTTAGGCGCCGCCGGTGCAGAGGGTATGATAGTCTTCCGAGAAGATGCTTGTTCAAGATGACTACTTTGAGCAAATGATGAGTGACTCAAACGTGCAAATCCTGCCTTTGGTGGCAATGAAGGAGGTGCCAGCACTGTGTTTCCTTGTTTCACTGTTTCTCTAGGATAAGAGCTGGACTTATGCTTGGTTTCACAGTTTTCATTACAAACAGACCAGAGGGGAGGAATTGGTTCTGACGCTACATCTGCATTCTTCAACTTCTTTTCGCGATAAGAACCATGTTCCTCACTGGATTCACCAACTTCCTTCTGTAATGACAAGGCATAAGAAATTGACCTTTTTCGAGAGGCTGACGTTGGTACATTAGCAGATTTCTGAAATAAAAAAGATTTAGCATCGTGATATAATTTTGGTTCACAATAATAATCATGGACATAATTTTGGATCAAAAAAATTAGACATATGAAAAAAAAAAATGAGTACACAATCGTACTATGCTTATTGCTGAATCTACATTCTTCAAGATAATCCAAGTGACATTAAATAACATCTTTGCAGTTTAAATGGAAAAATAGGCATAACGTTCAAGTGTGAGCAGACTTACGTATTCCTAATACGTATGCAATTTTTTTTGCTGAGATGTTTATTGTTTCATGTGGATATATGTATGTGTAAATATACAGATTCAGACATCGTAACAGCATCATGTCTATCAGTCATATGGAAGGAGTCACTGAATAGCCCTGGAACAAGCGCTGCGTAATGAACTATAGATGGAATGAAGATTTCTGACCCTAGAGACATTTCAAAATGCTATGAAATAATTCATACTATAGCAAAACTAACAAATAAAATAAAACCAGCAAAAAAATGACAGAAGATATATGTGCTAGCTACGCATACCTCTTCCAGGCAGCGTAGCCATGTTTTTCCGTTCCAGTGAAATCTTGGCCTTAACTGCGTATTTTCAACCGTCAACTCATCAACAAATTCCACGTCATCCATGTCTGTCTCATGGCTCTTCAATTTTACTACGTACTTGTCGATTCCACTACCTAAAATGTCGTGGATAACAGCAGGCCACCAGCTACCTTCATGCATCACCTCAACACAAGAAGATCGAGAAAATCTGTACTTACGACCAGTGTGCGCTGGCCGGATATATTGAACATCTAGAATCTCAGTGGCTAATTCCCCGCCGCTTCCAATATGCATGTACTGTACTAAGAAGTTTGTAGCACCAATCACTTTCAGAACAGAAGCTGGACTCCAGGATTCACCGAAGCTTTTTGCGGACTTACTCACTTCAACTTGGGTTCCCTCACGAAACAAAGGACTTCCATCGCCCTGCAAACAGAAACAGCCAGCAGCACCAGGAATAAGGTGTTACTGATGCTTTGAAATTTTCCAAATTTTTTGAATCTTGGTATAATCTCACAAGGGTGAAAGAAAAGATACAGACTATGTGTCAGCCCTTGTTGATTTGAGATGATCACTCACGTACTTTTACTTTCAAGCTAGCAAGACAAGTTTCCCTAATATGTAGGGTCATAAGTAAAACGATGAAGCTATGATCAATGATTTTAAAGAAACGATTATTTAATGGTATCGGCTTGATGCGGCATTTGGATCAACAAAAACCCCCTTTATCGAAAACTAGCAAATGGCTAGTTTGACTAAGCAAACAGAGCACAGCCCAGATTTAGTACATGCATTGCTCAAATTAGTACTACATACGATAAATACTTCCGGAAAAACTCAAATGAGAGATTGTGCAAAGTTAGCTTCCTTAATTAGTTCAGTTGACCCTGTGAGTTAATTATCAGATGGCCTGTCTAAATACAATCATAAAACTGAATCCACCATTAGTAATAGAAACCCACCAGGCAATTAATAAGTTGAGAACTTTTCTACTTCCTCCGTTCCGGTTTAAAGGACACAATTTGCAATTCTCTGGACCCTAGGTGTCGTCTAATTGGTCCATTTAATAGTATGAAGTACAACATGCATAAGGAAAAAAAGAGTTAGGAAAGCATTCACATGTTCACACATGTGCATGCAAGTATTTTATGTTTTCACACAGAAGTAATTACAGAAATTAAATGCTTTTATGTCTAAGTATTTTGGGATTGCATGGTTTGCAAATTGTGTCCTTTAAACTGGGACGGAGAGAGTAGTAGGTAGTAGTTATTAATCCAAGGAATATTTTTTACTAAGACAGAATCTAGATTAATTTTCATTTGAATAAATAAATCAATAAATAAAATTGTAGTACATACAATCCATGATCAGGGCGTGCTGCACATTACACTCTGAATGGAATACAAAGGAAAAAGTGTTCAGAGAAGAAAAGGGCACTGACCAAGACGACCTCTGCAGCCGGGACCCAGCGGCCAGCAAGGAACACGCGGTGCGGCCGCAGCGCCGTCTCCTGGAACTCCATCCTCTCCCGCGACGTCGGGAACGCCACCTCGTACACCCTCGGGCGGGGAACGGCGGAGACCACGCCGGCCCACCACCCCTCGTTGTGGAGCGCCTCGACGGCCTCGTGAAGCGCGAACCCCCTCCCTGTCGCAGACGGCGGTGGCCGCGGGCGCACGGCGGCGGCGGCCGCCGTCTCCTCGAGCGGCCCGCCGTCGTCGTCGACGAGCGTGGAGTAGACCACCTTGTAGCGGCCGCTGGAGACGAGGTGGCCGGTGATGGTGACCTCGTAGAAGGAGCCGAGGAAGCCTGGGTCGTCGCTGCGCAGCTCCGCCTCCGCGCCGACCGGCAAGGCGAGCTTCTCCGCCGACTCGGAGGGGGTCGGACTCGGAGGATGCTTGGGAAGAGGGTCGCGTGCCATTGGAGATAGGCACTGCTCGTTTCTTGGGAGCGCGGCGCGGCGTGGGGGGGGGGGGGGGTGAGTGTGAGGAAGGAAGAAGGGTGGCGGAGGGGACGATGTGGGTGCTGGGTTGGGAGCAAACACGATTTCCGTCGGGATTTTTGGTAGTGACGCGTGGAAGAGAAGGACGCGTGTGTGCGTGGTCAATTAATTGTCACCGCTGTTCTTTTTTTTAACGTTAGCAGAGCTGCTAAATTTATTTAAAAAGTTGCTCCAGTTAATAAGGAAACCCAAAAACCATACTTAGTTTATTCTGAAAAAAAAAACAGACGAAAACCAATACAATCGGGACGAGCTCACACCTACGACACCACGAACCTAGGAGCCAGCCGCGCCGCGAAATGGTCGGTCACCAACTGCACAAACCGCGCCGCGAAATGGCCGGTCACCGACTATCCAGTCACGCCGCAATATGACTCGATCGCTGATCCCATCTTGCCGCACCGCAACATTGCCATCGTCGGCATCCTCTGTCGCGTCGCAGCCTTTCCGGTCGCCGGCCCCCTCTGTCGCGTTGCGATATTGCCGGTTGTCAGCCCTCTCTGTCGTGTCGCAATATTGTCGGTCGTCGGACCCCTCTGTCGCGCTGCAGCCTTGCCGGTCGCCGGCCAGAACGTAGAAACACCAACCCGCAGACCACTTTTCCCACAACCGATGTCTTCCCCAAAGACAAAGCCTCTAAGGAGGGTAATGGCGCAGAGCGTCATCACTGTCCGATCCAAAAGAACTGAACATAAAGGTTTCCCTCGGAACAAGAACATCGGGAAGAGGAGATCATACTGCCACAACAACGTCTTCAAGAAGATGACGACATCTGTGGATGTCGTTGTTGCTGGCTCCAATCAAGCACCAGAGATAAGGTTTTCACCTGACTTAGATCCGCACTCCCCCTACCGAACCAGTTGGCCTGCACTTGCCTCTGTCGCCTTCCCTCCATCGCTCCTCCTCTTATGCCTCTTATTTGAAGGGAGATAAATATGGACAAGGGAAGTCTTTTTAAGAAAACAAATTCTTAAGATATGGTAATACTATTTAACATTTCAAGTGTATGAAGTGTTTCTTGCATAGTGGCAATGCACACAGTTGACCACGGCTAAAGTCTAGAGTCTAAATCCTAGGCAATCTGTGTTATAGATTACCAATTTTGTACTATGTACAGCGAGGCTGGTATTGGGGACCCAGCTGCAAGACGACCATATACGAGTGCAACAAACAACGTTGGAAAGGTTAGCATACACATGGTTTCTGTATAAAGAGGCTGGAAGCTGGGACCCAGATAAACAACTACTATCTAGCAATGTTTTCAAGGTCAAAACGGCAGACTCTACCTATTGGGTTCGCAGCATAAAAAAACAAAAACAAATCTACGATGGAAACTATTAAGCACCAAGATCCATCTATCTAGATATAATCAACATGTAAAATACATACCTTTGAAGACCGACAAAGATTTACGAGTGTGGACTCATTGGTGATGTAGTCGAGCTCTTGTCGATCTCAAGATCGTGTAGAAGTCCGACAGCTCCGCAACTTAGCGGAGCATCCGTGATCGCACACACGTACGGAACCCAGACAACCTCCGTGACCTTGCTCTAGCAATGCAGCGGAAGCAACAAATCCTTGCTCCAGAAAAAGCCACCGGAAATATGTATCTCGCTAGTCCGAGACCATGGGAGAATAATATTAGAAGGGGAGAGAGATCCTTCACGAGGAGGTGTGAGTGAGAAGGAGGGAGAGGGGGCCTTTTATAGGAGAGGGGCCAGCCCCTCCCATGGCCGGCAGCCAAGGTGGTGCCCCCACCTCTTCCCTCATTCATGTGGGTGAAGCTCCCACTCACACAAATGGCCATCCATTTACTCCACTCAAAATCCCACTCATAATCTATTAAATTTCCATCAAATTTAATGCAATCTCACATTTAATAAAACTCTTTTATTTATTTATTCAGAATTTTGTCAATTATATTAATTAACAAACATTCACATAAAATCCCTTAATACATTTTAATTTCATATGCATAACCAATTTCAGCAATTTCACCTGAAACAATTCCAATGCTTTGATATTATTTTCCTGGCATCTTATTTGCTTCAAATGGTGTCGGTATCCCTTAAGTGTGTCATCCTACGGTTCACGAATAATGCAAACATGATTGAGACCCCTCTCCGATCAATAATCAGCAGCGGGACATGGAGATCCGTACTAACTCCCACACATTTAACAATGACTTCTTGTGATCGTGAGAACCTTAACATTGTAACTAAATCATTTTGTCTCGAGATATTTTACATGTCTGAGATTCAATTATCAGTATCCCCATACCTAGTTTGATGTCGTTACCGACATGTACTCTTTTCTTATTTCCGTGATATAACATTCTAGTGACCCCCATCACTTGCTTGCAAATAAAATTGACAAAATTCATCTTATATGTGAATGTTTGTCATTAAAGTAATTGACAAAATTCTGAATAAATAAAAGGAGTTTTATTTAATGAGAGTTTGCATTAAATTTGATGGAAATTTAATAGCAATTTTGAGTGGGATTTTGAGTGGAGGTAATTGAAGAGATTTTTGTGAGTGGAGTGTCCACCCACATGAATGAAGGACGGGAGGGGGCAGCCCCTATGGCCGGCGGCCATCCCCTTGGGGTTCTCCCCCTCCCCCCTCTCCTATAAAAGGCACCCCTCTCCTCTCTCTCACTCACACCTCCTCGTGAAGGATCTCTCCCCCCTCTAGAATTTATCCCCCATGGTCTCGGACTAGCGAGATACATGTTCCCGGTGGCTATTCGGCAAGAAAGGGTTGTGCTTCCGCTGCATCGCTGGAGCGAGGAGGCGGAGGTTGCTCGGTGTCTTGTACGTATGTGCGAGCACGGATGCGTTGTTGTTTTGGGGCGCTAGGACTTCCTCTCGATCTTAAGATCGGCAAGAGATCGTCTACACCACGAGTTTAACTCGTTAAGCTTTGTCGGTCTTCAAGGGTATGTTCTCTACAGATATACATCCGCTCGTTGTCTGTATCTAGTAGATAGATCTTGGTACATAGTTTTCATCGTAGGAAATTTTTTGTTTTCTATGCTCGAACCCTACATCGTGTCCCTCACGGAAAGTTATTGACTTTGGCTTTTGTCCCGTCCAATTCTGAGAATATTGATTTTCTGCCTTTCTGAAACCAAAAATAGAAGAAAACAGGCAACTGACACTGTGGCAACTAGTTAATAGGTTAGTTCCATAAAAGATATAAAAACACCTCAAAGAAAGACAAAGCAAAGCAAAGTAGATACTAAACAAGCATGGAACATCAAAACTATAGATACGTTTCTGACGTATTAAGCATCCCCAAGCTTAACTCCTGCTCGTCCTCGAGCAGATAAGTGATAAAAGAATAATTTTTAAGGTGACATGCACCATCAAAACCAAGATCGAACCATTTGCAAGCATTGAAAGCTGGGATCAAAGAACTCTAAACATGAGCATGAAAGATGGAGTTCTAACAATAGGACATAGTAACTATGCATGCAACATGAAAGGCTACAAACAAAGATCATGAATAACATGCAATAAAAAACGTTTATTTGTTTCACATACAGAAAACATGGCATAGTGGCATTCAGCTTGTCCCTCATGGAGTAGCAAATAGATGCATATGACACCTTCAAAGTTCACAAGGGTGACTAGATACAAGTAGCACAAGAACAAGTAGTATCACAATATGCATCAATCAATAAGTTTTGGGACACTGCACACAGAATGGCAACTATGTTCTCTTAATGGTGCCTAAAAGGTAGAAGGTGGAGACTCAACATAAAGGTGGAAGAAAGACCTTTTGTAAAGGAAGCAGGGATTTCAAGTTTCAAAAATAGCTTCCAAAAATTATGGTACTTGTTAGCTTTCATCCCTCATTGCCCCTATCATAAGCATCTTGAAGTGATTAAGGTTAAAGTGAACAAAGATGGAGTATATGCTTGACGAAGTATAATTGGCAATCTCAAGTCCCTTGAATACGAGGACCACGCCTCATGCTACTCAACTTTAGTCACCTATAAATTCTTGTCATTGTAAGTATTTGCATATCATTGAGAACCGCTAACGGGGTACCCCTTGCACATGGTACAGGAGCTATCCCATAATCAAAATGACAAGGCAAGCAGACAATGAGCATCTCAGCAATCTTCTTACATACCATGGGAATATGGTGCTTTTTTCTCTCTTTCCTCTTTTCTCAATGTGTCCCTTTTTTTATAAAAAGAATGCTTCATAGATGTCACTATGGTGATGCTACAAGTTTCCACCATGATTAGGCATGGCTTAGGCTAACGGCCCAGACGTTTCTCTAACACAGGATACAAACTCCATGGACTTACAAGTTCCCTATTTATTTCACACCGGTGACATCCATAGACAAAAGAGCATGATATCAACTGAGTACAAAGTACAAGTGCAATGTTAAAAATGTTCCCCATGACAGCACGATTCTCTAATTCCAACGTATAAGTGCAAGCATATACAACATAGATGACACAATGGTTCAAGTTTATTAGGGAAAGGAAAATAAAGTGTGCCATCAAGTTCGTGAGGGCTTTAATCACTAAGTTTTCACATAACAAAGAGACTTTTTAACTGGAAGATAGCTGAAAACAAGAATATACTTGGAATAGTATAACACACCATGCATAGGAGTTTATAGTGGACACTTTGGAATAACTTGGTTTCTTGGGAGTTGGAAGCATGAGTAGAACTTACTCATACAAGTGTAGGCTAGCAAAAGACTGGAAGCAACCAACTAAGAGAGCAATAATGGCCATAATCATGCAGTGCAACAAAGCATTACTAATCAAAGCATAGAGTGGTACTACAAGTCAAGGACTAAATGATCATAGAGGCTAATGGTGACTTGTCATAGTCATAACATGGTGTAAGCATGTGCCAAGTCAACCCAAACAAACCATCAAAGGATAATACCACAATACTATGCTTTTGTATGCTAAAACAACGCATGATTCCTTCAAGGCACACTAAGAAATCCCAATTGTTTGGAACAAGTCATGCTACAGCAATAATCACTAAGCATAAGGTCAAAACAAGATCTAGCATGACAAGCTAAAGTCTAAGCCACAGTCAAAGCAAGCTCACTTTTGTACCACTTAAGCATGAAACTTTCTACTCTTTTCCAACACCAATCGACTTATTTGAAACAAGTCACAAAGATAATAATCAATAAAGATCAATGAGCTTGTCTCACAAATCCACAACGAAGAACTAAAAAGTTCTAAGCTGAAAGCACAAGAAAACTAAGGTTGAACGCAATGCTAGCAAAAGTGAACACTCACAGAACAATAAGAGTGAAAACTAGAGTGTTCTAGGCAATGAAAACAGAGTGTGTCTCTCTTCAAAAAAATTGTGGTGTAACCAACCAACTTACTCAAGCAAACAAAAACCAAAAACGAAAACTAAGACGCTCCAAGAACAACACAACAATGCATGAAACAATAAAAACGAAGTGTCTAGAAAGACCTGAGATTTTTATTGATGAAGACGGGGATGCCTTGGGCATCCCCAAGCTTTGACGCTTTTACCTCTTGAATATTTCTTGGGGTGACATCGGGGTGGAATCCCCAAGCTTGAGCTTTTGTCCATTCTTCATCTCATTACATCATTCTTTCTCTACACCTGCAAAATATTCCTCCATACAAAACTTCACACAATCTTCATTAGCAACATTAGTGCATTCAAAATATATTAGACCCTTAAGTTTAGCTTTAGAACAGCAAAACTTTTCACTAAAAACACAATCTACTGTAGCAAATCCTTCAAAAGGCTCAATTTCCCAAAAAGAACCCAAAAAGAAATCAATAAGAAGCAAATACAAATAATGGTAGAAATCTGTCAAAACAGACCAACAGGTAGAAACCGATTTTTTCGAAGACCTTCTATTGCTCAAATCAAAAAGTGTTGAACTAACGAAAGTTATCTAACATACTAGGGGATATATTAGTAAATTTTCAGCTCAATACGACTTACTGAGACTCCTCATGAATTTTTATGGTGGAGGACAGAAATCTGTTTCGGGACAGCAACTCCCCAAATCTTACTTCCCTCTCATTAGAGGTCATTCTTGGCACAAAAAACAAACAAAAATGATAAGAAGAGGTTATTACAGAAGTAATAACTTCCAAGACTCAAGAAAACTCTTGGGTTATCTCCCAACAAGTACTTTTATTTAATGCGTTTAAGTTAGGCTTGATAGTTTGAGAAGATGCTCTCATAAGAAATATGAATTGAAGTAAAAGAGAGCATCAAGAAGCAAATTCAAAACACATTTAAGTCTAACCCACTCACTATGCATAGGAATATTATAAAAAAACAAGTCATGAAAGCACAAAGCACCAAGCATAGACAAGTAAAACAAGTGCAACTTCAAAATTTTCAACATAAAGATGGGAAACTTAATATTTTTTAGATGCATAAGACCATGTTTCCCTCTCTCATAATAACTTTCAGTAGCAACATGAATAAAATTAACAATATAAATATCACATAAAACATTCTTATCATGAGCCACATGCATAAAATAATTATTACTCTCCACATAAGAACAGTCACTCTTATTAATCATAGTGGGTGCAATTTCAACAAAATAGATATCATTACTATTCTCATCACCATAATCATCAAATATAGGAGGCATATTTTAATCACAATTACTTTCCTCCTAAATAGTAGGTGGACTGAAAATATCATATTCATCATTGTAATCATCATATATTGGAGGTTTGGTATCATCATAAGCAATAGAATAGCTATCTTCCCAAGTGTGTTCATTTGTAAACATATCATCATTGGAAGGAACATGGATAGCACAACAATTATTAATATCATCGTTTTCAGAATTGGTACCAAAGATATTTTCAATATCAAAAGTGGTGTGCTTTTCCCAATCATGATCACTACTATAGGTAACAGGCATAGGAACATCATCTAGTTCAGACTCATCAGCAAAAACTATGATAGGAGCAACATGATTAGAGGAAGATACCGTTTCCTCTCTCCTTTTACTCCTCCTCTTCTTCTTCTTCTTCTTCTTCTTCTTCTTCTTCTTCTCCTCTTTAGGAGGGAGAGGCTTAAAAGGAAGCTTCTCCACATACCCTGGTTTATTGTTAGAGACAATAGAAGAAACTTTGGAGGATTCCTCCTTTTCATTAATAAGAACAAAACTCATATCATTCCTGTCATATTTTGGTAAAATATCATCTTTTATAAGATTTTGTGTAAGTATTCGCGTGGCAATTATTAACACAATAAAGATGACACCCATGCAGGACACAATTCATACCAAAAGCACTCATATCTATCAAAGAAGTTTTTCTTGATAACTCTTCACACCCCAAAAACAATGTAAGTTCATCATGTTAATTATAAGTGATCGCGTGATCACAATACAAGCTTGCAGTACTCATATGGCATGAGCATTGAAAATTGAAATGACCCACTTCATAGCAGAGTTCACAAATAAAAGGTTAGAGGGCACGATTTTTTTTACCAAGATCATTTAGAGCCTTATACCATGTTCTGGTTTTTTCATTCCAGTGGGTGATACAATATTCTTCTTCTATTTGATTCTTCTCACAAGGTCTATGCATACCATAAAAATTAACATGCTTATAAGAAATAGTACTTTCAAAGTTTGAGCATGTTTATTGCAATCATTAATAACATTTTCATTTTCCATGCAAGTGTCTTTAAAAGGTTCGTGATACATGTACCATTTTTCTTTAGGAGCATTAATATGGGAAGCTGTAACATCCCAGCATTAGAGCTTACAAATAAGCTGAACCCAAGATGTGTGCATTGCATTCATGCATAGAAAATCCGAATAATTTTCGCGCCTATAAAATAGAACTTGTCAAAGTGATTGGAGCTTCTCTTAACTTGATGGAATTAAAGTAGATCATCAAGTTAACTGCGATAAGTTTCAATATGACCTTTGCTAAAACCTTATTTGGTTAAACATGATTTGGTCTAAGGGTAGACCAGATATAATAAAATGTCACTCGTAATACATTGCTTAAATGATTCACATATGATCCTTAAGGGATCATATCATACTATTCATCATACCAACGTATGAATACTAAGTTAAGATTACCACTAGAATAATAAAAATGCAATGATTAATGCTAAACTATCTTATTTTTATTTATTCTTACTATGAGTATCATAGTAATACTTAACTTTAACCCTTCAATGAGTTGGAGTTGGAAAGATACAAAGTCAAGATCATCCACTATATATCTTTCTTTCTATAGCAATATTTATGGAACTTATCTTAATATAAGAATGTTGGATAATTTCCCATTGATTCACAAATTATTTAACTATCAATCCTTGATTTACTATTTCTTGATCTTATCATAACATCTACTGAAATCTTTTAAAGAAGGCATAGTCCATTAATAACTTTAATCATATATGAGATCCTAAGAGTTAATTTCAAGACAATGAAAGATAGGATTGATAAAGCCTTGCTTAGCCAACTAAGAACTTAAGCAGTAAATGATTAAAGGATTATAATGGTAATGCTTTAGCCACCAATATTGAATGCTTATATTTAGTATAAGTAATACCGATGGGTAGAACATGCTTGGAACCTTATAAAGATAAGTTACTCTAGAGTAGTCATTTCAAGCCACATAAAATTAATTAGTATTGAAGTAAAGAGAATATAGGATGATATTATTCAAGTAAAGCTATTGTAGCATGGAGTTTTAGAAGTGGTGTTAGTCATTTTCAAGAATAGTCAACTTTAGAGAAAATTAGTTGGATGCATACACCTATTAGAGACAAGATAGTATGATCAAGATAATGCTAGAGTAACATTGGATTATAGAAATAATAGTTTCCTCTTGGGAAATACTAACACTTGAGGTGAAGTAAAGTTTGATATATACAACTACTGGAGTAATGTTGGTAATGGATGATGAAGGAAGATTATGAAAGCTTCTGTATCAAGATCATTAGAATTATAAATGGACTTAGAAGAATAAAAGGTGGATAAGAATATCCTTATGAAGCAAAACTCATCATGTTAACACATGATGATGGATATGAAGAAGTAGTATATCTAGGAAAGGAATTCCTTAATAAGAAGTCTAGAGTTATGAATTATGGAAGATAATAATTCTTGGTAAACAATCAACTCTAAATCTTAAAACCAAGTATAATATCCATTTCATATTAAGAATTCTCCATCTTATAACTAGATCACTTGATAGGAACATTTCCTAAAAAAAATAACATAAGCACATCTCTGATAATTTCAACCATCATCACTATATGTGCTTAAGTATATTTTTATCAATTCCTTTCTATAAAACATTCTAATTATAACCTTCTTTTATGAAAGGTGATGTCATCAAATATCACAAACAGAAAACAATATGCTTAGTTATTGAATCTTTAACCACATCCATAAAGGAGTCTAAGTATATTAAAAAAAACTAAACCCTAGGGTAAATATTCATAATTCAAAACCTTAAACTTCTTTGTTTATCACAATAGAATATATACATTGCCATTTTCCAAATTAATGGGAGTAGTAATAATCATATCAATGTATGTCATATTTTATGCATCAAATAATAATATAGGATCATCATACATATAAAAAAAGTTTATATTCCAACTCTGAGCCAACCAGAGTTAAGTCTTACAAACAAATAAGAATACATCATTCAAGAAAACCATAATTAAGAGAGGAGAGAAAAATAATAAGAAAGGTTTCTTCAAATTATTAAAAAGGAGTTCTTATTGAGAAAATAAAAGAAATACAACAAGATTACATATAATAAAAATTCACCAATGATACTAACTATATTTTAGTATTATTGAAATTATCCAGCAAAGAAATCCTACAAAGAAAAGTTTAAAATCTAAGTCAAATTCAAATCTGAAAAAGAAAACAGAAAATAGAAAAGGGTAAAACTAATAAAAAACATTACCTGGCCGCAGCCCAACCCTACCTGCTTACCTAACGCCCCTGTGGAGCCCACAACAACCTAGTAACCAGCCCGGTTCTTTTTCTTCTATGACTGACAAGTGGGGACAGCGAAGGACTGTGGGTTGAGAAGAAAGGATCGTCAGGGGGTTATCCGCAAAAGCCGTCGTCGTCATCGTCACGCACACAGACAGCTCGCTGGCGGAGCTCGCCGCCGCTCGATGTCGTCATCGTCGTCGTTGCGCCAAGATCAACGCCGCCGTTGCCAGGAGAGGATAAGAAGGCCACCACGACAACCCTACTCGTCCTCATCCTCAATCTCGCTCTCCAGACTCACTACTTTCCTTCACCCGAAAACCTATCTCATCGGAGTTTATCATTCTGGCCAACTCCGACCACCCCTTGCCTCGTGATATCCACCATTAGACGCGCCGTCGTGGACTGAACCATCTAGGACCAAGCACGGAGGCCCGCTCGCCGAGAATCATGTGAAATCGAGTGTTCCTTTTCCTCGACCGCTGTGGCCATTACCGTCGATTCGCTGTCGTCACGCCTCCCCAAGCCTCCTCGACCGCTCTATCGTCATCAGGGTAAGATTACTCATCTCTGGACTCTAGTTTCGTTTGCTGATTCGCACCATAGACCCCATTTCTTTGAGCACCGTCGTTGGACGCCGCAGAAGCTCGTCGCCGGTGTATTTCTGGTGACCATTAAGTAGCGGCGTTACCACCAATAGGTTCGCCTCGGTTCCCTCTATCCAGTAGCATCAACCTCGTCCACCGGAGCACTATGGTTCGCGCCGGCGACCATCCTCTGGTGGTGGAGGCCAGGTTGATGTCAGCATGAAATCATGCGCGCGTCACCTTAGCCACGTCGACGTGTTTGACCTGGTCTTTGTCCCGCGTGGCAAGTGACATGGCCTAGAGCCCATATGTCATTGACTGGGGTAGATAACCAATCGGTAACAAATGCAATTCCTTTAACCTGAGAGCTGAGGTGGACAATGGCCCACTAGTCAGTGACTGAGGCTAGCTTTGAGTGCGGTGTAAAAAGTATTTACTGTTTAAGAAATAAACAAAATGTTATAAACCTCATTATTAATATTCGAGAAATCAAATAAATGATTAAATCTTGTTTAATTAATAACTTTTGATTTACAATTCAGAAAAATATGTATAATACATGAAAATTTGTAGAAAAATAAAATCTACAACTTAAACTTATTATCAAATATTTTTATGATAATTATTTAAATAAATATTATTTAATAAAGGTTTCATAAGTAATAAAACTTTGATAATTCATATTTTTATCATGATAAATGTTAATAATATAAATATAATACCAAAAATCTTAGAAAAACAAGAATTCTAATTTAAAACTATAATCATGTATTATTATTTCACTTAACTAAATATTTATTATTTATTAAGTAATTATAAATTAATAAGAACTATAAAAATCATATCTTATTATTTATAAATCACAAAAATAAATATGATATACCAAAATGATCACAAAAATAATATCTACATGTTAAAAATCTAATAATATCCTTTTGAGTTAAATAAAAAAATATTTTAATAACTCAAATTTAAACTTATTTACTTCATTAATATTTCATATAAGGATAAATAAAATTTATTAATATTCCTAAAATGAGTCAAATAAGTCTAATAAATAGTATTAGTCCTAAATATTAATAATATAATGCCATAATAGTTTAAAACATTATAAATACCTTTTTTATTCAAATTATCCTAAACTTTGAGGGAAGATTATATTCTAAAAGGATTCTATTCATAATAAAAACCTTAAAGAACAATTTATGAATACACCAAACCTTTTCTAAACCATGTTAACCACCAAATTAAAAAAAACTACCACAACACTATAAAGGTTCAAAAGTAGTTAAGTAATATTATATTTTGGTTTATAAACCCCAACCACTCCTTTATAAAAGATAAATGCTATTACTCCATCATAGAATCAAGAAACCATTACCCCAAGTAAAAGAATAACCATTCTTAAGTAACTTAAAGAAAACATTTCAGATACACAAGATACAATGTATAAGTACTATACTTTCAAAACTATCTATATTTTAAAGTTAACTTTAGTCTCCAAGAATCTAAATATAATACAATAAACATTACTATATGTTTTATAGTTAACTTTGGTCTGAAGTAGTTAAATTATAAAGCAACTCAAGCCAAACCATTTGAGCAAACAAATAACATCAACCCCCACTAACTAACCACAAAGCTTGTTTAGACCTTAGAAGAAAAACCTTTTGTTCGAAGGTTATTCTTTTTGCCACTTCAAACAAGAACTCCTACATAAACAATTTTGAATAGTATTTCATAAAGATATATTTCATTGTTGAATGTTTTGTTCACACACACTCACAAGCCCTAATAAGAAGCACAAGTGTGAAACTTATCTAAAAGGACAACACATTCTAAAGTAACTATTTCCGGAATCCAAACCCTAGAACAACGTTATTCCCTGGAATTTGCGTTTAGAATGTGCATCACATTACTTATGCATAAAAGCATATTGCTTCTTTAAACATTAGTCCTTACCGGACCAATGATGCTGATTTTAGATTTTGGATCTTATACCGACTCGAAGATCGTGAGTGCATAATCTTGCAATCACAAAAGGCAAGTTCACACTTGCTCATGTCCTTTGTTTATTTTCTGTAAAGTATTTTACAAATCCAGTGTTGTTATCACCTGCATTGGAAAAAGGTCTTAAAACACTATTTTTGATAATAATGTGAATTATTGGTTACTGATCCAGGGTGATCAGCTAATCTATTAAATCTGACAGTTGGAATACCACTGCTCAGAACTATATCACCTAGGACTTAACCACCAGTGTCTCCAGTGATTCTTGCGCCGTATATTACGCGTTGACCATGAGATTTGGAATGGGACGGAGAAGTCAACTGTATCTTCTTCCTCTCGCATGAAGCCGGATGTGCAGGTCGTGGCTGTTATCCTTGAAGCGTGCATATTAATTGGTAATTTGTAGAGGATATGCAGCATATGGGTGGGAACCCTCATCGTCCCACGATAGTTCTGGCATCTAACAGTTTGTACAAACCATTGTCGTAATCCAATATGTGGGCATGGTGTACACCAAGGAGGCATGCGAGGTCGCGAAGGGGGCAGTGATTGGCTTGGATCATCTTCTGGGCCCCACATCATGGAATTGTGGACGGGAATAAGCTGCCCGGTTGTGCAACAAAGAGTTGATCTCTCATGGGTAAAGTAACGCACCTCTGTAGAGTGTAAGAACCGTAACTTGTTACTCCCTATTCCGGGAAGGAGCTGCAAACGCGGCGGGAAAGGAACTCCATGAAAGTTCTGGTAAACCCGTGAAGACTGACGGACATAGCTTTTCAGAATAAGAGCAACCTTTAAAGAAATGTTTATGAAAATTTGCATCGCCTACGACCTACGATTTGTGGCTTTAGTTATAGTGCATCAAACACTCATTTTCTAGTGAATTTGCTGAGTACGCTCGTACTCAAAGTATCTTCTTAACCCTTTCTAGATTTTGAAGCCATTAAGACGATGTCTACAGCAAGTTATGCTCCAGGAATCATCAAAAGCTAAGGCTTTTCAATAAAAATAATGAAGTCAACATATTCATCAACTCAAGAGAATACGAAGTTACGGATTAGATAGAAAGATAATCTCTAGTCAAAGAACCTATTTCTGTAGTGCGTTGCAATAGCAGCAATGTCAACCTCTTAACCAAAATACTAGACCTAATAGTATAATCCTTCTTGCGTTATTTATCTTTGATTCTTCTTCGTAAGAAGTCCTTTCTCTCTCTTTAACCTAGAGTGTTCTCTGGATCTTATGTAAAAAGTGAGTTGTAACCTTTAGCCATGTATTGGACCCGCTGTGTTTCTGTCGTGCCATTCTGAGGGATGTAATACTAGTGAACGGTGTTTCATTGGTGTTATGTCAACGACTATAGTATACTACATCATGCAGTGGTATGCTGGGTCACCGCAGAAGCAAAGGCTCTATAGTATCTAACAAGAATTTGAGGATCAAGACCATATTTAGCACCAAGCTCTTGAAAATCAGCAGTTTCAGCGAAAGACTTAATGCAATCATACTCATAGTTTATACCTGGTTCTTTACCTTTGTCGTTATCCCAATCTTTAGTATTGCTTTGAATTGTTTCAAGAAGATCACACTTAGTTTTGAACTTCTTACTTATGAAGGATCCCTCTGAACAGGTATCTAGATAGTCCTTGTAATGTCCTGAAAGCCTTCCATAAATTTTTTTGATAATAGTATTACTAGGGAGATCATGAATGGGACATTTGAGCATTAGTGACTTCAATCTCCCCCAAGCTTCGCTTTCTCCCTCATGAGGATGAAAATTATAAATATAGTTCCTATCTTTATGAATTTCATGAGGAGGATAAAATTTAGAGTAAAAGAGAGATTCAAGTTCCTTCCACTCAAAATGATGAGGATCATCTAGTAGCTCATACCACTCCCTTGCTTTGTTCCTAAGTGAGAAAGGAAATAGCTTCCTCTTAACTTGGTCCATTGAAATACCTGCACACTTGAACAACTCGCATAATTCATGTATAAACAGTAAATGATCACTAGGATGACAGTTCCATCTCCAAAATAGCAGTTATTCATAACACATTCAAAAATTTCAATAGGTATTTTAAAAGGGACACTTTCAGTATGTGGATTTAAAATATCACAAGTATCATTAGAATTACCACATATGGGAGATAAAGTATCATCAGAGCAAATTTTATTCCCTAAAGCTGGGGAACTACAAAGATCTTTCTCATAAAAACTAGCTTCCCCAAGCTTAGACGTTTCCATACCATTAGTAACAATGGTGTTTAAAAAATTCATACTAATAACATTGCTATTAGCATGCAAATAAAGCTCCATAGGTTTTTTAATTTTCTCTTCAAACACTTCGTGTCCTAACTCAAGATAAACACTATAAAGCTTTCTATTTTTTTTGTTGTTTTCCATTAAGCCTAACTACTGAAAACAAAAAACAAAAGGACAAAATTGCAGAATCTAAAGGAAATAACTTCAAGCACTCACACCGGAGAATGTGAGTACCTTTTACCTTACCTCCTCGGCAACGGCGCCAGAAAATATCTTGATATCTACGCACTTCTATTCTTGTAGACAGTTGTTGGGCCTCCAAGTGCAGAGGTTTGTAGAACAGCAGCAAGTTTCCCTTAAGTGGATTACCCAAGGTTTATCGAACTCAGAGAGGAAGTGGTCAAAGGTATTCCCTCTCAAGGAACCCTGCAATCAAGATACAAGAAGTCTCTTGTGTCCCCAACACACCCAATATAGGTGCACTAGTTCGGTGAAGAGATAGTGAAATACAAGTGGTAATGGTGACACAAAAGAGTTTCTAACTTGTTGTTGACGTGGGGTAACGGTGCGAAAAAAGAGATGATGGCGTGGAGGAACAGACTAAAGGAAAAATGATGGAAGCAAGCAAACATGCAACAGATCTAGTAGCAAACGGTGATTCAATGCTTATAAACAAGGCCTGGGATCATACTTTCACTAGTGAACACTCTCTCATATAAATACCCTCTCTTCATGATACTACTCTTAACTAATCTTCGGTTAGACACTCTAATCCATGGTAGGGTTATAACACCACACCTCAAAGTCCGCCTTCCCCAATCTAGATAACCACACACTGTCACCTTGAGCGCTAGATGGTTCCAACAAACACCACAATTTCATAGAGACGCACAACTCCAAATATAACTCATAACAAATATTCAATCTAGCCAAAGTTCCACACACGGTATGCCCACTGTCACTTTCACACACGTGGGGAAAATCATAGATCTATTAAAGTAGAAAGAGTATTTATGTAGACTCAAGCCTAAGTGCCACCATGGCGTGCACGCTGTTACTTTCACACACATGGGGAGAGCAGAGATCTAATGAAGCACTTGAGTAGAAAGGTAGATCTACTTGATTACAAAGCTCATGACCACAAGATCATGCATAGAGAGAGATGAACACATAGCTACCGGTAGAGCCCTTAGCCCTGAGGAAGAACTACTCCCCTCCTCATCATGGGAATCGGCAATGGTGATGAAGATGGCGATGGAGATCGATGGAGATGGCTACGGGGGCACTTCCCCGTCCCGGCAGGGTGCCGGAACAGAGACTTTCTGTCCCCCAAATCTCCCCTTCGGTCGTGGCGGCGCTATAGAGGTTTTCGTGGATTTCTTCTAGATGATTTAGGGTTTTTGGGTCGGAGGCTTCGTATAGGAGAAGGGGGAGGCTGAGGAGGCGGCTAGAGGGCCCACACCCTCCCCAGGCACGGGCCAGGCTTGGCCGCGCCCAGGGGGTCTGGCCACCCTCTGGTGCCCCTCCGTCCCTCCTTCTGGATTCGTGTCCCTCACGGAAACTTATTGACTTTGGATTTTATCCCGTCCAATTCCGAGAATATTGATTTTCTGCCTTTCTGGAACCAAAAACAGAAGAAAACAGGCAACTGGCACTGTGGCAACTTGTTAATAGGCTAGTTCCAGAAAAGATATAAAAACACCTCAAAGAAAGACAAAGCAAAGCAAAGTATATACTAAACAAGCATGGAACATAAAAAATTATAGATACGTTTCTGACGTATCAGTCTCCCACTTACACTAGAGACAATAATCTAGTTTATATAGTGATAAATCTAACACCCATGGAGTTTTCGTGTTAATCACGTTTCGCTCTGGGAGAGTTTTAGTCAACGTATCTGCCACATTCAGATCCGTGTGTACTTTACAAATCTTTATATCTCTATCCTTGATATGCTCACGGATGGAGTGAAAACGACGCTTGATATGCTTGGAATTCTTGTGAGACATTGGTTCCTTCGCATTGGCTATGGCTCCATTGTTGTCATAGTAGATCACCATTGGGTCCAATGCGCTAGGAACCACACCCAGTTCCGTTATGAACTCCTTCATCCAAACTTCTTCCTGCGTTGCTTCCAAAGGAGCAATATATTCCGCCTCCGTTGTTGATCTCGCCATCACAGGTTGTTTAGAGCTCCTCCAACTAACTACTGCTCCATTCATGAGAAACATGTACCCGGATTGAGACTTAGAGTCATCTGTATCGGTGTCGAAGCTAGCGTCAACATAACACTTAGCGATGAGCTCTTCTTCACCTCCGTACATGAGAAACATATCCTTAGTCCTTCTTAAGTACTTAAGAATATTCTTGACCGCTATCTAGTGTTCTGAACCTGGATCAGATTGGTACCTACTAGTCAAATTAATAACATGTGCCACATCCGATCTTGTACATAGCATGGCATACATTATAGAGCCTATGGCTAAAGCATATGGGATCTTATCCATTATCTCTCTTTCTTCCGCTGTAGCCGGACTTTGAGTCTTACTCAACGTATTGCCTTGTAACATAGGTAAGAACCCTTTCTTACTTCGATCCATTTCAAACTTCTTTAAAATCTTATCAAGGTATGTACTTTGTGATAGCCCAATCAGACGTCTTGATCTATTCCTATAGATCTTGATGCCCAATATATATGATGCATACCTTGCTAGCATCCTTAGGATTAACAAAACCCTTAGATTGTACCATATACAACTCTTCTTCAATATTACCATTGAGAAATGCGGTTTTGACATCCATCTGCCAAATTTCATAATCGAAAAATGTAGCAATTGCTAACATAATTCTAACCGACTTTAGCATCGCTACGAGATAGAATGTCTCATTATAGTCAACTCCTTGAATTTGTTGAAACCCCTTTGCGACAAGTTAAGCTTTATAGATGGTCAAGTTACCATCAGCGTCAGTTTTCTTCTTAAAAATCCATTTATTCTAAACGGACTTTTGGCCATGAGGTAAGTCCACCAAGGTACAAACCTGGTTTTCGTACATGGATTCCATCTCAGATGGCATGGATTCTAGCCATTTGTTGGAATCCGGGATCATCATCGCTTCTTCATACGTCACAGGGTCATCATTTCCATCAACCATGAAATTCATGACAGGATTTCCGTATAGTTCAGGAGTTGCACGTGTCCTACTTCACCTACGGTAGTGTCCTCTTTTAGAGTTTTATGATCTTTATCATTAGTTCCTTCATCATTCGGTGAAGACAACTCCGGAACAATTTCCAGCGCCGCGCCACTCACCGTTTTATGAAGAGAAGGTTAAATAACCTCTTCGAGTTCTATATTCCGACTACTCAGACCTTTTGTGAGAAACTCCTTCTCTAAAAAGGATCCATTCTTGACAACAAAAACCTTGCCCTCGGATATGTGATAGAAGGAATACCCAATTGTTTCTTTAGGGTATCCTATGAAGACGCATTTTTCCGCTTTGGGTTCGAGTTTATCTGGTTGAAGTTTCTTCACATAAACATCGCATCCCTAAACTTTAAGAAATGAAAACTTAGGTTTGTTTCCAAACTACAATTCATATGGTGTCATTTCAATGGATTTAGATGGTATCCTATTTAAAGTAAATGCAACAGTTTCTAGTGCATAACATCAAAAATAAAGTGGCAAGTCAGGCATAGACATCATAGGTCGGACCATATCTAATAAGGTACGATTAGGACGCTCTGATACACCATTACGTTGTGGTGTTCCATATAGCGTGAGTTGTGAAACTATTCCACACTCTCTCATATGTGTGCCAAACTCGTAACTTAGATAATCACCCCCACGATCTGATCGCAGAAATTTAATCTTTCTATTACGATGATTTTCCATTTCATTTTGAAATTCCTTGAACTTTTCAAAGGTTTCAGACTTATGTTTTATCAAATAGATATACCCATATCTACTTAAATCATTTATGAAAGTAATGAATAACGATATCCACTTCACGCAGACACACTCATTGGATCACATACATCGGTATATATGATTTCCAATAAATCTGACGCCCGCTCCATTGTACTGGAACAGGGTTACATCATCTTTCCCATAAGGCATGACTCACATGTATCAAGTGATTCAAAATCAAGTGATTCCAAAAGTCCATCAGAATGGAGTTTTTTCATGCGTTTTACGTCAATATAAACTATACGACAGTGCCACAGATATGTGGATATATCATCATCATGTTTAATCCTTTTGGCATTGATATTATGAATATGTGTATTACTATTTTCGAGATAGAAATAAACCATTCATCATAGGCGCATGACCATAAAATATATTATTCATATAAATTGAACAATTGTCTTTGGATTTAAAGGAATAACCGTCTTGTAATAAATATGATCTAAATATAATGTTTATGATCAACGCAGGTACCAAATAATAACTATTTAGGTTTAAAATAATCCCGAAGGTAGATAGAGAGGTAGCGCTCCGACGACGACCACATCAACTTTTTATCCATTATCAACACGCATCATGACCTCATCCCTTGTTAGCGGTCGCTTGTTTCGCAGCCCCTGATTCGAGTTACATATATTACCAACCAATCTAGTATGAAATACCCAGGTTCTACTACAAGTACTAGTCAGGTACACATCAATAACATGTATATCATATACCTTTGTTTATCTTGCCGGCTTTCTTATTAGCAAATACTTGGGGTAGTTGCGCTTCCAGTGATCAGTACCCTTGCAATAGTAGCTCGGGGTATCAGGCTTAGGGCCAGCTCGGGTCTTCTTGTCGGGCACGACAACAGATTTGCCACCCTTCTTGAATTTACCCTTCTGTTTGCCCTTCTTGAAATCAGTGGTCTTATTGATCATCAACACTTGATGTTCTTTCTTGATCTCCACTTCAGCAGTCTTAAGCATAGACAGAAGCTCGGGGAGAGTCTTCTTCATGCCCAGTATGTTATAGTTCATCACGAAGCTCTTATAGCTTGGTGGCCAAGATTGGAAAACACGATGTATGCCCAAGTCAATGGGAATCGTTATTCCCATGGTTAACATTGTAACTAAATCCTTTTGTCTCGCTATATTTTACATGTCTAAGATTTGATCATAGATATCCCCATACCTAGTTTAATCTCGTTACTGACATGTACTCTTTTCTTGTTCCCGTGATATAACATTCTAGTGATACCATCACTTGCTTCCAAGCTATATCAATGTGATATCGCCAAGAGGGTCCAAAGTATATCTCTCCGTTATTTGGATGGACAAATCCCACTCTTGATCCATGAGACTCTATATAACACTATCAGCATATCTGAAACCACCTTTATAGTCACCCTGTTATAATGTGACGTTTGATGTTATCAAGCTACTCTTCTTGTGTTAGTGATTGACATGATCTCATGGTCTAAGGACTAAAGTTACTTGTAATGATGTTATATCAATTTAAACATAATGCCTTTGATCGTTTTACCATACTTCGGATGAATGTCCATCACATCATTCCACCAATGTTGTGACCTCATTATTAACAACATCCAATGTCCATGATTAGGAAACCTTGATCATCATGTTAATCAACGAGATAGTTATGAGAGGCATAACTAGGAACACTTTATTTGTTTATAAAACACACATATATTAACATTTCCTTTTAATACAATTATAGCATGTAGAATAAACATCTATCATTTACTTGGAATACTATAATAACAACTTTATTATTGTCTCTCGGGCATATTCCCTTCATTGCCCAAGAAACGCTCCAACATACACATATTTCTTTCAAAGAGAGGCGGATAATGGGACCTAGTAGGCAGACCTTAAATAGCTGCTGCATCAAGAAACGTTGTCCAGGTCAAAACAACAGACACAACCAGAAAAAAAGTCCATCACACATATGCTTTATATAAATAGAGACTGGCATGTGGGACCCAGCAGCGTGATCAAACGGTAGATTCTTCAAGCAACGCTATCAAGTTCAGAACAGGGAAGCGCGAGCAAAAAAATCCCATCATACGAATAATTTTTCTAATGAGAGGCCAACATGGTAGACCGAACAGTCTAACTAAATGGAAGATGCATCGGGCAACATTATCAAGTTAAAAGGGAGGCACGAGGCAACAAAAAAATCCATCATGCACATATTTCTTCTAATGAGAGGCTGACATGTGGGACCTAGCATCCTGACTAAACGGCATATGCGCGAGCGAAGATTTTTTTCTTTCATACACATGTTTCTTCTAATGAGAGGCTGACATGGAGAGTTCAAGTGCACGACTAAATGGAAAATGCATCGAGCAACGTTATCGAGTTTAAATCAGAGAGGTGCAATCAAAAAGTATGGTCCGATAGAGATACTGACATCCAGGACCCACACACCTCAAAAGATTTTGGCGAGTCAACATCACGTGAGGAATCAAAAATCTTGCTTCTTCCACGCGCGATCGAGCTTCTTCCATGTTTTTATCGATTTTGTCGTATTAGAGGTCCACGAAAACAAAAAAATATTTCCATCGACCACGGTTGAGCGAAGAAAATCGTCACGGAAGAGGCGCCTTCTACGACGCTCGACGAAAAACCCTGTTGTGGATGGAGATATTTCTTATAGTGTGAGAAGTGAGCTGAGCTATTAAAAATATGATGATATTTCTTCTATAGATCAACAAGGTATATCATGAGGCAAAAAGGACTCGGGCATAAGTCACATTGAAAAGGTATATCGTCATGACTCTATGGTACTTGAGAGTCGGCACATTTTGATAGGAGCCGCTACTGATTGATCGATTATGACTTAAGAGCGAGAGCTAATTGAATGTGAATCCGACTAAGAAGTATGTCATTGATACGTCGGAAACGTATCTGTAATTTTTGATGTTCCATGCTTCTTTAGTATCTACTTTGCTTTGCTTTGTCTACACTTTGAGGTGTTTTTATATGTTTTCTAGAACTAACCTATTAACAAGTTGCCACAGTGTCAGTTGCCTGTTTTTTTTTCTGTTTTTTGTTCCAGAAAGGCAGAAAATCAATATTCTCGGAATTGGACGGGACAAAATCCAAAGTCAATATTTTACCGTGGGGAACACGAAGCCGGAGTACAAGATGGAGGGGACCCACCAGGGGGCCACACACCCTGGCCGCACGGGTGGGCCCACCCCGCGCCTGGGGGGTGCAGACACCCTGGTGGCCCCGATCAAAATTCCACGAAACCGTCTCTAGCCGCTGCCACCATCGTCCCTAGATCGAGGGGATCTAAAGTTCTTCCCGGCACCCTGCCAGAGGGGAGATCATTCCGGATGCCTTCTTCTTCATCATTCCAGCCTCCGGTATGAAGCGTGGTAGTTCCACCTTGGACTACGGGTCCATGTAGTAGCTAGATGGTTGTATCTCCTCTTTTGTGCTTTCATGTTTAGATCTTGTGAACTCCGTTCATGATCAATATCTAATCTATTTGTAATCATGGATGTTGTGTTTGCGGGGATCCGATGGATATTGAGATTACTATGTCATATTGATTAATGGTTTTGTCTATTTGATTATATCATGTCTGTGTTGTTTGTGATCTTGTATGCTCTCCGTTATTAGTAGCTATCTTGGCCAAGTAGTTGCTAGTGACTCCAAGAGGGGGTATTATGCTCGATAGTGGGTTCATGCCTCTACTTAATCAAGGAAAGAGACAGAAATCTCTACGGTTTTAGATGTGTTGTTAGCACTAGGGAGAAAACAACGGTCCCTTGTTCATGGAACAAGTTGATTATTTACCTTACACACTTTGCTTAAAGCGGTTGTTTGTTGCTTGCAACTTAATACTGGAGGGGGTTCGGATGATAACCTGAAGGTGGACTTCTAGTCATAGATGCAGTTAGATGGCGGTATATGTATATTGTTGTATTGCCCAATCGAATCTCATAGGATCTTTTTGTCTAGTATTGCATTGTTATGCCTTGCTCAGTTCCTGTCAATTGCCCTGCTGTAATTTGTTTACCCTTCATGCCATGTTGTTTATCTAAGGAGAGCACCTCTAGTGAACTATGGACCCCGGTCTAATCTTTACCATTGATACATCTTCCACTGCTACTGTTTACTTGCTGCAAACCATCATCACCTTCTACACCATACAATTAGTCCTTTGTTACAACAACCGGTGAGATTGACAACCTCACTGTTAGTTGGGGCAAAGTCTTGAGTTTTTGTTTTGCAGGTCTCCACGTTGCTTGCAGCACCTTTGGGACGTTTCCTTCCTCCTACTGGTTCGATAACCTCGGTTTCTTACTGAGGGAAACTTGCCTGCTGTACTGCATCATACCTTACGCTTGGGGTCTCCCAACGAAGTGCTGCTGCACTCATCAGTCATTTGGGTTGGACCCGAACCTGACACGGACCTGGGTTAGTGACTTGGACTCGCGGTGGCCAGAATAGGAGTTTAGTGGATGGGCCACAAGTGTTGTGAAGCACGCTATCACTTCCTATATATAGTGGGGCGCGAGATGTCCAAGGGGCACGGTTAGACACTTTCATGTGTTGGAAACCCTAGCCCCATTTTGTCCAGACACCATACTGGACCTAGCAGTCCATGGTTGGTGCTCCTCCTCGTATGTATGGATATCGACAAAGGTGTTATATGTTCAGCACTTGGACAGTCATGTGATCAAATCGAATTGTGGGACTGCAATGCTTCGACGCACTTCCTCAATTCCGTATTTGCATGTCTAGTGGTAATACTCGTGGCCTTTTACCTCAACTAAATCTTGGGAGCCCCGCGTAGAAAAAAGTTTTGTTTATCTCTTTGCGGCCCAACACCTTCCCCCTAAGCAAGGGAATATGAGAATACATCTTCGTCTCTGCGTGCATCAGTTATCTCTATAGTGGGGTTTACTTTCCTTGCGATAGCCATCGAGATTGAAGTACTTATATTTTGCTTATCACTTGTGACATATATATGTTGTGCTATCTTGCTCTTAGCTTAACTTGTTGTTGGTGCACTTAGTTGAGCCTAGCTTATTGAGGTTTTGCATTTGTAAAATAAATGTTAGTTTAATTTCACATTCCTTCAAACAAAAACCATAATAGTTTTTAAATTGTCTATTCACCCCCACCCTCTAGGCGATATCTCTATCCTTTCAATTGACATCAGAGCAACGTCCCTCTTTATCCAGGCTTCACTGCCTAGAGAGTAAAGATGTCGGCTATTAGTATAGTGTACAATGACACAATTCTCTTCGATGGCATAGATTATTTTTATGGAGAAATCGCTTGCTTTGTAATGTTCGAACCTTGTGTCCAAATATAGAGTGATTTATAGATATAGTGCACAATGACACAATTCTCTTCGATGGAACAAATTATATATTATGGAGAAATTGCTTGCTTTGTAATCTTTGAACCTTGTGTCCAAATAAAGAGCGATTTCTAGATGTAGGTTTTTCTCTTTCGATGAATTCTCAAAATATATCTTTAGAGGATGAGAAAAATTAACATCTTGAAGCTCAAGTTTCTAATAAGTTTTTATTATAGCCCCTTTTTTTCTAATGCTCTTGACTCCATCAGCGCCGCACTCTCTGTAGGGTTCGCAGCATAGAAAACAAAAAATTTCCTACGATGGGAACTATGTACAAAGATCTATCTACTAGATACAAACAACGGGCGGATGTATATCCGTAGAGAACATACCCTTTAAGACCGACAAAGCTTAACGAGTTCAACTCGTGGTTGATGTAGACGATCTCTTGCCGATCTCAAGATCGAGAGGACGTCCTAGCGCCGCAAAGCAGCAGCGCATCCGTGCTCGCGCACACGTACAAGACACCGAGCAACCTCCGCCTCCTTGTTCCAGCGATGCAGCGGAAGCACAACCCTTTCTTGCCGAATAGACACCGGAAACATGTATCTCGCTAGTCTGGGACCATGGGGAATAAATTATAGAGGGGGAGAGAGATCCTTCACGAGGAGGTGTGTGTGAGAGAGAGGAGAGGGGTGCCTTTTATAGGAGGAGGGGGGCACCCAAGGGGGTGGCCGCCGGCCATGGGGGCTGCCCCCTCTCCTCCTTCATTCATGTGGGTGGACACTCCACTCACAAAATGGCCCTTCAATTTTCTCCACTCAAAAACCCACTCAAATTCCCATTAAATTTCCACCAAATTTAATGCAAACTCTCATTAAATAAAACTCTTTTATTTTATTCAGAATTTTGCCAATTACTTTAATGACAAACATTCACAAATAACCCCTTGATAGAATTCCATTTCACATGCATAACCTCTTTATGCAATTTCACCCGAAAACCTGTTTCGGTATCTAGTGAAATAAATTTATGCGCTTGTTTATTCTTTCGGCATGAAACATTTGCTCCAACTGGATGTCAGTGTCCCTTAAGTGTGTCACCCTATGGTTCGCGAATAATGCGGACATGATCGATACCCTTCTCCGATCAATAATCAGTAGCGGGACCTGGAGATCCATACTGACTCCCACACATTCAACGATGACTTTTCCTGTGATCGTCGGAACCTTTTACGCTTGTATCTTAATCCCTTTGTTTCACGATATGTTACATGTCCGAGATTCGATCATCGGTATCTCCATACCTAGTTTGATCTCGTTACTGACATGCACTCTTTTCTCGTTCCCGTGAAATAACATTCTAGTGATCAAATCACTTGCTTGCAAGCTAACCAATATGATATCACCGAGAGGGTCCAAAGTATATCTATCCGTCATCGGGATGAACAAATTCCACTCTTGATCCATGATTCTCAACATAACACTTTAGTAGCTTTGAAGCCATCTTTATAATCACCCAGTTACAGTGTGACGTTTGATGTCAACAAGAAACTCTTCCGGTATTAGTGATTGACATGATCTCATGGTCTAAGGATTAGGACTACTTCGTAAGTTGTTTATAGCAATATAAACTCAATGACTTTGATCGTAATGCTATACTTCGGATGAATGTTCATCACACCATTACACTAATGTTGTGATCTCGTTATTAACAACATCCAATGTCTATGATCAGGAAACTGTGATCATCTTGTTAATCAACGAACTAGTTTATGAGAGAGGCATAACTAGGAACTTTCTGTTTGTTTATTAAACACACATGTATTAATGTTTCCGTATTAATACAATTATAGCATGCAAAATAAACATCTATCATATACTTGGAATACACATAATAAATATTTTATTATTGCCTCTCAGGGCATATTCCCTTCACTCTCCACCCCAGCCATTGCCAAGAAAGCCCCCCCCCCCACCGCCACCACCGATGTCACCTCCGATGATGAAGATGCCTTCATGGATCAAGAAGACGAAGAACGATAGCGAGGTCAGCGGATCTGGGTCGCGCCGGCAACGAGGGCAACGTTCGTCCGCTCCACCGCTGATGACGTGATTCCTCCATGGTGTGTCACCGCCACCAAGGCCGCATAACTTCGTCGATCCGATAGCGCACGATGGCGATCACCATGACGGCGAATGCCAGCGCGACTGTCGCTACTTTCGGGTGGCAGAGTGCGAGCGAAACTGGCGAGTAGAGGATGGTATCGACCACCATGATATCTCCCTCCCCACCGGCTGGCACCTCAACGTGGATAGGGTGCGGGTGTCGCCCATGCAGAAGAAGGAGAAGGCACTGGTGGCGGAGATGCGCCGCCACATCGCCAGGCTCCCCAGGCCGTCCGGTGGGAGAGCGCGTACCGGAACAAGGATTACTGGAAGAACTTCCTAGCATCAAAGTACAAGGCACGACGCTCGTCTTCATTCCGCGACGAGCTTCAGCCCTGCCAGTTCTACAAGGGCGTCCAAAACTTCTCCTCCTCCTCCTCCGACGATGACGAGGGTAAGGACGACGGCCACGTTGTCAAACAGGAAGAGGGTGCCCATCTACTGCCCCCGAGTACCAGCCGTCCTAACGGTCAGCTGCGACAAGGACACCATCCTCAATCAGGTCATCGCTGCGTCCGTGGAGAAGGAGGACGCCAAATTGGTTGGCTACCATGACGCCGTCCAGCTGACGGGATGGCCGCGGGAGACCAACGCCTCCCAGCCTCCTTCCCACCACTACCGGCATGGGTGCCACCGGTAGCTCCTCGACTAGGGATGGAACTAGCCGATCTAGTGCCACCGCCTCAGCCCGAGTGGCCAGTATGGCCCGAGCAGGTGATCAACCCACCGGCAACGACACATGCGCTGTCGCCCGAGACCTATGGGTGCCGCCGCCGTACATCGATATCATCTCCGATGACAAGGAGTAGATGGCCACGACTTCGCTGCAGGCCAAGGCTGCAGCTAGGGTTACCTTTTTCCCTTCTATTTTCTATGTAAATTATCTATGAATCTATGTAATTTTTTTAGCAAATTAGCATGTTGAATCACGCCAGCACTGGGATGCGCCAGCCACGGCCCAGATTTCTTCACGAACCAATCCATCCGAACCAAATCGGACGGTTTGGATCCGCGCTGAAGATAATCGAACTGTTGGAGATTGGTGAACACATCCCATCTCGCGATACCCTACGGTAGGCAGCATGAGACTGACTTGTGGGCTCCATTTGGTCGTCGTCAAGGTTGACCCAGATGGCCAGATGCAAACCATCCTCACGACACCGAATCTCGCACCACAGGACCATACCATCATCGTTCCCCAAGTCCCTCGCCGCCGCGCGATGCTCCAGCTCCGACGCAGCGTCATCCCCGACGTCCTCGATTCTCCCCCCTCCGCCTCTCCTATAGCATCTCTCCACCGCCTTCTCTCCGCCGCGGCGCCAGCCGTTTCCCCAGGCCCCCCGGTTGAGTACCTCGTCCAGACTACCTGTCGATCTTCGGATCCTACGAGAACCTGCTTCCGTTGCTCAAGCAGACCAGATACAGCCGCGAGAAGTTATCTTCAAGTACTCCACTTTGGCGGCGAGGAACTCCACTTCGGCAACGAGGACGAAAAATCACCGCCAAAGTTGGAGTACTCGAAGAAAACTTTTAGGTGGCCGGATGCTGAGGTGGGTATTGTTGTTTGTAAGACTCCAATGGTGCTGACAAGGTGAGGACGAGCTGCAGCTCGTGTTCGAGTTCCTTATCTCCAAGATGGGGTTGGAACCGGCCTTCTTATGGTCACTCTTATCCCCCCGTACTATCTTGTAAATTTTCTCAAGGAATATGGCTTCCTTGATTTTTCTCAAGGAACCCTCCAACTTTTTATATAGGACTTGCTATCTCCTCCAGATAGTATGGCTGGTAAAGACTAAGCCTCCTCCAGTTTGCACCAATCAAGGGGTTACATGTGTTTTTTTTGTTATGCCCAAGCAAGGGATCAGGTATGAATGAAGCTATGCTGTTAATTTGTTACTACTATATGTTAGCCCAGCAAATGGTTAGAATGTTTACTCTTAGTTTACTGTGGTATCCAGACTGCCTAGATTGATCTTAGGTGTTACATTTACAGGCTATGCTTTATACAAACAGAGTTACGCAACTAACAGGTGCAAGCTGGCTCTTCTAGTTGTCATTTAATTTGTTTTTTCAGTGTTGTAAAAATATACATACTGCCTGTACTGATGTCCTTCGTACTTAGACTTATTGATGTCGGATGTGATACTGCATGACGTGAATTATCAGCTATGCTAGGATTTTTCTGTCCTGAAAACAGATTGCTAAATCTATCTATCTATATATAACAATTTTTGTGCACATTATGTTTTGCTTCTGAACTCCTCTTTTCACTTAGGCATGAATGTGTTTCACAACTGAATATTTTCTTATTATGCTGTTTGTCCGCTTATGAGATGACAACAAAATTACATCTTACTGCTGTTCTCTGTAAGTCCAGTATCTTCATATGTGGTTGTTGATTGATCCACTATAATGCCGAAACCTTTTGGTAGCGGTACACTGATTCAATAGGTAATCAAGCTTGTCAAAAAATTCAGCAGCTATAGATGCTTGCTTGCTCCATGATATTTTGCTTTACCTTCATCACACCTACCCTGTATCTGATGTATTCTGTAATAACAAATCATTTAGAGCAAACTAGTATTTTCTTGACCTTGTGTTAGTAATAATTTATAGAAAACTGATATTTTCTTACCTTGTGTTATATGACTACTCCTGGGGTGGAAACACATTTGTAACTGATGTTCCATGAAAATGCATGTCTTCTATGATGCAATGCAGATGCTTTTCTGGTATGTGAAGAACAGATTTGAGACCTTTCTCACAGCTAGTGTAGCTCGCTTGATCAAGCTCTAGCTGGTGGAACCATGATGCTTGCTTGCACCACATGGTGTTGATTGACCTCTGTTTTGGCACGTGTGCTCCATCTGTTTGTTTGTATGTTCATCGGTTACTCATAAGAATTCTGAACATTTACAGGTCAGCAAGGGTGACAAATTCTTGTTTCTTTTCCATTATTTTGGCAACAACTGCTGGTATGGCAAATTGGCAATCCCATCCTTCTCTTGTTTTTTTCTCAATCTGGTTGGTTGTGAGCTTAGGCCTCGGAGAGACCAGGCGAGGAATCAAACCACATTTAAAGAAAATCAATTTCTGATACATATGTTGAAAGTAGAATGCTTGACAAGAAATTTGAGGACAATTCGAGATAACTCAAAACAACAGCGCATATATATAAGATAACAAGAAGTAAAAGATACAAGTACTTCCCTTTTTTTTCATATTCTGAGAAACAGGGGCAGAGCTACATGTGCTCACCATAGTGCTTGGTAGAAAATATTTTTCTATGCAATTGTGCCCAACAAATCATCCTGTGCACCACTCTATACCATGTAAACTGCAGCAGGTGACTCAGAATTTCACACACAAAGATAGCCATACACTCCATTGAACCATGATCGACGTCCTCCGCCCCTGCTGAGAAAGCCCAGTGAGGGCAAGGTAGCAACAAGTGAAATGTGGCAATTTTCTCTTTTAATACCATCAACGTATTGTGATTATCACGATGCAGTTTGTGGTTGGATCTTGAGTAATCCTTGCCTTGATAATACAAAGTTGACGATAGGTGTTGGAGTTAGCTTCATTGTTCTGGACCATTTGGAGAACGAGAAATTTGGTTTCTCCTCTTTTAATTAAGGGCATATTTTGATTTCTGTGCTTGTAGTCTTGTGAAGAAACAACGATTACATAGTACAGCAGTAGACGAGGAACTGTTCCTGTCAGATATGCACCCTCACGTTTGATGATGAACAGACAGAAATCCAGTATAACTTGGTGCTGCACTGTTTCCATAGCAAATTAATGTCTCCTTATTTTCTTTGACAATTTGGTGTAAGGGGTACATTAGTTACATGCTTGTAGACTAGTACTATCAGTTAAGAAAGAAAGCGTGGACCATCTAAAGCTTTAAGAAAACATGAACAGAACTTCCGCTGTGTTATCTTAGCCAAGAGATGATCCCAGAGATGTCTTATCATTTGCGGAATGAAGTATTTTTTTGGTTGTATCGAGTGCCATCCCACCTATTTAATTAAATCCCAGTTTTGACATGAATAACTTTTACATATTGCATTTCTGGAAGGCCGGGATTTGAGATAAAGCCAGATGGTTTGTCATGTAGTAGTATAGTATCTTGCAGAATTTCAAACATAGGAATAGTAGACATGTTGTGTACCTCAAATTAAGAAGCAAGCTAGCTGTGTGGGGGAAAGAATGGTGCACATTCCCCCCTGACGTGAGGTTGCATCTGTTGGTAATGAGACATGAGCTGTGTGCTTGCAGTAACACAAAGGAGATGGTCTATGCTATTACTGGTGAGGAGCTCTGATTTGAAATGAAGATCAGCCATGTGTCCCTTCTCTGGTACCTACCCAGTGGAATTATAGGAACAATATCAATGCATTGCAGGCGAGGGGAAAGGTTCGATTGGTGAGGTGACTTACCAGGTGAGAAGATGGGGGAGTTTTCCCTGAACCAGAAAGTGGGGGTGCAATATGAGCATATTGATTTACTGAATGTGGATGGTGCTTTCTTTCTTCCAGGATAAGATGTGTGCTGAGAGCCTGAGACTGCATGCAGATGCTGGGTGATTTCTCCTTCTTCAAGGAGATCGACAAGCCTTGAGCCACTAAGTTGCTTCTTCTTCTGTGTTAAGTAGACGTGAGGAAAAATCTTCCAGGAGATCGACAAGCCTTGACACACACAGACGTGAAAATGCCACTTAGTAGGTTTAGGAAGAAGGAGAAATCAACTTAGTAGGTAATCCTTTGCTTCTTCTTCTTCTACTGTGTCAAAGCCTGAGGAAGAATCTTTTTCTTATTCTTTCAACTTAGTAATTCATGAGGAGAATTAAATAGGCAAGTTGCATTTAATTCTTCCTCTGTGTTAAGTAGTAGATGTTTTAAAAATGTGTATTATAGCTGATTTTTTTACTGTTGCGCACTTGGTTCTTCATCGTAGGTTCAATTCCATATGGAGTCAGACTCTACTCGACGATGCTAAGTCAGGTTGATGACGCCCTGAAGCTTCCTCCAGTAACTAATACTATTTTTGACCTGGCGCCGGCGGCGTTTTTTCTTTTCATAGAAGAAGCTCCTTGTGAATTTTGCAAGCTATGTGCTGTATGTATTATTGTCTTAGAGATTGTATGTAACAAGTTGAATGAACCAGCGTCTGGTGATTTTAGTTAGCTGGTCTATATATTATATTCAGATCCATGCATATAACCAATTGGTGTGCTATAAATTTCTTGCTCACTGAATACGGGAAATACCATCTGATGGGTAGAGATGGAACTTTGGAACCTAAGGGTACCCTCTAGTTTAGTTAGTTCAAACAAATTAACTAAGTACTAGTTTTCTTAAAAAGTGGTATTTTGTCAAAAGTTAGTTTTTTTTTTGTACCAAGTAGGGTAAAGATAGAGATGGAACTTTGGAACCTTTAGGGTACCCTCTAGTTTAGCCTAGTCCAAACAAATGGACTAGTTTTCTCAAAAGTGGTATTTTGTCAAAAGTTAGTTCTTTTTTTTTTACTAAGTAGGGTAAAGGGTATAGGTATCCACTGCCATTTTTACTGATGAGTGAACCCTGTATATGACTCTGAATCATTCAGACCTGATGGCAGGAATCTTTCAGACCTTTTTTTTCTAGACTAGAAAAGAATCTTTCAGGCCTGATGATGGGCGGACAAGTTTTTTCCTATTCAGGGAACCGGCGAAAGAAGCTGAAAGGTAATTCTGCGTGAAGGCTCACCGGATCACAGCCCAATAACACGTTGGGCTCGAGGAATTCCTTCGTTGGGCTTTCTTTCACGGTGTCTGCTCTGTTCGACCAGACCAGATCACCAGAAGCCATCCCTTCCCTCAAAAAAAAAAAAAAAAACCAGAAGCCATTCCCTTCGGCCTTCTCCACAGTCTCTCTTGAACCGACCGGCGGCGCTCGTTCCCCTCGCCGCCGACGCAGCAACGCTGCCGCTTGCGCCATGCTCCGCCTCCGCAGCTGCATCCTCTCCCACCTCCTCTCTCCCCCCTGCGCCTCTCCCGTCCCACTCCCTTTCCGCCGCCTCCTCTCTGTCGCCGCCTCCGCCGTTTCCCGCAAACCTAGCTTCGATGTGAAGGAGTACCTCGTCGCCACCTGCGGCCTCACGCGAGCTCAGGCCCTCAAGGCCTCCGCGAAGCTCTCCCACCTCAGGTCCCCCAACAACCCCGACGCCGTCCTGGCCTACCTCGCCGGCCTCGGTCTGTCCAGCGCCGATGTCGCCGCCCTCGTGGCCAAGGACCCGCTGTTCCTCTGCACCGGCGTGGACAGAACTCTGGCACCTATTGTCGTCGACCTCACCGGCCTCGGCCTCTCACATACTGAGCTCACGCGCCTCCTTTTGCTCGCCCCTACCTGCTTCCGCAGTAAACGCGTCGTCTCCAGCCTACAGTACTATCTGTCGCTCATGGGCTCCTACGAGAACCTCCTCCGGGTGATCAAGCATAACCCCGGTATCCTCAACAGCAGCCTCGAGAAGGTGATCAAGCCCAATGCCGCGTTCCTCAAGGAGTGCGGACTAGCTGATTGCGACATTGCCAAGCTGTGCATCGCTAAGCCGAGGATGCTGGCGACCAACCCGGAGCGTCTCCAGGAGATGGCGGCGTGTGCCGAAGGTCTTGGAGTGCCCCGTCGGTCTGTGACGTTTAGGCACGCGTTGTGCGCTGTTGCGTCCCTAGGCAAGGAGAAGATTGCAGCCCAAGTGGATAACTTGAAGAGCACTTTCAGGTGGTCGGATGCCGAGGTCCGCGTTGCTTTTTCTAAGGTTCCAATAATGCTGACGAGATCTAATCTGCAGAGTAGGTCAGAATTCCTTATCTCCGAGGCGGGTTTGGAACCGACGTACATTGCTTATCGGCCCGCAATGCTCTCTTATAGCTTGGACGGCCGGCTCAGACCACGCTACTATGTTCTCAAGTTTCTTAAGGAAAATGGATTGCTAGATCATGGCCGTGACTACCATACTGCAGTCGCCTGCACCGAGAAGGTATTCGTGGAGAAGTTCATATGCCCTCACAAGGAAGCTGCACCGCACCTCGCTGAAGACTATGAAGCTGCTTGCAGAGGGGAAGTGCCGACTAGATTCAGATTTGCATGAACCAAGAATATGTATGTTGGTAACTGTATGCTACCCAAAAAAATATTCACTCTGTGTAGTAAGCTGGTAACTCTTGTTTTGGTGTCCATTGCCTGACTGAACGTTGGCTGTCTGATGTAGTATGTCTTTTTTATGTTGATTTGGTGTTTGTTGGTCCTAGATAAAACTGATAATCTTATTTGTGGGTCCTGGTATGCCATTACATCATTTAGCAGAAAAAGAAAGCATCACACTGCTATGAACTTTGGCATCCTCATGTCATATTGACACACACATTGGAACTATGATAGTGAGATGAGGGCATTCTGCAAAATGCTTTGAAGTGCCAGTGAGGAGTATATCTGCAGACTATATATATTTATGTTCTCAATGGACACTGCAGTATTTAATGCGATCCTCATTCTTTTCTTGGGGGTCCATCTATCTTTCTATGAAAGAAGGTTTTCATTTTGGCCATAAAGATACATGATGTCTCAAAATCTCCCTTTGGATGAAAATTTTGAACTTTTTTCAAGAGGAACAGTTTTGTATTTTGTTGATACCCACTGTGCTGATCATGGCCGAGTATGCATTTTTCATCTAGTTTATAGGTTGATTTCTCTAATCTTCTGAGATGAAAATCTCTATTCTTCCTGTAGTAGCTTTGTTTAGATTTTAACTATTCTGAAAGAGGAATTCATGATTTACTAGTTTGGATCAGTTTTTCCTTTATTTTTCCTCTGTATTTCTGAATGGCCTACCGGCTGATGCTTTAAGTTCTAGGTACAACTGATCCCAAAACTGAAAATGATATATACTACAGTTCATGTTTAGGGCCTGCTATCTCCTCCAAATACTATGGCCTAAATACCAAGCCTCCTCTGGTTTGCACCAATCAAGGTCTTACATCTGTTTTTGTAATCCCAAGCAAGGTAACATGTATGAATGGAGCCTAACTCTGTTGTTGTTAATTTGTTTGTTATATCATTATTTAAGCCTGGCAAATGGTTAGAATGTTTACCCTTGGTTTAGTGTGGTACCTAATCTGCCCAGATTGATCTCAGGTGTTACATTTACAGGCTATGTTTTTGTTTTATACTAACAGAGTTAGGCACTAACAGTTTTCACTTTTACTCAATGTCTCTAGGAGCATTGGACAACAAAGCTAGTACTTTTCAATGGACAGTTGAACTGGGCAGCAGCTTACAGTTTAGTTTTTGTTTGAAAAAAGGGCCCACATACCGGCAGGAGCTATGTACCTGGCGAGTTATGTTTTTTCATGTTAATTTGTATGTGTAAAATTTTATTGAGTCAACGGTGCATGAAAATATATTTCTTTAGTTGACAATGGACCACAACAAACATATCAAATTCTTTCTATTCATATTTATGGTGTGTAAGCAAGTAGATGTAGAATTCAAAGCCATTTGCTAATTGGTGGTTTATTTCCTCCTCAGGCATATATTTGGTTTCTTCTCTCTGCTGGTCTTACTAGAGCAATCTGTTATGGAAATGGTCTTATTAGAGCTTCTTTTTATGTGTAGGAATTTGGTGAATAGGACAGTCTCATGCGCGTTTGGTAAAAAGAAAAGGTTCAGCAAGTTAAACGTATGAGTAAAGCTATGTTGTCGTATCATGATTTGTGCCCAGCAAATAGTTATATTTACTGTCGGTTTAGTGTGGTATCTAATCTCCCTAGATTCAAGTGTTACATTTGCAAGCTATTCTTTATGCAAACCAGAGTTAGCGATTAACAGATGCATGGTTGCTCCCCTTGGTTGCATCTATATTCCAGTGTAGTAAAAACAATTCTTCACATCTATATTGATATTGTACTACAGAGCTTTGTTCCAAAATATTAATGCTGGATGTGATACTGGACAATATGTGTCATCAGCTATCTAGAATTTTCTATCGTGAGAACATATTGGAAAACCTCGCTGCCTTAGTTCACAATTTTTTATGCAATTATATTTTGCTTCCCTGGTCTGTAGGCTTGGGAAATCATGTTTTCATTTAGGCATGAATGTGCTTCACAACTCAATACTTCTGTTTGTTAGCTTGCAAGATGACAACAATATTGCATCTTACTGCTTGTTCTCTGCAAAAATCGGGTGTCTTAATGATAATGCTCGAGAGCTTTAGTAGTTGTCCATTTGTCCAATAGATAATCATACATTTGAGCTATTAAGAGTTGATTTGGGAGTCCTACTTCAAGAGATATGTTGCAGGCATAGTTGAATTATCATTTGCATTTCCCTGTCACAGACCAGTGTGATTGTCTTGCATGATCATCCTCCCTGCTATACATGAATGTTCGCATCTCCAACAAAACTGTTCTTATTTGTGATTTTGATACAAAAAGAAATGAAAATCTCTGCAAATAAAATTGGAATATTAAGAGCTTATTACGTACTGCAACTGCAACAAGTACTCATGATTTCAGAAGGTATACAGCAACACCCTGGCAATAGCACAAAAAGGGCATAGCCTTCAATGCACGTTTTGAACTATAAGTAAGAAAATCACTACCTTTTTTTTAGATCAAAAGGGCTTTTCTCCCTGGCTCCATTAATCAAAATGAAACCATAGTCTTTTCCTAGTGAAATTAAGACAGGTTCCAACCTTGAGAACAACTAGAACTAGATTTCCTCGGCTCTACCGCGCTGTTATCCAGGCACTAGGGCGCTACATGGACGAACAAGACCTGCCAGGGCACCGCCTTCCCTCACCTCGTGTCAGTGACAGAGCACAACGGTATTGGTCGGCATGCCTTGAGCTACCAAGTTGCTCTCATGTTATTCTGGTCTGGCACATTGCAACAAGCCTCTGTCAGGTGCAGCTTGAGCATGACCGAGGCAATATATATCAGTAATACAGGATTATTTAGGTTGTTTGGTGGAAATACAAGGACTGATCTTGCCGGCAACCTCAGCAAGGCAAATATGATGGCCAATCACTTGTCACGGTACTATCTCCACACCTCCTGATTTCCAAGCCCAACCTGCTGCCGGAAAACTTTTTGCGTCTAAGAAGCTACTCTTGGACACTATTCAGCAGTTGCATGTCGTCGCTTTTAACGATTTGCACAACATTAATGTTATGTCTTTGGCAAGCCACTGTTGCAGTTGGACTTATATATAAGCTCTTTTCATTAGTTTTCTCGACATTTCGGATGCTGTTATATTTGCTTACGGTTGTTTACAACTGAATATACCTCCTGGCATCCATCTCTTCTGATTGAATTTTGATATTGCAGATCATCTGGTGTGCTAACCAGATCAGGAAAAGAAGATAGGGTACTTGAGCGTTTTGATTGATCGATAGTATTGGCAGCCTTGACACCAGTTTTCTGCACTCAACAATTCAAGTACAGAGTATCTATGGGATGAAGTAATGCAGCGTGCCAGATCTGGGTCTCATTAGGAGACAAGGCTGTTGTACAAAAGTTTCACCATCTGGTTTGGTTTAAGCACCAGATATGTGAAGCAGCAATTTTTTCTGCCAACTCTTTGAGGCTTCTCTCAATAGGTACTTATTCAAACCTATCTCTATTTTCGTTTTTTTGTGGTTCCGTCCAGCTTCCCAGTTTTTAACGGTTGTTAGATACACATATATATGCATCTCTTTCTATGATACTCAAACCAAGTTGATGTACAATATGTCTAGAAGTTGGAGCGTTATCTCTTCTTTCAGACTTTGTTCTGGCTTGTGGTGTCAACTATCAACTATGTGTGTTTGGACTGCGCTGCATCTTCACAATGTCTTCAGCACCTAGTGATGATGTGTCATTGTTGAGTAAGTACAAGACATATAGCCAGACAAATCTGTAAAATCATAGGTTATCTTGATATCTTAGTGTCACCTTAGCAAGACAAGATTAACAACATCAATCTAAAAGAGTATGAATCAGAAGAATAGAGATGGGCTTCAGAGTTAGTGGCAGGCGGTGCCTCTGCTGTTAGTTGCGTCAACAAAAACTTGGGAGTCTTGGACACATTCATCGAGAAACACTGGTGAACTGATCTCTGGATGCATTGATGAATCCTTGAGACATGCCAGATGGAACCTGCATGAAAAGAATCATGCTCCAATAAGCTGAAAAGGCAGACAACCTGAACACGTGAGGCAATGGTATTAACAGAAGATAAAATCTCGCTTCGGAATTGAGAGAGAACTAAGTACCTAAAGTGGAATAAAATCAATGGTTTTGGAAGAGAAGAGTAGGCTGGTTGGGATGTGTGTTGACTGCTCTCTCAATAACAGCCTTTCCGGCCTCAACAATGTCAACTTCTCCCATTCGTACAATACATCCGATGGTAATGAGGCAGGGGAGGTTCTCTATACCAAAGTCTAGGGAGTTAGCTTCAACAATTTGCAGATAAATAATCTCGATTTTTTCTAGCTTGCGCATGGATCCTGCGGCAAACTTCAGATCTAAGAGGCCATAATTTGTATCGTATATAAAAATCCTCAAGAATTGGAACCCAGTTTCACCACAGATCCTAAGCCTTCCATTTGACTTTGTTTGCCCCTTCAGATGGAGAATGAGCAGACTGGGTAAGGCTCCAAGGATGTAGAGATCATCCTGCTCGACTAGCTCCACTTCAAGGTGTATCTGTTGGAGGTTCATGAGGGAACTCACCCATTTAGGAACCCGTGGAACGGGTGAATACATGATAAGTAGTTTCTCAAGGGTAAGCATGCACAAAGGTTCCTGTAAGAGGTTGCTTCCTTTCATAATAGTCAGAGAGCGAAGGTTATGGTGCTTAGCTTACATAGAGAAGAGATGATAGCTTTGTTGGACTCCTCCTGAGCCATATATGTATCCCGATTAGTGACACCATCAACTTCGCAATGTAGAAGGTTCAGATTCCTCAAATTATTTAGCTTGCCAAGGCCCCATAGGAAGTCCAATGGCTGAATGGAGACATCAACAAGTTCCAGTGACTCCAGTGCTTGCATCTTCGCAATCCCATCAGGAAATTTAACAATCTCGTCAACAAATAGATGAGATAATTTTCTGAGATCAACAATAGATGCAGGTAATTCCCTAACATAAGTGTCTCTTATGTGCATCATCTCTAAGCACCCCAGACGCCCGATTTGTTCTGGGAGCTTACGGATTCCTGTATTTTTTAGGTTCAGGTACCTCAGCTGGAACAACCTCACTATATTTTCAAGATGATGTCCTTCTAATTGGAGACAATCCTTCAAGTCGAGAACACGCAGATGTCTAAACTCCTCCAAAGAAGGTATTTCCACAGAATCTCCAAACACATGAAGTGATCGGATATGAGACAACAACATACCTGATGTTGGTATTGTTGATTTTCCTTTCTTGCCGACTTGTAGAGAGAGTCGCCGAACAACTTTGCTTTGTGTCCCGATTGACGGAAGGTGAACATCAAGTAATGTAACAAAGTTCTCTTCTATGGACTTAGATATGATGAAATCAAGAACTGTATCATGAGCTCGACAACTATTCACATTACCATATACATCTTTCTCTCCAGGTTGGATCAACCCCCTATTTATAAGCTCATTAAAATATCTTTCTCCAATGTCATGTGCTGTATATCTTCCTTCTTTACGAACGAATCCTTCACCTACCCACCTCCTTATCAGACATTCCTTCTTAATAATACAATCTTCTGGAAATGTACTCAGGTATAATAGGCAAGTTCTTAGATGAGGAGGCAGATCAAAGTAACTAAGTGACACTATCCTCATCATTCTTTCGACACTGGCATTTCTTTCAAGTGCACGACCAACCGAATTTTTTACTTGATTCCATATATCAACTGTTCTTTCTCTGTTAGCCAACAAACCAGATATAGCAATGATTGCAAGAGGTAAGCCATCACATTTCTTCAAAATTTCATTAGAAACTTTTTCAAGGTGTGAAGGGCAATCTTCATCATACTGAAATACTCTTCTGTAAAATAGTTGCCTTGAATGCACTATATTAAGAGGCCTTATAGAATAAATTTTACCACTAAATGATGAACGACATGATTCAGCAACATCATTTATACGGGTAGTGGTGATTATGACACTACCAGAACTAGTCATGGGGAATGCAAGCTTAATAACGCCCCATGTATCCACATCCCATATATCGTCAACAACAACAAAATACCTGCACATGGATTCATAGGTGATATTAGTGTGACATTAATAAAACGATTGTACAGCCAGAAAATATATGTAAAATAAACTTGTTCACATTGACAACATAAGATGTAGAGTGTAAGGTATCTGATACGAGTGCTAAAATCACATATAATATGGACATTATTCTGATGTGTAAATTGATCCCTGTTAATTAGTTTGGCAGATCTTGTGGAGCTGGATGATACGCAACAGCTTAAACAGGAGGAATGAGTACAAGACACATAAAAAAGTGATTAATATATTACAAGGATACACCAGTTCATACAAGAGATGGATGGAAACATTATGACGAATAACCGTATAGACTTAACTGGCCTAGAATGGGATTTTGATTAGATAGTTATAAGCAATGAATAAAGAATCTAGCTTGGTGTGGAACAAAACATCAGAGGATGTAGAATCAAGAAAAGCTACATTGTACTTACATACGGCAAACGACATAGTTCATCAAGAATAGCAACAAGTCTTAGAAACAACCAAATCAACACAACACAGAGACATCACACCAGCTTCTGACAACAAGACTTAGGGGATCACTTAATTATTTTAAAGCTAGCATTAGGAAGCGACTAGTACTAGCCTGAACCCATTGACGAGCTGATCTCTCGCCTATTGTATTGGAGTGAAAATTTTGTCGAATACCCTTTTATTTTTTTTGCGCCGGATGCACCGAATCAGTAGCATTACCAAAGAATTAAAGGTCCATGGGCTACTCGATTTAATTGTTAACACAACGTGATGTCATATGATGAATGGAGAGCGTATTATTTCTAAGATGCTAGTACAATATAAAAACAATAGAAAAGGGACAATTGCTGGTGGTGTAATGTCTAGTGTCACTGGTCAATCATATCAAAATTAGCCATAACTAAGTTTGGCCACCTGCCTGGGGAGTTTATATAAAAAATCAACACAATCTTCGCTAAAACATTTCTAATACTAAATGGAAATATGAACATAAAATCACATGGAACTGTTCTTGAAATTACTGGTATGACAAATTGCTTAATTACATATATTTGAGGATGACAAGTTAAACACAATATAGAAACTATACCTTTTGTTTGCTAGGAAATATGTAATCTTGCGAATGAGTTGTTGTGTACTCCCTGCTTCAGTGGCAGCATAATCTTGACCACTAATTTCACTAAGAATAATTCTTAGAATATTCATCATGTCTGGATTTCGCGACACTGATAAGAAGGCCCGACACTCGAATTCTCCTTTGAAATGTTGATACACTTGGTTTGCAAGCGTTGTCTTGCCCATGCCTCCTAATCCAACAATGGAGACCAACTTCAAGTGTTGCTGCACTGAAGCACGTCCATCCTCTTGAGTCAGTATCCTGATTAACTCAGCCTTGGGCTTGTCAATTCCAACAAGCTCCGAGGCATGCTCAAAGATAGCAAGAGCACGAGGGTCAACAGTTGCAATTTTTGTGCTAGAAATAGCGACACCAGTTTTGTACCTTTGATTCCTCTCGCCCACCTCAGTGATTTGTTTCTTCAAGTCATGGATCTCGTGGCCTATCCGACGGCGAGCTTTTATCTCGCCCCACTTCCCTAGCGAGTGTTTGATCTTCTCCATGAAGCCTTCTGGCTTTGTGTCCTTCTCACCAACGCTTTGCATGAAATCGTCGATGTAGTCTTCCATGTCGTACGACAACTCTCGCACCTCATTCATCCAAACTTTATCCTGCACATCAGGATCCTCCTCCTCTGACATCTTCATGAGAAAGGCGTCCATTGCAGTGAGTTCGTAAGCGAGGTACTTGATATCTTTGCGCGCCTCCTTGAAATGTTTGTACTTGTCACCGAGCAGAGTACCCAGCTTCCCCAAGACGTGTTTCAGGACCCCTGTCGCTGCACTGACCAGAGCCGCCTCCATGGCTGCACGACATGCAAGCTCGGTTAATCTGTGTGGAACTGTGGATGCAGCGTCGAATGAACTTAATTGTGCGCTTTTACTACAACGATTAATCCAAGTAAGCAAAGTTTTTGTAGAAAAACAATAACTATTGTATTCATCATGCTAGAACTTGATTTAAAATGTTTTCAACATAGACCATGTTATTCATTGAGATGCATATGTTAATAAGTTCCTAGACATGAAAAATCAGATTTTTTACATAGAAGTATATAAAAGATCAACTTTTAGATGTTTCGACCAACTAATGAAATGCTATACCTGCTTGCAAGGTGACGTGAATAAAACATATGTTATACAATTAAACTAAAGGAGAAGCACAACAGAGGAGATGAGACCGTCATGCCTAACGGGATCGACCTGCAGCTGAGGATGGCTGGGCTCAAGCTGCGGCCATGGCAAAATGGAGGATACCTGACAGGAGAGACCGGCGGCGGCGATGCAAGTGCAGCACAGCAGCGCACAAGAGGAAGCCAGAGGACTTTGGTGCAATGAACAAAGAGGAGACCATCTTGCTTATTAGCTGTCCAGACGAGTAGCTAGACCAACCAGCTAACCACCAACTTGGACTTTGACTTCTGTTCCGCACCGTAGTTTCGAAATCACGTGGGGCTTGTCTTGCATATTGCCGTGCCACAACAGAGCGAAGAAAAGTCTGAAATTTGCGAAGGCAAAACGGGCTTAGACCAGATGGTGTCATGGTTATTTCTCAGCTCAGCATTCGCTGTTGGCGTTAGGTAGACATAACGACTTGACCTAGAAAGAAAACTGGACCAAATTGCATAACAAAACCAAGGCACTGCCAATTATTTCTCCTATTAGGTAGACATAACGACAACATGTAGAATAAAGAAAACAGCAACATGAATATACTGAAACCAAGGCACTGCCAATTAGTGCTCGTGTTAGGCCAATTAGTGCTCGTGTTAGGTAGAGTTTCTGCAAGCCGTACCTAGCTGGGATGGGGATGGGGACGGCTGTAGCGTGGCTCCCCTGCACCTCACCTCGACGCCGGCGAAGCTTGCAAGGCGAGACGAGCGCGAGCAGTGGCGGTGGCAGCAGTGAGAGAAAAGGGGATCTGTAGTAGTCGTGGTAGGGACGTGTGTGTTCCCTCTCCTCCTTGGATTTGAATATGCCTAATGCACAACAAAGATTCCTCCACGTCGCCAGCTAGTAATTCATGTTTCATTGTTGTTTGCCTAATTGGATGTTGGTTGTCTGCCTGTTACATGCTGGTATGTTGCCCATTGCTAACTAAAAGCTGTATGTTGATTCATGAGTCCTAGTATTTCCATTACACCAATGAGTAGAGAAGAGAGCATGGTATGGTTGTGAACTTATTAATCCCCATGTTATATGGACACACATATTGGAACTAAATGAGTGTTCATGCCATTCTGCAAATGCGTCGAAGTATCAGTAAGTATGTACTCTTGGTATCTGTATGAGGTTCTGATATGGAAGCAGCGGAGTGTTCTGAAATGCTCCTTGCAGTTTCCAGTGCATTCTCTAATCTATCTTTCTGTGAAAGGCATTCCTCAGTTTAGATTTTGTGGGATCAATTTTAGAACCATGTACGGAATGCCATATCTTCATCACACATTTTCTGGTTAGATCTCACTTTTTTAGTTACATGCATGTATTAAGTGTTATAAGTGCATATTTGTAGAATCTTGCAGAATTTCAAACACATGAATAGTAGAGATGTTTTGTATATATCAAATTTAAGAACCATGCTAGCTGTTTGAGGAGAGGATGGTGCTCATTTGTCTGTTCCTGATATGAGGCTGTAGAAGCCGGAAGAGATGAGATTTCAGCTATGTGCTTGCAGTTACAGAAATGGAGATGGTGATCTGGTGAAGAATTCAAGTTCGAAACGAAAATTGGTTGTGTGTCTTCTCTGGTGCATAGCTTCGGGAGTTTTACAGACAAGATTAATTCAATGCTGGCGTGGGGAAGGGGTCGATTGAATGAAGCAGGTGAGAAGATGAGGAGTTTCTCCTTGAACAAAACTAAGATGCTTGTAGGCTGCTGCACAAGAGGTCGAAAATCTTACAGTATCTGGCAGAAGAAAAGAGGCTCTTCTGTGTGCCCAGGAAAGTCAACTGTGGGGGGTCTGCGGTCATACTTGTTTACAACTTGGTGATAAGGTTTGTTTAGCTTAATTTAAGTTTTTTCTTTCATTTGGAGCTGTTTGCTTGATTTGATTGTCAGTTTCCAATTCCCTCAATCAGTTTTCTTTCTCCTTCATCTAACTGTCGGTTCAGTTCTATGTGGATACCATGAAGGAAACATCTCACTTCCACTTGAAATATAGGTCACATTTGCGAACATTGTTGTGCCTTCCCCTTGATGCTTAACCTTCATATGTTCTTCATGTAAAGAACAACCACAACATCAACGATGGTAAGGTGCAGCTAACAGCCTATGGAGGCCATATGAAAGAGTCGCTGTTGCCCTTTTTCTATGGTGTAGGTCCTGTCTGTCCCATGTTATTATGTTTCATTTATACTCCGTTTAAAATATTTGCCCGCTCACCTATGAGGAAGAGAATGAAAAGTTCACAAGGGTTGTTAACAAATTGTTTGAAGCATATGTCTCTATTTCAAAGAAGACAACCAGCAGCAATACTATCGTGTGTCAAGGGTCTTCTCAACCTGATTTTGCTGTAGATGATGGTTTTGATTCATTTCTGAATAGTAGAAGAAAAAATTCAGTTTGTTGTACGAAAACTGAGTTGGAAGTATATCTAGAGCAAGATCTAGCGCCTAGAGCAGATAAATTTTAACATCTTGTCATGGTGGAAGGACAATCAAGTTGACTATCATGTGTTGTCTAAGCTTGCTCGAGATATCTTATCTATTCAAGTGTCAACAATTGCTTCCGAGTCGGCATTCAGTGCCGGTGGATGCATGGGTTGTTGACCCATTTCGTACTCTCCTTGATTCTGAGACCGTACAAATTTTAATTTGTTCTAAAGATTGGATTGCAGCATCGAAAGGTAACTTTTTTAACTTCACCTTAACAGTGGAATGTGCATCATGTGAGAAATAAGACTAATAAGTTAGCATTTAACTTATCATTTAGGTGGTGAAATTAAATCTGTCCTCAAGAATATGGACATGGAGAGCATGGAGCAATGCTTTGCAACCATTGTGCACATGGTTTGTATTTTATTATCTTCTGTGATTTGTATTATGTGAACTACTCATGAGGGATCATGAAATCTGATTATTTTGATTTCTTGTGTTTGTAGTTGGAGTACCAAGAAAATGATGATAGTGTTGTGGATCTGGAGGATTTTCTAGACGATGAAGTCGACGAATGAATGTTGCAGTGTCGGAATGAAACTATTACTCACCTTCCTATTTACATTTACAGTTTGAAGTATTTGTATCGTGGATGTTTTGTTGAACCATGTGAAAACTTATGTGTCAAAGTGAACTATGTGATGTGAGTTAAGTTGAACCACTGTATGTTTTTGTATGTCCATTCTCAACTCAAAGTCCAACTGGGTTTTGCTATATTTGCATTGCACGTGCCTTGGCTGTGCAACCGAAGTTATTTCCTCATAATGTTAGGGTAAATCTATTCTCAGACCGGTCTAAGAAAAACCAAACTTGGCGGACGTTCACCCCGCGTGATTCTCTTCTCTTCTTTCTAATTCTATGCATGCACTAAAACCAAATTGCTGATATCATCAACATTTAATGCAGAAATCCATATATTTAAAAAACTTTATAGCTCAAACTATTTGTCTAATTTAGAATCCATTTTTATCGTTGGGCTAGTCGCGACGAAATCTTCGAAACTAGATCCCATCTTGATATGTTTTGATAAAATTTTATTTTAACTAAAAGGTTATCCATCCTTAACATGTGAGTTATCTATGTCATAATATATAAGTTATCCACCTATAATATGTAAGTTATCCATCATATAAATGGTTGGATCGATGCATTCTCGTATTTCTTACGAGGATAGTTTTTGTATTTTTTTGCCTCATGAAACCTTGGTTGACCCATGTATTTTAGTCTAGTTCATTAAATATGAGCTACGAGCTAGTTTAATTGGGACGCAATAATCTAGGTATTAGTGTGCCGTCAATGCGTTAGCATCTCGACGGACGAGTAAGGCTCGGTACCATAACACGTTTCGTCACTCGTATGCTACGAGAACGGCTACAAGTAATTGCTATGAGAGGGCTACGAGTAAGGCTCGGTACCATAACACGTTTCGTCACTCGTATACTACGAGAGCGGCTACGAGTAATTGCTATGAGAGCGGCTACGAGTAAGGCTCGGTACCATAATCCCTAATGCTTTAGTACATACGCTACGAGAGCGGCGATGAGCAACGAGGCCGAGACGTTAGAATAACATTTTATATTCTGTTCGTATTTAAATTTTTATAGTAATGAATAACTTACATGTTATTTGGTGGATAATTTACATGCTCAAGCTTGGATAACTCTCGTGTTACAGATGGATAACTTATGGGTAATAAAAAAGTTATCCACCCATAACACGTGACAAAATAACTTACATGCTCAAGCTTGGATAACTTCGTACATTTTGTAGTAGTGGATAACTTACATGTTATTGGGTGGATAACTTACATGCTAAAACCCGGATAACTCCTGTATTACGGGTGGATAAGTTTTGATCCAAAAAAATATATCAGAACATACCAACATGCGATCTAGTTTCGAATATCTCGTCACGACTAGACTAATGGTGAAAACAGACCTTAATTCGAACAAACTGTTTGACCTAGAAAACATTTTGAATTTTTGTTTTAAATTCAGCTGGCTAATCGATTTTTATCCCGCGCTTGGCTGGTGTCCGCCCGATTTTGCCATTCATAAGACGGTTGCCAGGTAGTAAAGTCCTAATGTTACTACTCCGCAAACAGTGAATTTTTATATCTATCAACCTGTATATAACCATGATATTATATCATATACTCTCTCTGTCCTAAAAAAGATGTCTCAAGTTTGTTTAAACTTGAATGTATCTATATACTAAAGAACGGAGGGAGTATTTGATTTCATCTTAGAAACTGAACAAGTTTATCTATTTGGTTGAGTTTTTTTTTCAATTATTCAAGTGGTTTGTTAGTTTTGACAAACATCCGTTTTCCGTTTCGTGTATGTGCCGTATTCGGTCCGCATCCATTCTCACTAGTAATTGTTTCCAGTTTTTATGTATTTGTTTCTCTTTCCATAAAAGAATATAAAAGCAAATGTGGCACCACTTTTTTTTTTTTAGAGAATGTCGGCACTTTATTGATTAATGAACATCAGTACATAGTACATCGTGGATGCAATCCGGAATTACAAAGAAAATTATACAAACTAAGTGTTCACAACTACGAGCTAAAGTGTGCGCCGCCACATTCGTCCGTCGACCAACATGCTTGAAGGAACAGGAGTTAAACTCAGTTGCTAGGTTTTTGATATTAGCAATCACTGAGCCAACGTCCGACCGATCCTGAATTGGATAATTGATACGTTGTATCGCAGACAAACAATCTGAAGCAAGGACTATGTCCTGGAAGCCGTTGTTCGCTGCTACCGTCAGGGCCCGTCTAATTGCCATAGTCTCGGCGAGTTCAGGGGAAGAAATGCCATCCAAACCTTCAGAAGCTGCCAGCATGAATGCACCTGTAGAATCTCGGATCACTGCAGCCCATCCCATTCTGGACTTGCTTGGAACGAGAGCTGCATCTACATTGACACAAACTTTGCCTGCAGGTGGTGGACTCCAACGCTGAACCAAGTTGGGATCACGCCTATTAGCAGGTTTGGGTTTGAAACAATGCAAGATGATGTTCTCCACATACGCTTTGATCTTCCCAGCGACGCGCTCCGGATGCAACATACCTTTGTCATTTCTTGCGTCGTTACGTGCCTCCCAGATGTGCCAGCACGTAACTGCAAGGGCTGTTGCCTGAACATCAGAACCTCGACCAAGAAACTCGAACATCTACTGCTTCATGTTCCTCAAAGATTTCCTGGCTAGGCAAAGAGGGAAAGCTTCCTTCACATATTTCCATACAGACCGAGCAAAAGGACACATCAGGAACAAGTGTTCAACTCTTTCAGATTTCCCACAGAAAATACATTCATCCTTTCCTGAAATGTGTCTATGTTGTAACTGAAAACCTGTAGGTAAGCAGTCGTGAACCATGCGCCAAAGCACAATGTTCATTTTTTTTGGTGCTTGGATAGCCTACAATTTCTTCCAATCCTTGGCTTGAGTCTCAATATCTGAATTACTCCCACTACCACCAGTAGCATGTGTGGTGAAAAAGGATTCAGTTCGTGCAAGGTTGTAGGCTGATCTGACGGAGTACAGACCAAACTTTGCATGAGGCCAAGAAGCAAAATCTTCACTACCGTGTTGACTGATAGGGATCTGTTGGATAACAGCTGCCACATCCTCTGTGAAGAAGAATCTAACAGTAGTCATGTTCCACGCAGACCCTGTCTCGTTCATCAATGATCGGACAAAAGCACCCTCTGGCATATCTTTCAAAGTAGTAAAGGTACCAGGTTGAAAGCCAGGTATCCAGTTATCGAGCATAACTTTGATGCGATTTCCATTGCCTACTCTCCATCTGATTCCTTTCATTACTAGTTCACGGCCGAAGAGGATTGACCGCCAGGTGAAAGAAGAGGCTCTTGGTTTCCCAGCTGAAAGAAAATCAGAATGAGGGAAGTAACGTCCTTTTAAAACCCGAGCACATAGAGAATCTGGAATAGTGATCATTCTCCAACATTGTTTGCCCAGCATGGCTTGATTAAAAAGGACAAAATCTCGGAAACCCATACCACCGAATGATTTCGGCGCTGACATCCACTCCCATGAACGCCAATGCATCTTTTTTCGACCATCTTCGAAACCCCACCAGTGGTTAGCAATACTAGTCTTCATCTTATTGCAAATTCCCACAGGCACTTGAAAGCAGCTCATGATATAATTGGATAAGGATTGAGCCACTGACTTCAGTTGTGTCTCTTTGCCAGCGCGTGAAAGAGGTCTGTCACTCCATGTGTTAACACTCTTCCACACTCTGTCATGAAGGAAGTTGAACGACGAGGAGACCGCACGTGCAATTTCGGTCGGCATGCCTAAGTATGTGTCCTGTAGAACCTCATTCTCCACTTCTAGGGCCACTTTCACAGCATGCTTAACATTTTCTGGACATTTTTTTTCCAAACAAGAGAGAGGACTTCTGAAGATTGATCTTCTGTCCTGACGCTTCACAGTAGGTGTTCAAAGCATCCTTCAAAGCACCCACACTCTGTTGGTCACTCCTTGTGAAGAAAATACTGTCGTCTGCGAAGAGGAGGTGTGATATAGGGGGTCCTTGTTGTCCGTTGCGTAAACCATGTAGCTCACCAAGGCCCTCTTTCTTCTGCAGCAAACAGGATAATCCTTCGGTACAAAGGAGGAACAAATATTGACTGATCGGATCCCCTTGCCGGATCCCTCGTGATGGAATAACAGGTGGGGTCAAATCTCCATTCACCTTAACCGCATACCTAGCGTTCGTGACGCACCTCATAACAGAGGAGATCCAACTAGGAGCGAAACCGAGCTTGGTGAGGCAACCATGGAGGTGGTCCCACTCGATGCGGTCATACGCTTTCATCATGTCGATCTTTAGCGCAAAAAAGGGCTTCTTGCTGTTTTGTTTGCGGATAGTATGCAAACACTCGTAAGCAATAAAGGAACTGTCAGTAATCAAACGTCCAGGTATGAAAGCACTCTGAAACTCTGAAATGATATCCGGCAATATAACCTTGAGTCTATTAGCTAGTACCTTCGAAGCAAGCTTATACAATACATTGCACAAACTTATAGGTCTGAACTTGGATAGATGTTGGGCCTTAGATACCTTTGGTATGAGGACGATGATCGAATCACATAGCCCTTCTGGAATCTCGGACCCATTCAGGAAACCTCGGACAGCATCACATATCTCCTCCTGGATTAACTCCCAATGAGTTTGGTAAAACAGGGCTGGGAACCCGTCTGGGCCAGGTGCCTTTGTGGGGCCCATTTGAAATAGAGCTGCTCGAATTTCTTCATTTGTGTACGGTTTACACAAACCATCATTCATCTAGTCATCGACTTTTGCTGGGATCGACTCAAGAATGTTATCCATAGCTGGGCTTATAGCTCCTATGCAACGTCTTTACATGGAATTGGAAGGAACACGACATCGTTGAAAAGAATAGCTCGCACGCGACACTTCTGAAGCGGCAAATAGCTCCCGTGCGACACTTCCACTTAACCCCACGAGACCGTCAACGAATTCGAATCAGCTGAGCACAGTAGGACCCACAGCCTCTCCACGTCACGGCGGAACTCACCTGATGTCCACCTCATATCGTGGGACCCACCCTGTGGTTGAAGAGAGCCGTTGGCCCCGATCCGTCCCCGCACCCGAGCACTCCCGCCACCGTTCCAGCATCTCATCCCCTTCTGTTTTCTTCTCCGGCGAGCAAGTGCGGCAACGCCGGCGAGGGATGTCGAGCTCTGCTTCCTCCCACCGCTCATGGCCTCGGTATGGTGCGGTGCCGATGAGGAGGTGCCCCGATTGCCCCCGTACCGCGCCCCTGAAGCGGCTTGTCACATCCACCGACAAGAACGGCAACATTGGTCGGGAATTTGTGAAGTGTGAGAGCAAGCCTGAGCCGGGAAAGGTGAGATCTGAGTGTTCCGAGCGCCAATTTCTCGCTTTTCTTTCGAAATTTCATGCATTTCATCGAATTTGGGATTTAGGGTTCATCTCTGCGATTTCAGGAACTGCCAAAATGTGGGCATTTTGAGTGGCTTGATGAGTACATCGAGCGAATTGGGGTGGAGGTAGCATCCCGGGAGCTCGAAAACCCGTCCGTGGTGGAGCAATTGGGATGTGGCAACCCCATTTCCGCTGGTACTACGGTGGATGCGGAAGTGAAGTCCGAGCTAAAGAAGATGAACAAGCAGCTAAGGCAAATCATCGAATTGAAGAAGCAGGATAATCTGATGGCCGGTTTTTTTTATTTTTGTGTAATTTCTCTCGGATTAGTTTATCTCCTCATCGTTAGTCATTAGACAGCGCAGTCAGTGTTCGAGTGATGCTTTGTAATGGATGTAATGGTCTATGTCTTTGGCTTGAATAAAATGCAACACAAATTCGGGCTAATTTTGAGCTGCTCTGTTTTCGAAATCAGTGTTTCTTCAGTTTCGTGAGTGTTCCTTTTATCAGTGTGCAGGGGGCGCCCGTGTGCAGGGGAGGGAGAGGGGTTGAAAAGTAAAAAAACAATTGACAAGGATTGAAAAAGGCCAGACCCAAATATAACTTAGCCATGCCAAAATGGACGTATCCAGGCCCAATAGTAACTATATGTTGATTGGGCAAAAAAAAATGGTACTCACGTTACAATCTAAATAGGAGCGTGTGGATCTGCAGATACTCGTGCTCAGGTTGCAATCTTTTTTTTTGCAAAAGTAAATATATAAATGAAGTCCAAGGACATCCATTTAACTAACATAACTTGGGCGCTCCTTTAACTTATGTAAATATGTAAATGTCTTATTTGAAAATGAACCATGTGTTGTATGAACTTGTTTTTGTGTCTTTTGTTTTATACACTTGTAAATATATAAATATTGCACGAGTATTATATGAACTTGTTTTTGTGTCTTTTGTTTTATACACTTGTAAATATATAAATATTGCACTTGTATTATATGAACTTGTTTTTGTGTGTTTTGTTTTATACACTTGTAAATATATAAATATTGCACGAGTATTATATGAACTTGTTTTTGTGTCTTTTGTTTTATACACTTGTAAATATATAAATATTGCACGAGTATTATATGAACTTGTTTTTGTGTCTTTTGTTTTATACACTTGTAAATATATAAATATTGCACGAGTATTATATGAACTTGTTTTTGTGTCTTTTGTTTTATACACTTGTTGTTTTGGGTGTTTTGACAAATGACAATACAATAAAACACAGATTACAATGAAACAAGGGATGGAATAGGCGCAATAATATTACAATAAAACACAGATAACATTACTTATATTAGATAGGGGGGATCGATAACATTACAATAAAAATAAAAAGGTACAATAATATAGAAGGGGCGGAATAGGCGCCCCGCCTAAACCCTGGGCTAGCCCCTAAACCCTAACCCCCTACTCCATCGGCGGTGGAGGCGGTGCCGGTGCAGCCGCATTCCACGCCTCCAGCCTCTCCCGCTGGTCCCGCTTCCGTTGCTCCTCCCGGAAGGCCCGGCCATTGGCCTCCCGTTGCTCCTCCTCCTGCCGTCTGCGCCTTTTATTCAAGGTGCGCTGGGCCTCCTTCTCCTCCCACCTGGCGATGGAAGCCTCCTGCCTTGCCTCCTCCTTCGCCGCCTTAGCCCAGTAGGCTTCGGAGGGGAGGTCGCCGCCGCCGGGGAGGTTGGGGACGGGGTTGTGGACGATGGGGCCCTGGTCTCCCCAGGGGCAGGGCGGGGACTTCTTCTCCTTCTTCTTGCCACGCTTGGGGCGCGTGAGCGCCCGCTGCTCCCACCACTGCTTGTGGTCCGGGTGGTTATCCTCGTCGCTTAGTTCGGTGTCGGAAGGGAGGCGGAAGGGGGAGGTCGCCATGGTCGGAGTGTTTGGGGGGCGGCTGGGAGGAGGCAAAGGGACGGGACCGAGGTTGAAGAGATGAGGGGCAAGATGAGATGAGGAGGCAAAGGCGTTTTGCCTATTTATTGAGGGCGGAGCGTGAAGGGCGGCGTGGGAATCCAGCGTCGCGTTGGCGCAGACGCCGAGACGATACGCATGCGCTGCGTTGCCCCTGCATGCATGATCAATGCGAAAGAGACGGGAAGCGGGGCAGCGGGCGTGATCAATGCGAAAGAGAGAAAAAAATAGCTAGGATGCGACGCCCCCGCCCCTGCATGCATGCATGTGCATTAATGCGAAAGAGAGAAAAAAACGTCCAAGGTAGTTGTTCATTGGCAGTGAAAAATAAAAGGGAAAATATAATTTGGCCTTGATTTACTTCGGTAATAAATGCAGGAATCTAGTACCAAGGTACTCGTTCGTTTTTACACACACAAGAAAAATCGGTGGGAGTAATATTGACTTTTTGTATGGCGCATGAACCAGATGTGGTATCATGCAAAGTCTCATTTATTACAATGAACCTGAGGGGAGTAAGTTTGATTGGAGAAAGTTGTTACACGTAAATTTATTTAATGCGACGGAGGGAGTAAATACGCTGCAGCGCTGTTGGACGTAAAATAGCTAGACTGCGACGCTAGGGGCAGCTGCATGCCCGCATGGTGCAGCCCGCCCCGCCCAGCGCCCTCGCATGCCACGCTCGCATGCCACGCTGTTGCACGTAAAAACGATGAAGCCAATCAGATTCCAGAATCATCCATCCCACGGATCGCCAAGAGCTAGCCACGAAATCCTTCTAAGAGACGCCAACCAATCAGGTTGCAGAACAAGCCCTTCCACGGATCGCCCAGAGCCACCCGCGGAATCCTTCTAGAAGACGCGATCGGACGGCCACAGTGTCGCGCTAGGGTTAGATCTACAGTCCTCATTCGGCCTTAGGGTTAGCGGGGTTTAGGATGCAGTCAACGGGGTTTCACAAGTTTGACCAAACATTCAAATGTGCATAACTAATTCAAAAAAAATCAAAAACATACAAAACCTTCGCATGGTGTCATGTTATGTCACATAGTTGTGAGGAAAAATATCAAACTTGGTCTATTGATCATATTTCAAAAAAACCTTCACAAAATGACCTATCTCCTCCGAGGTTTTCTGGCTTTCGGGTCAAATGACCAATGATATGGCTAGAATCAAGGCATAGTTTGTGATAATGTGCCCATATTTGGCATGCATGTCTATAATGGGATGACTAACAATGTTGTAGCACAAAGTTTTCCTTTTCGACGCACAGAAAAATCATTTTCTATTTTTTGAGTGCCGAAAGAGGGGGGGATTTGTGAAGCAACCACCAAATTGAAGTTTCAAAATGGTAACATCCTATTTTTCAAAAATACTAGACCACCTATAATGTACAATTTCCCAACCTGAGTATCTCAAACCTTTTATTCCATCCCTGGTGAAAAAGACAAATCCTGCCGAATCGGCTGGAAGTGGGTAAGATATGAACTACAGGTACATGATTCCAAGCTGATGATTTTTTGTAAAAATAATTTTTAGGTTCACAACATGCTATTTCATCAGAGATCCAATGCTAGTTTTGCGAGCCTCAGCCCCTAGCTAAGAATATTTATGAAAACCCTTCAAGTTTGACCAGACATTCAAATGTGCATAACTAATTCAAAAAAAATCAAAAAAATACAAAACCTTCGCATGGTGTCATGCTATGTGACATAGTTCTGAGGAAAAATATCTAACTTGGTTTTAGAAATGGTCGAAAAAAAACTTGCTTAGAAATGGGGTGGTTTACCCTAGCTTTGGAGCCCATTTCTACCCCATTTTGGGTGAGGGTGAGTTGTACTTCACAAAAGGGATTAGGGTGAGGATGAGTTGTATTGTACATATGAGAAAAACGTTGGAAGCTCATACAAACATAGAAAAGTGACATAGCTACATATGTTGAAATTCAAATTTACCATCATATTTGAATTTTGTCCAAATTATCAACAAGTGACAAATTATTATAATAACAAATGTTTACAACAACAAGTGCCAAATTATTACAACAACAAGTGTCAAATGTTTACAACAATAACAAATGTTTACAATAACAAATGTCTATTTCTTTTGGCTCTTCTTACCCCTCGTTTTCTTCTCCTTCACAAGTTTCACACCACACAATAGGTTTATGCTCTTCTTTTTCTTACCATTACCATCTGGCCTCCCCACAGCACGTCCAAGAGTCTCCTTCACCTCCTGCACCTCCTCAACAACCTCATGATCATGATCCAGAGCCTCATCAACATGGTCACTTTGCACCAGAGCCTCAACAACATGGTCACTTTGCACCAGAGCCTCAACAACTTGGTCAGTTTGCACCAGAGCTTCAACAATAGGCTCATTTTGCACCAGAGCCTCAACAACAGGCTCATTTTGCACCAGAGCCTCAACAACAGGCTCATTTTGCACTAGAGCCTCAACAACAGGCTCATTTTGCCCCTCATTTTGCACCAGAGCTTCCAAATCAGAAACGGTGTGCCCTAAAGCCTCAACAGTTTGCACATCATCCTCCAAAACAAGTTCAGATTGCACCTCAGCAGCACCAAACATGATCTGGTTAGTTCTCTTCTTTCTTTGGCCATTGATTCTTGCCCTTTTCACTGGCCAGCATTCGTCAACAACAAGAGGTGGGCCTTTTTCTCCACGCTTCCTCCTGAAAACAAGCAAGTTAGCTGGGGGAGAAAAATCATCAACAAGAAATGGGATAGATTTTGGATGAACATACTTTGGCTTTTCAGCAGTGTATCTGCACTTGGTAGAGCCAGCTCGGTGTCCAAGTTCTTCACAGAGTTTGCATCTATTCTTGTTACCTTTTTGGGCCCTTTTTGGCTTGGCATCTTTCTTTCCCTTCTTGCTGCTCCCACCTTTCTCAAACCAAGCCTTGAATCTACTCTGCTTGGGCCTGCCAGCCTTTCTTTTCATCAAAGGAGGACACAAGGAGAACTGAATGTCCACTTCAGGCCACTAAGACTGATCTGTAAATGCTGGAATTGGTGTTCCATATGCAGCCTTGAATTTTGCTACAGAATAATACTCATGCAAATATGGGTGCATATTTAGCTTGTGTTTGGAGGCCAAGAAAAGTATGTCATGCTCACAAGGCTTCCCAGTGTGTTGCCACTCAAGGCATGTGCATTCATGCAATTGAGTGTCAACAACATGCCTCCTGCCAGTCTTTGTATCTCTGACTTCAGCACCCCATAATGAGGATTTCTCAACACGCAAATGTGCAAGATTTCTGCTCCTGTTGACCACCTGCTGCACAACATCAGGAAGCTTATCTCCTTGAAGAACATCACCAAGCCTTCTTCTCAATTCCCACAACCTCATGATCATGATCCTGATCTGGTCAACCATGTCATGGACAGGCAAGTCTTTTAACTCCTTCACTTTGTTGTTGAAACTTTCTGCCAAATTATTGTTGATATGATCACATTTGATGGCAGTGTTAAAACCAGACATGTACCATAAAAGAGAATGGTAGGTTTCCAACCATGTACAAAACTTGACCCTATCCTACTCAGAGCATGTCGCCTTAATCTTCTCAAGGTGATATGAATGTGTCTGCCTGGTGTAAGATCTTGCTGCTGGCCACATGCGTCCAAAATCATCTCCTCTGAATTTTTTGATCAAATTCATCCACATATGGCCGAAGCACTCCCTCTGCTCAGCATGAGGGAAAACAATCTTCACTGCATTTTCTAAACCTTTACATGCATCTGTGTGCACTGCCAATGGAGAGACTGACCCTATGCATCTTTTCAACTGCATCATGAACCATGTCCATGATGCCTCTGTCTCAGACTGAAACATGCCAATAGCTACAGGGAACATCCAATTGTGTCCATCTAAAGCATTGCATGCTGCTAGTTGACCATTCCACTTTCCAGTCAAGAAAGATGAGTCTATACTCAAATATGGACGACAACCTGCTTTGAAGCCATCGATGCAAGGCTTTAAAGCCATGAAGAATTTAGAGAAGAAGACTTTCCCATCAGCTGTTACCTCAGTATCTATCTCCACAACACTGCCAGGTGACCTCTTCTCTACTTCTGCTTTGAAGTTATAAAGCATTCGAAAGGTATTTGCCCAATCACCATATAGCTCTTTCATTGCCCTTTGCTTTGCCTTCCACACTGTAGTATAATTCAGCTTAATGGGGTACTGCTTTTCCAAGTCTATTTTTAGTCTCTTTGCAGTGTTGTTTGGTGTTGTGGCTAAAATGGGCTTGATCTTTTCTGCAACCCATAATTGTGATGTCATCTTTGTAACTGTTTGAGAACTTGTAATGCAAGTATGAGGTTTTGGAATTTGATTCACTCTTATTGTCCTTCCATCAGGTTGGCGTCTAGCAGATATATACCACTTGCAAGGCTTGGCACCACCATCATAACCTATGCATTTTGCATAAAACTTCTTTTTATCAGTCCACATAGTCTTGGTAGCAAACTCACGTTTGACTGCATATGTCCTGAAACACATCCTGAATTCATCCATGCTTGGAAACAATCTCCCAACTTCAATAACTGGGTCCTCTTTGTCATAAACTGTTACTAGCTCATCATCATGTGCATCATCTACATGAACTGCAACATTTTCCAACAACTCTAGATCTATATCTGCCTCTTCATCTCTTAAATGGTTGTCACCATCATTTGCAGCTTCATCCCTCTTCTTCTCCTTGTCTCTGTCATCTATAGGAATGCCAAAAAGCTTTGCCATTTCAATGTCATCTATTGGTGCAATGACCAAATCAGTGCGGTCATGTATCTCAACTGAATTCCAATCAACAGTTACAATCCTTTGTGCATTACCATCTGCAGCCTCCCCTTGTGCATTAGCATCATCATCCTCCACTGTTAACACTTCCAACTCAGTAAGTATAGGCATTACTTGCCTTTGTGCAGCCCAATCATCCTCGACCATCTGAGCAGCCAGCTTCGAGGCCACATATCCAACCCTCGAATCAGGTTTCAGATCAATGAGCTCTGCTAAAAACAGAACAGTTTTGCTTGTCCAACCGTTTCGCTCATCGATTTCATCAACTATATGTTCCCCTGTCTCAACCCTAACATAGTCACATTTGCAATCATCAAATCGTAACAAAGAAACTTCTTGCTCTGGCCCCCAAACCACACTATCCCCAATTTTTTCCACCATTTTCCTTACTGCCTCCTCTCCCATGTTTATTAGCTCTTGGGGATCAACATGTTCTAATTCCACCTCCCATTTAACAACCGTGTCTCTCTCAATGATCTGCGTGCTTCCATCAACTAAAACAGCCCTAGAGGGAAAGAAATTGATGCGAAATTCGAAGGTTTGGCGCGCAACATCGTCTCCCCTGTTTTTGGCGGGCACTGTGAGCTAGCGGAAGCGAACAGAGAGCTCAACCTTAGAGAACTAAGTGCAGAGATACGGGATATACCGATTAGAAGTCCCCTCTCCATGCTCCATATCGTTCCCCCTCGCCCCGTTCAGCACACCCTCGCCTCCACAATCTAGCATCAATGGGCACGCTCAGATCTTGAATTGAGAAGAATGGGAGAGGAATTAGCTTTCAAATGGCACTCACCACCTTCGTCGTCGAACGAAAGCGCTGCCGCCTAAATTAATTGCCGTGCCGCCGCTGCCGGCGCCGAGAACGATGGGTGAGGTCCGCCGCCGCCGTCGGGGAAGCTACAGTCAGTGTTACGTGCGCTCTCGGTCGGAAGCGGTTGGTTTGACTGGCTGTCCCAACCAACCGGTTTGGCTTAACCCTAATACTGGAACAAAGTTAAATGTGTCCTTACGACCGTTTTAAGGCCCGTGTGGCCCTGGGATATTAGCTGCCTCACAACCGTCGCATGCGAGCTATTCTTTTCAACGATGTCGCTTTCCTTCCAATTTCATGTAAAGACGTCGCATAGGAGCTATAAGCCCTCCATAGCTAGAGGGGATTCCGAGGTGAAAAGAGATTCATAGAACCGATGAACCATCTCTTTTATACCTCCATGATTCTCACATTTGGATCCATCATCACGGACCAGAGTTGTATTGCGGTTAGCTCGTTTCCTTGCAGAGGCACGAGCATGAAAAAAGGCAGTGTTACGATCTCCTTCTTGCAGCCATTCTACACGGGATCGTTGACGCGCCATGATCTCCTCTCTCTCGAAGAGTTCACACAACTGTGACTCCACTTCACGCTCCGCTGCAATGATGTCAGGGCAGGCAGGGGAGCCGCGAAGGGATCTCAATTTTCTTTCCAGTTTCTGAATCTTGGAACGAACAACACCAAAGGAAATCTTGCTCCAAACTGTTAGAGCGCGCGCAGTGCAATTCAAACGAGACCAGGTGGATTGCAAGGTCGACGACCCAACATCGCCGACTTGCCAAGCAGCCACGACGGTATCTTGGTAATCATCAGCTCGTTTCCACATGGCCTCGTAACGAAAACCCTGCTGCACCTTCGGCATCAAGAGCATGTTCTTTTTTTCATCCAAATTTATGGCAATTGCGTAATGATCAGAGGACGTTGTTATCACATTCTCTAGTTGACAATCCTCAAACAGATCAGCGAAGGAATCACTGGCCACTGCACGATCAAGACGAACCCGGACTTTGCTCTGAGCATCTTGTCGATTTGTCCATGTGAATTTGGGTCCAGTGAATCCAATGTCCTTCAGATTACAGTCCTGTAGACAGTTTCGAAACTGCTCCATCTGGGAATCAGACCGGTCACGTGCACCGTAGTGCTCATCATGACTCAACACTTCATTGAAATCGCCAATGTGGCACCACTTAGTTTTGCCCGTATTCACTCCATTTTCATCCCTAGTTGCACCAGTGGCTAAATGACATTAAGCGCGGAGGAGTAGATAAGTTGCACATCTAATAGTGGTATTGAGGCAGAGGAGATGAGTTGCAGGTCTAACGGTATGGCTATTCGAGACCTACAAAAAAAAGATAAGTTACTACACAATAACTTGTACTCCCTCCATCCTAAAATAATTTTAGATGTCTCATATTTATTAAAATATGGATGACTTTATATACTAAATAGTGTCTAGATTTATCCAAATTTTAACAAATGTGAGACATCTATTTTGTGATCGGAGAGAGTACCAGAGTTCACTGTAAAATGACACACATTTATGCTTTTTGCACTTGAGTGCATGATGAGTTTTCTTGTACCAAAATTTACAAGGTTAATTTCTACATGTTTCGTACATTTAAGGGTTTTTTCATATTAAGATAAAAGGTTGAAACATGTAAATCTTGTTATTAAGTTAGAAAAAAATGACGAAACGTCCTTTTGGCATGAGTACCCGTGATCCTACGTTTAGAAAAAGAATCAACAGCTTTATGTTTAGATCTCTAAAAGTTGTGAAAATAAATATACATATATATACATATATGTCTAGTGTCTACTATGTACAAATAAATTTGCATATGTGGCATGCGAAAAAAACAAATGTTGGAAGAAAATGAGCTTTTATTTTGGCTTTTTAAATGCAAGCTTTTGTATTTTTTTGTGTAATCTATAATATAACAAATTATTTAGCAGAAATTTGCAGATAACCCGTGTGATATGTAGCCTGTAAATTTATTGTACTCCCTCCATCATTTTCTATATGCTGAATAGTGTCTAGATACGTTGGATTTAGACAAATCTGCAATATCTTTTTAAAAATCGGAGAGTGTAGTAATTTCTTAAAACTTGAAAATATTATTTGTGTAACTTTTTTAATAGGACAGTGCTACGTCCCCCGGGGGATAAAAACTTCTGATCCCCGGGTCCTCGTGCTGACACGTGTCCACCCAAATCCCGCTTTGCTACACTCAGATCCGCTTTTGCTACATACACGCCGCTTTTGCTACACTGTAGCAAAAAACGGTTCAGCCCAGAAATAGAAAAACAGATTGGACCTCATCGCAGATTTTGCCGGAATCCTCATCGGAGACCGTGTAGCAAAAAAGTTGGGCTAACGTAGCGACCTCGCCGGAGACTCCCGGAGGCTTTCGCCGGTAAACCTCGCCGGAGATCGTGTAACAAAAACTCAACGCTATTGTAGCAAAAACTCAACGCTATTGTAGCAAAATATTTTTTCTAATATAGCAAAACAGACTTTGCCGAAAACATCACCGGAGACTCTCACCGCAGACCTCGTAGCAAAGCCATAGAAATCGGATGTAGCAAACCAACTGTGTGAAAGTAGCAAAATATATATGAATAATTAGCAAAATTAATATGCTAAAGTAGCAAAACGTTTTTTTACACGACCGCCGTCTATGGCGAGGAGGCAACAACGGCAATGGCCACCCTGCCATGGCTGGTAGCAATTTCTCATGTCGCTCATAGCACACCCGTGGAAATTTCGCCATCTGTTTGAACCAGCACTGTCGACGATTGGAACCAATGGCAACCGGCGACGCAAGGAAACCAAGGGCGAGCGGTTGGCAGCAGCGACCGACGGTGATGGAAGGCTTGCAACTGCGTCGACAGCCTTTAGTAGCAGTGCCGGTGGTCGTTTGCAGCCGCGATGTTGCTGGAGCAGAGGATGCGGCCATGCAGGATATTGGGACGAGGCGACGCACGGCTATGCATGCGTATGGATTGGAGGGCTCCGATGGAGCCTCCGTGGAGCGGGCAACGTACTCGGCCGGCGGCAGGAGGGTCTGGGTGTGTCCGTCGGCGGAAAACGTGGAGCGGTCGCAGTGCGGAAGATCCGAGACAGGAGAGCAGCCCTGCAGGTTTCCTCCGTGGAAGAAGAGATAAGCTTCCTAGGAAAGAGATAAAGGTGCCGAGGGGGACTTAATAGGGCCAAGGACATGTGACCATTGCTCGACCCGTGATGCGTCGCGTGCGATTTCCCGAAGGAGGTGGATCATTTTCCTTTTTAATACCGAGATCACTGGACCTGTAGGCCAAGGATGCTCACTCGCTTGGCAACTTAAAAACACAACACAACAGACCGCGGGGAATCTTTCCGTTGCCGCCGGCGCCGCCGACGCCGTCGCGCAGCCATGCTCCACCTCCGGCGGTGCAACCTCCCCAGGCTCCTCTCTTCTCCCGCCGCCTCCCCCGTCCCATTCCCTGTCCACCGCCTCATCTCCGCCGCCGCTCCCTCCATTTCCCCAAACCCTAGCTTCGCCGTTGAGGATTACCTCGTCGGCACCTGCGGCCTCACCCGAGCCCAGGCCCTCAAGGCCTCCATCAAGCTCTCCCGGCTCAAGTCCCCCTCCAGACCCGACGCCGTCCTCACCTTCCTCGCCGACCTCGGCCTCTCCGGAGCCGACGTCGCCACTGCCGTCGCCAAGGACCCGCAGCTACTCTGCACCAGCGTGGAGAAAATCCTCGCCCCTAACGTCGTCGGGCTCACCGGCATCGGCCTCTCACATAGCGAGATCGCGCGCCTCGTCTCGCTCGTCCCCTTCAGCTTCCGGTATAGATCTATCGTCTCCAACCTACCGTACTACCTGCCCCTCTTCTCTTCGGCTCCTTTGAGAACCTCCTCCATGTACTCAAGTGCAACTCCAATCTCCTCGGGACCAGCGTCGAGAAGTTTGTCAGGCCCAATGTCGCGTTCCTGCTGAAGTGTGGGATAAGTGCTTGGGACATTACTAAGTTGTGCAAGACTGCGACATGGCTACTCACCATCAACCCGGAGCGCCTCCCGGTGATTGTGGCTTGCGCTGAAGGTCTTGGTGTGCCCCGTGGGTCTCTGATGTTCAGGCACGCGCTGCACGCTGTTACGTTTCTGACTGAGGAGAAGATCGTAGCCCAATTGGAGTACTTGAAAAACCTTTTCAGGTGGTCACATGCCCAGGTGCGCATTGCCGTTTCTAAGCATCCGCTGATTCTGGGGAGATCTAAGGAAAGTCTGCGGAGTAGGTCAGAGTTTCTTCTCTCCGAGGTGGGGTTGGAACCGGCCTACATTGCTCATCTGCCGGCATTGATCTGTTATAGCTTGGAGGGCCGGCTCAAGCCCCGGTTCTATGTTATGAAGTTCCTAAAGGAGAATGGTTTGCTAGATCGTGAGCGGAGCTACTATTCTGCAGTCACAGTGACCGAGAAGGTATTCGTGGAGAAGTACATATCCCCTTACAATGAAGCTGCACCATACCTCACCGAAGACTATGCAACCACTTGCAGAGGGGAAGTGCCTCCTAGATTCATTTTTGCTTCAACCAAGGGCGGGCTATGAAAAATGGTAACTGCGTGTTGATTGTCTGCTGTTGTATGTCTGTTAGATGCTGGTTTGGTCATTGCTAGCGAGTGATGAAGCTGATAATTTTGTTCCTGAATCCTGATATGTTAATGCCATTATTCAGCAGAGTAGAAACCATGGCTTGTTTATGAACTTGTTATTTAACACATACGTATATTTGAACCAAGAAATGTGACATCAGGCCATTCTGCAATGTGCAGTGCATTGAAGTTTCTGTTTTTAATTTAGTCACGGACGCATTGCAACAGTTTTGTTATTTTCGCTAGCACATCATAAAGTTATTATTTGTCTAGATGTCCCTGCAATTGATAAAAGTGGTATATTGTTCCTCATTGAGATTATGAAATGGGTAGAACAATGCAGCTTAGAGCACAGAGTTATACTCATCATAGATGAAAAGTTCATATTTCTAGTGCATAATCTGTTAAATTGTAATCACTTCAGGCCGGATTTCTGTGTATAACCGCCAGGAAAGCTAGCACATCCTTGATTTGGCTGTCATTTAACCATCTATATTTGCAATCCTATTCTGCAATTAAACATTTTCTACCCTATTCAACAGTTAGTTAAAGTGTCTCTAACAATGTTTTTCACATTTGTGTTTGCAGCAAATCGTCGATTCTATCTGGTGCAAATTCAGTGTCTCCAATGGGAAGTATTGAGACTATGTCCATTCGTGGATCCCCATCAATATTATTCTGCACCGACTTTTGAATCTATGTGGCAAGAACTAGATGTTTAGCTGCATGTATTGCAGCTGAATCTGTTTGTTGACTGTTGCATTCTTCATGCTTGGTTCTTCATCATATCCATTCTGGTTTACAGTTGTCATATGAGAACTCTGATGAACTTCTGCCTCCACATACCCGATTGTAGTATTAATCCTTCGCTGAGCTTCGACACTGATGCAGCCATGCAGGTTCATGCGCACACCATATTTCATGAATGACATGGAAATCAAATATACCTTTTCTTATAAGTACTACATGGATAGATTTTTGTGTGTGTTTAAAGTGCACCCTTAGCCTAAAAATATCCAATGGCAAAAAACCCATTTTATTATTTTTTTCCTTTAGTCTTTATCACAGGGGGCAATGTTTTGACTTGGCATGTCACAGGTCGTCTCACAAAGTTGTTGTAGAAAATGGATATTCGATGTGTAGATCATATAGGAACATTAGAGCAAGCATCTTATCTTCGTGTGAACAATACTACATGACTACTTGAAATTGAAATGGTACATGTGACATTTAATATCCACATTTGTATTGAATTCCTCCGTATGCAATATACGTATTTGGATTTTAAACTCAATGTGTCACAACACACATGTCGAGGTAGACTTGCTTTTTAACTTGGTGATAAGGTTTGTTTAGCTTAATGTAAGTTTTTCTTTGATTTGTAACAGTTTGCTTGATTTAACTGTCAGTTCCCAATCCCCTAAATCAGTTTTTTTCTCCTTCATTTGACTGTCGGTGCAGATCTACGTGGATACCGTGATGGAAAAGTCTCAGTTCCACTTTATATTTGGGTCACCTTTGCAAACGTAGTGCCTTTATTTATGATGGTCAACCTACAGATGTTTTTAATGAAGAGAGGATCAGCAACATCAAGTCATCAACTATGGTAAGGTGCAGCTTAGCAGCCTGTGGAGGCAATTACTAAGTTAATTATTTCTGCACATGCAAGATGCATTATTATTTTAACAGTTAGTAATTCTGGTATAGTTCGAACTTCGAAGTAATAGAAAGATGTCCTTGCCCTTCTTTTTGGTGTCGGTCATGTCTGTCCCATGTTATGCATCATATATACTCCGTTTCAAATATTTGGTCATCGTCTTAGGATGATCTGATTCACAATTATTATCCATTGAGGAAACAAGAGTGCAGTTATTGCAATTATTATCCACTTCAATGCTGTGAAATAGAAGTAGCTGTAGTAAGTCAGTCTACTGGGGCATGTATGGTTGCTTGTAGTATATTTCTCTCAGAGCTGGTGCTTCATTGGTTACTGCAGTGAAATGGAAGGTATGATATTTATTGACGATAGTGCAGTGACATGACTTCCAGAGGTTGCTTAGAAACGATTGCCATTTTAGTACACACGTGATCAATTGGATTAGTTTCGTCCAGTTCCTCGCGTCTCTTGATTTTCTGCTTAGTTCGTGACTGAGTTCGTAACCTCATGTTTCTGTGTGACAGGCTAATCCTAGTGGTATGTTGGATAACTTGAAGGTAATTTGACTATTATAACTGCAGATAGAATGAAATGAGTTGACCTAGTTATTAACCATCTTGAAGATTGCCTTTAGAGAGAGAAAAAGTGAGGTTTGTATGATATGTACGTGCAGATACATTTGTTCCTTGTTCATCTTTTGACCGAGTACCTTAGATAGCTTTTGATACAGGTTGCAGCTGCTTATTCATGCTATTTAGTTGCTGAACTAAATATTGACCCATACTCTGAAACTACCAGGTTCTGTCCATTGGCGGAGACCTCTTTAAGTTTCCTTCAACATTTGCCAGCCCTGGAGCCATTTAGGTATGCAACATTTTTTCATTACCTGCTAAAATTGGTAAGCTAAGTGCAAATCGACTTTCAAAGCTTTCTTCTGTTGTATATACTTAAGAAAAGGTGTTGATGAACAGGTGTTTTGAAACAATCTGTAGGCAGTTTCTGGCGTAGTGGATGTTTGGTGAGGATCTATTTTACTGTTAACAGGATAACTTAAGTATGTATTTTGGTTTTTTTGCAGATATATGGACACGCTCAGTTAGCCCAGTCTCATTATAAAGTGTCTGCTCGATCTGTCTTCACCAGCTGGTGCTATGTTCTTTGCGCTGAATGTTGTGGCTGTTGATCACGCCCACAACAGCACAATTTTAAGCACCAATGTAATTACCATTCAGCGGTATCTGAGGATGGAGAACATTGTTAACCCGAATCAGGCAATCCTGGTGTCACCACTCACCAGAAAGCAACGGCAGTGCATTCTCATCATGATGTGGACATACTATAACCAATTTGGTTTATAAAGCACTTGGCAGACCTGCTGTGCCTTCTCAACTCATGCCTAGGAGACACTGTGTACAGCTTGACAGATGATCTTCACAAGGTAGGTTGTGCTCAGATAGGTGCAGCTCAGCATGTCTTCACTCTTCAGTTCATGACCGATCCGCACAACCTTGGTAAACCCCAGTAAGTTAGAAGTGGAAGGAGTCTTTCAGAGTAAATCAATTGAGGTGGCCAGAGTTGTATGTAGCATCCCAGTTGTCTAACATCTGTAATGCTACTTGTTATTATAATAAAAAGGGCCACTTCCAATATATAATTGTTGCATCATCATCATATCATGCTCATGTCATCATGCCACCTTGCATTTGAGCATCATATAAAACCTATTCTTGTTTGGTTCTTATCTCATAGCACCATTAATTGTATTTGCTTCTTGATATTGTATTTGGCTCTTGATATATTGTTAAATGCCCAAGTTGAGTTGAGGGCATCTCTCTTATTGACTCCACCACCTTTTTCTTGCACCACCTTATAATTCCACCATCCATTAATATGGGCTTGGCTTTTTATTGAGTTATCTCTAGCTCATGTTGTTGGTTGGATTCCTCCCTTAATCTTTGCTTGGCCTTGCCCACCTTTGGGAATGTATATGAATAATGCCATCTTAATATTATTATTTTCACAAGGATAAATTTGGCATTAATTATTTTGCATGGGCCATGCAAGTGCCACCTTTTCTAGTATTTGGTTTTTACTTGAATTCTAAGTGGATCACCTCTCCTTTGTTTAAATCTTGTTTTGGGCTTGTAGTTTTCTTCACCATCTCATCTATCTCTATCTCCCTTAGCTAAACCTCTATCCCCATGCCCATGCACACACTTGTGCTCATGAGGCATGCACAAACCTAAACCCATCTCCTTCTCTCTACCTCTTCTCTTGGATCTTGCTTGGTCATTTTGGAGCATGCATGGACCAAAGATAAACCCCATCATCACATGATCATCTCTCTCTCCCTCTCTCTCTTTTTCTTGACTTGGTCTAGTTAAGGCTTGTTTGGAGCATGCATGATCAAGTGCAAAGAGCCACCCCTTCTATCCTTTCCCCCTCTCTTAGCTAAAACCTAAGATCTACCATGCCACCTCCCCATCCTAGCTAAAACAAACACCTAATCTACACCTTCCTCTAAACAAAACCCTAAGCCACCCCAAACCCCACCTAGTCTAAGCAAAACCCAAAGTACCCCATCTCTCCCCTTCTCTCTTCCATGCAGGCCTCACCCCATGCCCTGCCCCAGCTACCCTTCCCCAACACGACCAGGGACCCCCCAACCTAACCCTAGCCGAGGCTACCACCCCCCAACCGATCCCTTTCTTCCCTCTTTTCCTCCCTGCCGCAGCAGCCCCACCCCGCAGCTACCTGCCTCCCTGGCCTCGCCTACCCCACATGCCAGCCTCCCCCTCTCCTCCCCAGCTCTGCCGCGCCACCCTGGCCCCATGCTGGGCACGTGAGGGAGGTGCAAAAGTGGCCGAGCCGACCTGCCCCTCCCCCACGCAAGCCCCCACCTCGCCCTCGTTCTTATCCTCCCCCTTCCCCTCCTAGCCTCTCCCAGATCCACCCCAGAGGCCCTGCCTCGCTCCCCTCCCCTGGCCCCCATGACGAGCACGTGAGCAGGAAAAGGTGGCACCCTGGCCAGCTTCCCCTCCCACACGCAAGCCCCTCCTGGCCGTCCTTATCTACCCCCCAGCACCCTCCTGCCCTCCCCAGATCTGCCAGGGCTGCGCCCTCTTCTCCCCTTCCTCCCCTAGCCATCTTTCTCACCTCGCCACACACCGCCAGTCTACCACCTGCCCCCGTCGATCTAGCCGGTGGCGTGCACGCTGCGGTGTCGAGGAAGCCCTGTGGAGCCTCTGCGACGCCCCTGGACCGCGCCAACGAGGAGGAGAAGGCCTGCCCCGCCGCTGCACGCCGGAACGCCACCGAAAACCCTAGCACGCTGGGCCTCTGCCTCCCCGTCGCCCTGCTGCGCCCCGACCAGATCCGAGCCCACCGCCGAGCCCGCGGTGAGCACCCGAACCACCCTGACACCTCCGCCCTCGCCGTAGCTCTCTGTGCACGCCGGACCTTGCGTCGAGCGCTCTGGGTGCGTCGCGAGCGCGTGCGTCCTCTGCGTCGCCGCGTCGCGGGAAGCCTCACCTAGACGCTTAGCCCCTTCCTAGCACCAACCCCAAGCCACCGCAGTGGCTCCGCGTCCGCGCAAGCGCCAGAGGTCGTGGGTTCGATCCCCACCTCGCCTCTCTGTCGCTCGCGGCGCAGACGAGAAGAGGAACAGTACGGCCCTGGCTGTTTTGCTCATACCCCCTCCCTGTTCTTTTTCTCTGCAAACCGCGCCCTCTAGGCCCACCAGGCAGCCACCGTGACCATCTCCCCGAAAACCCCCTGCCTTCTTTTGTTCCCAACCCGCGCTCCCCAAACCCCACCTGTCAGTGGCTTGGCGCTTTTATAAAAAGGCTCCTGAAGTTTTCAGTTCTCAACCCGCGGTCCCCCTCCCTCTCAGCCGCTGGCGTGTGGGTCAGTGTGTGCCTGGCCCCACGTGTCTGTGACAGGGGTTAAGTTAGTCTGGGTGTAAAACGTTGTGCAGAGTCTGTTTAATTACAAAACTATTAAATCTAATTCAAATTCAAATTTCAAATCAGATTTTAAATAACTTTAAAACTATAAATCCAAATTATGCATATGTTATATGTTTCTGAACCAGAAAAAATGAGAGGATTCCAAATATGCCATCCATATTGCCTTTTGCACAATTAAAATTCCAAGTTTATTTAAATTACACTAATTGCCACTAGAATTTAAATAATCAATAACTTTTGTTTTATAATTCCAAATTTGGCAAATGATATGTCTAAAATGATCAGCTCGACGAGACCTTTCTGTTTATGCTACCCATGACTTTAATTGCAGCATGCATCATATAAAAATATAGGGTACAGCAAGTGTTATGACAACAAAATGTGAACCAAAACTTCACTAAAATGTTGCTACTTGTTTTCCACACCTCACCATGCCATGCTACCTTCTTGCCATGTAACTTGTTGAAAGAACATTTCTTAATCCCTAGTGTTTTGTGTGTTAGATAACAATACCAAGGATCATTTAATGTGTGTTGAAGTGTTGCAGCTCAGAAATCTACCTTTGGGGCGGATAATCCGGCCCCACCAGGGGCGGATAATCCGCCCCTCCTTCTGCTCAAGCCTGCGCAAGCCCCAGAAGGGGGGGCGGAACATTGGCCGGACTTTCCGGCCAGGCCGGATAATCCGCCCCCCAGGGGGGCGGATAATCCGCCCCTCCTGCTCTTCGCCAAGGCGCAAGCCCCAGAGAGGGGGGCGGAGTTTTGGTCGGACTTTCCGGCTACGCCGGATAATCCGCCCCAGGAGGGGGCCGGATAATCCGCCCCCAAGTTTTTCTCCAAGCTTCACCAAGGCGCAAGCCCCAGAGAGGGGGGCGGAGTTTCCCTCGGAGAGTCCGCCCTTGGGGCGGAATTTTCCCAGGGGGCGGATAATCCGCCCCAAGTGGGGGGCGGATAATCCGCCCCCAAAGTTGGGCAACGGCCAGATCTGGGGAGGGGGTATTTAAGCCAGCCATCCCCCTCCTGCCAGAACTCTTGATCCAACTCGAAAAAGAACAGATCAGATCTAAAAACTTCATACAAGAGTGCTCCACCAAGATCCACCCAAAGGCCCCATCCCTTTGGGAATCGAAGGAGGAGAACTCGATCTTCATCATCAGCAATCAAGCGCTTCATCTCCTCTCCATTCATTTGGAGAACCTTCGATCTAGTATTTCTTGCAAAGATCTAGATCCTTGTTTTCGTTTATATTGATAAACCTTGTTTTTGTGACAGCTTGTTGTCATCCCGGGAGCCCCCAATTCGGTTGTGGGTGTGTGCCCCGATAGTATTGTAAAAGGCACCGGTTCCCGCCTCGAAGGGATCCAATAGTGGAGAAGGTGGATCAGGCCTCTCGTGGCGAGATCCATCGGAGAATAGGGTGAGGCCTATTGTGGCGTGGTGGTCTTAGAACCGCCCACCCCTCCAACGCAGATGTACTTCCCTTAACAAGGAAGGAACTGCGGTAAAACAAATCCCTGTGTCTCCGCGTGCTCCACTACGGTTTCTTCGCTCCTCCTTTACGTGCTTAGTAGTTAGGGTTTCATATAGGGAAATTCTCATAGTTGCATATCTAGAGAATTTACTTTGTGTAAAGCCTAAAATTGGAAAAAGTATTAAAAATTGGTTAGCACCTATTCACCCCCCCCTCTAGGTGCCCATACGATCCATTTCAATTGGTATCAGAGCCTCGGCTCTTATTTCGGGCTTAACAGCCTAAGAGAAGTATGGGTTCCAAGGGAGATGGGAGTGATGCTCCGGAGGTAGTCACCATGAACGATCTCAAGACGTTGGAAACAACCTTGGTGAGTTCTATGGAGGCTAAGATGGAAGAGATGCGTCAATTGATAATGCGTCTCTCCACATCCGCAGCATCACCTCCATCTAACTCTGAGGATACCACTCCGCAATCCAAGGAAACGGGTAAAACTGTTTCCAAAGAGAACGAAGTGGTAGGTGATGATACAAGTAAGAGCTCCTCCTCGAAAAAGGATAGCGGTAAGGATGGATACAATGAGGTTTCTCATGTGTATTCTCCTGATCCGCCTATTCCTCACCCTCATATACATAATAGGGGTGATCCACCCAAATTGTCAGCTTCTACTTTCTCTCAATGGCAATTTTTGATGAAATCTCATGTGTGCAGTTCATCCATAGAGTTGTGGAAGATCATCGAAAATGGTCTTCACGTGGGAAATCCTAACAATCTCACAAGGAGAGAAGTGGTCGATAGCCAACTCAATGCTACGGCCCTACACATGATACAGCTTGGTGTGGGAGATAAAGACATGCCACACATTCAGCATCTTAGCACAGCTAAAGAAGCGTGGGATGCTCTCACCGAGCTTTTCATCGGAAATGAAAGTATGAGAAGGAATAGATATGATGCCTTGAGCAATGAAGCTGAAGGATTTTATATGCTGGATGGAGAAGACCACGAGGACATGTATAGGAGGCTAAAGGCAATAGCTACTACCTTCAGAAACCATGGCGCAGCTTATGTTGATGATGCTTGGATCAAGCGCAAGTATGTCAGTGCTCTTATGCCATTTGAGCCCACAGATTTGAAAAGTCTCCAAGGTAGGCATAATTATCACCTCATGTCATCCAACGAGGTAATGCAAGAAATGGCCGCATTCAAAGTGGCTGCCAAGAATGCCGAAGATGCTCGTGCTCGAGCTATGGGGATGCAAAAGGGGGTAAACATGGCTTTGAAGACTAGTGTGGTTGATCATGATGAATATGCGGTAGAAGGCCTGGACTGTCCCGAAGATATAAAAAGGATTCACGGACAATACTTGGCTCTTTATGCAAGAAACTTTTGGAAAGATCCAGCCAAGGCTAAAGCTGAACTAGATCGCAAAAGTGGAGCCTATGGAAGAAAAGAAAATGGTCCCAAGCTGAGAACTTGCTTTAATTGTGGTGACCGGTTGCACTTCGTAGCTGAGTGTCCATATCAAAGTAGAGAGGATAATGGAGGAAGACTCATTTTCAAGGACAAATCAAAAGCTCCACGTAAGAAACAGTTTGTAAAGAAAAATGCTCCTTTCAAGAAGCAACCAAAGATTGTTCTAGTAGCTCAAGAAGAATATTCATCGGGGAGTGAAGATGAGGACGAGGACGATAGCTCTCAAGAGGTGGCTGCTATAGCCACCACATCTACATCAATATCACTCTTCTACTCTCCAAACGAAAACATCATCAATAAGAATCCTACTTGTCTCATGGCAAGAAGCTCCGAGGTAACTTCTTCTAACTCTTCTTTTCCCAAGGCTATGATAGACATGGATGATCCTACTAGTCTTAAGGTTAAAGAAGAGATTATTGCCTTGGATTATTTCTATACTAACTTGCAAGGTGAGCACAAAGTTCGTTTTGAGGCTCTTATGGATCAGTTGGCCCAAAACGAAGCACTCCTCGAAGAAAAGGGCAGAATTGAAAGGGAGGATGCAATGGAAATTGCATCCCTAAAAAATGCTCTTGAAGAAGAAGAAGAAGCTCGGGTCTCTCTTGAAGAGAGGCTTGAGTCTATGGAAGAGTCACATGAAGAAATTGTGACTAAACTCGTTAAGGAACGTGACAATGCGGTCACCAAGGCAAAGAAGTTAAAGAAGGAAAGGATTGACTTTGGGGCTGCTCATGATAGACTCTCCGAGGAGTTGGAGAAACTTGACAATGCTCACAAGGCATTGAAAAACGAGTTCTCTATCCTCAATGAGTCACATGATCAGCTTCAAAGTCGATTGGCCATATATGATACTCCTAGCTCGTCCAACTCAACATATAGTAACAAGAAAAATGCTAATGTGGAGAAAGGAGTGATCAAGGACACCACTACAAAGGACAAAGGTGTGCTTGATGAAGTCCTTGACAAGCAAAGGTCAAATCATGGTAGAGAGGGACTTGGGTATGTCACCAAGTCCAAGAAGAAGAAAACCAAGAAGAACAAGACCAAGAATGTGCAATTAAAGACAAGCACGGCTGAGAAGGTTGTTACAAAAGACAAGACTAATAATATTGGTTTTGCAGGGTCTCACAATCCGAATTATGAACTCTTTTGTGATGATTATGGCGATGTTTATGCTTATTATGTTGGTCCTTTTGATGAATTTATTGCTTGGACTATTTGGGTCCCAAAGACCCTTGTTACTAACATGAAAGGACCCATTGAAAAATGGGTACCTAAAACCAAGAAGTAATTTTCTTGCAGGGCTATGCTTCCGGTGGGTCGAAATGGGTGCTGGATAGTGGCTGCACTAGTCATATGACCGGAAGCAAGGAGATCATCACGGAGATGCGTCCAAATCTTGATAATATCACAGTCTCCTATGGTGATAAGTCTAAATCTCAGGTATTGGGTCTTGGCAAGGTTGTGGTTGCCCACGATATCTCTCTCGTGGACGTCATGCTTGTTGAGACCCTTGGCTATAATCTTCTTTCTGTTCGTGCCCTTGGCAAGATGGGTTTTGCTGTTTTTATCGATGATGATTTGGTGGTACTCTTATGGAGCAAGTCTCTAAAGGTCGCTTTCGTTGGATACGTCAAAAATGACCTGTATGTGGTGGACTTCTCGGGGAAAACCACTTCGGGTCCGATGTGTCTATTCGGAAAGGCCGACGTGGGCTGGCTATGGCATCGCCGTTTAGCCCATGTCAACATGAGAACTTTGCAAAGTCTCCAAAAGGGTGGCCACATTCTTGGACTAAAAGACAATGTCTCTTTTGCCAAAGATCGTGTTTGCAGGGCCTGTGTTGAAGGAAAAATGCATGATTCTCCCCACAAGAGGAAGACTATTGTGTCATCAAAGAGGATCTTGGAATTACTCCATGTGGACTTATTTGGACCTCCTTCTCATGCAAGTCTTGGTGGGAAGAAATATTGCTTGGTCATCGTCGATGATTACTCAAGATATACATGGGTATATTTCTTCAAGCTGAAAAGTGAGACTCAACAAACTGTCATCGACTTTGCCAATGAAGTTCAACGACAACACAATGTTCCCATATTGGCAATTAGAAGTGACAATGGCACAGAATTCAAGAACTACACTTTAAACGAGTTTCTTAGCGAAGAGGGGATTAGACACCAATATTCCGCTGCGTACACCCCTCAACAAAATGGTGTAGCCGAGAGGAAGAACCGGACTTTGATGGATATGGCAAGATCTATGCTAGCTGAATTTAAGTCTCCTTATAACTTTTGGGCTGAAGCCATATCCACCGCTTGTCACTCATCAAACCGGCTTTACCTTCGGAAGATCTTGGACAAGACCCCATATGAAATACTTACCGGGAACAAACCCAACATCTCATACTTCAGGGTATTCGGGTGTAAGTGTTTCTTTCTTATTAAAGGTGTCCGTTTGTCAAAATTTGAATACAAGGCTTTAGAAGGCATTTTTGTTGGTTACGGTGCCGAATCCCACACTTATAGAGTCTACAACAAGCTCACTGGGATTGTTGTAGAATCTTGTAGTGTGGAGTTCGATGAATATAACGGCTCCTTTGTAGGGCAAGTTGATGTTTGTGATGCAGATGTTGAAATACCCCAAGATGCCATAAGAAGAATGGGCGTGAGATTTTTCTGCCCCATTGAGGAACCCCTTGTGGCGGATCGGGAAGGACAATGCTCCACTCAAGTGGAGCCCTCATCTTCACAAGATCAACAAGCTCCTACTGTTGGAGAAAACTCTGCACCAACACCGCAACCTGCTGAAGATCATCTGTCTCCTGGACAAGATGGTAATCCCAGGCCGGATTATCCGCCCCCTCCAAGGGGCGGACAATCCGCCCCTGGCACTCCAACTTGCACCAGGGGATCCGAAGGAGAAATCAACACCTCTGAAGCTCCCAGGCCGGATTCTCCGGCCCCCAGGGGCGGATTATCCGGCCATGGCTCTCCAACTCCAGTCAGGCTTTCTCAGGAAGATGGTTCTGGTACTTCACCTCCCAGGCCGGATAGTCCGGCCCCTCCAAGGGGCGGATTATCCGGGCCTGAAGAAAATGCTCAGCAACAATCTTCTGGCAGTACTGGTGACCAAGATCAAGGGCACTGCAGTAATCAAGACAAGGATACAACAATTGAATCCACTCCTTCAAGAAATAATAAGGATATTGAGGCTCGTCGCAAGGCTCGGGCGGATCGCAACCTTGAACTAAGAGGTCACACTCTTGACAAGGTAGTTGGTGATCTACGACGAAGGGTATCCACTCGAAGAGAGCTTGCTAGCTTCTGTGATCATCAAGCTCACATTTCCATGGTTGAACCAAAGAAGGTTTTTGATGCTCTTGAAGACCTCGATTGGGTTGTTGCAATGCATGAAGAATTAAACAACTTCGAACGCAACAAAGTGTGGAAGCTCGTAGAAAAGCCAAAGGATTGCCGCAATGTTATCGGCACCAAGTGGATCTTCAAGAACAAACAGGATGAAAATGGCATTGTTGTGAGGAATAAAGCACGACTCGTGGCTCAAGGATTCTCTCAAGTAGAAGGAATTGATTTTGGCGAGACATATGCTCCAGTGGCTCGCCTTGAGTCCATCCGTATCCTTCTTGCATATGCAGCTCATCATAATTTTAAGTTACAACAAATGGATGTTAAGAGCGCTTTCCTTAATGGTCCTCTACATGAGTTAGTATACGTCAAGCAGCCCTCGGGGTTTGAGGACCCCAAATTTCCGAACCATGTCTACAAACTCGATAAGGCGCTCTATGGCCTTAAACAAGCCCCACGTGCGTGGTATGAGCACCTTAAAGACCTTTTGATAGACCGTGGATTCGAAGTTGGGCAAATCGATCCCACTCTTTTTACTAAGAAGGTCAATGGGGAGCTTTTTGTATGCCAACTCTATGTAGATGACATTATTTTTGGCTCTACTAACCAAGCTTTTAACGATGAATTTTCAAAGCTTATGACTGACAGGTTTGAGATGTCCATGATGGGTGAGCTCAGGTTCTTTCTTGGCTTTGAAATCAAACAACTTAGAGAGGGAACCTTTATTAATCAAGCTAAATACATCCAAGACATGCTCAAAAGGTTCAAGATGACGGATCTCAATGGCGTTGCTACCCCAATGCAAACAAAGTGTCATCTTGAGCTCGATCCCAAGGGTAAAGATGTGGATCAAAAGGTATACCGATCCATGATCGGCTCTCTCCTTTACCTCTGCGCATCTAGGCCCGATATCGTGTTAAGTGTAGGAGTGTGTGCAAGGTACCAAGCCGCTCCTAAAGACAGCCACTTAGTGGCGGTCAAGCGAATCTTCCGATATTTGGTTCATTCCCCGAATTTTGGGTTATGGTATCCCAAGGGTTCAAGTTTCTCTCTATGTGGTTACACCGATTCAGATTGGGCTGGTGACAAAGATGATAGGAAATCAACCTCTGGTGCATGCCAATTCTTGGGCAGGTCTCTAGTGTGTTGGTCATCAAAGAAACAGAATTGTATTTCACTCTCAACCGCCGAAGCTGAATATGTTGCTGCTGCAAGTGCTTGTACTCAATTGTTATGGATGAGGCAAACTTTAAAGGAATATGGTGTCAATTGTGACAAAGTGCCTCTTTTATGCGACAATGAAAGTGCTATCAAAATTGCTTACAATCCTGTGCAGCATACAAGAACAAAACATATAGAGATTCGCAACCACTTTATTCGGGATCATGTTGCTCGTGGAGATATTGCTCTGTCATTTGTAAGCACGAAGAACCAACTTGCTGATATTTTCACGAAGCCCCTCGATGAAGCAAGATTTTGTTATTTGCGGAATGAGCTAAATATCGTAGATTCAAGGAGCTTGGCTTGACTATTATTGCACACTCACTTGCTCTTATTCATGTATTTGGTTTAGATGTGGGCATAGACATAGGGGGAGTGTGGTCCTAATTGATTGGGCCAACCCTCCCCCCATAATGCCGAAAGCAAGTAAAATCATTTCCCTTAATATCATTTTGTGATATGTGGGTCATCGATGAGCATTGGTTTTGAACTCAAGATACATCTTCGCGGTGTCATGCCATGCGCTCCAACATGGTGGCCTCGGCCACCGCCCTCTTCCTCCAGAAGAGTTGGTTTTTCATGGGTCTCGTTGGATTTTCTTGCATACCTCTTGTTCTTATGGAAAACACACTCAAATTTGGCCTTTGATTGATTTGATTCTCCAGGGGCGTTAGCATCGCTCTTCTTCCTTTTTGGCGTTTCGATGCCAAAGGGGGAGAAGTAGTTCTAGTAGGTCACGTGGATTTGCAAGGGTCGGGCACAAGCTCTTCGTTTTTAGTCGTTTTTATTTGCTTGCTTGTGCCTTTTCTAGCGTGAACTTGTTTGCTATTTGTGTTGCTATTTGTGGTTGATTGTGTAAGACTATGTCGTACTCCTCAGTTTGGTACTATGTTTGGTATTCATGGATTTCTGGATTTATCTATCATGGACCCCATTGAAGTCCCATTGAAGTCTGGAATTATGGAGCTTATTTGATGACATTTGGATTCAGGGGTTCATCTATGTATGTCATGGCTATATATTCCGGTGGTATGACTTTCTTTCACCGAACCTTAAAGTAGTGCTCTACCTAGTGTGTGTATTTGTATTCAAATGCAAATCTTAAATATGCACACATCTAGGGGGAGCGTCTTTCATTATCTAAGGTGGCACTTGCCGTTTTCACTGCAAATCCTAGTATTGTCATCTAACACCAAAAAGGGGGAGATTGAAAGAACATTTCTTAATCCCTAGTGTTTTGTGTGTTAGATAACAATACCAAGGATCATTTAATGTGTGTTGAAGTGTTGCAGCTCAGAAATCTACCTTTGGGGGCGGATAATCCGGCCCCACCAGGGGCGGATAATCCGCCCCTCCTTCTGCTCAAGCCTGCGCAAGCCCCAGAAGGGGGGGGCGGAACATTGGCCGGACTTTCCGGCCAGGCCGGATAATCCGCCCCCCAGGGGGGCGGATAATCCGCCCCTCCTGCTCTTCGCCAAGGCGCAAGCCCCAGAGAGGGGGGCGGAGTTTTGGCCGGACTTTCCGGCTACGCCGGATAATCCGCCCCCAAGTTTTTCTCCAAGCTTCACCAAGGCGCAAGCCCCAGAGAGGGGGGCGGAGTTTCCCCCGGAGAGTCCGCCCTTGGGGCGGAATTTTCCCAGGGGGCGGATAATCCGCCCCAAGTGGGGGGCGGATAATCCGCCCCCAAAGTTGGGCAACGGCCAGATCTGGGGAGGGGGTATTTAAGCCAGCCATCCCCCTCCTGCCAGAACTCTTGATCCAACTCGAAAAAGAACAGATCAGATCTAAAAACTTCATACAAGAGTGCTCCACCAAGATCCACCCAAAGGCCCCATCCCTTTGGGAATCGAAGAAGGAGAACTCGATCTTCATCATCAGCAATCAAGCGCTTCATCTCCTCTCCATTCATTTGGAGAACCTTCGATCTAGTATTTCTTGCAAAGATCTAGATCCTTGTTTTCGTTTATATTGATAAACCTTGTTTTTGTGACAGCTTGTTGTCATCCCGGGAGCCCCCAATTCGGTTGTGGGTGTGTGCCCCGATAGTATTGTAAAAGGCACCGGTTCCCGCCTCGAAGGGATCCAATAGTGGAGAAGGTGGATCAGGCCTCTCGTGGCGAGATCCATCGGAGAATAGGGTGAGGCCTATTGTGGCATGGTGGTCTTAGAACCGCCCACCCCTCCAACGCAGATGTACTTCCCTTAACAAGGAAGGAACTGCGGTAAAACAAATCCCTGTGTCTCCGCGTGCTCCACTACGGTTTCTTCGCTCCTCCTTTACGTGCTTAGTAGTTAGGGTTTCATATAGGGAAATTCTCATAGTTGCATATCTAGAGAATTTACTTTGTGTAAAGCCTAAAATTGGAAAAAGTATTAAAAATTGGTTAGCACCTATTCACCCCCCCTCTAGGTGCCCATACGATCCATTTCACTTGTGCATCATTCATCATGGCATGATTGTCTGCTTGACGCATCTTATTCATATGCTTGTGCTCTATATTCATGTTGGCCTTGTTTGTTTGGTTTTTCTCGGATAGACACTGAGCAGGGGTTATATCAAGAGAACCAGGACCACTACCCAGATCCGTCCCTCGCTTCAACTGAGTTGTCAGGCAAGCACTTCCACATGCTTGCATACATACAGTACCTATTGCCTTTATCTTATTCTTGCATCATTGAGTCGCGATTGCATTAAATTGAATCCCAAGTATGCATAGCCTTTACTTTTAAACCCCACCAAGCTTGTTCCCCATCCCATGAGCCATTACTATAGGAGTTGTTTGAGCCATGCGAGTCGTAGAACAGCATGTGTAGGGTTTGTGAGAGTCTGATGGATAACGAGGTACCTAAACAACTTAACCTGAGTAGTGATGGGATAACTAATGAAAGTGGCACCGGTGAGCAATATCTGCTATTTGGTTTTTCCTGCTCACTTGTGTCCCGTAAGACCCCGAGTACTTGATTCCTGTTCCTTGATTTATCGCGCTATCCACATCCGGGAGGTATATGGGACCCCCCTGAGCCAGAGCTTGATTCCGTCTTATTTCTTGGGGCCACAAACTAGTTTGAGGTTTTATTTACGATCCTGTACTTATGCCATGTTTACCGCTTTATTTACGATTGTGCGACAGATAGCACACTGTACTGTTTAGGTAAGCGGAGTGATTACGCGGTATCGACACCCCGAGTTTTCGGGTTCCCAGTCGCTTACAGCCATTGGCGCTAACCTTGAGTCCGTCTCGGAGCTTGCTTACTCCGTTGCGGGATCTACTCAAAGGGGTGGCCCCCTGAAATATTTCGGAATCCGGTGATTGTTCAGTCGTGAAAGCCTCGTTGGGTTTTGATTTGGTTTTTCCGAGGTTGATCGAGCGTGTGTTGCTATTGGTGCACCCCGGCCGGGTAAAACTTTCTGAAAGCCGTGTCCACGGATATGGACGACTTGGAGCACAGTTTCTCGATCATAGACAAGCATAACTAAAGTACCACTTCTAATCTGACTAAGTAACTTGACTAGTAAATAGTGCAACACTCATGGAATGGTTAATAAAATTGCCAACGGATGGGGGGGTTGTTCGTCCGCTTCCTTGTTGGTAAGCAGGGAGGAGGATGGATCAGATGAGATTACCATTATAACTGTTGTTCTTAATTCACGGACATCCGTCTATCATTGGTTAGGCGGATGGTTAGCGTTATCTGTAGAACTGCTAGGGTTTATCTTTCGCTGTAATTGCGTCACCCCAGGTTGTGTCCCCTTTAGAGGCATTAAGACTTGTTGAGTACCCTTAGGGTCTCACACGATAAATTATTGGTTCAGATGGACAGGTACCTCCGCAGGACGGATACTGGGTGGAAGAAGCCGAAGATGTGGGCAACGATCGTTCGGTGTAGAGATTCCGGGAACGGGGATCCGTGAGACCTGTAGTTGGGATGTGCTTATTTCTATGGCATCTTATGCCGATTTGCTTCTTATCCGTACTCGGATCTTGTTTGCCGCTTCCGCATGATACTCTGATGTGTGTTGTATGAGGAAATATCCTAAAATATAGATCTATCTAGGTCATTTGAATCTTGCCGTATGGCGTTGCAATATTTCCTTTCTTTCTAGATGGTATGGCTCTGATGTACTCTTGTATGGTGGCTTGCGTACATACCCACTTGTGTACGTAGTTGATCCCTTCGCCTGCCGATTACGCCGCCCGTACAGGTCCCGTTGAGAGGGTAGTGGTTGGGACGTCTGAAAGGACTACCAGTGAGTGGCTTTTGGGGCCCCACCGTACTATTTCAACCACTACCACTCATCCAGGCTTGTATCTAGGAGCGTAATTCACCGAGGTAGTTACATTGTACTACCAGATGTGTGAGAAAGCAGCGTTGCACGGAACAATCCGCCTCTTCCCCGCATTCATTCATTGTTTGAAGGCACAAACGAATTCACCCTCTTATTGTGTTTTCAGGAGAACCGTAGAAAGGAAATAAAGTGTTGTTATGCTGTACTGTTCCTGTACCATGATAGAATCTTTGGAGCTTAATCAATTATTTTGCCTTTCTCTCAATGTATATTTAGTAGCTGATGTGATTTGATTCTACTTGCTCTTGGTTACCTAACAATAATTTTAAAGTGACGGTTTAGAGATTTTGATATTTTGTATTGGTGAATACTAGATGGTGCTGCTAGCACAATTGGCTTCCTTTCCCCTCTCCAAATCCTATTTTGTGAACCACTGGTGCCTAGAATTTTCAGATCACACACCCCATATGCCATCTCTTCTGCCAGAGTTGGATTGATGAGATAGAGTTCCATGCCATAGACTGCCCCCTCCCCGGCGGCATTGTCCAAAGTTGTAGATTGCTGTCGATGTACATGTGTGGCCTCAACCGAGCCTAGGCACTCAAGGCCTTCAGGACTACTCCCTTCGTCCATCAAAGGATGCCGGAGACACTGTTCAAATCTGTTTCTGCAAAAAAAATCCGTAATACAATGAAAACATGTCAAACTTATCATTCAATTTGAATTTCAAACTAGGATTTTGTCTCGTCTTCGTCTCTGGCGTCAGGGAGAAAGGCCGGGAATCTCCAGCTCCTGCTCTAGCCTCGAGCTCCCCCGGCGGCCAAGCGTCAGCCCCTCTCGCGGACGCCTCTTGCAAACACTGTCGGCCTCCTCTACCCTAGCCCCGTGCAACAACCCTCTCGCAGACGCTATCGTCCTCCTTCGCACTAGCCATGTGGAACAGTCGCCCACCGCTTCTTCTGCCCTTCTCTGCTCAAGCAGGAGCTCTATCTCGCCATATACGCCTTCCTCGAGCCACACTTGCGGGGAAGCCGTGGATCAATGGAACCGAGTTCCTCTCCTCCCACTCTAGCTACCTCTTCACCACACGAGCTCAATGCTCTCGGCCCTCCTCCGGTGACCAAAAATCAGCGGCAGCGCCACCCATGCTCGTGCCCGTGCTTCCTTGCATCTCCCCTGCGGCCAGTGGACCTCACGTTGTTGCTCCCCTGGTGCCGTTTTCTGAAAAATAAGGTAGATGTTTCTATCAGATTTAGTTTCAGATGTGCTTAAAAATGTATAAGTGACATTGCTTATGAGTGTGAAAATTATACCTCTAAAAATCCAATGCAATAACCAAGAATAGTTGGTTGACCATGAACATTGTACACATGTCTATCATAGACTACAGGGAAATTTGGAAGCACCAAATTCAATGCAAGACCATGACCAGTACTCCATGGTAGGGAAACTTAGAAACAACATAAATAACAGTACACCATGGTTATAACCTAGTTTAGTTTTTTAAGCAAATATTCACTGTAAATATTTAGCAAATGGTTATAACCTAGTTGTATAACTAATGCTAGTCCTGATCTTAGTTGGGTCTTTCTGATGTTGATACCAAAATGGAGAACTGGTTGTGTCAATGTACATCAAGGAAGACACGAAAAATTGCAGCCAATGCTAGATAAATTCAGAATTTCAGAGCAGCTTGTTCTCCATCAAATTCAGAGTTTCAAACTGCTGTGGTTTTGTTTGTCATTTACCCTAGAAAATAATGGCAGCAAGTAACAACAACACTTTTGTGCAACTAGAGCTAGTCCTGATCTTAGTTGTGTCTTCCTGATGTTGATACCAAATTAGAGTACTAGTGTGTCAATGTACTTCAAGGGAGACATGAAAAAATTGTCGACCATGCTAGATAAAGCAGTAAGTGTTACAATTAGATAATGCTAGATAATGTACCTTAAGGGAGACATGAAAAATGCAGTCAATGTTGATACCAAATGTTATAGCTAGATAACGCTACAGCTTTAGAAAATGCACATGAGTATTCTGTCATTTTTCAGTAAATTCTGTATGCATTGTTGATAAGTCTAGATTATAATTTACTTTGCTTATTTCATTTTAGCAATCTCGGTATATTTATCTGACCAAGAAAAAGACAATGCATGATCCTCAATGCGTATATGAAAAATAAAATCGGCGATGAACAACTATGTAAGCTGGTTTCTAAGAGTAAAAACTACCCTATAAAGCACTCGTATATATCTATATATAGGGTGGCGCTATTTGACACCCAGGGTGTAGAATAGTTATTCTACACCCACCCTCTATCTTTAGAATCGTATATTATTTTTACGTCACGTAAATTTTGTATTACTTCGTAAGTTGAGAAGAACATAATAAAATTTAAAAATAACATAATTTTTTTTGTTTACATACCGTAAAAAAATTCGACGTAAAATACATATTTTTGGTGTTTTTTACACTATAATGACTCAAAAAATTTATTTTTGTGTCAAATTTTTTGGTTGTGGTGATTATATGAACATAATTATTCGTATACAAAACATAATTTTTTAGTCTAACAGCGTAAAATTATATTGGGTGCAAAATAATTTTTCTGCACCCTGGGTGCTGAATAGGGTTTCTATATATATATATGGAAATATAATAGGATGCGACAAAAGGACATTTTTTGTAAAGCTTTGGTACATGGTAAGCTGCTATGCTCGATTCAGCTGGTGTATTATTGTTCTAAAAAACAATGCCATGCCCTCGCTAATATGTACTAACCTACATAACACCTGCAAGGCTACTGCGCTTGGTTTGAACGAGATTATCAAGAAGCTCTTGCTCTTAGTTTGAACGAGATTCCTCAAGAAACTATCGCTCGCAACTTGAACGAGATTTCTCAAGATTTCGATTCTTAGGAAGTTGCTGCTCTCGGTTTGAACGAGATTTCTCGAGAAGCTGTCGCTCTCGAATTGAAGGAGATTCCTCAAGATTTTGGTGTCCAAAAAGTTGTTGATCTCGATTTGGATGCCAAGAAGCCGTCGCTCTCGACTTAAACAAGATTCCTCAAGATTTCAATGCTCAATAAGCTGTTGCTCTCAATTTGGATGCCAAAGAAGTCGTCGCTCTCGATTTGGATGCTCAAGAAGCTAATGCTCTTGATTTGGATGCTCAAGAAGTTGTTTCTCTCGACTTTAACGGGATTCCTTAAGATTTTGATGCTAAAGAAGAAGATGCACAAGATGTTGGTCATCCAAAATGAGCAAAGTTTTGGTGTCTATTTTGCTTTGGAAGTAATTAAGAGTAGAGATGGAGGGAAAGAAACAACTGACAAGGAGCTCATTGCATTTCTGCTGAATACAAGTGTTCGGACCATTAAAATAATATGGGACACAACCCAGCCCAGACTGAATGAGAGGAAGAAATTGATGTCTCAAATAAGAAGAAGAGCAATGTTGGTCAAAAAAATGAAAGATCTGGATCCGCTGATGGTAGACAATACAACTTCACAAAAGGAAGACCATTCGAGGTCTAGCAAGATCATTGGATATGAACCACTCAACCTTACATCTTAGGTCCAAGTTAGATGACCTAACATGACATAGCAGCCGCTTGAAGGCTTCGATTACACTAACAAACAAGCTTAAAAGACTGGAGTTCTCTTGACGAGGACCCGTTGACGACTCCTTATCGTCCACATTGATAAAAAATTCACAAGGTTTATGTGCATGATATTTTTTTCATAAATAAATAAATAAATAAGAGGTTGAAAGATGTAAATTTTGTTAAGTTGGAAGGAAAGATGACATGTACGGATGGCCTAGTCGCTTGCAAGACCCCTTTCGCAACTGACTCCATCGAACCCAGTAGACTGCGGGGAATCTTTCCGTTGCCACCAGCGCCGCCGGCGTCGTCGCCGTCGCGCAGCGATGCTCCACCTCCGGCGGTGCATCCTCGCCAGGCTCCTCTCTTCTCCCGCCGCCTCCCCCATCCCATTCCCTGTCCACCGCCTCATCTCCGCCGCCGCGCCCGCCGTTTCCCCAAACCCTAGCTTCGCCGTCGAGGATTACCTCGCCGGCACCTGCGGCCTCACCGGAGCCCAGGCCCTCAAGGCCTCCACCAAGCTCTCCCACCTAAAGTCTCCCTCCAGGCCCGATGCCGTCCTCGCCTTCCTCACCGGCCTCGGCTTCTCCGGCGCCGACGTGGCCGCCCTCGTCGCCAAGGACCCGCTGTTCCTCTGCGCCGGCGTGGAGAAAACCCTGGCCTCCAACGTCGCGGGGCTCACTGACCTCGGCCTCTCACGTACTGACATCGCGCGACTAGTCTCGCTGGCTCCCCACAGCTTCCGCTGTAAATCCATTGTCTCCAACCTACCGTACTACCTGTCGCTCTTCGGCTCCTACGAGAACCTCCTCCGGGTGATCAAGCCTAACCCCGGTATCCTCAACAGCAGCCTCGAGAAGGTGGTGAAGCCCAATCTCGCAATCCTGCGGGAATGCGGGCTAGGTGCTTGTCATATTTCCAAGCTGTGCATGCTTGTGCCACGGCTGCTCAACTCCAAACAAGAGCGTATCCAGGAGATGGTGACGTGTGCCGAAGGTCTCGGTGTGCCCCGTGGGTCTGCGATGTTCAGGCATGTGCTGCATGCTGTTGGATTTCGCAGCAGGGAGTCTCTTGCTGCCAAAGTCGACAACTTGAAGAAGACGCTCAGGTGGTCAGATGCTGAGGTGGGCATTGCTCTGTCTAAGGCTCCGTGCCTGCTGGTAAAGTCCAAGGACATGCTGCTGCTCAGGATAGAATTCCTCGTCTCTGAGGTGGGATTGCAACCAGCCTTCGTTGCTCATTGTCCGGCGATGCTCAATTATAGCTTGGAGGGCCGGCTCAAACCCCGCTATTATGCTGTGAAGTTTCTCAAGCAAAATGGATTGCTCAACTGTGACCCAAGCTACTATTCAGTAGTCGCGGCCACCGAAAAGGCATTTGTGAAGAAGTACATATGCCCTCATGAGGAAGCTGCGCCGCACCTCGCTGAAGACTATGTGGCCGCTTGCAGAGGGAAACTGCCGGCTAATTTCATATTTACATGAACCAATGATGGGCTAGGGAAGCTGGTAATAGGTGACTGGCACAACAAGGTTTTCACTCTTGAGTAGTAAGCTAGTAATTCCTGTTTTGGTGTTCTTTGCCTAACTGGATGTTGGTTGTCTGCTGTAGCATGTCTGTTATGTGTTGATTTGGGTGTTGCTAATCCCATATGTGACTGATAATATGATTTTGTTAGTCTTGGTATGTTCATTACATCATTCAGTAGAGAAGAAAGGACCACACTGTTCTGAATTTGTCCATCATCATGTCATGTTGGTACACATATTGGAACTAAGAGAGTGTGAGATCAGTCATTCTGCAAATGCTTTGAAGTTTCAGCGACTATAATATATGTGCACTCTATATATTTATCTTCAGCCATGGCAGTTTTAAATTCAACCCTCAATTCTGTCTTCCATGAAGAAGGTTCTCGTTTTGGCCATAAAGATGATATCAAGTCTCAAAATTTCCCTTTGGATGAGAAAGTTTGAAATCCTTTTTTCAAGGCGAACAATTTTGGATTTATTGATGGCCAGAGTGTGTTGATCACTGCTGCGGATGCAGTTTTGGTCTACTTTGTTGGCTGCTTGCCCTAGTTCTTCTAAGATGAATATCTTTGTTCTTCCTGCTGTACATTGTTTATAAGGTATTAACTGTTGTGGAAGTAGGTAATTGTTTTCTAGTACTCCCTCCGACCCATATTAGTTGACTTGGATTTGTCAAAATTTGGATGAACCTATATACTAAATAGTGTCTAGATTCATCCAAACCTAGACAAATTTGAGTCAACTAATATGGGTCGGAGGGAGTAGTAGTTTTTATCGGTTTTGTCGTTTATATTTCTCTTGTAGTATTTGTGGATGACCTACTGGGTGATACATTATCTAGGGGCATCTGATCTTTTTTTAGCATTGGCGACATCTGATCTCAGTTGGACTGAATGCCATCTCTTTGTCACCTATTGATTCAAATCTCAGTCTAGACATGCAAGCGCAAACTGTTAGATAGTGCGTAATATATCCTGCAGAATTTAAAATATAGGAATAGTAAACATGTTGTGTACCTCAAATTAAGAAATTGTTCACCCTCATGTCATATTGGCACATGTATTGGAACGAAGCAAGTGTGAGATCAGGCCGTTCTGCAAATGTGTTGGAATATCACCAATTAGAGTAATCTGCACTCTGGACATATCAAATGTCCACTGAAATTTTCAGTGCAATCCTCAATCTACTTATCCATGTAAGAAGGTTCTCATCTTAGTCATAGAGATGCTATGGAGAGTTAAAATTCCCTAGGAATGACAGTTTTGGACTTATTCTTTGTTGCGTGGATGAAGGCAGCAGTATGTGGATCATTGTTTCCAAGTTTGTGGTTTTGATCTAATTTATTTGCTACTTACTCTAGCTCTTCTAAGCTATATATCTTTATTCCTTCTGAAGTAGCTTTGTGTTTTGAGTGATAAACTGTTGAGAGAGCAGGTCATGTCACTAGTCTGTATCCGTTTTTCTCTTTATTTCTCTTGTGCTTTTTAATTGCGTAATGACATCTCATCTCAAATCTGAATATTGCAATAGTAAGCATTGTGTAGACATCCTATCCATGTAGGTGTAGCATGACATAGCAGATAATTTAAAGACCCGCAGTTATCAGCCTGGATAACCTTACATCATGAGCTGAGTTGTATTTGTTTGCTCTTAGCAACATCCCTACTGTTGCCTGGCACACATGTCACCCATACATATGTGGTGGCGTCATTGACTTAAGCATGACTAAACGCGCTTGACCTCACAGAGCTATTTGATACAGGTTCCAGCTGCTCACACGTGCTACTTAGTCTCTGAAGTATATATTGACTCATGCTCTGTAAGTGCTAGGTTATGTTTCAGGGTGCAGACCTCTTCGAGTGTCCTCGGACATTTGCCAAGCCTGAAACCATCAAGATCTGTTATAATTTTCTCATTACCTGCAAAATTCAAGTTTACTCCAAAACTTTCTTCCTCTGTGTACTGAAGAAGAGGCCTTGGTCCACAGCGCGTTATTGAAATCATTTGGGGGGAACATAGGCAGGATTGTGCATAGCCCATTACTGTTCTTTGTCTGTCATTCACTACTCTGGACTAATGCATTTGAAGTGCAACTACATACAGCTTAGGTTCACGAATATATAAAGGTGCTTGATAATTTTTAGAATACCCTGCTACCATATAAGCGATTTAAGATGATATATGCATACTGCATACATGCTTATGGAAGTCGGAAGGGTCACTAATTTCTTATGTATGTTTTTAGGCTGAGCTTGATTTCTGTGATTTCCCTACACTATTTGCCTGTACAGTATGACCCAAAGCCACCTTTTCAAGGCATTGCCAAGTTTCCATGAAGGTGCAGAACTGAGAGCGGTTTCAGATTCTCATTAGTTAGTGGTTTTCGCAAGGGAGATATTTGAATAATTGCAGGGTATTCTGTCTGGTAACGCACAGAGTAGCGCATCGGATTGGGTGACTGTTCAAGATTTGGTTGGATTGGCTCTACACTGCAGGTACTTATGGAGCTATGAAATTGCAGTATCTTCACCATTTTCTTCAGTTATTATCATAAACAAGCAATGCTAATGCTAAGATGATCTTATTCAGGTTCTCGAGGAAAAATCAGGGCAACAGCTCAGCATGATGTTATGGTCATGTTCTGATCCGCTCGACCTTGGTAATCTGTGTTTCCTCCAGGAATTCCAAGTTGCCTCTAAGTAGTAGGTGATTCTGAAGACATGCTGCAAACTGAGGCGGATCTATGTCCATCTGGAGTCGGACACGACAACACTGTCGCTAATCTAGTAGATGAGGCATGACCTGACACTGGAGCATGTAGGGAGTTTTCTTCAGAGTAGATCCAACAGAGGAAGTACTTGTCTGTTTGAACTTTGCATGATTAGCATTGTCAGTACACGCCCCAACCGAGGCATGAACTAGTTCTGATAAGCTAGAACCTAGTGCTTTAACGGATTCTTGCAATCGGCTCCATGGATGTACACAAGTGAAACGAGTTTGAGCTGAAAATCTGAACCTTACAGAAATGTTTACTCTGCTTTTATTTACATCCTTAACCCTACAAAATCATTCATCACGCAATGCCTTGATCTTCTTCACATTCTCCTTCGGACCATCAAATGCCTTGAACAGATCATACATAGTGCATTTCAACCTTTTCTTCTCTTCCTTCAGAGCATCCCTTTCATCATCCCATTTTTGCTGCCTCGCCTTCATAATATCTGCTTGAGATTTCTGCAGCTGCTTTAACACACTCACTTAATTCCTTAGAACTTCTACTTCATCCTTCAACTCATCTCTTTCCTTCACCACCACTCCCACATCCACCTCACCAAATCGCTGAGTCTTCGTATAGTTTTCCTGTACTACCTTCTTCTCGGTTTCATCCATGAACTTCCTCACATCATCTAACGGGGAGTTTCTACCTTGGGACGATGACTTTGCCGCAGAGACATGAACATACCAACATGGAAGCTGAGACTTGCATTGAATAAGGCCCTCTGTAGGTTGTCAGAATATCAAAGGCAGCCTTTCGGACCTCGTTGCTAAATTTAAATATGTTCCGGAACAGTTCAGCTGAAAAAGTGGCATCAGCTGAAACAATGGGTGGATCACAAAATGCATTTTTCAATTGGTCCACCATGTATATACCTTAGACATCAACTTGCCCTCCTCCGTGATACACTTGGAAACAAAATGCATTTTTCAATTGGTGCAAGAAAAGTAGCGAACAACGAGCAATTGATAGTACTATAAATTGAGTAGGAATTGGCACAGTTTCATAAGATACGTACAGTAGTATTTTGCAGACTGTACCATCAAACAAGCAGCTGAAAAAGTGGCATCAGCTGAAACAGTGGGTGGATCTATGAGATGATTTGCTTTGTCTTTGATCCTGAGGGAGAGCTCACCATGGTCATCAGTGAAAGCAGCTCGTTTACCAAGGGCACCAATGGTACGAATCAATTCATCCTCTGCAACGACACACTTGATACCAGTGTTGAAGACAGTGTCATCAAGTTAATTAGCAAAGAAATCAATCAAATAACACGATTTCTTAGTTTAGTATAAAGTCAGGAGGAACATACCTCAGTGGCTGCAGTACACAGGTTAGGAACAGAGCTAGCATTTTTGTGGAAAAACCGCTCAAGGTAAGAAAATCCATTGTCTTCTTCGGATCCAGGCCACAATACTCCAGCATCTTCGGATCTAGGCCGCAATGAGGCATCATCTTCAGACTTTCGGTATCTAAGGTTTCCACAGTGGTGTCACGTGTCTGCAAACTGACCACGTCACTGTCTGAACCAACAAACCAACACTTATTAGTAAATATAAGGATATGCACAGAACAAACGTAAGAAAGAGTCCACACATATAGGAGCTAGTGCATTCTTCTTTCAAATTACCATGGGTCTCCATTTTTGCGGTTCCCTAGCTAGCAAACGAATTCACATAGATATAGATTCAGTGAACATTTATCACAAATGGAAGTCATCGTCATAGAAAACATTAATTAGTCCTTTTTGTTTTTTCTTCTTTTTTTTTGTTCTCTTGGGTAATGTAAGGTACCGAATCTTGTTGAAAAATTACGATGCTACAATACACGCACCAATTGTACAAGAACTATATATTCAGAAGTACTTCAAAACATGCATGAGAGTATGTACGTGAAGCACATATGTAACTAAAACTTTTCGTACACGATACTATTCAGAAATTTTATAGTATCTCAAATTGGCCTTAGCTGCTCCGAAAAATAAGCCTACTATAAAACAATCACATCTGAACCACCTCCGATCCTAGTCTTATTACCTGTGAAAACTGCTACTGCTACTCTTGTGATCCGTGGTTGTAGGAGTATAGTATGGATATAGTACATGGATCCCTCTTTGTCTCTGTTGGCCAGTCGCAGGCACAGCCGCTTTTGATACAGGTGCGATCCTCTTCCACATTCAGAGAGGGGAGTGATTGATTTGGTCGTGAATGACTGAGAAGTTAGCCATGCTGATTCATTCTCCAGGAGACGGAACATCGGACACTGCCGTCCACCGTTCCGCCGCCACTATCAGGCAGATAGCCTATTAGTGAATTCGGGCCCACTATCAGGCAGATCCAGCGTGACACGTCCTCCATATAGACCGAACCAGTCTCCTAATCATTTGTGTGCTGCAAATGCTATACTGCCAAGTGTGGTTATAATTTGAATGAATATTGTCTCCTGGTATTATGTCTAGTGTATGTATTGTAGCCATTGCAAAATTGGAGATGATGTAGGCGAAAATACAACGGTTAACCCGAGCGCGTGTATTCTATATTGCAAAAAAAGTTTAGTAATTTAAAAAAGATTCAAAAAATTCAAAACTTTTAGTCGGGTTTTCGGTTTCAATTATTGTACCCGTATAAAAGATTCTGTGAACAAATGACTTTTATTCCAATCTGGCTGAAGGATTTTCCAAAAACAACACTATATTAACATTACGCATACGTTATATACCTTTTAAATTTCAATTTTTTTGGCTGGTTTTGTATATCAGTCATTTTTTGTAAAAAGATTTACACAACTACAATACATGATTATCTTTGACCCCAAAAAATTTCAGAATTTTTCGACACGTTTTCTAATTTCTATATTTTTTTACACACATAGGGTGCGCGCGTACCAAGTGTACCAAATGCGGGTTAGTGATGTAGGCTGGTTTTTGAAGAAGCCCTTGTTGCCGCAGCGCCAATGTCACAGATCCTGGCAGGGAGGTCCGGTCCAACACCTGACGGTGCTAATTACTAGTCAAACGTGTTAATGACACGTTATGTGTTCTGTGAAAACGATTACCGCAAAAGTTGGTGTTTTATGAAACAAAATATAAAGGCTGTGGTTCTGTGGAAAAAGGGCACTAATAGGTGGTGTTAAGTGATAAAATCTCGAATGTCCGGGGCTCCGAATCGCTGCGGGGCGTGCTTCGTGTGCGGGCGAGCCCCGTCCGGAATTGGTCTCACAATTCCGTGACTTAATTCCTACTCTAGCGTAACACTCTAATGAGCTTGTTTACCGAGCTAAAATGTGGCCATTCATAAAAGTATGTTAGCCACAAAAAATATGTCTACAAAATTTTAAGTCAAACTTGAGCAAAAGTTGACAAAAATGATGATACTATGACAAATGGGCCATAGCGGTAATACAATATAGCAAGCTAAAGTATGACACAAACCAAACACATACCTATTAAAATGTGGTTAGCCAAAGTTTGGCTTGACAAAGTGTGACCGGCAACCAAACAGCCCCTAGATGTTTCGGTTTCAATTTCCTGATTCCAGGTCCAATTATGTGCAACCAAACACAGTGTAACTTAATTGACACATACTAATACACAAGCTTGATTCGAACAAAAAATAAAGAGCCCTAGATCTACTGGTTAAATCTAACCCAGTCTATTAGCCCAATCCATGACGACGTTGTTGTCCTCCTACTCCTCGGCAGCGTCGTCGGCCTATTCCTCCTCATAGGTATAGATGTTGACAATGCCAGCGGCGGTAGCTTCATTCGTGAAGGCTTCGCGACAGGAGACGGTGATGACGTTTTCAACTCCATGGACAGGAACATACCAGAAACACCACAACTCGTTGGATTTGCGCATGTGAGGTGAGATCTCCTGCTGGTGCATGTTGCACATACCTAGAGTTGCCTCCCGATCCTTTGCAAAGAGCCTCTCGGCCAGTAATCGTTGTCGGGCGAGTACCGAGCTTTCATCCTCTTCCTTGGCGATAATGCTTGGTGCTGGTGAGAAATCGCGTCCACCAACTCCCTCTTTACCAGTTCAACCGATCCTTGTCCATGGTGGCCGGAGCTAGGTAACTGACAAGCAATTGGAGATGAGCGACGAGGGTGGAGAGAGGGTTGAGACGAAGCAGCAAGGGTGGAGACGGAGCCACGAATTGCAATGCCACACTACCTCTACATTGAACCCGGTCAGCCCAATGGGTCTCGTACACCGGTAGCATCTGGCGACGGAGGCAACACTACTAGTACGATTGTACCTGCCACGTTCTGGTTTTGCCTATGTTGTCGGTATTTTTCAGTGGTATCAGTGTTACTTGTTCCCAGCCCGCTACTAATGTTCGATGGTATAAGGATCTCTACTAGTGTAACTCTGCTAATAAGGATGTGAGGAAAGCTGCTTTAAATATTGGGGACTTTAAGGTGCCTCGGCAGGGGCGGACCTAGAGAAAATAATCAGTGGGGGCACAAGTGTTGAGTGGGGGCCTTTATATTGTTAATTCCAAAATTATTTGTATTTTACTTCAAAATTTAAAAGGATTTGCCAAATTTGAGTGGGGGCCTAGGCCCCCACCGAGGTCTTCTTGGGTCCGCCCCTGTGCCACGGCCGGATGGATTACATGCGTTGTTTTATAAAAAATTCTAGAACATTTGTGGAGAGGAGAAAATCCTCAAGCTATGACCTCTAGAGTTATACCTGATGGCTGGAATGACACTACCGTGGTCCTCATTCCTAAGGTAGATAGTCCAGAGTCTATTATTCATCTTCGGTCTATTAGTCTATATAATGTGATCTATAAGATTATCTCCAAAATGTTGGCTGCCCGCTTGAAGTCTATTCTTCCTGAAGTAATATTTCCAACACAAAGCGTATTTTTTCCTGTTTGTCTTATTACTGACAATGTACTGGTGTCCTATGAATGTGTACATTCTATAAAAAATAAGAGATCAAGTAACTCCGGGACCTGTGCTATAAAATTAGACATGCATAAAGGTTATGACAGAGTGGAGTGGGTTTTTCTCGAGAATATGATGAGAAAGCTTGGTTTTCATGATAGATGGATTGGGCTGATGATGGCATGAGTTAGCTATGTGAAATAACATGTGCGGTTTAATTCTGAAGAAACGGAGATGTTCTCTCTCACGAGAGGGCTTCGGCAAGGGATCCTCTTTCCCCATATTTGTTTTTTATGTGCGGAAGGTTTGTCTAGTTTATTGCTGCATGAAGAAGAAGTTCGTGGCATCGATGGGATTAGGGTGCACAGAAATGCACCATCATTTTCACATTTATTATTTGCTGATGTTTCCCTGATTCTCATGAAGACGAATTTGAATAACGCAACTTCCTTACAACAAGTTCTTGATATCTATTGTCCAAATTCGAGACAGCTAGTGAGTTTGGCTAAGTCAAGTATCTTTTTTCTCCTAACACGCATGTTTTAATGCGTGCAGATATTTGTGAAGTTCTACATATTGACACATATGCTCTTCTGATAAATACCTGGGTCTACAGCTCAAATATGGACTGGTAGAAGTGATTGTTTCATCCATCTGATTGAGAAGATTATACAACGGATTAATGGATGGAAGAAAAATCTTATCTATAGGGGAGAAATACTTCTAAAATCAGTGGTTCAAGCTATATCAGTTTATGCAATGTCGGTATTTCCAATCCCTATTGGCGTTTGTAAAAGGATGAACGATGCTATTGCAAAATTCTGGTGGGGTGATGGAAAAATAGTAAGAAGATGCACTGGTATGCATGGTGGAAGCTTTGTTATCAAAAAAATGAAGGAGGCATGGGATTCCAGGACTTTCATTCCTTCAACCTAGCAATGCTAGCTAAACAAGCCTAAAGACTTATCGATAACCCAAATTCCTTATGTGTGTGTGTGTGTCCTTCGTGCTAAATATTATCCATGTGGTGATATTCTTAAGACTGGTCCAAAGAAGGGGGAATCCTTCACATGGCAGCATATTAGCTGGTTTAACTACTTTTAAAAGAGGCTACATTTGGAGGGAAGGAAATGGTATAAACATATATATTGACCCATAGATCACATTTAGTCTAGATAGAAAAGTTACTTCACCAAGAGGAGGAGTGATATATTCAAAAGTCTCAGAATTAATTGATCCAACTACTAAGGCATGGGATGAACAGTTGGTGCGGCAATTTATTCTCCACGGTTGATGTGAATCGTATATTGGAAATCCCCCTAATCACTAATGGGTTCAATGAGTTTATAACATGGAATTATACCACTCATGGTCGGTACACAGTCAAGTCAGTGGAAGCATCGCTTTGGCCTATCATAGGTTGTACTTGTCCTCCCACGTCTTCAGCGCTTAATCCTATATGGAAGGTAGTTTGGCGGCTCAAAATTCCGAGTAAAATCAATTTTTTGTTTGGCGAGCCCCTGCACGGTATTCTTCCACTCAAAGCAATTCTGACGGATCGACGTATAGGCACAAGTGGCAAGTGGCCCATTTGTAACCAATCAGCATAAGAGATCTTACATCTTCTATTTCAATGCCCAACAACAATAGCTATGTGGGAGGCGCTTGGTATTAATCAGATGATGGAAGATGTAATGGTATTCGGCTCGGCGGTCCTTGAGTCTCTACTCGGGAGGGAAGCTGAAACTCTCCCTGGTTTTAATGTCGGACTAAAGGAAACTATTGTTGTTGCGTCTTGGTATCTGTGGTCGATTAGGAGGAGACGTACACATGATGAGCTAGTTCCACCTATTTCTAAGTGCAAACTATCGGTATTAACAATTGTATCTAATGCAATTGCAGCCATGTCAAATCCTAGTGTTCCAAAGTCGAAGTGGATTAAACCAAGTAGGAGAGAAATAAAACTTAATATTGATGGGTGCTTCCATGCTGATACTCATGCAAGATCTGTTGGAGCTGTTCTTCGCGATTCTGAAGGAGGCTTTATTGCAGCATCAACTATTGTCTTATTGGATCTTCGGCAGCGGCGAAATCTATGGCTATAAGAGAAGGTTTATCTTTGGATAACTGTATGGATTGCAGTAACGTGGTTGCTGAATCGTACGCCACAGAAATTATTCGGGCATATACTGGTGAAGAAGCTTGGTGGGACGAGTCTGCAGCTGTTTATGCTGATTGCATCGATTTGGTGACCCTCGTTGGTAATGTTAAATTTCAATACTGTCTAAGGGATACAAATGTGGTGGCGCATGAATTAGCTAAGGTCTATTATTTAGATAAAAATTCTTGTAATTGGATGGATGACCCTCCTAGCTTTATTATCCCTAAACTCGTAGCTGATATAACTATTGTTGATTGATGGTCTGCAAATTTTAGACACACTTTTTTTAACAGGATATCTAAAGGGACTATAAAAGATTTTAACGAGACAGGCTACATAATTACTATACGATGTTTTACCTAAAAAAAAACTCTGCTAATATCAATGTTTTTTGTTGGAAGAATCTAATATGGGCTTTCTGAGCGCATGGAGTGACAAGGCCTCAAGACCCACGGCGCTCAAAAGTTGGGCCACAGTCTTCATCTCCTAAACAGAAAGACCAGGCACTATCAGTCTCCACGAGCCTCTCTGGCACCAACGGCGGCGCTCGTTCCTGCCCGCTTTCCGTTGTCGCCGGCGACGCTACGCCGTCGCCTGCGCCATGCTCCGCCTCCGAAGCTACATCGCTGCCCGTATCCTCTCTTCTATATCCTTCGCTCCCACATCCCCACTCCACCGCCTCCTCTCCGCAGCCGCGGCGGGGCCCGCCGTTTCCCCGAAGAACCCTAGCTTCGCCGTCGAGCAGTACCTCGTCGACACCTGCGGCCTCACCCAATTGCAAGCCCTCAAGGCCTCCACGAAGCTCTCCCACCTCAAATCCCCCTCCAAGCCCGACGCCGTCCTCGCCATCCTCGCCGGCCTCGGTCTGTCCACCACGGACGTCGCCTCCCTCGTGGCCAAGGACCCGCTCCTCCTCGTCGCCGGCGTTGACACAACGCTGACCCCCAACGTCGCGGGGCTCACGGCTCTGGGCCTATCGCGTTCCGAGGTCGCGCGTCTCGTCTTGCACCACCCCAGCAATTTCCGCCTGAGATCCATCGTCTCCAAGATGCACTACTACCTGCCCATCTTCGGCTCCTTCCAGAGCTTCCTCCGGGCGCTCAACCGCGGGTCCTACCTCCTCTCTTGCGACCTCGAGAGAGCAGTGAAGCCCAACATCGCGTTCCTGCTGGAGTGCAGGCTAGCTGTTTGCGATATCGCCAAGCTGTGCACCTCGACGCCAAGGGTACTCCTCACCAACCCGGAGCATGTCCAGGCAATGGTGGCGTGTGCCGAAGGCTTCGGCGTGCCGCGTGGCTCCGGGATGTTCCGGCACATGCTGCATGGTGTTGCATTCCTCAGCCAAGAGCAGATTGCCGTCAAACTGGAGTACTTGAAGAAGACGTTCAGGTGGTCGGATGCCGAGGTGAGGGTTGCTGTGCCCAGTTCTCCAGAGCTTCTGAGGAAGTCAAAGGAATCGCTGCAACTCAGGTCCGAGTTCTTCTTCTCTGAGGTTGGCTTGGAACCGGCGTACATTGCTCGTCGTCCGGTAATCATCAATTACAGCCTGGAGGGACGGCTCAGGCCACGGTATTACGTTCTAAAATATCTGAAGGAAAATGGACTGGTAGATCGCGATCGGGACTACTATAATGCAGTCGTGTTGGCCGAGAAGGTATTCGTGGAGAAGTACATATGCCCTCACAAGGAAGCTGCACCACACCTTGCTGAAGACTATGCAACAGCTTGCAGAGGCCAAGTACCGACTAGATTCAGATCTGCATGAACCAAGAATTGCATGGAATATGGCAACTCTGTATTAGGCTGACAATTCCTGATGGGTATTGAGAATATTGTGTATTAGGCTGACAAATGTATGACGTTTATGCCTGGATGGCTATTGAGAATATGCACATTCCCATCAATATTTTGTCTGCATGGAGTTCTGAATTTCTGTGGTAAGAAGTAAGAGCTAGATGTTTTAACTGTAGACACTGTAGCTGATCTTTTTCTACTGTTGCACACTAGGTATCCATTCTGGCTCACACTTGTGATATCTTTTTCTACTGTTGCACACTAGGTATCCATTCTGGCTCACACTTGTGATATGAGATTGAGATAAATCTTGGAGAGCTCTGCAACATAAACAATTTCTGGCGCATATGGTGTGTAGGAGACGGATCCTCCCTGATTGTAACACCCTCAGAATCGGCCCTATGCAAGTTTTAGCGAAACCCGCCAAACCCGCATAGAAACGATTCGAAGGTGCCCACCAGGCACTTGCGTGCGGGTGGAAAACGAAGTAATAACATTACACAACAGTCCTCGATGGGACCCACAGAACAGATACATATATAACGGCGACTCCATGAGTCAAGAATACAAATATAATATACAAAGATCCAAATCACCTTGAAAATGTTCGAGCGTCCGACTACGGACAAGATGCAAATGGGGCTAAGAGCCCTGAAGAATAACCAATGGCGTCCATAACCCTGCCCAGGCCAAGCCGGAAGGGTAACCCTGCTAACGGCGTCGATCTCAAAACCTGCTTAAACAAAAGGGGTGCCGGCAAAGGGCAAAAGAGAAAGAGGAGCGTCAGTACTGAGGCCAGTACACGGCGAGGCTAGAATTCGGCGGTCCTCGCCTACATAGGTATGGTGGACTGAGCGGCAGCGGCAACATGCACTAAACAACCTATAGAGACTCGATACGACTGGCGGCTATCAGAGAGGGGTGAGAAAGACCCATTCAGAACCAACCTGATACTACCAACAAACAAACCCATCCTGGCGTTTCCCCCTCGCGACCAAACGAGGAAGGCAACCGAGGAACTCACACAGTTGGCAGTTTTACTTATTCGGTTATAGTTGCGGCACTTTACTAGTCAGGTTTAGATAATCGTCCTGATAAAGTAAGCGGTGGGCATTTTTAGTTATCCATTCCGTTATAGTGGCAACACTTACTAGTCAGGTTCATTGCTCATGAGATATCCCCAAAACCCAGCAGTTGTTGGTACTTTTACTTAGCCATTCCGTTGAAGTGAAACTGATTACTAGGCAAATCGGATACAAGTCAATTCATAACAGTAAACTTTAGTTATAGTTGTCTATGATCAAGCACTGTGCTCCAAGTCGTCCATAACCGCGGACACGGCTTCTCGAAAAGATTTAACCCTGCAGGGGTGCACCAAAGTATCCACAGGCACTTCGACCCTTTTTGCCAGATCAGTTAACATACACCCAGCGGTATGTCGGCGGGGCCTAAGTCACGACGTTCCCAGACCCAAAGCAAGCACGGGGGGCACCCCACTAAGTACACCCGCAACGAAGTCGGCCGGTCTCCGAGACGGACTTAGGGTTTGCGTCAATGGCTGTAAACGACAGCAGATCCCCAATCGGGGACTGTCGATACCGCGAAAACATTCCGCTTACCTAAACAGTACAGTGTGCGCCTCGCACAAACGTAAATAAAGCGGTAAACATGGCATAAGTACAGGATAGTAAATAAAACCTCAAACTAGTTTGTGGCCCCCAGTACAATACTTTGAAATCAGGTAATAATCAATGGGGGGCCCATATCTCCCCACCTGTGGTTAGCGCGCTCGATCTCGGAACAGGTGTCAAGAACTCGGGTCCTACGGGACACAAGTGGGCGTTCGGAAACCAAATATTACCTATCACCCACCGATGCCTCTGCTTAATTCAATTTTAGTTGTTAAAACAGTAATTAAAGTGAAACAATAAGTAAAGCCATGATCATCTCCAACGTCAACATGCGGCAATCCTCCAACAATTGTGGTACTTGTCGACACACAAACCCTTGAGCAAGCGACTACGTCACGCGGGCCCAACTATCCACCAAACAACAGGTAATAGGATGTGTCCAAGGCTATATATGGCTGCAAGGGATATCACAGGGAACGAAAACTAGAGCATCGCAACACAGATAGCAATAGATCAACAGGAGGGGAATAAATACTAGAAAAGTAAGATAGGTAGAAAGGGGAAGATGCTCGCCTGAAAACATTGTCGAAGGTTCAACCGAAGATCGGGTCGACACTCGCATCAACTCAACGGCCTTATCCGCGAAGAAGCAAATCACTAGAGGAAACACCGGATGCAATATTTAATACAACGGCAGAAGATCGGCATGATGCATGCATGATGGATGACATGGCAAAGGTGCGATGCAATTAGGTCATATTAAGTGGAACCGGGGTCCCGACAATATTTAGGTGGTTCAAGATATTTATCTACCCCGCAATTTAAATGTTGTTTTAACATGGCCGAAATATAGTACCGGTTCGCTACACAAGTTTAAATGAGGCCAATATAAGGCTAGATTTGCCCGCATATGGGCCCCATATTTATTTATGAGGTGAATCGGCATAAGGCCCCCAAACCACATGATATGCATGCGAGATGTCAATTAATTATGCAACAATTCATATAGTTGACCATTTATAAAATAGGGTTCTCGGAGAGGGGTTCACACATTTAGGGTCTCGACGAACTTGGGGTTCCGGGGTTCGGGGTCGGTCTCGGGGCCAGGGTTCGACGGAAACGGCGGAAGCGGATACAAGACGGAGAACTTGTCGTCCAGGGTCTCGGTGTCCGGGGCGCATCGGATTCTCTCTGGTCGATGTCGTTCTTGTCGCCACGAAGATCTTGTCGGATCCGTGTCATCGAGTCGGTCTTGTCGTTACACCGTGGAGATCTGGTCGTCGGCGCACTCAGGGTTTCGGGGATCGGTCTTCGGATCGAGGGATCGGAGATCTTGGCGCGGCTCCGGGTTCGGGGTGTCGAGGCTTGATCCTCGGGTCCAGGAAGAAGCACTTGGCGTATCCGGGTTGGAGAGCTTGTCGTTCCGTGGCGAACTTGGCGCCCTTTAGGGGAGATCATGTCGAGCCATCGGGTTGGTTTGGTCTTCGGGGTTGTGGCGGCGTCATCGGTGCTCCAGATCAACAGCCACGCGATTCCATCCGTCTGCAGATGGAGCTGCTCACTTCCTACTCCAGGTGCGCACCACGTCCGTGTACGCGCGCTTCCGGTCACTGATGGAGCCGATGCTCCCTTGTACTTGGAGATGGAGTTGATGCTTCCGGTCGCTCACCAGTCCGGCGAGGGGGAGACGCGGCAGAACGGGATCGCGCGGCTCGGCAAGCGGGGCTCGCGACGGAGGCGAACGGCGGGGTGGCGCTGCAGCGGACGGCCGCGACGGGGAGGAGCCCGGCGAGGAGGACCCGCAGCGGCGGCGGGCCACGCCGGCGGAGGGGGCTGCGCGCGGAGGACGCGGCGGCTGCGGGCGGCTTCAGGGCGTCGGGGTGCACCGGTGGCGGGCTCGGGGGCCACGGGGAAGCGGCCTGGGAGGCGCTGGTCGGCGGGGGCACGGCGACGGTGGACGCGGTTGCGGGCGGCGGAGCAGAGCAGGGCGAGGGAGGGCGCGGCTCCGGCGAGGGGCGGGTCGCGGGCGGCACGGTCGACCGGAGGGCAGCGCCGCGCGCCGGAGGAGCTAGGCAGAGAGGGGGCGCTGGGGAGGTTGCTTGCGGGGCTGCTCGCGGAGGGAGGAGGAAGGCGAGGCGGGAGGCAGAGGGGAGGTCGGCCCTGCGGTGGCGGCTGGAGCGGCGGAGCGGGGAAGGAGGGGTGCCGGCGAGGGGCCCCGGGGTAGGCCAGAGGTGGGGGGAACGGGAGGAGGAGAGGGGAAGCCGGCGTCGGAGAGAGGCAGAGCGGTGGCTCTGGCGGCCGACGCGGGGAAGGTGGCCGGAGGCGGGAGCGGTGCGGGCGGCGCTGGCGGGATGAGCGAGCGGGGCTGCGGCGAGGAAGAGGGAGCGAGCGCGCGGGGGAGGTGGAGAAGAGGAACAGGGAGGCAGGTGGGCACGCGGCAGGGGACGGGCCAGGTGGGGCCAACGGCGCAGGCGGGGCCCAGGGGTAGGGCTGAGAGGGTGGCAGGGGAGTGGGGGTGTGACGGGTGGGTCCCAGGCGGGGTCGGGCGTGCTGGCAGGTGGGGTGGGGCTGTTGCGTGTGTGGTGTGTGTTTGCTGGATGGGTGAGGGAGTGGGAAGAGAGAGAGAGAGAGGTGGGGAGAGGGTAGGATTAGGTGGCAGAGTTTGGTTGGCTGGGGGGAGGGGAGAGGGCGAGGTGGCACATGGTGATTGGCCAGGGTGAGGTGGAGGCTGGGTGTGGGTAAGGTTTTAGGTAGCTGTAGGATTTGTCTGGTGGACCGATTTAAAAAATGGGGGTGGTCGTTCGGGTCGATTCGGCCCGTTCGACTGCCCCCGCTAAAACGATTAAACTTTTTATTTGTTTCAAACGGGCCGTATGCAAACCGATAGCGGCCAAAATAATTAATCCGGAGAACCGGGCTTTGCGTTTGAATAAAGATGGGGCGTTTTAGAAAACAAAACGGGTTTTGCGAAATAGTTTTAGACAAACAACACATGATGATGACGATGCAATGCACAAAAACAACGCGATTTTCTAGTAGTGGTTTTGCGGGATGCCACAATTTGACACCACTAACAAGGGATCTCGCCCTCGAGATCCGCCTCATGGTACCGGAAGGAAGGTCGGCGATCTGCGTCTTCTCGCGTCGTGTAGACCCTCGCGACACCACTAACAAGAGGTCGTTGATCCCGTTCGTCAAGAGAACACTCCGGATAAACAACGGACGAAGTTAAAGGTAAGGCCACCTCTAACTTCCATGGAAGGAGTAAAATTGCATCGATCCACCATTCAATATACAAAGCGAATGATAAGAGTAGTGGTATGGTCGCGACTCCATCCCGCACTCAAAGCATTACTATGTACACGAATAGACAGATTATGCAACCAACCCTCAGGATTCAGACTAAAGATCTCGACAAGCGAGGTTCGGAACAAAGGAGTGATGCAGACTCTGCATCGGATCTGGCGTAGAGGATGTCGTCGCGTCGGAAAACACCGGAAGGCACAAACAAGGAATAAAGAATGGTGACACCGTAGACGGATTCATCAGGCAGCTTGAACACCAGATGTAGCAACACCGTTATCAAAGAAGGAAGCGAAACCCTGAAGGTACGACGGAACCCAACCACGAGATATCCTGGACTCGAAGAGAGAGAAGAGAGCGGATTCAAAACACGTAGAGGTAAGAGGAGAATAGCAGAGGGTAAGGAGTAAAATCAGACCTAATCAGAGCTATCCAACTGATTTTGAAAAATAGTCTTGACACTCTACTTCGGCCGTTAGCTAGGTTATCCTACAGGCTGGACTTGTGGGGTATCGCAACTGCTGAGCTCTGATACCACTCTGTAACACCCTCAGAATCGACCCTATGCAAGTTTTAGCGAAACCCGCCAAACCCGCATAGAAACGATTCGAAGGTGCCCACCAGGCACTTGCGTGCGGGTGGAAAACGAAGTAATAACATTACACAACAGTCCTCGATGGGACCCACAGAACAGATACATATATAACGGCGACTCCATGAGTCAAGAATACAAATATAATATACAAAGATCCAAATCACCTTGAAAATGTTCGAGCGTCCGACTACGGACAAGATGCAAATGGGGCTAAGAGCCCTGAAGAATAACCAATGGCGTCCATAACCCTGCCCAGGCCAAGCCGGAAGGGTAACCCTGCTAACGGCGTCGATCTCAAAACCTGCTTAAACAAAAGGGGTGCCGGCAAAGGGCAAAAGAGAAAGAGGAGCGTCAGTACTGAGGCCAGTACACGGCGAGGCTAGAATTCGGCGGTCCTCGCCTACATAGGTATGGTGGACTGAGCGGCAGCGGCAGCATGCACTAAACAACCTATAGAGACTCGATACGACTGGCGGCTATCAGAGAGGGGTGAGAAAGACCCATTCGGAACCAACCTGATACTACCAACAAACAAACCCATCCTGGCGTTTCCCCCTCGCGACCAAACGAGGAAGGCAACCGAGGAACTCACACAGTTGGCAGTTTTACTTATTCGGTTATAGTTGCGGCACTTTACTAGTCAGGTTTAGATAATCGTCCTGATAAAGTAAGCGGTGGGCATTTTTAGTTATCCATTCCGTTATAGTGGCAACACTTACTAGTCAGGTTCATTGCTCATGAGATATCCCCAAAACCCAGCAGTTGTTGGTACTTTTACTTAGCCATTCCGTTGAAGTGAAACTGATTACTAGGCAAATCGGATACAAGTCAATTCATAACAGTAAACTTTAGTTATAGTTGTCTATGATCAAGCACTGTGCTCCAAGTCGTCCATAACCGCGGACACGGCTTCTCGAAAAGATTTAACCCTGCAGGGGTGCACCAAAGTATCCACAGGCACTTCGACCCTTTTTGCCAGATCAGTTAACATACACCCAGCGGTATGTCGGCGGGGCCTAAGTCACGACGTTCCCAGACCCAAAGCAAGCACGGGGGGCCACCCCACTAAGTACACCCGCAACGAAGTCGGCCGGTCTCCGAGACGGACTTAGGGTTTGCGTCAATGGCTGTAAACGACAGCAGATCCCCAATCGGGGACTGTCGATACCGCGAAAACATTCCGCTTACCTAAACAGTACAGTGTGCGCCTCGCACAAACGTAAATAAAGCGGTAAACATGGCATAAGTACAGGATAGTAAATAAAACCTCAAACTAGTTTGTGGCCCCCAGTACAATACTTTGAAATCAGGTAATAATCAATGGGGGTCCCATATCTCCCCACCTGTGGTTAGCGCGCTCGATCTCGGAACAGGTGTCAAGAACTCGGGTCCTACGGGACACAAGTGGGCGTTCGGAAACCAAATATTACCTATCACCCACCGATGCCTCTGCTTAATTCAATTTTAGTTGTTAAAACAGTAATTAAAGTGAAACAATAAGTAAAGCCATGATCATCTCCAACGTCAACATGCGGCAATCCTCCAACAATTGTGGTACTTGTCGACACACAAACCCTTGAGCAAGCGACTACGTCACGCGGGCCCAACTATCCACCAAACAACAGGTAATAGGATGTGTCCAAGGCTATATATGGCTGCAAGGGATATCACAGGGAACGAAAACTAGAGCATCGCAACACAGATAGCAATAGATCAACAGGAGGGGAATAAATACTAGAAAAGTAAGATAGGTAGAAAGGGGAAGATGCTCGCCTGAAAACATTGTCGAAGGTTCAACCGAAGATCGGGTCGACACTCGCATCAACTCAACGGCCTTATCCGCGAAGAAGCAAATCACTAGAGGAAACACCGGATGCAATATTTAATACAACGGCAGAAGATCGGCATGATGCATGCATGATGGATGACATGGCAAAGGTGCGATGCAATTAGGTCATATTAAGTGGAACCGGGGTCCCGACAATATTTAGGTGGTTCAAGATATTTATCTACCCCGCAATTTAAATGTTGTTTTAACATGGCCGAAATATAGTACCGGTTCGCTACACAAGTTTAAATGAGGCCAATATAAGGCTAGATTTGCCCGCATATGGGCCCCATATTTATTTATGAGGTGAATCGGCATAAGGCCCCCAAACCACATGATATGCATGCGAGATGTCAATTAATTATGCAACAATTCATATAGTTGACCATTTATAAAATAGGGTTCTCGGAGAGGGGTTCACACATTTAGGGTCTCGACGAACTTGGGGTTCCGGGGTTCGGGGTCGGTCTCGGGGCCAGGGTTCGACGGAAACGGCGGAAGCGGATACAAGACGGAGAACTTGTCGTCCAGGGTCTCGGTGTCCGGGGCGCATCGGATTCTCTCTGGTCGATGTCGTTCTTGTCGCCACGAAGATCTTGTCGGATCCGTGTCATCGAGTCGGTCTTGTCGTTACACCGTGGAGATCTGGTCGTCGGCGCACTCAGGGTTTCGGGGATCGGTCTTCGGATCGAGGGATCGGAGATCTTGGCGCGGCTCCGGGTTCGGGGTGTCGAGGCTTGATCCTCGGGTCCAGGAAGAAGCACTTGGCGTATCCGGGTTGGAGAGCTTGTCGTTCCGTGGCGAACTTGGCGCCCTTTAGGGGAGATCATGTCGAGCCATCGGGTTGGTTTGGTCTTCGGGGTTGTGGCGGCGTCATCGGTTCTCCAGATCAACAGCCACGCGATTCCATCCGTCTGCAGATGGAGCTGCTCACTTCCTACTCCAGGTGCGCACCACGTCCGTGTACGCGCGCTTCCGGTCACTGATGGAGCCGATGCTCCCTTGTACTTGGAGATGGAGTTGATGCTTCCGGTCGCTCACCAGTCCGGCGAGGGGGAGACGCGGCAGAACGGGATCGCGCGGCTCGGCAAGCGGGGCTCGCGACGGAGGCGAACGGCGGGGTGGCGCTGCAGCGGACGGCCGCGACGGGGAGGAGCCCGGCGAGGAGGACCCGCAGCGGCGGCGGGCCACGCCGGCGGAGGGGGCTGCGCGCGGAGGACGCGGCGGCTGCGGGCGGCTTCAGGGCGTCGGGGTGCACCGGTGGCGGGCTCGGGGGCCACGGGGAAGCGGCCTGGGAGGCGCTGGTCGGCGGGGGCACGGCGACGGTGGACGCGGTTGCGGGCGGCGGAGCAGAGCAGGGCGAGGGAGGGCGCGGCTCCGGCGAGGGGCGGGTCGCGGGCGGCACGGTCGACCGGAGGGCAGCGCCGCGCGCCGGAGGAGCTAGGCAGAGAGGGGGCGCTGGGGAGGTTGCTTGCGGGGCTGCTCGCGGAGGGAGGAGGAAGGCGAGGCGGGAGGCAGAGGGGAGGTCGGCCCTGCGGTGGCGGCTGGAGCGGCGGAGCGGGGAAGGAGGGGTGCCGGCGAGGGGCCCCGGGGTAGGCCAGAGGTGGGGGGAACGGGAGGAGGAGAGGGGAAGCCGGCGTCGGAGAGAGGCAGAGCGGTGGCTCTGGCGGCCGACGCGGGGAAGGTGGCCGGAGGCGGGAGCGGTGCGGGCGGCGCTGGCGGGATGAGCGAGCGGGGCTGCGGCGAGGAAGAGGGAGCGAGCGCGCGGGGGAGGTGGAGAAGAGGAACAGGGAGGCAGGTGGGCACGCGGCAGGGGACGGGCCAGGTGGGGCCAACGGCGCAGGCGGGGCCCAGGGGCAGGGCTGAGAGGGTGGCAGGGGAGTGGGGGTGTGACGGGTGGGTCCCAGGCGGGGTCGGGCGTGCTGGCAGGTGGGGTGGGGCTGTTGCGTGTGTGGTGTGTGTTTGCTGGATGGGTGAGGGAGTGGGAAGAGAGAGAGAGAGAGAGGTGGGGAGAGGGTAGGATTAGGTGGCAGAGTTTGGTTGGCTGGGGGGAGGGGAGAGGGCGAGGTGGCACATGGTGATTGGCCAGGGTGAGGTGGAGGCTGGGTGTGGGTAAGGTTTTAGGTAGCTGTAGGATTTGTCTGGTGGACCGATTTAAAAAATGGGGGTGGTCGTTCGGGTCGATTCGGCCCGTTCGACTGCCCCCGCTAAAACGATTAAACTTTTTATTTGTTTCAAACGGGCCGTATGCAAACCGATAGCGGCCAAAATAATTAATCCGGAGAACCGGGCTTTGCGTTTGAATAAAGATGGGGCGTTTTAGAAAACAAAACGGGTTTTGCGAAATAGTTTTAGACAAACAACACATGATGATGACGATGCAATGCACAAAAACAACGCGATTTTCTAGTAGTGGTTTTGCGGGATGCCACAATTTGACACCACTAACAAGGGATCTCGCCCTCGAGATCCGCCTCATGGTACCGGAAGGAAGGTCGGCGATCTGCGTCTTCTCGCGTCGTGTAGACCCTCGCGACACCACTAACAAGAGGTCGTTGATCCCGTTCGTCAAGAGAACACTCCGGATAAACAACGGACGAAGTTAAAGGTAAGGCCACCTCTAACTTCCATGGAAGGAGTAAAATTGCATCGATCCACCATTCAATATACAAAGCGAATGATAAGAGTAGTGGTATGGTCGCGACTCCATCCCGCACTCAAAGCATTACTATGTACACGAATAGACAGATTATGCAACCAACCCTCAGGATTCAGACTAAAGATCTCGACAAGCGAGGTTCGGAACAAAGGAGTGATGCAGACTCTGCATCGGATCTGGCGTAGAGGATGTCGTCGCGTCGGAAAACACCGGAAGGCACAAACAAGGAATAAAGAATGGTGACACCGTAGACGGATTCATCAGGCAGCTTGAACACCAGATGTAGCAACACCGTTATCAAAGAAGGAAGCGAAACCCTGAAGGTACGACGGAACCCAACCACGAGATATCCTGGACTCGAAGAGAGAGAAGAGAGCGGATTCAAAACACGTAGAGGTAAGAGGAGAATAGCAGAGGGTAAGGAGTAAAATCAGACCTAATCAGAGCTATCCAACTGATTTTGAAAAATAGTCTTGACACTCTACTTCGGCCGTTAGCTAGGTTATCCTACAGGCTGGACTTGTGGGGTATCGCAACTGCTGAGCTCTGATACCACTCTGTAACACCCTCAGAATCGACCCTATGCAAGTTTTAGCGAAACCCGCCAAACCCGCATAGAAACGATTCGAAGGTGCCCACCAGGCACTTGCGTGCGGGTGGAAAACGAAGTAATAACATTACACAACAGTCCTCGATGGGACCCACAGAACAGATACATATATAACGGCGACTCCATGAGTCAAGAATACAAATATAATATACAAAGATCCAAATCACCTTGAAAATGTTCGAGCGTCCGACTACGGACAAGATGCAAATGGGGCTAAGAGCCCTGAAGAATAACCAATGGCGTCCATAACCCTGCCCAGGCCAAGCCGGAAGGGTAACCCTGCTAACGGCGTCGATCTCAAAACCTGCTTAAACAAAAGGGGTGCCGGCAAAGGGCAAAAGAGAAAGAGGAGCGTCAGTACTGAGGCCAGTACACGGCGAGGCTAGAATTCGGCGGTCCTCGCCTACATAGGTATGGTGGACTGAGCGGCAGCGGCAGCATGCACTAAACAACCTATAGAGACTCGATACGACTGGCGGCTATCAGAGAGGGGTGAGAAAGACCCATTCGGAACCAACCTGATACTACCAACAAACAAACCCATCCTGGCGTTTCCCCCTCGCGACCAAACGAGGAAGGCAACCGAGGAACTCACACAGTTGGCAGTTTTACTTATTCGGTTATAGTTGCGGCACTTTACTAGTCAGGTTTAGATAATCGTCCTGATAAAGTAAGCGGTGGGCATTTTTAGTTATCCATTCCGTTATAGTGGCAACACTTACTAGTCAGGTTCATTGCTCATGAGATATCCCCAAAACCCAGCAGTTGTTGGTACTTTTACTTAGCCATTCCGTTGAAGTGAAACTGATTACTAGGCAAATCGGATACAAGTCAATTCATAACAGTAAACTTTAGTTATAGTTGTCTATGATCAAGCACTGTGCTCCAAGTCGTCCATAACCGCGGACACGGCTTCTCGAAAAGATTTAACCCTGCAGGGGTGCACCAAAGTATCCACAGGCACTTCGACCCTTTTTGCCAGATCAGTTAACATACACCCAGCGGTATGTCGGCGGGGCCTAAGTCACGACGTTCCCAGACCCAAAGCAAGCACGGGGGCCACCCCACTAAGTACACCCGCAACGAAGTCGGCCGGTCTCCGAGACGGACTTAGGGTTTGCGTCAATGGCTGTAAACGACAGCAGATCCCCAATCGGGGACTGTCGATACCGCGAAAACATTCCGCTTACCTAAACAGTACAGTGTGCGCCTCGCACAAACGTAAATAAAGCGGTAAACATGGCATAAGTACAGGATAGTAAATAAAACCTCAAACTAGTTTGTGGCCCCCAGTACAATACTTTGAAATCAGGTAATAATCAATGGGGGGCCCATATCTCCCCACCTGTGGTTAGCGCGCTCGATCTCGGAACAGGTGTCAAGAACTCGGGTCCTACGGGACACAAGTGGGCGTTCGGAAACCAAATATTACCTATCACCCACCGATGCCTCTGCTTAATTCAATTTTAGTTGTTAAAACAGTAATTAAAGTGAAACAATAAGTAAAGCCATGATCATCTCCAACGTCAACATGCGGCAATCCTCCAACAATTGTGGTACTTGTCGACACACAAACCCTTGAGCAAGCGACTACGTCACGCGGGCCCAACTATCCACCAAACAACAGGTAATAGGATGTGTCCAAGGCTATATATGGCTGCAAGGGATATCACAGGGAACGAAAACTAGAGCATCGCAACACAGATAGCAATAGATCAACAGGAGGGGAATAAATACTAGAAAAGTAAGATAGGTAGAAAGGGGAAGATGCTCGCCTGAAAACATTGTCGAAGGTTCAACCGAAGATCGGGTCGACACTCGCATCAACTCAACGGCCTTATCCGCGAAGAAGCAAATCACTAGAGGAAACACCGGATGCAATATTTAATACAACGGCAGAAGATCGGCATGATGCATGCATGATGGATGACATGGCAAAGGTGCGATGCAATTAGGTCATATTAAGTGGAACCGGGGTCCCGACAATATTTAGGTGGTTCAAGATATTTATCTACCCCGCAATTTAAATGTTGTTTTAACATGGCCGAAATATAGTACCGGTTCGCTACACAAGTTTAAATGAGGCCAATATAAGGCTAGATTTGCCCGCATATGGGCCCCATATTTATTTATGAGGTGAATCGGCATAAGGCCCCCAAACCACATGATATGCATGCGAGATGTCAATTAATTATGCAACAATTCATATAGTTGACCATTTATAAAATAGGGTTCTCGGAGAGGGGTTCACACATTTAGGGTCTCGACGAACTTGGGGTTCCGGGGTTCGGGGTCGGTCTCGGGGCCAGGGTTCGACGGAAACGGCGGAAGCGGATACAAGACGGAGAACTTGTCGTCCAGGGTCTCGGTGTCCGGGGCGCATCGGATTCTCTCTGGTCGATGTCGTTCTTGTCGCCACGAAGATCTTGTCGGATCCGTGTCATCGAGTCGGTCTTGTCGTTACACCGTGGAGATCTGGTCGTCGGCGCACTCAGGGTTTCGGGGATCGGTCTTCGGATCGAGGGATCGGAGATCTTGGCGCGGCTCCGGGTTCGGGGTGTCGAGGCTTGATCCTCGGGTCCAGGAAGAAGCACTTGGCGTATCCGGGTTGGAGAGCTTGTCGTTCCGTGGCGAACTTGGCGCCCTTTAGGGGAGATCATGTCGAGCCATCGGGTTGGTTTGGTCTTCGGGGTTGTGGCGGCGTCATCGGTGCTCCAGATCAACAGCCACGCGATTCCATCCGTCTGCAGATGGAGCTGCTCACTTCCTACTCCAGGTGCGCACCACGTCCGTGTACGCGCGCTTCCGGTCACTGATGGAGCCGATGCTCCCTTGTACTTGGAGATGGAGTTGATGCTTCCGGTCGCTCACCAGTCCGGCGAGGGGGAGACGCGGCAGAACGGGATCGCGCGGCTCGGCAAGCGGGGCTCGCGACGGAGGCGAACGGCGGGGTGGCGCTGCAGCGGACGGCCGCGACGGGGAGGAGCCCGGCGAGGAGGACCCGCAGCGGCGGCGGGCCACGCCGGCGGAGGGGGCTGCGCGCGGAGGACGCGGCGGCTGCGGGCGGCTTCAGGGCGTCGGGGTGCACCGGTGGCGGGCTCGGGGGCCACGGGGAAGCGGCCTGGGAGGCGCTGGTCGGCGGGGGCACGGCGACGGTGGACGCGGTTGCGGGCGGCGGAGCAGAGCAGGGCGAGGGAGGGCGCGGCTCCGGCGAGGGGCGGGTCGCGGGCGGCACGGTCGACCGGAGGGCAGCGCCGCGCGCCGGAGGAGCTAGGCAGAGAGGGGGCGCTGGGGAGGTTGCTTGCGGGGCTGCTCGCGGAGGGAGGAGGAAGGCGAGGCGGGAGGCAGAGGGGAGGTCGGCCCTGCGGTGGCGGCTGGAGCGGCGGAGCGGGGAAGGAGGGGTGCCGGCGAGGGGCCCCGGGGTAGGCCAGAGGTGGGGGGAACGGGAGGAGGAGAGGGGAAGCCGGCGTCGGAGAGAGGCAGAGCGGTGGCTCTGGCGGCCGATGCGGGGAAGGTGGCCGGAGGCGGGAGCGGTGCGGGCGGCGCTGGCGGGATGAGCGAGCGGGGCTGCGGCGAGGAAGAGGGAGCGAGCGCGCGGGGGAGGTGGAGAAGAGGAACAGGGAGGCAGGTGGGCACGCGGCAGGGGACGGGCCAGGTGGGGCCAACGGCGCAGGCGGGGCCCAGGGGCAGGGCTGAGAGGGTGGCAGGGGAGTGGGGGTGTGACGGGTGGGTCCCAGGCGGGGTCGGGCGTGCTGGCAGGTGGGGTGGGGCTGTTGCGTGTGTGGTGTGTGTTTGCTGGATGGGTGAGGGAGTGGGAAGAGAGAGAGAGAGAGAGAGAGAGAGGTGGGGAGAGGGTAGGATTAGGTGGCAGAGTTTGGTTGGCTGGGGGGAGGGGAGAGGGCGAGGTGGCACATGGTGATTGGCCAGGGTGAGGTGGAGGCTGGGTGTGGGTAAGGTTTTAGGTAGCTGTAGGATTTGTCTGGTGGACCGATTTAAAAAATGGGGGTGGTCGTTCGGGTCGATTCGGCCCGTTCGACTGCCCCCGCTAAAACGATTAAACTTTTTATTTGTTTCAAACGGGCCGTATGCAAACCGATAGCGGCCAAAATAATTAATCCGGAGAACCGGGCTTTGCGTTTGAATAAAGATGGGGCGTTTTAGAAAACAAAACAGGTTTTGCGAAATAGTTTTAGACAAACAACACATGATGATGACGATGCAATGCACAAAAACAACGCGATTTTCTAGTAGTGGTTTTGCGGGATGCCACAATTTGACACCACTAACAAGGGATCTCGCCCTCGAGATCCGCCTCATGGTACCGGAAGGAAGGTCGGCGATCTGCGTCTTCTCGCGTCGTGTAGACCCTCGCGACACCACTAACAAGAGGTCGTTGATCCCGTTCGTCAAGAGAACACTCCGGATAAACAACGGACGAAGTTAAAGGTAAGGCCACCTCTAACTTCCATGGAAGGAGTAAAATTGCATCGATCCACCATTCAATATACAAAGCGAATGATAAGAGTAGTGGTATGGTCGCGACTCCATCCCGCACTCAAAGCATTACTATGTACACGAATAGACAGATTATGCAACCAACCCTCAGGATTCAGACTAAAGATCTCGACAAGCGAGGTTCGGAACAAAGGAGTGATGCAGACTCTGCATCGGATCTGGCGTAGAGGATGTCGTCGCGTCGGAAAACACCGGAAGGCACAAACAAGGAATAAAGAATGGTGACACCGTAGACGGATTCATCAGGCAGCTTGAACACCAGATGTAGCAACACCGTTATCAAAGAAGGAAGCGAAACCCTGAAGGTACGACGGAACCCAGCCACGAGATATCCTGGACTCGAAGAGAGAGAAGAGAGCGGATTCAAAACACGTAGAGGTAAGAGGAGAATAGCAGAGGGTAAGGAGTAAAATCAGACCTAATCAGAGCTATCCAACTGATTTTGAAAAATAGTCTTGACACTCTACTTCGGCCGTTAGCTAGGTTATCCTACAGGCTGGACTTGTGGGGTATCGCAACTGCTGAGCTCTGATACCACTCTGTAACACCCTCAGAATCGACCCTATGCAAGTTTTAGCGAAACCCGCCAAACCCGCATAGAAACGATTCGAAGGTGCCCACCAGGCACTTGCGTGCGGGTGGAAAACGAAGTAATAACATTACACAACAGTCCTCGATGGGACCCACAGAACAGATACATATATAACGGCGACTCCATGAGTCAAGAATACAAATATAATATACAAAGATCCAAATCACCTTGAAAATGTTCGAGCGTCCGACTACGGACAAGATGCAAATGGGGCTAAGAGCCCTGAAAAATAACCAATGGCGTCCATAACCCTGCCCAGGCCAAGCCGGAAGGGTAACCCTGCTAACGGCGTCGATCTCAAAACCTGCTTAAACAAAAGGGGTGCCGGCAAAGGGCAAAAGAGAAAGAGGAGCGTCAGTACTGAGGCCAGTACACGGCGAGGCTAGAATTCGGCGGTCCTCGCCTACATAGGTATGGTGGACTGAGCGGCAGCGGCAACATGCACTAAACAACCTATAGAGACTCGATACGACTGGCGGCTATCAGAGAGGGGTGAGAAAGACCCATTCAGAACCAACCTGATACTACCAACAAACAAACCCATCCTGGCGTTTCCCCCTCGCGACCAAACGAGGAAGGCAACCGAGGAACTCACACAGTTGGCAGTTTTACTTATTCGGTTATAGTTGCGGCACTTTACTAGTCAGGTTTAGATAATCGTCCTGATAAAGTAAGCGGTGGGCATTTTTAGTTATCCATTCCGTTATAGTGGCAACACTTACTAGTCAGGTTCATTGCTCATGAGATATCCCCAAAACCCAGCAGTTGTTGGTACTTTTACTTAGCCATTCCGTTGAAGTGAAACTGATTACTAGGCAAATCGGATACAAGTCAATTCATAACAGTAAACTTTAGTTATAGTTGTCTATGATCAAGCACTGTGCTCCAAGTCGTCCATAACCGCGGACACGGCTTCTCGAAAAGATTTAACCCTGCAGGGGTGCACCAAAGTATCCACAGGCACTTCGACCCTTTTTGCCAGATCAGTTAACATACACCCAGCGGTATGTCGGCGGGGCCTAAGTCACGACGTTCCCAGACCCAAAGCAAGCACGGGGGGCCACCCCACTAAGTACACCCGCAACGAAGTCGGCCGGTCTCCGAGACGGACTTAGGGTTTGCGTCAATGGCTGTAAACGACAGCAGATCCCCAATCTGGGACTGTCGATACCGCGAAAACATTCCGCTTACCTAAACAGTACAGTGTGCGCCTCGCACAAACGTAAATAAAGCGGTAAACATGGAATAAGTACAGGATAGTAAATAAAACCTCAAACTAGTTTGTGGCCCCCAGTACAATACTTTGAAATTAGGTAATAATCAATGGGGGGCCCATATCTCCCCACCTGTGGTTAGCGCGCTCGATCTCGGAACAGGTGTCAAGAACTCGGGTCCTACGGGACACAAGTGGGCGTTCGGAAACCAAATATTACCTATCACCCACCGATGCCTCTGCTTAATTCAATTTTAGTTGTTAAAACAATAATTAAAGTGAAACAATAAGTAAAGCCATGATCATCTCCAACGTCAACATGCGGCAATCCTCCAACAATTGTGGTACTTGTCGACACACAAACCCTTGAGCAAGCGACTACGTCACGCGGGCCCAACTATCCACCAAACAACAGGTAATAGGATGTGTCCAAGGCTATATATGGCTGCAAGGGATATCACAGGGAACGAAAACTAGAGCATCACAACACAGATAGTAATAGATCAACAGGAGGGGAATAAATACTAGAAAAGTAAGATAGGTAGAAAGGGGAAGATGCTCGCCTGAAAACATTGTCGAAGGTTCAACCGAAGATCGGGTCGACACTCGCATCAACTCAACGGCCTTATCCGCGAAGAAGCAAATCACTAGAGGAAACACCGGATGCAATATTTAATACAACGGCAGAAGATCGGCATGATGCATGCATGATGGATGACATGGCAAAGGTGCGATGCAATTAGGTCATATTAAGTGGAACCGGGGTCCCGACAATATTTAGGTGGTTCAAGATATTTATCTACCCCGCAATTTAAATGTTGTTTTAACATGGCCGAAATATAGTACCGGTTCGCTACACAAGTTTAAATGAGGCCAATATAAGGCTAGATTTGCCCGCATATGGGCCCCATATTTATTTATGAGGTGAATCGGCATAAGGCCCCCAAACCACATGATATGCATGCGAGATGTCAATTAATTATGCAACAATTCATATAGTTGACCATTTATAAAATAGGGTTCTCGGAGAGGGGTTCACACATTTAGGGTCTCGACGAACTTGGGGTTCCGGGGTTCGGGGTCGGTCTCGGGGCCAGGGTTCGACGGAAACGGCGGAAGCGGATACAAGACGGAGAACTTGTCGTCCAGGGTCTCGGTGTCCGGGGCGCATCGGATTCTCTCTGGTCGATGTCGTTCTTGTCGCCACGAAGATCTTGTCGGATCCGTGTCATCGAGTCGGTCTTGTCGTTACACCGTGGAGATCTGGTCGTCGGCGCACTCAGGGTTTCGGGGATCGGTCTTCGGATCGAGGGATCGAAGATCTTGGCGCGGCTCCGGGTTCGGGGTGTCGAGGCTTGATCCTCGGGTCCAGGAAGAAGCACTTGGCGTATCCGGGTTGGAGAGCTTGTCGTTCCGTGGCGAACTTGGCGCCCTTTAGGGGAGATCATGTCGAGCCATCGGGTTGGTTTGGTCTTCGGGGTTGTGGCGGCGTCATCGGTGCTCCAGATCAACAGCCACGCGATTCCATCCGTCTGCAGATGGAGCTGCTCACTTCCTACTCCATGTGCGCACCACGTCCGTGTACGCGCGCTTCCGGTCACTGATGGAGCCGATGCTCCCTTGTACTTGGAGATGGAGTTGATGCTTCCGGTCGCTCACCAGTCCGGCGAGGGGGAGACGCGGCAGAACGGGATCGCGCGGCTCGGCAAGCGGGGCTCGCGACGGAGGCGAACGGCGGGGTGGCGCTGCAGCGGACGGCCGCGACGGGGAGGAGCCCGGCGAGGAGGACCCGCAGCGGCGGCGGGCCACGCCGGCGGAGGGGGCTGCGCGCGGAGGACGCGGCGGCTGCGGGCGGCTTCAGGGCGTCGGGGTGCACCGGTGGCGGGCTCGGGGGCCACGGGGAAGCGGCCTGGGAGGCGAGGTCGCTGGGAGGCGCTGGTCGGCGGGGGCACGACGACGGTGGACGCGGTTGCGGGCGGCGGAGCAGAGTAGGGCGAGGGAGGGCGCGGCTCCGGCGAGGGGCGGGTCGCGGGCGGCACGGTCGACCGGAGGGCAGCGCCGCGCGCCGGAGGAGCTAGGCAGAGAGGGGGCGCTGGGGAGGTTGCTTGCGGGGCTGCTCGCGGAGGGAGGAGGAAGGCGAGGCGGGAGGCAGAGGGGAGGTCGGCCCTGCGGTGGCGGCTGGAGCGGCGGAGCGGGGAAGGAGGGGTGCCGGCGAGGGGCCCCGGGGTAGGCCAGAGGTGGGGGGAACGGGAGGAGGAGAGGGGAAGCCGGCGCCGGAGAGAGGCAGAGCGGTGGCTCTGGCGGCCGACGCGGGGAAGATGGCCGGAGGTGGGAGCGGTGCGGGCGGCGCTGGCGGGATGAGCGAGCGGGGCTGTGGCGAGGAAGAGGGAGCGAGCGCGCGGGGGAGGTGGAGAAGAGGAACAGGGAGGCAGGTGGGCACGCGGCAGGGGACGGGCCAGGTGGGGCCAAGGGCGCAGGCGGGGCCCAGGGGCAGGGCTGAGAGGGTGGCAGGGGAGTGGGGGTGTGACGGGTGGGTCCCAGGCGGGGTCGGGCGTGCTGGCAGGTGGGGTGGGGCTGTTGCGTGTGTGGTGTGTGTTTGCTGGATGGGTGAGGGAGTGGGAAGAGAGAGAGAGGTGGGGAGAGGGTAGGATTAGGTGGCAGAGTTTGGTTGGCTGGGGGGAGGGGAGAGGGCGAGGTGGCACATGGTGATTGGCCAGGGTGAGGTGGAGGCTGGGTGTGGGTAAGGTTTTAGATAGCTGTAGGATTTGTCTGGTGGACCGATTTAAAAAATGGGGGTGGTCGTTCGGGTCGATTCGGCCGTTCAACTGCCCTCGCTAAAACGATTAAACTTTTTATTTGTTTCAAACGGGCCGTATGCAAACCGATAGCGGCCAAAATAATTAATCCGGAGAACCGGGCTTTGCGTTTGAATAAAGATGGGGCGTTTTAGAAAACAAAACGGGTTTTGCGAAATAGTTTTAGACAAACAACACATGATGATGACGATGCAATGCACAAAAACAACGCGATTTTCTAGTAGTGATTTTGCGGGATGCCACACTGATCCACCAGAAGAGACTGAGCTCGTACCATGGTAGATGTTTGGTGAAAAGTAGACGAGCTAATTTATCCGATCACAGGACAGTGGAGTACTGAGGTGGGCAGCATGTGGAAGTTCTGCCGGGAAGATGCTGAAATTATCATGAATTTCCCCTTGAGTGAGCAGATTGACGACTGGCTGGCTTTGGCATCCGGATAGAAGATGAATTTTAGCTGCCAAGCCTGCTTATAAGCTAGGTATTGGGATGAGAGGATGTGCAATCAACGCGGGCTCCTTGACGTTGCTTTGGTGAGGATGGCTGTGGTAAGATGGTTCGTCGATGTTGGGGCTACCTCAACCTGGAAGACCATTGTTTTATATCTTTTGAAGTGCAGATCAGTGGAATTAAATTAATTGAAGAGGCAGTGGAAGCTTGATCATGAGCTGCAACTGAAGATCTGGGTCCTGCTCCGGGTCTGGTGGAACAGAAGGAACAAGTTCAATGTGGAGAGGGCTCCCCGAATGATGTTCGACTGCCATCGGGTATCTGTGCATTCAGAAATTTGGAGCCAAAGTAATTACATGAATCTAGTGCCTGCTCGAAATACCATAGTCAAATTACACACAGACGATTTCATGAAAGCTTAACTGTGATGGTGGCTTCAAGCAGTGCGGAAATGCAGCAGGTTGGGGCTCGCTATTGCTGCTGATGCCGGCAAAATTATTAACAGGTAGGGCCCTGGAGGCTCCGGCTCAGCTGGAACATCTAGCATGAGCACGAGGAGTCGATAGATCTGACATTGGTGACCGCAGTATTTCCAAGCTGTGCCTCCCTGCGCCATGCCTGCTCACCACCAGCCCAGAGGGCGTTCGGGCGATGGTGGCATTAGCTGAAGGTATTGGCATACTCGCGGGTCTGGGATGTTCATGCTCGTGCTACGAGGAGAAGATCACCACCAAAATGGAGTACTTGAAGAGCACGTTCAGGTGGTTGGATGGTGAGGTGCGCATTGCTGTCTCCGGATAACATTGCTGACGAGGTAAATGCTGCAGCGCTTCTCTGAGGTTGGGTTGGAACCAGTGTACATTGCTAGTCGGCCAGTAATGCTCAGTCTTAGCCTGGCAGGCTGGGTTAGGCCCCGGTACTACGCTGTAAATTTTCTTAAGGAAAACAGATTGCCAGATCACCGTTGGGGCTACTGTTCAATTTTTAAGGTGTCCGACGAGGTATTTCTGCAGAAGTTCCTTTGCCCTCACAACGAATCTGCACCGCGCGTTGCTGAAGACTACACCACCGCCTGGCGGCGGCGGGGGGGCTGCCATTTGGTCCGAGATTTTTCATCTACGAAGAACGAACTATGAAAATTGGTAACTGCATATGGCATGACAGAGTTTTCACTATGCCTAGTAAGCTGGTATTTCACATTAGTGTTATCCTTGCCTAACTAGAGGCCAAGTACCGACTAGATTCAGATCTGCATGAACCAAGAATTGCATGGAATATGGCAACTCTGTATTAGGCTGACAATTCCTGATGGGTATTGAGAATATTGTGTATTAGGTTGACAAATGTATGACGTTTATGCCTGGATGGCTATTGAGAATATGCACATTCCCATCAATATTTTGTCCGCATGGAGTTCTGAATTTCTGTGGTAAGAAGTAAGAAATAGATGTTTTAACTGTAGACATTGTAGCTGATCTTTTTCTACTGTTGCACACTAGGTATCCATTCTGGCTCACACTTGTGATATGAGATTGAGATAAATCTTGGAGAGCTCTGCAACATAAACAATTGCTGGCTCATATGGTGTGTAGGAGACGGATCCTCCCTGGTCCACCAGAAGAGACTGAGCTCATATCATGGTAGATGTTTGGCGAAAAGCAGACGAGCTAATTTATCCGATCACAGGACAGTGGAGTACTGAGGTGGGCAGCATGTGGAAGATACCCTTCTGCCGGGAAGATGCTGAAATTATCATGAATTTCCCCTTGAGTGAGCAGATTGACGACTGGCTGGCTTTGGCATCCGGATAGAAGATGAATTTTAGCTGCCAAGCCTGCTTATAAGCTAGGTATTGGGATGAGAGGATGAGAGGATCAGTGGAATTAATTAATTGAAGAGGCAGTGGAAGCTTGATCATGAGCTGCAACTGAAGATCTGGGTCCTGCTCCGGGTCTGGTGGAACATAAGGAACAAGTTCAATGTGGAAGAAAATGGGGAGAGGGCTCCCCGAATGATGTTCGACTGCCATCGGGTATCTGTGCATTCAGAATTTTGGAGCCAAAGTAATTACATGAATCTAGTGCATGCCCGAAATACCATAGTCAAATTACACACAGACGATTTCATGAAAGCTTAACTGTGATGGTGGCTTCCAGCAGTGCGGAAATGCAGCAGGTTGGGGCTCGCTATTGCTGCTGATGCCGGCAAAATTATTAACAGGTAGGGCCCTGGAGGCTCCGGCTCAGCTGGAACATCTAGCATGAGCACGAGGAGTCGATAGATCTGACATTGGTGACCGCAGTATTTCCAAGTTGTGCCTCCCTGCGCCATGCCTGCTCACCACCAGCCCAGAGGGCGTCCGGGCGATGGTGGCATTAGCTGAAGGTATTGGCATACTCGCGGGTCTGGGATGTTCATGCTCGTGCTACGAGGAGAAGATCACCACCAAAATGGAGTACTTGAAGAGCACGTTCAGGTGGTTGGATGGTGAGGTGCGCATTGCTGTCTCCGGATAGCATTGCTGACGAGGTAAATGCTGCAGCGCTTCTCTGAGGTTGGGTTGGAACCCGTGTACATTGCTAGTCGGCCAGTAACGCTGGGTTAGGCCCCGGTACTACGCTGTAAATTTTCTTAAGGAAAACAGATTGCCAGATCACCGTTGGGGCTACTGTTCAATTTTTAAGGTGTCCGACGAGGTATTTCTGGAGAAGTTCCTTTGCCCTCACAACGAATCTGCACCGCGCGTTGCTGAAGACTACACCACCGCCTGGCGGCGGCGGGGGGGCTGCCATTTGGTCCGAGATTTTTCATCTACGAAGAACGAACTATGAAAATTGGTAACTGCATATGGCATGACAGAGTTTTCACTATGCCTAGTAAGCTGGTATTTCACATTAGTGTTATCCTTGCCTAACTAGAGGCCAAGTACCGACTAGATTCAGATCTGCATGAACCAAGAATTGCATGGAATATGGCAACTCTGTATTAGGCTGACAATTCCTGATGGGTATTGAGAATATTGTGTATTAGGTTGACAAATGTATGACGTTTATGCCTGGATGGCTATTGAGAATATGCACATTCCCATCAATATTTTGTCCGCATGGAGTTCTGAATTTCTGTGGTAAGAAGTAAGAAATAGATGTTTTAACTGTAGACATTGTAGCTGATCTTTTTCTACTGTTGCACACTAGGTATCCATTCTGGCTCACACTTGTGATATGAGATTGAGATAAATCTTGGAGAGCTCTGCAACATAAACAATTGCTGGCTCATATGGTGTGTAGGAGACGGATCCTCCCTGGTCCACCAGAAGAGACTGAGCTCATATCATGGTAGATGTTTGGCGAAAAGCAGACGAGCTAATTTATCCGATCACAGGACAGTGGAGTACTGAGGTGGGCAGCATGTGGAAGATACCCTTCTGCCGGGAAGATGCTGAAATTATCATGAATTTCCCCTTGAGTGAGCAGATTGACGACTGGCTGGCTTTGGCATCCGGATAGAAGATGAATTTTAGCTGCCAAGCCTGCTTATAAGCTAGGTATTGGGATGAGAGGATGAGAGGATCAGTGGAATTAATTAATTGAAGAGGCATGGAAGCTTGATCATGAGCTGCAACTGAAGATCTGGGTCCTGCTCCGGGTCTGGTGGAACATAAGGAACAAGTTCAATGTGGAAGAAAATGGGGAGAGGGCTCCCCGAATGATGTTCGACTGCCATCGGGTATCTGTGCATTCAGAATTTTGGAGCCAAAGTAATTACATGAATCTAGTGCATGCCCGAAATACCATAGTCAAATTACACACAGACGATTTCATGAAAGCTTAACTGTGATGGTGGCTTCCAGCAGTGCGGAAATGCAGCAGGTTGGGGCTCGCTATTGCTGCTGATGCCGGCAAAATTATTAACAGGTAGGGCCCTGGAGGCTCCGGCTCAGCTGGAACATCTAGCATGAGCACGAGGAGTCGATAGATCTGACATTGGTGACCGCAGTATTTCCAAGCTGTGCCTCCCTGCGCCATGCCTGCTCACCACCAGCCCAGAGGGCGTCCGGGCGATGGTGGCATTAGCTGAAGGTATTGGCATACTCGCGGGTCTGGGATGTTCATGCTCGTGCTACGAGGAGAAGATCACCACCAAAATGGAGTACTTGAAGAGCACGTTCAGGTGGTTGGATGGTGAGGTGCGCATTGCTGTCTCCGGATAACATTGCTGACGAGGTAAATGCTGCAGCGCTTCTCTGAGGTTGGGTTGGAACCAGTGTACATTGCTAGTCGGCCAGTAATGCTCAGTCTTAGCCTGGCAGGCTGGGTTAGGCCCCGGTACTACGCTGTAAATTTTCTTAAGGAAAACAGATTGCCAGATCACCGTTGGGGCTACTGTTCAATTTTTAAGGTGTCCGACGAGGTATTTCTGGAGAAGTTCCTTTGCCCTCACAACGAATCTGCTCCGCGCCTTGCTGAAGACTACACCACCGCCTGGCGGCGGCGGGGGGGCTGCCATTTGGTCCGAGATTTTACATCTACGAAGAACGAACTATGAAAATTGGTAACTGCATATGGCATGACAGAGTTTTCACTATGCCTAGTAAGCTGGTATTTCACATTAGTGTTATCCTTGCCTAACTAGATGGTTGTTTCCTTCTGTATTTTGTCTGACACGTGCTGGTATTGTCGCTCCTAATGACTATGAAAGTTATAATTCAATTCTGTACCCCGAGGTGTTGATGTTGTCATTATGTAGACAAGAAAGCAACAGATGCAATCTCTGAAAATGAGAACATATGAATATATTTGGCATTCCGACTTCAGTTTAGGATAATGGAAACTGAATGTGTGGTAAACAAATTTTCTTATGAAACCAGAAACCAAAAGAACTGCCCTGCATCATTTTCCATGCAATATGTCTCTATTGTTTGCTTTCATTCGAAGTTTTATGTAGCATTTTCCACTTTCATTTCATTGTCTTTCGTGCTCCATCATATGTCAGTTATTTCCAAGTCTTTCAGTTGAGTTTTTTAATCTAGACTATGCTTAGAAAAATAAGTTTCTATCGGGCGTCTTTCCTGCCTTTTGATTTCTTTCGCCTTATCTTTCTACGGTTGATTATCTTTGTTCCTAAAACCTGTAGCTAATTTTACTTTTGCTGTGAAGATTCTCAAACCTTTTCGGTATTAAAGCGTGATCAACAATGGATGATTTTTTCTTTGTTTACATCTGTCATTGGTCATCGGAACTCGGAACTAAACCAGAGGAGATAGCATGAATTGACCTTGAGATATCTCTAGTACAGTGCTTGCATATGTGACATTGTGTATCTCGTCAGATATCTACATGTATATCGATCTGGCGTGTTCTCCATCCTAATATAAAGTAGCAAGTTCATATCTTCAGCGATGCAATTCTGTGGTGTGATTGTGTTTAGTGATGCAAGCGTGTTAAAATTATCCACTCTACTGTTCCATACTATGATATATATATATCCGTCTCTTGAGATCGACGAGTCAAAATTGTGATTCACATTTCAATCCATAAGAAAATGAAAAAACACTTGGCACAATAAGAACTGCAAATGAGATCACAGTTATAACTTCTGTGTCTTGATGGAAATCCTGTGGTAGGAGCTAGGTGTTTTAGTTGCGATTATTGTTTTTGCGTGCGACACGCACTCGGTGTCCATTCTGGCTCACGCTTGTAAGCCTGGAAAAGCTCTGGACAGAAGAGGATTCTTTTGCTGCCAAGTCTACTTATATGCTGGGTAATGAGATCTAGCAATCAAAACGCTGGACTCCTCTACCTCGCCTTCCAAGATTGGAGCTACCTCGGCCTGTAAGATGTTGGTTTTATATAATCATCAGGGGGAAGGGATTCGAGGAAGAGGCCACCCGAATGACGTTTGCCTGCCTGCCTGCCTGCCTGCCATCGGGTACCAGTGCATTCACCATCCAGAAATTTGGAGCTAGTACAAGAAACATTGAACCTGATACCTGCCCGGAATCCCCATTGTCAGAACCCACAAATGATTTGAAATGCGAGGGTGGCTTCCTCAACTGTGACAATGGTGTAGTAGTATTTTAGGATTGGTGTTCTGGTGAAGCACACATCCTGCATGTTTATTAGTGAATTTTCCATCCTTTAGATCTTGTATAATGGTGTAGGAAACTTTGAGGCTTTATTAAGGTTATTACTACTATTCTCCTCTTATAAGTAAATACATGGGTAAAGCATGTTCAAAGTGGTGTTCAATCCTAAAATCAAATCCCAGACGTTTCTGGGATGGAGTAGAAAATAATAGCACTCAGCAGTGTTGATTCACTCTTTTCTTTTTGTCAACTAAAGGGATCTAGCTGGTTCTCGTAAAATATGAGGACTTGCTTACGAATATTGTTCCAAAGATGAACATCTTGCACATATGTTGCAAGCTCTTGTTTTAGAATTCGGAAATGAAGAACTAGATAGCGTCAGCCCCAGTGACTAGATTTCATAAATAATGCAGGAAGAAAACCATCAGTACTCCAAGTACTTCAGTCCTCGACTCTCACACAAGTCTTGAATCAGAAAGATGTTGACAACACGAGTATTACAAAAGGAACGGACCCACACACACTTGTAAACATCATCCCAGGGGCAAACAAATAAATGGCGGCCTGGCATTTTTAATTTACAACATCGCGTCCACGGTATAAAATAACAACAATAAATCCAAGTTAACCCACTTCAGACTCGAAGACCAGTGCAGAACAACGGTGCCTTCGGCCTGGCAACACACAAGCACACGGTTGGTGTCAGAGGCCATCGCCAGTTTTCTCTCGTCTTAGCAGCGCATCGGCCTGGTTAGCGTCCCAACAGATGGGGATCTGGGTGCAGAGTTCCATATTGCAGCATAACAAAATCATCTAACTAGTAGTTTCTTCCTCCTCTGTATTGTTGCATCTCCTGCAAAACATGTTGAGACACGATCAGGGATTTGACTCAGCATGACTGAAGCTAGAGGTTTGGCCAGGATAATCCCAGGATATTCTCACAAATTCTCTTGTTTTGGTCTAGATTAAAAACTCTCCTCCATAGTAGTGTATTTTTAGGGAATAGTATTTGAGAGGATTGGAGTATTAGGTGAGCACCAAATCCTCTCCCATCCCCAAACCTCTAGGGGGTGAAAATACCAGAGAAGTAAACAAGGCCTTAATGGTGCTCAAATGTACAGGAATTTACTCAAAGATGGCATGTACAATGATGCTCTACTCAAAGAAGGCATGTATAATGGTGCTCGAATGTACAAGAATTTACTCAAAGAAGGCAGGTACGTCCGACTTACAGGTGCATAATAATAGACAGGACGGGTCTGCCCCATCATCATCTGCTGCCCATACTGCAGGTGCAAAACAAAAGCTAGTTAAGCCCCGGAATTTAAAGTACTCAGTGGAGGAGAAATAACTACTCATAATAACATGTAAAGGCAAGCTCACAGTCCAAACCTAGGGCAAGAATGGATACCAATGTGTAACACTGTACAGAACCAAGAGAATCCCAGCTAAGGTCTACTTGTGTAATTCTTAGATACAGCCAATTACAGAATTGGAAAACTACGCATAACAGCAGATCACGCATTAAGTCAAAACATGGTATGAGGAGGTGAAAAACAAGGATGTGCAGCGGATCAAATAATAAGTCAAAACATGATATGTGGAGCTGAAAAAGCAAGTAAGAATGTATAGCGAACTTCATTTCAGGTAAGCTGTCTCACCTGTTGCCCAGAAGGATGCATGTAACCCTGGGGAGAAGATCCAGGTTGAGCATTGTAAACCATAGGCTGGCCACCATACGGCTGCGGGAACTGCAATATAATACAATAATGTGGTAAGGCAATAGAAAACAAATATATGCTTTAGTTAACACAAGAATGATTTTTGGAAATCACTGTCAGTGCCTTAGAAGTATTAAAAAAATAAAAGGACCACCCCATATAACAAAATAAATGTAGATATGCTCATTTAAGTATATATACTCTAAAATTGGTACAGCTGAAAGCACAGTTGGAAGCATGACCAAGATATTCTTTTCTGTAACTAACATTCTCGGTTACAGAAATTTCGGTAACTAAGCACACCCGTCACCTAGCGCCTATGCGCACCCTAGGAAAGCACAGAGTATCGCCTTTAGAGCATCTCCAAGAGCATTTGTATATTGGATTGCTAAAAATCGGGTATAGGAAGAGGAGAGAGGAGGTTTAGCAATCCAAACACAAATATGCTTTCCCAGCCTTCCTATAATAGCAATTGCCAAAATTGTAGGACCCATCTGTCAATGGGTCTCTCTTTTAGTATAGATACATGTATATAGTTATAGCATTGTACACAGACTAAAACACATCGCATACACATGTATAAGTACATGACTGCACAAATACACGGTTGCACATACATGTACATTGCTGCACATACTAGGCCATATAAACACCACACACGTATACGGCCACACGTATACACACGTACGCACATACATGGCACACACAACACGCGTGTACACGGACATGTATACACACGCACGCACGCAGCACACACTTACACATGCACACATACACTACATCAGGCACGTACACTACACGTGTACTAGTACACTTCAAATTGCCAAAAAGGTTGGTCCCACATGTCAATGGAACAAATGGGAGGCAGGGGACCACTTTAGAGGGTTGCTAAAAAATTTAGCAATTTGGCATTGGATTGGCAAATATACAAAGTTGGCCACAACTTATAGGAAGCTTGCTAAAAAATTTCAGTGGGGGACCACTTATAGAAAGGCTGTTGGAGCAGTTTTTTTGGGCTCAATTGGTAAAATAGCAATTGGGGCAAAATATAGCAATGCTCTTGGAGATGCTCTTAGGAACCTTGGAAAATAGTAAAGGGGCACAGCAATTAAGAAAAGCTGTTCAATAAGAATTGTTGCAGCACCAACAGCTTGACTAGTAGATAATTGAACTTAATTGCCAGATCAACTACTTGGCACCACAACAATTATTTTTAAAACAGAACTCAAAAAGTAGGTTCATAATTCAGACAGCTATATTTGAATTCAAATATTGCACCCATTTCATATGAACGTGCAAATGTGTGTTATAAATAGTAGAAACTCACCGCCATGCCAACTGGTAAACCAGGTCCAGGAGTAGTTGGCATGTTATTAGGATAATAGTATGTTGCCTCAGACACTGGAGGATTAGGTGGCCTCAGAGGAGAAGCCAAGGGAGTGAAACTCTTAGCATTTGGGTTCAACTTGAATTCCTGGTCCAGAAATAGCAATGGTCAGTGCCCTTGACAAGTGAGCAATAAGATACCAAGTCAAGAAAACATGGCCAGATATAATATGCATATCTTCATCACATTCTGACCTTAGCATTTGGATTCAAACTTGATTTGTCCGAGCTAAGAGATCCCATCGAAGAGCTTGGTGACAAGCCTGGAGCACTCGCAGCTGAGTTCGCAGCAACACGCTCGGATGTTGTTGATGTAGAACTACCAGGTCTTTGAGAAGAATTCACATATTCAGGCGCCGAAGGAAGTTTGCTGGGTACAGCAGAATCTGGTGTCAAACCATCTGGTGACTTGTCGCCTTGGCCAGAAGATGAAGGCTCAGATGCACGCGACCTTGAAGATGCCCCTTCCAAATCTGTCAAAAGATCACAAAACTATCATATGCTTGCTGGTGAAAACAATTCATGGAATTTGGAATGTTGCAGCTGAAGGAAACTGATATTAACAAGGCAAATAGCCTATGATATAAACTATCATATGCTTGCTTTATGTTTCTAAAGGAAACATGTCAATCCAAAACAGCCTTAAGAGGCAAGTGTTCACGCACTTTACATGTGCAAATGGGTCAAACAAATGGGCGAGACTACCATTTAGTGGGTGAAAGGAACCGGTAATGTTATCATTATTATTAATAATAACAGAGTGGGTTTAAGTCTACTCCCTCCGTTAAAAAAAGTAAGGTGTGCACGGAACCCAAGAAGCTTAAATCTTGAAATGTGAAGTATAATCCACTTGGCCACAGACTAGTGAACAAATGATTCCATCAATTGAGGTGTTATTTGCTGCATCCACAACTGGACTACAATCTACATTCATGTGAAGTATAATCCACTTGGCCACAGACTAGTGAACAAATGATTCCATCAATTGAGGTGTTATTTGCTGCATCCACAATTGGACTACAATCTACATTCAAGTAATGACTATCAGATACAGTTATCACGTGTTAATACAATGTAACAGAACAAAACATTGTGATATTTTATTGTCTAATTCAACTATATATCTCGTAAAGGCCCAAAGTGCCACACCAAACCGTAAAATAAAAAATGGTCATTAATTATACAGCAAACAGCCAACACATGAAATCCTAGTGACAACAATACTTTAAACAGAGCAAGGGATGAATTTATTAAACTTTACTGCTCACCTTCAGATATCGGCGGTCTACCTCCTTCAGGTAACTGTTAAAATGAATAAGATAACAAGAAAAACTAAATTCAGGTACGAAAAGAACATGTCCTCATAATTATATTAACAAAAAATGACTGCATTCAGGCACGAGTAGTGCTTGTATTATCAAAAAGGAAAGCTTACAGTATTCTCAGGTCGCAAATTCCTGTTTTCTTTGTCACCACTGTTATCTTTACTTCGCTTATCATCCAACCTAAGGTTCATAGTAATGTGTCAATCAGTATGGTACAGATCAATATATTTCTACTGAAATCCACTACGCTAGAATGCCCCTGCTAGCATGCTAGGGATATCCACAGTAATGATAACGAACAGCACATTAGAAATAGCAAGCAGGTATACGGCAGTTTATGGGGAGAAGGGTATTCAATCAGTGATTTAAGTTCAAACAAACAGAGCATAAGTGCCAAGATTCCACATCGATAAGCAGACGTTGTTCTGAGAGAACAGCACCAGAGATAACACATCAATATACCTAATTGGCAAATAGCCTATGTTCTGTACTCAAGGCAAAACCTGTACCCTAGCAGTGTGCTTCCAGTTGAGGTCTATAATTAAATGTTATGTTTTCAACTTATTACTTTCCATCCAAAAAGTACTACATGAATTTGAAGTTGCTGATACAAGTGATAACTAGCCAGCTGGTTTGATTAACATGACATCCTTCATTGGCCTCTTGAAAAGCTGGTCAATTATGAACTACGTCAAAGAATTTACACTACAGAGGTACTCGGTTTTGAACAACTTTGCAGATGTAAGCCATTTTAGGTCATCAATTTCCTTGGCCAGACTACATAAGGCCACATAGCAGTTCAGGTGAACACTATGCAATACAATAGGACACAGATGCCAATCGCTAAATCTTTGGGTGGTAAATAATGAACTTCACAATTAAATATCCAAATGGTAGATAACATAGGAGGATGAATCAATAATAGATTGAAGCTCAATAAATGCACTGTCAAAAACTATAATTGGAACTGACAAAGGATGGTTATCAGCTGATAGCAGTATTTTTGTACCATATCATGGATGGATTAAACTCTAGGTAGCACCAATATGTGCTCGCATTCTTTAGCTTGTGTTTGAGATAATTTGCAGTACAGCTAGCCTGGACATGTCCTAAACTAGCTTATTCCAAGACAATCATCTAGTTAGCCAAACAAAATGTTGAAATTGTATCAACCATTTGCTTCAGTAGGAAAAAAAAAACAAGTTCAACCTCTGAATGAGAAAAAGTCAATCACAGAAACAGAACACCAAGGTAGTTTGACAAAATTAGTACACAGAAGTCATGTGTTCAGTCTGAGAGAAGCTGACAGACGATGTTGAGGTAAACCATATACTATGTGCCAGCAAATCAGTCGCCACAAGTCCGTGGCTAGAAAATGAGTATACAACAGGTAGCATAGGGTGCCCACAAAGTACAAAGAGTGGCATACGCCAACTGTCAGAGACAAGGATAAGGCCGTCCCTGGTTATCCAATAAGGGTGTGAGGCCGCTAGCTGGGCATGTGAGATTAGTTAAGCCTATCCACTGAATTAGAGACAGTATTCCTCATAGATAGGGTATAACATAGGGATCAAGTAGCTCATCTACAAACGAGGAGAGGCAAGTGTGCATGATAAATCAACCAATGTGCAAATCAGGTAACCTGCAAACTTGCAGAAAAAAAAAGTTTATACCTGTTGGGATCAGCAGGCAAAAGCTTGCTTGATTGGTATTCTGATGCTAGAACGCTAGTTGCAACACTGACAGGAACATGGGTACCACCAAACAAATGGGGAGATGATTCTTCATCCTGAAAGTCAAAAATAAGAAGTGACATATTTAGCAGTTGACGGCATTTAGAAAAATACATAGATTATGCATTAGATTATTTCCAAACCACTGTCGATTAACATACCGGCAAATTTTTGGTATCAATGTTGCCTGGTCTGGTAAGCGGATCACAAGGATGTGCACTGCTTGGGACATTCATAAAGGATTTAAGTTTGGAAGTATCAGTATCCCTGCGAACTGCAGAATATTTTATCTCTTCATCCTGCTCCAAGTCTTCATCCACGTATAAACCTCTTTCCTGCGTAAGTAGTCCAGACATTTCAAACATTTAGTCTAAAATATTGTGCATGTGTTTGTATTTTATATCTTTAGTTCTTTACACAGTTTACTAACACTTCCTCTACTGTCCATGAAGCATAGCACAAGCAGAAGAGGGTGTAGCAAACATTTTGTGAAACTAAAATTAACCCTTATGGCCTTACTGCAAGTGTTTGTAGTCCCATAACTTGGTTGTGTATGTAGAGGGGTGGGGGAGGGGGAGCAGAGTGACCTACCTCAGCAAGATGGAGATCTTCTGTATCTTCACCCTCTATTTCTCGGGCTATCCTTGAAGCATGTTTTTCAAGCTCTCTCATATGAGGACCTCGCTCAAGTTTTGTGGTATACAGGTCTTCATTAAAAGTACTCTTTACCCCAAACAAAGCTGCATTTGTCTCAAACTGGTCCCAGCTCCTACCAATATATTAACTATTAATCATCATGATGACAAAATCAATATAAGAACAAGAAAAATATGCATTACACCAGCATTTTCATCATATAAATCCCTTTCCATCAAACGATGTTCCAAGAATTGTCCAAAAGACCATAGTTTCTAACAAGTTACTGATGATGTGAGCACAGATAATAGCAAGATTTTCTTCCAAAACAATAAATTTATGCAATAGCTTTGCAATATTAACCTAAAGAATTGACTATTCATTGGCCAAGCAATATATTGCCATAGCACGTAGATCCTTTTCATAGCTTGCCAAGGTGATCTTAAAAAGAAGCCTCTGTTTTTATAAAAACCAATTATACATCACACCAACATGAAATGATTGACAGGATGAAAGTAAGCATGTAACAAGGAAGATTTACATGAGATGACTATTAGCAGAAATTAAGAAACAAATCTAGGTCCCTAGAGTAAATGTGATTACCACTTACATGACCATTTATGTCATAATGAGAAGATTGAATGTTACAAATGAACGTAAAAGAAAGTTTTTCAGTACCTATGCCCCTTTCTGTCAAATTTTTCCAATTCGATGCAATCTGAATCTCCTTCATCTGGTGCCCAGCGTTCAAGCTCCCTCTCTTCAGGGAAGTGAGAACGAGAGATGGCAGAATCTATCATTAAGTCTTTCCTTTTGTCATGGACAGGACCTTTTGGCAGCTCATCACCGCCAAGTGTTACATCCTAATAGTTTAACAAGAGGCAGTCATTACACTTGCATTGCAATAAAACAGAGCAATAGTTCATGCAGCATTGCAAGTCAAGTCCAAAGTCACATCCATGGTGCCCACAAAAACCAACAAGGAAGAGAGCAAATAATTATAACCACAGTCAAGTGACTTCATTATTTGTTTGTGAGTTTGTTTGTTAAGGGAACAAACCTTGGCAAAAACCTGAACAAGCTCTCGCGCTGGTATTATCATAGTCTCAGGCTTTCTTACAACATCAGTAAGATTACTTTGCCCTCCCACAGAAGTATCCTTTATCGGCTGCGCCATTTTCAAGACAATTCCTGCGACAAGAGCTTGATTCTAAGTACATACAGAATGCATGAACAAAATACAATATGGAAAAATACCATCAGCAAAGAACTGGAGAAGTAAAACAATGCTAAAAAGGCTTTTGAAAAGCACAAGGATAGATCCAAGAACAGTACCAAAGTCTTTATCAGTGTTTGTGGCATGGAAGATTCCAGAGATAATAGATCCATTCTTGACATGCACATCCACATGATGCCCGATGAACTGTGTCATGACATAGACTAGACGATCCCGTGAAGGGTTTGTATGCCCTAGTTTGCCTCCATTTTCTGAACACAAACGGAACACTATCAAACAGCAGCTCTACGAACAGCATAACATACAGAATGGGATCAGATACTCACCCGCACTGGTAAAACCACCAGATGAAGACCGCATGAGGTGCGATTTGCTATCATGCCTTCCACTGCCCTCCCTGTCGAGCTTCCGGTGGGGGGCTCCATTGGCGGAAGTCCTGAGAGGCGCATGCTGCTGCTGCCGACTCATCGTCCCTGCACGCACAACGCCACGAGCTCAGCTTTACTGCTACATAAGCATGGTAACAAAATCATGATGCGACGACGATGCACATTCAGAGACATGACAAATGAAAAATCAGTAGTGATCCATTATCCCTGTATGGCCTTAAAGCACACAGGAGACCCAGATTGCTCCTTGTAACAATCTCTGCTCATTGCGGATTAACCAGGTGATCGTAGCCCGCTGGGCTGGGGTAAGCATACACGCAATGAGCAGCGCCCCAATGGTAAAAAACCTCTCGGTGACATCTTTTACAATGCTTCAGCAGCACTGGCTGGAGCTGAACGGCAACTACATACATGCACGCAGCCAAACCAATACACAGGCAGGGAATACCAAAATCCAAAGCATCCAGTACAGCCTACAGCTCGCGGAGCCGGAAACAGAGAGGATCCAGCCGGAGCAACGGCCTTCTCCAGGGATCCCGGCGGATCGCTCCCCCGATCCCGCAGATCTAAGCTCGGGTACTGCCTACGAGCTGCAGCGGGCGAGCAGGCGCGAGCGCGGAGCAAGCGCCGGCCGCCAGTCCGTCCCGATCCAACCGTACTGGTATAGCGTAGAGGGGGAGAGGGAGGGAGGAGGGAGCCGGGTCTCGCGAGGGTACCTGCCGTGGCGGAGCACTAGGGTTTCGGAGATCGGCGCCGGGGACAGAAGACGCCGGTCGATCCCGAGGCAAGGTCGCGGCGCCGCTGGCGTAGCGAGCGGATCCGCGGCCGCTAGAACCCTAGCTTCGGGCGACGGCGGCGGCGCGGGCGGAGTCGGAGGCGGAGGCGAGAGGAGGGGCAAAGCAGGCAAGCAGAAACCAAATGAACGATGGGTCTCCGTGGCAGACGAGCCACGAGGTTTTGGCTGCTCGCAGCTGGCGTGAGCCGAGCCGATCCGAGCCGAGGTGAGCTGGCTCTGGGCCCTGATGTCCGGGCCCAAGTCAGGTCAGCGACGGTCGTCGGGCCATTGCCGCGCCGTTACCGTTAGTTAGCCTTCTGCCATGTGCCAGCGTACCAAATGCCCACATGGCTTCTAGTGATTTCTCTAGGGCGTGTTTGCTAGGACGCACGTCCGTTTTTCGTATCTGAGCGGTAGGAATAGGATGTTTGTAAAATTCAACGCTAGGCTGAACTTGCACTGCATGAATTCTAAAGCATCTAAAAAAGTTGGCTTGCTAGGAACGCCAAAATCGTACGTTTTTGCGGGGACAAGCCCTATTAGCACACGGTGCACACGCGAAGAAGAGCGGGAGATGCGCGACACATTGAGAACGCGCATCATAAATCCCCTCACCGCTCATTCACCACTCTCACTCTCCCCGTTGACAATCATGACTTCTTCTCTCCCCTCTCACCGTTGGTGGTTCCTCTAGCGTACAGTCGGCAGATCGAAGACCACTGCAAGGGTAGCACATGGCGGTAGATTGAGGGTTTTAGTTATAGTATCTCTTTTTGTAGACAGATGTGTTTCATTTAACTTGCATGACTTATAAATGGATTGATGTGTAGAGATGTATTGTACTTGCGTGCAATGATTCGCTAGCCATATATTTAAAGTTCTACAAGTTTTGAGTTGGAAAGTTTAATCTAATTGTCGAACACTATGTTCATCGGCTAGTTGGTCTTTATTGCCTTCCGAGAGGACATTGATGCTCAGAAAGAATATATGTATAATTTTGTCATATTTATATAATCAGTGAAAATATGCATTCTCTTTATGTTTTATAGTGCAGTATGCTATTATTTGGTCGGAATAATAAATTGTGAAACCAGCTATACAATATCAAAAGTTTGGATAGTTCAATCTTTTTGGACAAAAGTAGATGGACATTTTGGTTCTAGGTTCAACCACTTACACCATGTGTTGCCATGCGAAAGTGCATCGCAATTTCTGTTTCATTGTTTTGATTTCATAACTTTCATGTAATATAAAGGCATAAACATATGTATGATGTTGAATGGCGTAAGAGAACTATGTCGTGTGTTTTAATGCACCACTAGATGAATGTTATGTAACACTACTTGAACGCCCATGCTTTGCTACGGGTTCTCAAACTTTGTTCTATTTATATTTTTTCATTAAACACGTAAACATAATGCACATTATATTCTAACAATTTAATGACAACCACCCATATTAGGATACATGTTGAACACTACAAGATGAAACATGTTTTTTCATCACAAAGAGACCTTTGTTGATAGACTAAAAATAGCATCACACTACGGCGTCAAATGATATGTGCATAAGAAAAGACATAATGTTAGTTTCAAAAATAGATGTCTCTACATAGGCCCAATGTCCGGAATACTCTTGATTCGCAAAAAAAAATGTCCGGAATACTCTTGTTATCTCTAGATATAAATGGTGTTAGCATTTGTCATGGAAAGAGTCCATGTGAGGACATGCATAGATTTGTAATTATAATCGTCATGTATCTTTGCTTGGCAAGTCAAATCTGTAGTTGACATCGTATTTACATGGGTGAAAAGAAGATTTACATGTGGAGCCTTTGCTATGCAATGTTCGTCCTCGACATCACGACCCTCGGCCAAACTCTGTCATGGTTGGCTTTGTGTCTTCTATTGAGGAACATGCTCGCATCAGGTGTTGCGCGCAATGGCCAACATGTCCGTGGACGGACTTGAGTGTGCATCAGACATAGCCATCACGTTGGCGATAATAAAGCCACAACACATCACTGCACTTGATCATGCGCGGATGCATCCTCGCCAAAAATGATCTACTTCTCCATGATCAGCATTCGTCATGTCTGTGCTCTTATGGGACAAAATTAGCAAAAAGGCAAAACGGAAATTAGTTGTCCAACTGAGAGAAGAATTAAAATGTGGATATATACATTCTTTTATTCAAAACTATTTCTAAAATTTTAGACTAATTATGAATCACAAATGAACATAATTTTTAAACATGCATACAACTCTCAAGAACTCTAGTTGAATGCCCGTGGGCATCTTTGTTGACCCAATTCTAAACGTGGGCATATTTGTTGATAAAAAATGGAATACTCACTGGAACATGGCAAGCATAATATCCCCTACACCATCATCTTATTGAACCCATCCTACATAACGGGAAATAAATAAAGGCTAAATTGGTTAAAAATGTCACTCTTATACACCTCTACTTAGTATATTCCTTTTTTTAATTCGAGAATAGTAACTTTACTAACCTTAGAGACCTGTATTTTGTCCATATCTTCGTCATTGATGAAAGAATATGTTCGTAGATAAATCCTGTCACAAACTGTGTGTGCATGGAAAGATCTTAGAGTCTATAATTAAAGCTTTTCAATGAGGAACTTTGCTAATTTGCTATTCCAATCTAGTATGAAAAATCTAAAGTCCCGAAGTATTGTATTTTGAACAAACTTCATCAACAACTAATTAAATTTCATTACAACTTAACCCAAAAAAAGCAAATTTCAATGGGTTAAGAACAAGTGAGCGACACAAGCTAACACTCACAAAGTGGTATACAAACATGCCTGGTGAGCTCATAATTTTGTATATCAATAGTGTCAATAGGGGGATATGAGCTCTATCTGATACAAAGTAAATGTCCATGTCTCTACTCTTCCAGCTCAGCATCGACCTTAAGATCAATAGCATATAGTGAGAATACGAAGGAAGTTTTTTTACAAACCTTCTATGTGACTTTGGACATAGACCGTGTTAAGCGCCACTCTGAAAATATTGACTCCAATGTTGGATGTTGTGCTGCTAGCTGACAATCATCACCTTGTAGGGCGTTGTTGAAGCCAGAGCTTGCTGTGTTGCCATACGTGTACTGACACACCGCAGTTCCACCTACGAGGCACACAAAGCTCTTCCACATGCGAATCTTGTACAAACACTTCTCATTATTTGTTGATATTTTTTTAGTCAACCGAGATAATCATATGTGCCACACACACCGAGAATAACATTGGCTTAATCATTCTGACTTTATAAGTGAACAACATTGAAATGTTTAAATGTTGCACAATCTAATTTACATGAAGATCTAGAGTGCCAATATTTTTTTATCTGAACTAAATATTCTTCAAAACTCCAAGTCCAAAACTAATAGAGTATAAAACAAATCATGCTTGTCCTCGGTGAACATCTCATTAGTTTGAAACACATCAAATTATTCTTATTAGCAATGATAAGAACAAAAAGGAAATTTAAGCATATCAGAGCATAAAACAGATCATGCTTCTCCTCGGTGAACATCTCATTAGTTTGAAACACATCAAATTATCTTAGCAATGATAAGAACGAAAAGGAAATTTAAGCATACTGCATTGTTTTCTACTACCCAGAAATTATTTTCACACTTAGAGCATCTCCACTCGTCCCCCAATATGGTGTCCGGCGGTACTGTATGGGAGGACACCGGATGATTTTTAGTTATAGGGGGTGGGTACTACCCAGTCATGCCCCCAATACTAAATATAGTGGGGAGGCTGTCTGGTGGACCCATGGGGCCAAAAGTGGTAGTCGGTGCCCCCGGTTAACTCCCTGTGGGAGGGGGTGGGCTGGGGACGCCGAATGTTTATCGAGCACACGCCAGATAAAAAATTTATTTGGAAGAGAGTGCTAGGCGAGTTTTTTTTGTGCCGGCGCCCTCATTTCATCCTTAGGGGTCCTTTAGGGGACGAGTGGAGATGCTCTTACTTCACCTATCTCACTTCTCACGGAAAATCATTGGCAAAATTATATACTCAAACTTACCTTTTTATGACACCTGTAACCCACAATAGTGTATACTTAACTTTCAACATTACGTAAAGCTAACACCCATCGATACACACATGCGGGTGGGCTGCTCTCCTGTTCATCTTATGTCACTAACCATACACATTTACACATCAATGTTTCGAGGAACGACTCGGATCATTTTTCTTGCCCATTTAAATAACTAAAACATCTTGTGATGATAATAGCGAGAAAATATTGATAGATATGCATGCACACAATCTTTTTTACACAATAAGATGCCAACTCATCCATCCAATAAATAAACTTCAGGTCGTATGTTTACCTGATCGTGAACATCAATATCTATGAAAACAGACCAAATTATATAACATCAAATTAGACAATGCCATATGTAACTTCATCCCTATTATTAGCACAGCAACACACACCCAAGAGCCTGCTATTTTCGGATCTAGACACAGAACATGAAAGAGCCATCGACATAGATATGTTAATGATAGCCCGCAGAATTTGACACAAAAAAATCACGTAAAAAGCCATCACAATGCGCAATGCACAATTAATGACAACAAAGCAAATTTATTGTATTTGAAGTGTAATTGAGGGCTAATTTCTGACAACATATTATCTAGGTTATAAACTGGGGAGATGGAAACATGCACCTCCATATGTCTAGCAAGGCCGTCGAGGAACACGAAACCACCGTAGCCACGACTCTCCTCTACGCACGGCTCCTGGTTTGGCTTTTGATTCGTCTATGCGGGCTTCAGATCCGAATTCTTGTGCAACTTCTCATCTCCAAGATGTCGTCGGGTAGGGGTGGTGACCTCCCACGCCGCAACTCAAACCCTGGCCGTCGCTAGGAGTGGCAATTCTGGGCCGCGAATCAAACTGCGGGCTTGTGCCTTACGCGCCGTGGCGAGTAGCCCGGCCGTCGAGGGTTCAAGGCGGAGTGGAGGGCAGCATGCCTTGGTGCATCCGCCTCCAGTACCTCCCCTATGGCCTGCGGTTTTTTGAGAGATGCAAGAGTAAGGGATCCACCTCACGTGTGATGGTGCGGGACCGGGGCCAGGGCCAGGGCCGGGCGCGCGAAAAGGAAGGAGGAGATAGGCATGGCGAAAAGGAAGGAGGAGATAGGCATGGCGACCTGAATGGGGAACGAGTGGCACTGATTATGGATGCACGTGAATGCATCGTGCAGACACCCAACAAAGCGGAGGGCTGCATTATCCTGATTGCGTTGTTGCGAGGCGTGAGCGTGCTGATCTACAAAGTGGTTGACCAAAAAAATAGGCTTCTTTTGCTAGGCGTGATCCCGTAATTTTAGGAATCATTGATTGTGCTCTAATTTTTATGCACACATGTGTGATATGCAGTGGGCGATCAGACGGTTATGATTCTTTCAGTGTTTGATGGATATGTTTGAGAGTGATTTGACGGTCGTGATTCTCCCAATGTAACCATTAACTTCTATTTAATAGTAAAGATTCTTTTCTTCAAAGTGTCAGCTTTCCTATGATTAAGAAAACAAACCAGTCAATTCATCTGTCATACATTGAGTCTCAGCTTTCAACTTTGTTTGGAATCCAAATGTGTGATTTACTCGGTCATGTTTGTTACTCTTCTAACAGGTTCTAGACCAATCACTTGGCTTGTGATATATAGAAGAGACGGTAGTTTTTTGTTTTTGTTTTTTAACACCATGAGTAGGCCTAAATCCAGCTAAGGCTTCTTTCGGTCCGACTCCAGCTGGCCAGTCCAGTCATCCAACTTTTTCAACCAAATAAATAGGTGGTCCTCATTTAAGCCTTGGTTAGAATTTGTACCAACCATCTCAGCTCAATTTCTTCACCCTGGTCTTGGAAAAAATTACACGCCAAGTGACGTCTGGATTATTTCCATGTGATGCCAGGTTTCTAGGATGATGGAACGAAGATTAAATCAAAGGATTGAATGGAGCTTAGGATCAACCAGATCTACAAATCCATGCCGGCCTAGATTGGAAGCAGGTTCCATGCATGGTTTAGTTCCAGCAGCAATCGAACGGGGCCTAAAGGATCATTAAAATTGGTTAGCTAATTTCTCAATAATTATTAGAGACATTGAAGAGGTTAGTAGTTGGTCCGCTTAAAAATGTTTATGTAGCATCCCCTCTGTTTTAAAATATAAGATGTTAAAACATCTTATATTTTGAAACGGAGGGAGTATGTTTCAGTTCCACCGTGAGCTTCTGTGATAAAATGATTTTGAATGAAAAAAAAATATGAACTCATATTAAAGAATAATTTAAATTGGAACCGTAATATCGAAGTCGAGTGACACGTGCTGGGAAGGCCGGGCACAGTGGGAAAGATCAACCGGCATCAACTTAGCCGGCGCGCTCCTGGAGAGAGGCGGCCTGTCGGGGAAGAAGGGGCCCATAGTGCCCACAACTGGGCCCGAGGCCTTGCGGGCGAATCCCGCCACTGACGCCCTCCCAGCTCCAAAGAGAGCATTTCCTCAAAAAAAAAAAAAAAAGCTCCAAAGAGCGCATCTGCCTAACACTGAAGAAACGAGGAATGCCTCGATCTAGGCACTACTAACGCGTGCAACCTGCCCTGCGCATTACCGGTAAGATCGATTAGCAGCACTGTCTCCGTTAAGGCCTTGTTTACTTCTAGGGTATTTCAGAGGATGAGAGGGAATTATTTAGTATCCCGAAATTTTCCCGATAGGTTGTTTATTAGGCCGGATTTTGAGAGGATAATTCCGAAATATCCCCACAAATTCCCTCCACACTAGTGTATTTTTGACTAGATTAAAACTCTTCATCATGGTAGAGTATTTTTGGGGAAGGGATTTGAAGGAATTTGAGAGTATTGAGCGAACACCAAATCCTCGTATATCTCACGTCTTTTGTGGATAAAAATACCAGAAAAGTAAACAAGGCCTAAGTAAGCCAATGTGATATGTATGTGCCCGCAGGAATATGCGCCGTCGACATCATTGTATTATACTCTGCAGTTCCGTGTTAATATATGAACTGGTCCTCCTTTCTTATGGGCATTGACAAGCATCTTCAGATCTGCCCAAACTAAGTCATACCACTCCAAATCATCCCGGCTTGTCGCCGCCTAGTAACATTAAGCAAAGAATAAGCATGGACGAGTCGGCATCGCTCCTAATGAATTCGCATGTCGACTGATCTGAATTGGTACTGAAAGCACATGCTGCTGATGCACATCAATACATGTATAATCGCCTAGAAGGAACCACTCGGAATGTTTCTCGAAAAAAAAACATATAACTAAATTTACGTAATTTTTTTCTTTATATATTAACCAACTGTTGACCTGGCAACGCTGCTCATATCCATAGACGAGACGAATTCATGATTACATCAAAAGTCCGAAGAAATCTAGTAGTATCATATGAGTAAACAAGAATATGAACCTAAGCATGTTCTAGCTGCAACCCGTCAACGTCCCCGGTCACGTGTACCTTGACCCAGCCGTCACTCTCACTCTCCTCGTCCTCCTTGTCGATTCCATCATCGTCATCCTCTGAACTCACGGACTCTTCGTCCCCCTCCCCCTCTGACTCCTCATCCGTGTCTGGATAAAGCACATAACCCTCGAACTGGACAACGATGGCATCCTTGTCTTTGTTGGTGTCGGCATCAGCGTCGCCTCCCGGCCGCATCACGTAGAAGCAAGACTCCTCATCTAGCACCACCGGTGTCTCCAGCTCCACCTCGGTCACCTCAGACGATAGCTGCGCGAGCATGATGTTCCGAGTGCCCATCTTGACTCCGACGGATGCCACGACGCCCTTGCCGGCGGCACTCTCCGGGTCGACGAGGAAGACGTGTGTGACCACGAAGGGCTCGTCATCCCACGGGCTTAGCTTAACCTCCTCACCGATCTGGAGCTGCAAGGCCAGGCGGTCTTCCTCATCCTCCTCGTCGACTTCCTCGTCATCACCATCATCCCCGTCGACTTCGTCATCGTCATGCTCCAAACTCGCGGCCTCTTCGTCCTCCTCCTCCTCCGACTCATCGTCCGTGTCTGGATAAAACACAAAACCCTCGAACTGGACGATGATCGCATCCTTGTCGGTGTTGGTGCCGGTGTCGGCATCAGTGCCGCCTCCCGGCCGCATCACGTAGAAGCAAGGCTCCTCATCCAGCACCACCGGTGTCTCCAGCTCTACCTTAGTCACCTCTGACGATAGCTGCGCGAGAATGATGTTCCGAGTGCCCATCTTGACGCCGGCGGTCACCACGACGCCCTGGCCTGCGGCGCTCTCCGGGTCGACAAGGAAGACGTGGGTGACCACAAAGGGCTCGTCGTCCCACGGACTTAGCGCAACCTCCTCACCCATGTTGAGCTGCAAGGCGAGGCGGTCTTCGTACATGAGCTGCTCATCCATGGCGGCCATGCTTGATGCCCGACGGCTCGATCGCCCGAGCTGCAATTGCACTATCTCGTGTATCTCTGGACCTTGATCGTGGAGAAGAAGCAGAAGTCGATTGCTTTGTGCACAACCTTGGGGTGCTTAGGCTCTGTTTGTTAGCGCTTGTGCTGCCGCTTTGCGTTTCTGAATCGGGCGAACGAAACAAACAGCCAACTTCTGTCCAGCGCTGGTGCGAAGCGGAACGCAAAAACCTTCTGACGAGCGCGCGGGGGCGAAAGCGGGAGGCGAGCCGCTTCTGGCGATTCCCGAGTTGCAACGGACCGTTGTGCCCTCCAGCGTTCGAAGAAATTGCAGACTACCTACCACCGTGCCCCAGGAAAAGGTTCGACCCTGTCCCGCACAGAAAACAGACGCGCTAGCAGCTCCCAGCTCCCGACCATCTCCTTCGTCGCCATGGACACGAGTTAGGGTTAGGGTTTCCTTCCCTGCCGCCTCCCTCCCACGCCGCCTCCCTCCCAAGCCGTCGGTCGCCGTCCTCTCCATCTCCCGCGCCCACGCGGGTCAGGAGCATCGCTCGGGTTCCCTCCCACGCCGCCTCCCTCCCAAGCCGCCAGTCGCCGTCCTCGCCATCTCCCGTGCCCATGTCGGTCAGGAGCACCGCTCGTTCTCTCCGCCGTCGGTCTGGACCATCCATCCCCCCAATCGACGGGGGTTGGACCAAGGACCACTCTGCCTCGTCCCCGTCGTCGGCCGGAGACATCCGGCTCACCGTACTACGTGTTGTGGCGTCCCCTTCACCTATTCCGACGAGCCCAAGGCCAGCTGCAACCCCGACGCCTCTTCTCCGACCCAAATTTCTCATCCAGCGGCAACGTGAGGATTTTCCCCCTCTTTTTTGAGTTTATGTTAGCTAGTCAACATGCTGAATCGATGTGAGATGATAGACACGGACATTGTTTGCTTGTTATGTGAGCTTTTGATTTGCTTGTAATCTGTTAGTTGAACACATATATATTGTTTGTTGTTTTAAATTGTTGGTACTGTTGTTTTGCTAGTACAATCTGTCTACTATCTTGTTGATTGAATTGTTGCTAGTAATCTTGCTAGATGGATCAAGAAATTAAGGGTCCGAAAGCACATTGGGATCCTCCGTCCACCACAATTTTTTGTTAAATCTGCAAGGATCAAAAAGAGGCAGGAAATAGGCCTACAACTTTCCTTAGTAATGAGGGGTACAAGAATCTAGCTAGAGAATTTAGTAAGAGGACGGGAAAAATCTACAATAGAGGGCAATTCAAAAACAAGTGGGATTCAACCAAATCTTTGTACCAAGCATGGGTGTATTACACTACAAAAGCAAGCGGGCTTGGTTGGGATACCGTGAAACAAACGATTACAGCTGACAAGGCACAATGGGCTGAATTGATCAAGGTATGACATATGCCATGTATATGACATATTTTCATTTTAAAATAGATGGTTATTAACTTGTGAGATCTTATATGCAGGCTAATAAGCTTATTGCGGGCTTCCGAAAAGGTCCTCCGGAAAACTTGGAGTTGATGGATGCAATGTTTGAGGTTGCCCATGTTGATGGGACATCGGCGGTCATGCCGGGAGTGCCAAAAGTAGTGCCCGTTGATTTAGTTGACATTGAAGATGATGAAGCCTTGATGCCAACACCTCCTAGTGCGAATAGAAAGCGTGGGGCTGCAAGGATTGCAGCCAACCCGGGGAAGAAAAAGAAGAGTCCAATGCAATAAGACTTCAAGCGGTTTATTGATCATTGCATTAATGAAGACCGTGCTGTCTCTTCTTCAACCCAAGTGGTTCAAGACATTGAAGCCATCATGGAAGAAGTTGTGGCATGTGGAGCCCAAGAGGGTAGTGTTGAGCATTACATGGCAACAAAATTATTTGGCAAACTTGAAAACCGAGCTTTCTTCTATACCATGAAAACTGCGGAGGGTCGGCTCCGTTGGTTGAAGATGCAATATGAGGATAGAAAGAGAAATTAGAGATTGTCATGTTCTCTACCTTGTAATGTATTTGAAGATTGTATCCTTTATTTTGGTGCTATTTTGGACCATACTTTGGTGCTAGTTTGGTGTTGTTTGTGCTGTTTTATCAAGTAAGGTGCTATTTGGTGCTGATTGGTGAAAATATGCTGCTGTTTGTGCTGTCTTTATCAAATATAGTGCTGTTTTATCAAGTAAGGTGTTGTTTGGTGCTGATTGGTGAAAGTATGGTGCTGCTTGTGTTGTCTTTATCAAATATAGTGTTGTTTTATCAAGTAAGGTGTTGTTTGGTGCTGATTGGTGAAAGTATGGTGTTGTTTGTGCTGTCTTTATCAAATATAGTGTTGTTTTATCAAGTAAGGTGTTGTTTGGTGCTGATTGGTGAAAGTATGGTGCTATTTGTGCTGTTTATCAAATATAGTGTTGTTTTATCAAGTATATTGTTGTTTGTGACCATCATGGCTGATGCTATTGCTATTTTTTCAGATGAGCACAAGCCATAGCAGTGATGAAGGTCAAAGCGACGATGGCATTGAGTCCACACTTATGGAGGCAAGAAGACGTCGTCGACGACGAAATACACAAATTATGTTTCATGTTCTTTCACATTCCGAGAAGCATCTTGAGAAAAAACCGAGGATGGAACCAAGGTACACTGGACAATAATGGGTATTCGATTGCTTGGGCAACTCCAAGGATTGTTATGACATGTTTAGAATGCATAGGCCATGTTTTGATTCTTTGCATGACACTTTGGTTCAAAACTATGGTCTGGAGGGGTCATCCAAAATGTGTTCCGAGGAGGCACTAGGAATGTTTTTGTGGACTCTTGGTAGTCCACAATCAGTGAGTCAAGTTCACAACCGATTCAAGAGATCCAAGGAGACAATCAATAGAAAGTTTGCTGAGGTGCTATATTGTGTGAATCAGTTAGCGGGAGATATCATCAAACCTATTGATCCACTCTTCCCAACTGTGCACGAGAGACTATGGGACTCTAGATTCACACCTCATTTTAATGGTGCAATTGTGCTATCGATGGGACACACATACCGGTTATTGTGCCAGCTGCTGCTATGGTCAACCATGTTGGTCGCCTTGGATATTCCATACAGAATGTTATGGCTGTGTGATTTTGACTTGCGGTTCACCTCCATAGTTGCAGGATGGCCAGGTTCTGTGCATGACACAAGGATATTCAAAGATACATTGCTTAAGTTTGAAGAAAATTTCCCTCATCCTCCTCCAGGTATATGTTGAACCTGTGCACTCTTGTTTATGATCATATTTGTGTCAGAAATGTATCACTCACTTGTGCTTTATTAGGAAGATACTATCTAGTTGATTCGGGTTATCCCAATCAGGATGGCTACCTTTCACCATATACATGCACCAAGTATCATCTACCCGAGTTCAAACTTTCTGGAGCGCCTATTGGGAAGAAAGAAATATTCAACCATGCCCATTCATCTCTACGGAATGCTATTGAGAGAACATTTGGGGTATTGAAGCAAAAATGGCGTATCTTGCATGGTGTGCCAAGTTACCCATTAGAGAAGCAGACAGAGATTATCATTGCATGCATGGCTCTCCATAACTTTATCAGGGATAGTCAGTTGTTTGATCTTCACTTCTATCGATGTGATAATGACGAGAACTACATGCCTCCTGGCCATGTTGTTTCCACATTAGGAAACAATACATGCAATAATTTAGGAGAGGACCATGTTAGCATGAACAACATCCGAGATGACATAGCTGACACTTTGTTCGTTGCAAGAGGAGGTGTATTGTAGGCATGACCAAGTTGTACTTCTTTTGGGTTCTTTTGAACAACTTTGTAATATATTTATCACCATGACCTCGTATTATATTTTAGATATATTTTGTTTCAAGTTCACGTGTAATATGGAGAAGCTTCATAAGTTAATTGTCACTGAACGTGGTATTTAAGAAAAAAGGGGTCAGAAATAGCTAATTCACACTAAATCAACACTTATATAACATCTTCTGTATCAAGGGCATTTCAGACATTTCAATCCTACAATCAACAACAGCAGTCGTTAAAAAGCACTCTTGCCAGGCACCAAATCTCTGCTTCCAACAGCTGCTTCCTACAACTGCTTTTCCACGGCTGCTTTTCCACAGCTCCTTTACAAAAGCTGCAGCCCAAACAAACACAGCCTTATATTGATGGATTGGGCACACCGATTCTGACTTGCACCCGGTGTAAGAGGTGTGATTTTTGCAGTCACCGATGCCGATTCAAATCTTAATTGACCGATACCGACTGGGATTCGATCGAGTCGGAGCAGCCACCGATCCAGCAAGCGCACCTTTTTCTCTGTCGGCGTACGTTAAGGTCCAGCTGGTATATATGTAGGCACGTTCAGCTGACGTACGTATGATATCAATCAGTGGCCTCCTTTTTTATTTTCCCTCATCACTCCGTGTATTTAGGATGGCTAAAATCATATAATTAACCTAAAAGACGGTAAGAATTCACAAAAAAAATTTAGTTCTCTGTAGCGGGACTTTTCTTTTTTTGTAATTCTTTTTTCTTTTTTCTGAGCTGTGTGCATCCGTAGAGCCGCTAAGGCATGCGTTGTTGCAGAGGCTGGGTGTAATTGGTATCCCTGTGATATTAATATATACTCTTTTCCAAAAAAAGAATTCACAAAATAACCAGTTTTTTGCGAAAGATTTCATGATTTAACCTATTTGCACGGCGTTCTAGTGGAAAGCTCCATGGTCAGTAGCACGACGCTCCCTTCAAAAACATTATGATGCCTACGGCGCTATGGTAAAAATGCCATGGTCTTGTACGACGTGGCGGTCAACGATGGCCACGGGCCCTCCTTTTTTGGTTTGGCGCTTTTCGAGGGAGGGCCATGGTACCAATCACGGCGCTTTCTCGGGGGAACCCCTTGACTAAGAAACCGGCCCGAGCGCCCCCAACACCTCCCAGTTTTCCTCTCCCCTTCCTCTTACCTACCCGACACAAGAAACAAAGGCAATGGGTGTGGCTCCCCTCGCAGCCCCCTCAAATCCCCACATGAGGCATTCTCCCTTGATTCTCCTTGTTATATTGGTTGAAATCATCACATTGCCCTCTTCTTCTTAACCCTAGTTCATCCAAGAATTTCGAATTTCTGTAGAGACTGGACATGTATATCGTAGAATGATAGTTTTTTAATGTTAGTAAATAAGTGAGTTTGCTTAGTTAGGGTTAGTAAAAGTAAGTGTGGTAAATTTTTGCATTTTCTTTAGAGATTTTGCATGTATATGGTAGAATCATAGATGGATTAGAAAATTAGTGTGGTTGCTAATTTACTTAGTATGGAATTCTAGCTTCTTATAGACGATTAGAAAATAAGGGTGATTGCTAATATGCTTAATATAAAATTTTATTGTTTTACAGAATTGGCATATATGGATTATTGCTCACAGTTTTGGGGTTTCAGGGCGATTTACAACGACCGTAAGACTCGATACATGGTTGAGAGTTATGAAAAAAAACTTGTCGTTTTCGCGTTTTATGGACGTTTTCATAAGCTATTGCCCTTAGTTTTGGGGTTCAACGATAATCTACATGGACCATAAGATCAGATGCATGTCTGAGAGATATGCCAAAAATTTGTCGTTTTTGTGTTTTATGGCCGTTTTCGTGAGCTATTGCCCATAATTTTGGGGTTCCAGAGGGATTTGCAAGGTCCGTAAGACTCGATATATACTTGAGATATATGACCAAAAACTCGTCGTTTTTGTATGTTATGGCCGTTTTCATGAGCTATTGACCACAATTTTGAGGTTCTTGGGGGATTTACTGCGACCGTAAGATCCGATACTTGTTTGAGATTTATGACCAAAACCTCGTCGTTTTCTTGTTTTGTGGTCGTTTTCGTGTTTTGTGGCCGTTTTCATGAGCTATTGCCCACAGTTTTGGGGTCCAGGAAGATTAATAACGACCGTAATACCCGACAAAAATGGTTGAGAGTTATGACCAAAAACTCGTCGTTTTTGCGTTTTATGATCGTTTTCATAAGCTATTGCCCGCAGTTTTGGTGTTTCAGGTGGATTTGCATGGCCCATAAGACCCGATGCATTTTTGAGAGATACGATAGAAAACTCGTCGTTTTCACGTTTTATGGTCGTTTTCATGAGCTATTGTTCACAGTTTGGGGTTCTAGTGCGATTTTCAACGACCGTAAGACCCAATACACGGTTGAAAGTTATGACAAAAAAACTTGTTGTTTTCGCATTTTGGGATTCAACAACGATTTGCATGGCGCATAAGACCCGATGGATGTAAGAGAGATATGACCAAAACTCGTCGTTATTGTGTTTTATGGACGTTTTTATGAGCTATGCCCACAGTTTTGTGGCAGTTTTTATGAGATATTGCCCACAGTTTTGGGGTTCCATGGCGATTAACAATGAGCGTAAGACCCGATAAATGGTTGATAGTTATGACCAAAAACTCGCCGTTTTCATGTTTTATTGCCGTTTTCATGAGCTATTACCCTTAGTTTTGGGGTTCAACGGCGATTTGCATGTCCCATAAGACACGATGCATGTTTGAGAGAGATGACTGAAAACTCATCGTTTTCGCATTTTATGGTCATTTTCATAAGCTATTGCTCACAATTTTAGGGTTTTAGGGCGATTTACAATGACATTAAGACCCGATACATGGCTGAGAGTTATGACCAAAAAACTCGTCGTTTTCGTATTTTATGGACGTTTTCATGAGCTATTGCCCTTAGTTTTGGGGTTCAACGGTAATTTGCACGGCCCATAAGACCTGATGCATGTCTGAGAGATATGACCAAAAACTTGTCATTTTCACGTTTTATAGCCGTTTTCATGAGCTATTCTCCACAGTTTTGGGGTTCCATGGTGATTGACAATGATCATAAGACCTGATAAATGGTCGAGAGTTAAGACCAAAACCTCGTCGTTTTTGCGTTTTATGGCCGTTTTCATGAGTTATTGCCCATAATTTTGGGGTTCCAGGGCGATTAACAACGACCGTAAGACCCGATACACGGTTAAAAGTTATGACCAAATACTCGTCGTTTTCGCATTTTATGGATGTTTTCATGAGCTATTGCCCACAGTTTTGGAGTTCTAGAGGGTTTGTATGACCCGTAAGACCCGGTACATGTTTGAGAGTTATGACCAAAAGCTTGTCCTTTTCGCGTTTTATGACCGTTTTCATGAGCTATTGCCCACAGTATTGGGGTTGAAGGGAAATTTGCACGACCGTAAGACCCGATACATGTTTGAGAGATATGACGAAAAACTCGCCGATTTTGCGTTTTATGGCCGTTTTCATGAGCTATTGCCCACAGTTTTAGGGGGTCAACGACAATTTGCATGGCCCGTAAGACCGGATGCATGTATGAGAGATATGATTGGAAACTCGTCATTTTCGTGTTTTATGGCCGTTTTCATAAACTATTGCCCATACTTTTTGGGGTTCTATGCAATTACAAAGACCGTAATACCCGATATATGGCTAAGAATTATGACCCCCAAACTCATCGTTTTCGCATTTTATGGCCGTTTTCATTAGCTATTGCCCTTAGTTTTGGGTTTCAATGGCGATTCGCATGGCCCATAAGACTTGATTCATGCTTGAGAGATATGGCCAAAAACATGTCGTTTTCGCGTTTTATGACCGTTTTCATGAGCTATTGCCCACAATTTTGGGGTTCATGGGAGATTTGCATGGCCCATGAGACCCAATACATGTTTGAGAGATATGACCAAAACATTGTCGTTTTCACATTTGATGGCAGTTTTCATGGGCTATTGCCCACAATTTTGGGGTTTCAGGGCGATTTACAACGCCCATAAGACCCATTACATGTTTGAGAGATTCGACGAAAGCCTCATCATTTTTGTGTTTTATGGCAGTTTTTATGATCTATTGCCCATAGTTTTGGAGTTCAAGGGCAATTTGCATTGCCCGTAAGACCGGATACATGTTTGAGAGTTATGATAAAAAAACTCACCGTTCTCGCGTTTTATGGCCATTTTCATGAGCTATTGCCCATAGTTTTGGGGTTCAAGGGAAATTTGCATGGTAGTAAGACCGATACATGTTTGATAAATATGACCAGAAACTCATCGTTTTCGCGTTTTATGGCCGTTTTCGTGAGCTATTACCCACAGTTTTGTGGGTTCAACGATGATTTGTATGGCCCATAAGACCTGGTGCATGTTTGAGAGATATGACCGAAACTCGTCGTTTTTGTGTTTTATGGCTGTTTTCTTGAGATATTGCCCATAGTTTTTGGATTCCAGGGCAATTACAAAGACCGTAAGACCCGATACATAGTTGAGAATTATGACAAAAAACTCGACATTTTCGCGTTTTATGGCCGTTTTCATGAGCTTTGCCCATAGTTTTGGGGATCAAGGGAGATTAGCATGGCCCGTAAGACCCGATACATGTTTGAGAAATAGGACCAAAACCTCTTCGTTTTTGTGTTTTATGCCCGTTTTCATGAGCTATTTCCCATAACTTTGCGATTCGAGGGCGATTTACAACGGCCATAAGACTTGATACATGTTTGATAGATTTTACAAAAACCTTGTCGTTTTCGTGTTTTATGGCGGTTTCATGAGCTATTGCCCACAGTTTTGGGGTTCAAGGACGATTTGCATGGCCCGTAAGACCGGATACATGTTTGATAGTTATGATAAAAAACTCATTATTTTCGTGTTTTAAGGTTGTTTTCATGAGCTATTGCCCACAATTTTCGGGTTCCAAGTGGATTTCCATGGCCCATAAGATCCGATGCATGTTTGAGTGATATGACCAAAAACTCGCCGTTTTCATGAGCTACTGCCCAAAGTTTTGGGGTTCTAGGGGGATTTGCATGGCCTATAAGACCCGATACATGTTTGAGAGTTATGACCAAGAAACTCGCCGTTTTCGCGTTTTATGGCCGTTTTCATGAGCTATTGCCCTTAGTTTTGGGGTTCACCAAGTGATTTGCATGGCCAATAAGACCCGATGCATGTTTGAGAGATATGACCAAAAACACATCGTTTTAACATTTTATGGCCGTTTTTATGAGCTATTGCCCACAGATTTGGGGTCCTAGGCGACTAACAACGACCATAAGACCCGATCAATGGTTCACCGTAATTACCAAAAGCTCGTCGTTTTCGCGTGTGATAGCCGTTTACATGAACTATTGCCCAAATTTTGGGGTACTTGGGGGATTTGCATGGCCCGTAGACCCGATAAATATTTGAGAGATATGACAAAAAAATCATCGTTTTTGTGTTTTATGTATGTTTTCATGAGCTATTGCTCACAGTTTTGGAGTTCCAGGGCGATTTATAATGACTATAAGACCCGATACATGGCTGAGAGTTATGCCAAAAAAACTCTTCGTTTTCACGTTTTATGGACGTTTTCATGAGCTATTGCCCTTAGTTTTGGGGTTCAACGATGATTTGCGTATCCCATAAGACATGATGCATTTCTGAGAGATATGACCAAAAACTCGCCGTTTTCGCATTTTATGGCCGTTTTCATGACCTATTGCCCAAAATTTTGGGGTTCTAAGGCGATTAACAACGACCATAAGACCCGATAAATGGTTGAGAGTTAAGACCAAAACCTCGTCGTTTTCGCGTTTTATGGCCGTTTTCATGAGCTATTGCCGAAAGTTTTGGGGTAACAGGGTGATTAACAACGACTATAAGACCCGGCACATGTTTGAGAGTTATGACCAAAACCTCGTTGTTTTTGTGTTTTATGGCTGTTTTCATGAGCTATTTCGCAAAAAATTTGGGTTCCAGGGCGATCAACAACGACCGTAAGACCTGAATAATGGTTGAGAGTTAAGACCAAAACCTCGTCATTTTCGCATTTTAGGCCTTTTCATGAGCTATTGCCCACAGTTTTGGGGTTCCGGGGCGATTAACAACGACCATAAGACCCGATACATGGTTAAGAGTTATGACCAAATACTCGTCGTTTTCGCGTTTCATGGACATTTTCATGAGCTATTGTCCACAATTTTGGAGTTCCAGAGGGTTAGCATGGCCCGTAAGACCCAATACATGTTTGAGAGTTATAACCAAAAGCTTGTACTTTTTTGCATTTTATGGCCGTTTTCATGAGCGCTATTGCCCAATGTGTTTGAGAGATATGACCAAAAACTCGTCGATTTCGCGTTTTATGGCCATTTTCATGAGCTATTCCCCATAGTTTTGGGGGTCAATGGCGATTTGCATGGCCCATAAGACCCAATGCATGTATGAGAGATTTGACCAAAAACTTGTGGTGTTCGTGTTTTATGGCTGTTTTAATGAGCTATTGCCCACACTCTTGGGGTTCTAGGGCAATTACAAAGACCGTAAGTCCCGATACATGGTTGAGAATTATGACCAAAAAACTCATCGTTTTATGACCGTTTTCCTGAGCTATTGCCCTTAGTTTTGGGTTTCAACAGCGATTTGCATGGCCCAAGAGACCTGATATTTTTGAGAGATATGGCCAAAAACTCGTCGTTTTTGTGTTCAAGGGACATTTGCATGGCCCGGGAGACCCGATACATGTTTGAGAGATATGGCCAAAACATCGTCGATTTCGTGTTTTATGGCCGTTTTCATGAGCTATTGGCCACATTTTTGTGGTTCAGGGGGATTTGCATGGCCTGTAAGACCCGATACATCATGTTTGAGAGATTCGACCAAAACCTCGTCGTTTTCTCGTTTCATGGCTATTTTCATGAGCTATTGCCATTAGTTTTGGAGTTCAAGGGCGATTTGCATGGATCATAAGACTGGATACATCTTTGAGAGTTATGATCGAAAACTCATTTTTTTTCACATTTATAGCTGTTTTCATGAGCTATTGCCCATAGTTTTGGCGTTCAAGGGAAATTTGAATGGTTATAACACACGATACATGTTTGAGAGATATGACCAAAAACTCGTCGTTTTTGTGTTTTATGGCCGTTTTCATGAGATATTGCCCACAGTTTTGGGGTTCGAGGGAGATTAGCATGGCTTATAATACCCGATACATGTTCGAGAGATATGACCAAAACCTCGTCGTTTTCGTGTTATATGCCCGTTTTCTTGAGCTATTGCCCATAGTTTTGGTGTTCCAGGGCGATTTACATTGCCCATAAGACCCGATACATGTTTGAGAGATTCGACAAAAACCTCGTCGTTTTCGCATTTTATGGTCGTTTTCATGAGCTATTGCCCACCGTTTTGTGGTTCCAGGGGGATTTGGATGGCCCGTAAGACCCGATACATGTTTGAGAGATATGACCAAAAACTCGTCGTTTTTGTGTTTTATGGCCAATTTCATGAGCTATTGCCCACAATTTTGGGGTTCTAGGGGGATTTATAGCGACCGTAAGACCCGATACATGTTTTTGAGTTATGACCAAAACATTGTCATTTTCGCGTTTTGTGGTTGTTTTCATGGGCCATTGCCAACAATTTTGGGTTCCAGGGCGATTAACAACGACCGTATGTTCTGATAAATGGCTGAGCGTTATGACCAAAAACTCGACGTTTTCGCGCTTTATGGCCGTTTTCATGAGCTATTGCCCTAAGTTTTGGGGTACCACGGGGTTTATGTGGCCCATAAGTCTCGATGCATGTTTGAGAGATATGACTGAAAAAATCATCCTTTTCGCGTTTTACGGATGTTTTCATGAGCTATTGCCCACAGTTCTGTGGTACTAGAGCAATGTACAACGACAGTAAGACCCGATACATGGTTAAGAGTTATGGCTAAAAACTCATCGTTTTCGTGTTTTATGGACGTTTTCATGAGCTAGTACCCTTAGTTTTTGGGTTCAACGGCGATTTGCATGGCCCATAAAACCAGATGCATGTTTGACAGATATGATGGAAAACTCGTCATTCGCGTTTTATGGTCGTTTTCATGAGCTATTGCTCAAAGTTTTGGAGTTCTAGGGCGATTTACTATGACCGTAAGACCCGATACATGGCTAAGAGATATGACCAAAAAACTCATCGTTTTCGCGTTTTATGGACGTGTTCATGAGCTATTGACCTTAGTTCTGGGGTTCGACGGTGATTTGCATAACCCGTAAGACCCGATGCATCTCCTAGAGATATGACAAAAAACTCGCCGTTTTCGCATTTTATGGCCATTTTCATGAGCTACAACCCACAGTTTTCGGGTTCGAGCGAGATTAGAATGGCTTATAATACCTGATACATGTTCGAGAGATATGACCAAAACCTCATCATTTTCGTGTTATATACCCGTTTTATTGAGCTATTGCCCATAGTTTTGGTGTTCCAGGGCGATTTACATCGCCCATAAGACCCGATACATGTTTGAGATATTCGACAAAAACCTTGTCGTTTTCGCATTTTATGGTCGTTTTTATGAGCTATTGCCCACCGTTTTGGGGTTCAAGGGAGATTTGCAAGGCCCGTAAGACCGAATACAGGTTTGATAGTTATGATCAAAATTCATTGTTTTCGCGTTTTATGACCTTTTTCATGAGCCATTGCCACGGTATTAGGGTTCCAAGGTGATTTCCGTGGACCATAAGATCCGATGCATGTTTGAGAGATATAATCGAAAACTCGTCGTTTTTGTGTTTTATGGCTGTTTTCATGAGGTACTGCCCTTAATTTTGGGGTTCAACGGTGATTTGGATGGCTAATAAGACCCAATGCATGTTTGAGAGATATGACTAAAAACTCATTGTTTTCGCGTTTTATTGCCGTTTTCATGAGCTATTGCCCACAGATTTGGGGTCCAGGGCGATTAACAACGAACGTAAGACCCGATCAATGGTTGAGAGTTATGACCAAAAACTCGTCGTTTTCGCGTTTTATCGCCATTTTCATTAGCTACTTCCCAAAGTTTTGGTGTTCTAGGGGGATTTGCATGACGCATAAGACCCGATACATGTTTGAGAGATATGACCAAAAACTCGTCCTTTTTGTGTTTTATGGCCGTTTTCATGAGCTATTTCCCACAATTTTGGGGTTCCAGGGGATTTACAGCGACCGTAAGACCCGATACCTGTTTGAGAGATATGACCAAAAAACTCGTCGTTCTCGCGTTTTATGGACGTTTTCATGAGCTATTGCCCTTAGTTTTGGGGTTCAACAACGATTTGCATGGCCAATAAGACCTGATGCATGTTTGCGAGATATGACAAAAAACTCGTCGTTTTTGCTTTTGACGGCCGTTTTCATGAGCTATTGCCCATAGATTTGGGTTCTAGGGGGGATTAACAACGACCGTATGACCCGATCATTGGTTGAGAGTTATGACCAAAAAACTCGAAGTTTTTGCGTTTTATAGCCGTTTTCATGAGCTATAGCCCACAATTTTGTGGTTCCAGGGGGATTTGGATGGCCCGTAAGACCCGATACATGTTTGAGAGATATGACCAAAAACTCGTCGTTTTTCTGTTTTATGGCCGATTTCATGAGCTATTGCCCACAATTTTGGGGTTCTAGGGGGATTTATAGCGACCGTAAGACCCGATACATGTTTTTGAGTTATGACCAAAACCTCGTCATTTTCGCGTTTTGTGGTTGTTTTCATGGGCTATTGCCAACAATTTTGGGTTCTAGGGCGATAACAATGACTGTATGTTCCGATAAATGGCTGAGCGTTATGACCAAAAACTCGACATTTTCGCGTTTTATGGCCATTTTCATGAGCTATTGCCCTTAGTTTTGGGGTACCACGGGGATTACGAGGCCCATAAGAATCGATGTATGTTTGAGAGATATGACTTAAAAAATCGTCCTTTCCGCGTTTTACGGATGTTTTCATGAGCTTTTGCCCACAGTTCTGTGGTTCTAGAGTAATGTACAACGACAGTAAGACCAGATACATGGTTAAGAGTTATGGCTAAAAACTCGTCATTTTCATGTTTTATGGACGTTTTCATGAGCTATTGCCCTTAGTTTTTGGGTTCAACGAGGATTTGCATGGCCCATAAAACTAGATGCAAGTTTGAGAGATATGACAGAAAACTCGTTATTCACGTTTTATGGTTGTTTTCATGAGCTATTGCTCACAGTTTTGGAGTTCTAGGCGATTTACTATGACCGTAAGACCCGATACATGGATAAGAGATATGACCAAAAACTCGTCATTTTCGCGTTTTATGGACGTGTTCATGAGCTATTGCCCTTAGTTCTGGTGTTCGACGGCGATTTGCATAGCCCATAAGACCTGATGCATTTCCCAGAGATATGACCAAAAACTCACCGTTTTCGCATTTTATAGCCATTTTTATGAGCTATTGCCCACATTTTTGGGGTTCGAGCGAGATTAGCATGGCTTATAATATCCGTTACATGTTCGAGATATATGACCAAAACCTCATCGTTTTCGTGTTATATGCCCGTTTTCTTGAGGTATGGCCCATAGTTTTGGTGTTCCAGGGCGATTTACATCGCCCATAAGAGCCGATACATGTTTGAGAGATTCGACAAAAACCTTGTCGTTATCGCATTTTATGGTCGTTTTCATGAGCTATTGCCCACCGTTTTGGGGTTCAAGGGAGATTTGCAAGGCCCGTAAGACCGAATACAGGTTTGATAGTTATGATCAAAATTCATTGTTTTCGCGTTTTATGAGCTTTTTCATGAGCCATTGCCACGGTATTAGGGTTCCAAGGTGATTTCCGTGGACCATAAGATCCGATGCATGTTTGAGAGATATGATCGAAAACTCGTCGTTTTTGTGTTTTATGGCTGTTTTCATGAGGTACTGCCCTTAATTTTGGGATTCAACGGTGATTTGAATGGCTGATAAGACCCGATGCATGTTTGAGAGATATGACTAAAAACTCATTGTTTTCGCGTTTGATGGTCGTTTTCATGAGCTATTGCCCACAGATTTGGGGTCTAGGGCGATTAACAACAAACTTAAGACCCGATCAATGGTTGTTGAACCCCAAATCGTTGTTGGACCCCAAAACTAAGGGCAATAGCTCACAATTGTGGTTCCAGGGGGATTTGGATGGCCCGATCAATGTTTTATGGTTATGATCAAAATTCATCGTTTTCGCGTTTTATGGCCGTTTTCATGAGCTATTGCCCACAGATTTGGGGTCTAGGGCGATTAACAACGAAGGTAAGACCCGATCAATGGTTGAGAGTTATAACCAAAACATGTCGTTTTCGCCTTTTTTCGCCGTTTTCATCAGCTACTGCCCAAAGTTTTGGGGTTCTAGGGGGATTTGCATGGCCCATAAGACCCGATACATGTTTGAGAGATATGACCAAAAACTCGTCGTTTTTGTGTTTTATGGTCGTTTTCATGAGCTATTTACCACAATTTTGGGGTTTTAGGGGATTTACAGCGACCGTAAGACCCGATACCTGTTTGAGAGATATGACCAAAACCTCGTCATTTTCGCGTTTTGTGGTTGTTTTCATGGGCTATTGCCAACAATTTTGGGTTCCAGGGCGATTAACAACGACCGTATGTTCCGATAAATGGCTGAGCGTCATGACCAAAAACTCGACGTTTCGCGTTTTATGGCCGTTTTCATGAGCTATTGCCCTTAGTTTTGGGGTACCACGAGGTTTACGTGGCCCATAAGTCTCGATGCATGTTTGAGAGATATGACTGAAAAAATCATCCTTTCCGCGTTTTATGGATGTTTTCATGGGCTATTGCCCATAGTTCTGTGGTTCTAGAGCAATGTACAACGACAGTAAGACTCGATACATGGTTAAGAGCTATGGCTAAAAACTCGTCGTTTTCGTGTTTTATGGACGTTTTCATGAGCTATTGCCCTTAGTTTTTGGGTTCAACGACGATTTGCATGGCCCATAAAACCAGATGCATCTTTGAGAGATATGACAGAAAACTCATCATTCACGTTTTATGGTTGTTTTCATGAGCTATTGCTCACAGTTTTGGAGTTCTAGGGCGATTTACTATGACCGTAAGACCCGATACATGGCTGAGAGATATGACCAAAAAACTCGTCGTTTTCGCGTTTTATGGACGTGTTCATGAGCTATTGACCTTAGTTTTGGGGTCAACGGCGATTTGCATAGCCCATAAGACCTGATGCATTTCTCAGATATATGACCAAAAACTCGCCGTTTTCGCATTTTATGGCCGTTTTCATGAGCTATTGCCCACAGTTTTGGGGTTCGAGCGAGATTAGCATGGCTTATAATACCCGATACATGTTCGAGAGATATGACCAAAACCTCATCGTTTTCGTTTTATATGCCCGTTTTCTTGAGGTATGGCCCATAGTTTTGGTGTTCCGGGGCGATTTACATCGCCCATAGGACACGATACATGTTTGCGAGATTCGACAAAAACCTCGTCATTTTCGCATTTTATGGTCGTTTTCATGAGCTATTGCACACCGTTTTGGTGTTCATGGGAGATTTGCAAGGCCCGTAAGACCGAATACATGTTTGATAGTTATGATCAAAATTCATCGTTTTCGCGTTTTATGGCTGTTTTCATGAGCTATTGCCCACAGATTTGGGGTCTAGGGCGATTAACAACGAAGGTAAGACCCGATCAATGGTTGAGAGTTATAACCAAAACATGTCGTTTTCGCGTTTTTTCGCCGTTTTCATCAGCTACTGCCCAAAGTTTTGGGGTTCTAGGGGGATTTGCATGGCCCATAAGACCCGATACATGTTTGAGAGATATGACCAAAAACTCGTCGTTTTTGTGTTTTATGGCCGTTTTCATGAGCTATTTACCACAATTTTGGGGTTTTAGGGGATTTACAGCGACCGTAAGACCCAATACCTGTTTGAGAGATATGACCAAAACCTCGTCATTTTCGTGTTTTGTGGTTGTTTTCATGGGCTATTGCCAACAATTTTGGGTTCCAGGGCGATTAACAACGACCGTATGTTCCGATAAATGGCTGAGCGTTATGACCAAAAACTCGACGTTTCGCGTTTTATGGCCGTTTTCATGAGCTATTGCCCTTAGTTTTGGGGTACCACGAGGTTTACGTGGCCCATAAGTCTCGATGCATGTTTGAGAGATATGACTGAAAAAATCGTCCTTTCCGCGTTTTACGGATGTTTTCATGGGCTATTGCCCATAGTTCTGTGGTTCTAGAGCAATGTACAACGACAGTAAGACTCGATACATGGTTAAGAGCTATGGCTAAAAACTCGTCATTTTCGTGTTTTATGGATGTTTTCATGAGCTATTGCCCTTAGTTTTTGGGTTCAACGACGATTTGCATGGCCCATAAAACCAGATGCATGTTTGAGAGATATGACAGAAAACTCATCATTCACGTTTTATGGTTGTTTTCATGAGCTATTGCTCACAGTTTTGGAGTTCTAGGGCGATTTACTATGACCGTAAGACCCGATACATGGCTGAGAGATATGACCAAAAAACTCGTCGTTTTCGCGTTTTATGGACGTGTTCATGAGCTATTGACCTTAGTTTTGGGGTTCAACGGCGATTTGCATAGCCCATAAGACCTGATGCATTTCTCAGATATATGACCAAAAACTCGCCGTTTTCGCATTTTATGGCCGTTTTCATGAGCTATTGCCCACAGTTTTGGGGTTCGAGCGAGATTAGCATGGCTTATAATACCCGATACATGTTCGAGAGATATGACCAAAACCTCATCGTTTTCGTTTTATATGCCCATTTTCTTGAGGTATGGCCCATAGTTTTGGTGTTCCGGGGCGATTTACATCGCCCATAGGACACGATACATGTTTGCGAGATTCGACAAAAACCTCGCCATTTTCGCATTTTATGGTCGTTTTCATGAGCTATTGCACACCGTTTTGGTGTTCATTGGAGATTTGCAAGGCCCGTAAGACCGAATACATGTTTGATAGTTATGATCAAAATTCATCGTTTTCGCGTTTTATGGCCGTTTTCATGAGCTATTGCCCACAGATTTGGGGTCTAGGCCGATTATCAACGAAGGTAAGACCCGATCGATGGTTGAGAGTTATAACCAAAACATGTCGTTTTCGCGTTTTTTCGCCGTTTTCATCAGCTACTGCCCAAAGTTTTGGGGTTCTAGGGGGATTTGCATGGCCCATAAGACCCGACACATGTTTGAGAGATATGACCAAAAACTCGTCGTTTTTGTGTTTTATGGCCGTTTTCATGAGCTATTTACCACAATTTTGCGGTTCTAGGGGATTTACAGCGACCGTAAAACCCGATACCTGTTTGAGAGATATGACCAAAAACTCGTCGTTTTCGTGTTTTATGGCCATTTTCATGAGCTATTGCCCTTAGTTTTGGGGTTCAACAACGATTTGCATGGCCAATAAGACCTGATGCATGTTTGCGAGATATGACAAAAAACTCGTCGTTTTTGCTTTTACCGGCCGTTTTCATCAGCTATTGCCCATAGATTTGGGTTCTAGGGGGGATTAACAACGACCGTATGACCCGATCATTGGTTGTGAGTTATGACCAAAAAACTCGAAGTTTTTGCGTTTTATAGCCGTTTTCATGAGCTATAGCCCACAATTTTGTGGTTCCAGGGGGATTTGGATAGCCCGTAAGACCCGATACATGTTTGAGAGATATGACCAAAAACTCGTCGTTTTTGTGTTTTATGGCCGATTTCATGAGCTATTGCCCACAATTTTGGGGTTCTAGGAGGATTTATAGCGACTGTAAGACCCGATACATGTTTTTGAGTTATGACCAAAACCTCGTCTTTTTCGCGTTTAGTGGTTGTTTTCATGGGCTATTGCCAACAATTTTGGGTTCCAGGGCGATTAACAACGACCGTATGTTCCGATAAATGGCTGAGCGTTATGACCAAAAACTCGTCGTTTTCGCGTTTTATGGCCGTTTTCGTGAGCTATTGCCCTTAGTTTTGGGGTACCACGAGGTTTACGTGGCCCATAAGTCTCGATGCATGTTTGAGAGATATGACTGAAAAAATCGTCCTTTCCGCGTTTTACGGATGTTTTCATGGGCTATTGCCCATAGTTCTGTGGTTCTAGAGCAATGTACAACGACAGTAAGACCCGATACATGGTTAAGAGCTATGGCTAAAAACTCGTCGTTTTCGTGTTTTATAGACGTTTTCATGAGCTATTCCCTTAGTTTTTGGGTTCAACGACGATTTGCATGGCCCATAAAACCAGATGCATGTTTGAGAGATATGACAGAAAACTCGTCATTCGCGTTTTATGGTTGTTTTCGTGAGCTATTGCTCACAGTTTTGGAGTTCTAGGGCGATTTACTATGACCGTAAGACCCGATACATGGCTGAGAGATTTGACCAAAAAACTCGTCGTTTTCGCGTTTTATGGACGTGTTCATGAGCTATTGACCTTAGTTCTGGGGTTCAACGGCGATTTGCATAGCCCATAAGACCCGATGCATTTCTGAGATATATGACCAAAAACTCGCCGTTTTCGCATTTTATGGCCGTTTTCATGAGCTATTGCCCACAGTTTCGGGGTTCGAGCGAGATTAGCATGGCTTATAATACCCGATACATGTTCGAGAGATATGACCAAAACCTCATCGTTTTCGTGTTATATGCCCGTTTTCTTGAGCTATACCCATAGTTTTGGTGTTCCAGGGCGATTTACATCGCCCATAGGACCCGATACATGTTTGAGAGATTCGACAAAAACCTCGTCATTTTCGCATTTTATGGTCGTTGTCATGAGCTATTGCACACCGTTTTGGTGTTCATGGGAGATTTGCAAGGCCCGTAAGACCGAATACATGTTTCATAGTTATGATCAAAATTCATCGTTTTCGCGTTTTATGGCCGTTTTCATGAGCTATTGCCCACAGATTTGGGGTCTAGGGCGATTAACAACGAAGGTAAGACCCGGTCAATGGTTGAGAGTTATAACCAAAACATGTCGTTTTCGCGTTTTTTCGTCGTTTTCATCAGCTACTGCCCAAAGTTTTGGGGTTCTAGGGGGATTTGCATGGCCCATAAGACCCGATACATGTTTGAGAGATATGACCAAAGACTCGTCGTTTTTGTGTTTTATGGCTGTTTTCATGAGCTATTTACCACAATTTTGGGGTTTTAGGGGATTTACAGCGACCGTAAGACCCGATACCTGTTTGAGAGATATGACCAAAAACTCGTCGTTTTCGCGTTTTATGGCCGTTTTCATGAGCTATTGCCCTTAGTTTTGGGGCCCGTAAGACCCGATACATGTTTGCGAGATATGACCAAAACCTCGTCATTTTCGCGTTTTGTGGTTGTTTTCATGGGCTATTGCCAACAATTTTGGGTTCCAGGGCGATTAACAACGACGGTATGTTCTGATAAATGGCTGAGCATTATGACCAAAAACTCGACGTTTTCGCGTTTTATGGCCGTTTTCATGAGCTATTGCCCTTAGTTTTGGGGTACCACGGGGTTTACCTGGCCCATAATTATCGATGCATGTTCTAGAGATATGACTGAAAAATCGTCCTTTCCGCGTTTTACGGATGTTTTCATGAGCTATGGCCCACAGTTCTGTGATTCTAGAGAAATGTACAAAGAGAGTAAGACCCGATACATGGCTAAGAGTTATGGCGAAAAACTCGTCGTTTTCGTGTTTTATGGACCTTTTCATGAGCTATTGCCCTTAGTTTTGGGGTTCAACGACGATTTGCATGGCCCATAAAACCAGATGCATGTTTGAGAGATATGACAGAAAACTCGTCGTTTTTGTGTTTTATAGCCGTTTTCATGAGCTATTGCCCATAGTTTTGGGGTTCCAGGGCGATTTACCACGACCATAAGACCCGATACCTGTTTGAGAGATATGACCAAAAAACACGTCGTTTTCGCGTTTTATGGTCGTTTTCATGAGCTATTGCCCTTAGTTTTGGGGTTCAACAATGATTTGCATGGCCAATAAGACCTGATGCATGTTTGAGAGATATGACAAAAAACTCGTAAGACCTGACCACAATTTTGTGGTTCGAGGGGGATTTGGATGGCCCGTAAGACCCGATACATGTTTGAGAGATATGACCAAAAACTCGTCGTTTTTGTGTTTTATGGCCGATTTCATGAGCTATTGCCCACAATTTTGGGGTTCTAGGGGGATTTATAGCGACCATAATACCCGATACATGTTCTTGAGTTATGACCAAAATCTCGTCATTTTCGCATTTTGTGTTTGTTTTCATGGGCTATTGCCAACAATTTTGGGGTTCTAGGGCGATTAACAACGACCGTATGTTTCGATAAATGGCTGAGAGTTATGACCAAAAACTCGATGTTTTCGCGTTTATGCCCGTTTTCATGAGCTATTGCCCTTAGTTTCGGGGTACCACGGGGTTTACGTGGCCCATAAGTGTCGATGCATGTTTGAGAGATTTGACTGAAAAACTCGTCCTTTTCGCGTTTTACGGATGTTTTCATGAGCTATTGCCCACAATTCTAGGGCTCTAGAGCAATGTACAATGACAGTAAGACCCGATACATGGTTAAGAGTTATGGCTAAAAACTCGTTGATTTCGTGTTTTATGGACGTTTTCATGAGCTATTGCCCTTAGTTTTTGGGTTCAATGACGATTTGCATGGCCCATAAGACCAGATGCATGTTTGAGAGATATGACAGAAAACTCATCGTTTTTGTATTTTATGGCCGTTTTCATGAGCTATTTCCCACAATTTTGGGGTTCCAGGGGATTTACAGCGACCGTAAGACCCGATACCTGTTTGAGAGATATGACCAAAAAACTCGTCGTTTTCGCGTTTTATGGCCGTTTCATGAGCTGTTGCCCTTAGTTTTGGGGTTCAACAACGATTTGCATGGCCAATAAGACCTGATGCATGTTTGAGAGATATGACAAAAAACTCGTCGTTTTGGTGTTCATGGGAGATTTGCAAGGCCCGTAAGACCGAATACATGTTTGATAGTTATGATCAAAATTCATCGTTTTCGCGTTTTATGGCCGTTTTCATGAGCTATTGCCCACAGATTTGGGGTCTAGGACGATTAACAACGAAGGTAAGACCCGATCAATGGTTGAGAGTTATAACCAAAACATGTCGTTTTCGCGTTTTTTCGCCGTTTTCATCAGCTACTGTCCAAAGTTTTGGGGTTCTAGGGGGACTTGCATGGCCCATAAGACCCGATACATGTTTGAGATATATGACCAAAAACTCATCGTTTTTGTGTTTTATGGCCGTTTTCATGAGCTATTTCCCACAATTTTGGGGTTCCAAGGGATTTACAGCGACCGTAATGCCCGATACCTGTTTGAGATATATGACCAAAAAACTCGTCGTTTTCGCGTTTTATGGCCGTTTCATGAGCTATTGCCCTTAGTTTTGGGGTTCAACAACGATTTGCATGGCCAATAAGACCTGATGCATGTTTGAGAGATATGACAAAAAACTCGACGTTTTTGCGTTTGACGGCCGTTTTCATGAGCTATTGCCCATTGATTTGGGTTCTAGGGGGATTAATAACGACCGTATGACCTGATCAATGGTTGAGAGTTTTGACCAAAAAACTCGAAGTATTTGCGTTTTATAGCCGTTTTCATGAGCTATAGCCCACAATTTTGTGGTTCCAGGGGGATTTGGATGGCCCGTAAGACCAGATACATGTTTGAGAGATATGACCAAAAACTCGTCCTTTTTTGTTTTATGGCCGATTTCATGAGCTATTGCCCACAATTTTGGGGTACTAGGGTGATTTATAGCGACCGTAAGACCCGGTACATGTATTTGAGTTATGACCAAAACCTCATCATTTTCGCGTTTTGTGGTTATTTTCATGGGCCATTGCTAACAACGACTGTATGTTCCGATAAATGGCTGAGCGTTATGACCAAAAACTCGACGTTTTCGCGTTTTATGGCCGTTTTCATGAGCTATTGCCCTTAGTTTTGGGGTACCACGAGGTTTACGTGGTCCATAAGTCTCGATGCATGTTTGAGAGATATGACTGAAAAAATCGTCCTTTCCGCGTTTTACGGATGTTTTTATGGGCTATTGCCCACAGTTCTTTGGTTCTAGAGCAATGTACAACGACAGTAAGAACCGATACATGGTTAAGAGCTATGGCGAAAAACACTTCGTTTTCGTGTTTTATGGACGTTTTCATGAGATATTGCCCTTAGTTTTTGGGTTCAACAACGATTTGCATGGCCCATAAAATCAGATGCATGTTTGAGAGATATGACAGAAAACTCATCATTCGCGTTTTATGGTTGTTTTCATGAGCTATTGACCTTAGTTCTGGGGTTCAACGGCGATTTGCATAGCCCATAAGACCTGATGCATTTCTCAGATATATGACCAAAAACTCGCCGTTTTCGCATTTTATGGCCGTTATTTCATGAGCTATTGCCCACAGTTTTGGGGTTCGAGCGAGATTATCATGGCTTATAATACCCGATACATGTTCAAGAGATATGACCAAAACCTCATCGTTTTCGTGTTATATGCCCGTTTTCTTGAGCTATTCCCATAGTTTTGGTGTTCCAGGGCGATTTACATCGCCCATAAGACCGGATACATGTTTGAGAGATTCGACAAAAACCTCGTCATTTTCGCATTTTATGGTCGTTTTCATGAGCTATTACCCACAATTTTGGGGTTCTAGGGGGATTTATAGCGACCGTAAGACCCGATACATGTTTTTTGAGTTATGACCAAAACCTCGTCATTTTTGCATTTTGTGGTTGTTTTCATGGGCTATTGCCAACAATTTTGGGTTGCATGGCGAATGACAACGACCGTATGTTCCGATAAATGGCTGAGCGTTATGACCAAAAACTCGACGTTTTCGCGTATTATGGCCGTTTTCATGAGCTATTGCCCTTAGTTTTGGGGTACCACGGGGTTTACGTGGCCCATAAGTCTCGATGCATGTTTGAGAGATATGACTGAAAAAATCGTCCTTTCCGCGTTTTACGGATGTTTTCATGAGCTATTGCCCACAGTTATGTGATTCTAGCGCAATGTACAACGACAGTAAGACCCGATACATGGTTAAGAGTTATGGCTAAAAACTCGTCGTTTTCGTGTTTTATGCACGTTTTTATGAGCTATTGCCCTTAGTTTTGGGGTTCAACGACGATTTGCATGGCCCATAAAACCAGATGCATGTTTGAGAGATATGACAGAAAACTCGTCGTTTTTGTGTTTTATAGCCGTTTTCATGAGCTATTGCCCATAGTTTTGGGGTTCCAGGGCGATTTACAACGACCATAAGACCCGATACCTGTTTGAGAGATATGACCAAAAAACTCGTCGTTTTCGCGTTTTATGGTCGTTTTCATGAGCTATTGCCCTTAGTTTTGGGGTTCAACAATGATTTCCATGGCCAATAAGACCTGATGCATGTTTGAGAGATATGACAAAAAACTCGTAAGACCTGACCACAATTTTGTGGTTCCAGGGGGATTTGGATGGCCCGTAAGACCCGATTCATGTTTGAAAGATATGACCAAAAACTCGTCGTTTTTGTGTTTTATGGCCGATTTCATGAGCCATTGCCCACAATTTTGGGGTTCTAGGGGGATTTATAGCGACCGTAAGACCCGATACATGTTTTTGTGTTATGACCAAAACCTCTTCATTTTCGCGTTTTGTGGTTGTTTTCATGGGCTATTGCCAACAATTTTGGGGTTCTAGGGCGATTAACAACGACCGTATGTTTCGATAAATTGCTGAGCGTTATGACCAAAAACTCGACGTTTTCGCGTTTATGGACGTTTTCATGAGCTATTGCCCTTAGTTTTGGGGTACCACGGGGTTTACGTGGCCCATAAGTCTCGATGCATGTTTGAGAGATATGACTGAAAAACTCGTCCTTTTCACGTTTTACGGATGTTTTCATGAGCTATTGCCCAAAGTTCTCGGGTTCTAGAGCAATGTACAACGACAGTAAGACCCGGTACATGGTTAAGAGTTATGGCTAAAAACTCATCGTTTTCGTGTTTTATGGACGTTTTCATGAGCTATTGCCCTTACTTTTTGGGTTCAACGACGATTTGCATGGCCCATAATACCACATGCATGTTCGAGAGATATGACAGAAAACTCGTCATTTATGTATTATGGTCATTTTCATGAGCTATTGCTCACAGTTTTGCAGTTCCAGGACGATTTACAATGACCGTAAGACCCGATACATGGCTGAGAGTTATGACAAAAAACTCATCGTTTTTGCGTTTTATGGACGTGTTCATGAGCTATTGCCCTTAGTTTTGGTGTTCAACGACGATTTGCATAGCCCATAAGACCTGATGCATTCCTCAGAGATATGACCAAAAACTCGCCGTTTTCGCATTTTATGGCCGTTTTCATGAGCTATTGCCCACAGTTTTGGGGTTCGAGGGAGATTAGCATGGCTTATAATACCCGATACATGTTCGAGAGATATGACCAAAACCTCCTTGTTTTCGTGTTATATGCCCGTTTTCTTGAGCTATTGCCCATAGTTTCGGGGTTCCAGGGCGATTTACATCGCCCATAAGACCCGATACATGTTTGGGAGATTCGACAAAAACCTCGTCGTTTTCGCATGTTATGGTCATTTTCATGAGCTATTGCCCACCGTTTTGGGGTTCAAGGGAGATTTGCAAGGCCCGTAAGACCGAATACATGTTTGATAGTTATGATCAAAATTCATTATTTTCGCGTTTTATGACCTTTTTCATGAGCTATTGCCACAGTTTTAGGGTTCCAAGGTGATTTCCATGGTCCATAAGATCTGATGCATGTTTGAGAGATATGACCGAAAACCCGTCGTTTTAGTGTTTTATGGCCGTTTTCATGAGGTACTGCCCTGAATTTTGGGGTTCAACGGCGATTTGCATGGCCCATAAGACCCAATGCATGTATGAGAGATTTGACCAAAAACTCGTGGTGTTCGTGTTTTATGGCTGTTTTAATGAGCTATCGCCCACACTCTTGGGGTTCTAGGGCAATTACAAAGACCGTAAGTCCCGATACATGGTTGAGAATTATGACCAATAAACTCATCGTTTTATGACCGTTTTCCTGAGCTATTGCCCTTAGTTTTGTGTTTCAACAGCGATTTGCTTGGCGCAAAAGTCCTGATATTTTTGAGAGATATGGCCAAAAACTCGTCGTTTTTGTGTTCAAGGGACATTTGCATGGCCCGGGAGACCCGATACATGTTTGAGAGATATGGCCAAAACATCGTTGATTTCGCGTTTTATGGCCGTTTTCATGAGCTATTGGCCACATTTTTGTGGTTCGAGGGGGATTTGCATGGCCTGTAAGACCCGATACATCATGTTTGAGAGATTCGACCAAAACCTCGTCGTTTTCTCGTTTCATGGCTATTTTCATGAGCTATTGCCATTAGTTTTGGAGTTCAAGGGCGATTTGCATGGCTCATAAGACTGGATACATCTTTGAGAGTTATGACCGAAAACTCATTTTTTTTCACATTTTATAGCTGTTTTCATGAGCTATTGCCCACAGTTTTGGCATTCAAGGGAAATTTGAATGGCTATAACACACGATACATGTTTGAGAGATATGACCAAAAACTCGTCGTTTTTGTGTTTTATGGCCGTTTTCATGAGATATTGCCCACAGTTTTGGGGTTCGAGGGAGATTAGCATGGCTTATAATACCTGATACATGTTCAAGAGATATGAGCAAAACCTCGTCGTTTTCGTGTTAAATGCCCGTTTTCTTGAGCTATTGCCCATAGTTTAGGTGTTCCAGGGATATTTACATCGCCCATAAAACCTGATACATGTTTGAGAGATTCGACAAAAACCACGTTGTTTTCGCATTTTATGGTCATTTTCATGAGCTATTGCCCACCGTTTTGGGGTTTAAGGGAGATTTGCAAGGCCCGTAATACTAAATACATGTTTGATAGTTATGATCAATATTCATTGTTTTCGCGTTTTATGACCTTTTTCATGAGCTATTGCCACGGTTTTAGGGTTCCAAGGTAATTTCCATGGCCCATAAGATCCGATGCATGTTTGAGAGATTTGACCGAAAACTCATCGTTTTCGTGTTTTATGGCCGTTTTCATGAGGTACTGCCCTTAATTTTGGGGTAAAACGGTGATTTGCATGGCCAATAAGACCCGATGCATGTTTGAGAGATATGACTAATAAATCATCTTTTTCGCGTTTTATGGCCGTTTTCATGAGCTATTGCCCACAGATTTGGGGTCTAGGGCGATTAACAACGAACGTAAGACCCGATCAATGGTTGAGAGTAATGACCAAAACACGCCGTTTTCGCGTTTTATCGCCTTATTCATAAGCTATTGCCCAAAGTTTAGGGTTCTAGGGGGATTTGCATGGCCCATCAGACCCGATACATGTTTGAGTGTTATGACCAAAAACTCGACGTTTTTGTGTTTTATGGCCGTTTTCATGAGCTATTGCGCACAATTTTGGGGTTCCAGGGGATTTATAGCGACCGTAAGTCCCGATACATGTTTGAGAGATATGACCAAAAAACTCGTCGTTTTCGCGTTTTATTACCGTTTTCATGAGCTATTCCCCTTAGTTTTGGGGTTCAACAACGATTTGTATGGCCAATAAGACCTGATGCATGTTTGAGAGATATGACCAAAAACTCGTCGTTTGTGTTTGACGACCGTTTTCATGAGCTATTGCCCACAGATTTGGGTTCTAGGGGGATTAACAACGACCTTATGACCCGATCAATGGTTGAGAGCTATGACCAAAAAACTTGAAGTTTTTGCGTTTTATAGCTGTTTTCATGAGCCCACAATTTTGTGGTTCCAGGGGGATTTGGATGGCCCGTAAGACCCGATTCATGTTTGAGAGATATGACCAAAAACTCGTTATTTTTGTGTTTTATGGACAATTTCATGAGCTATTGCCCACAATTTTGGGGTTCTAGGGGGATTTATAGCGACCGTAAGACCCGATACATATTTTTGAGTTATGACCAAAACCTCTTCATTTTCGCGTTTTGTGGTTGTTTTCATGGGCTATTGCCAACAATTTTGGGGTTCTAGGGCGATTAACAACGACCATATGTTCTGATAAATGGCTGAGCGTTGTGACAAAAAACTCGACGTTTTCGCGTTTTATGGCCGTTTTCATGAGCTATTGCCCTTAGTTTTGGGGTACCACGGGGTTTACGTGGCCCATAAGTCTCGATGCATGTTTGAAAGATATGACTAAAAAAATCGTCCTTTTCGCGTTTTACGGATGTTTTCATGAGCTATTGCCCAAAGTTATGGGGTTCTAGAGCAATGTACAACGATAGTAAGACCCGATACATGGTTAAGAATTATGGCTGAAAACTCGTCGTTTTCGTGTTTTATGGACGTTTTTATGAGCTATTGCCCTTAGTTTTTGGGTTCAACGATGATTTGCATGGCCTATAAGACCAGATACATGTTTGAGAGATATGACAGAAAACTCGTCGTTTTTGTGTTTTATGGCCGTTTTCATGAGCTATTACCCACAGTTTTGGGGTTCCAGGGCGATTTACAATGACCATAAGACCCGATACCTGTTTGAGAGATCTGACCAAAAACTCGTCGTTTTTACGTTTTATGGCCGATTTCATGAGCTATTGCCCACAATTTTGGGGTTCTAGGGGGATTTATAGCGACCGTAAGATCCGATACATGTTTTTGAGTTATGACCAAAACCTCGTCATTTTCGTGTTTTGTGGTTGTTTTCATGTTATTGCCAACAATTTAGGGGTTCTAGGGAGATTAACAATGACCGTATGTTCCGATAAATGGCTGAGCGTTATGACCAAAAACTCGACGTTTTCGCATTTTATGGCCGTTTTCATGAGCTATTGCCCTTAGTTTTGGGGTACCACGGGGTTTACGTGGCCCATAAGTCTCGATGCATGTTTGAGAGATATGACTGAAAAACTCGTCCTTTTCGCATTTTACGGATGTTTTCATGAGCTATTGCCCAAAGTTCTGGGGTTCTAGAGCAATGTACAACGATAGTAAGACCCGATACATGGTGAAGAGTTATGGCTGAAAACTCGTCGTTTTCGTGTTTTATGGACATTTTCATGAGCTATTGCCCTTAGTTTTTGGGTTCAACGACGATTTGCATGGCCCATAAGACCAGATGCATGTTTGAGAGATATGACAGAAAACTCGTCGTTTTTCTGTTTTATGTCCGTTTTCATGAGCTATTCCGCACAGTTTTAGGGTTCCAGGGCGATAACAACGACCATAAGACCCAATACCTGTTTGAGAGATATGACCAAAAAACTCATCGCTTTCGTGTTTTATGGCCGTTTTCATGAGCTATTTCCCTTAGTTTTGGGGTTCAACAACGATTTTCATGGCCAATAAGACTTGATGCATGTTTGAGAGATATGACAAAAAACTCGTAGTTTTTGCGTTTGACGGCCGTTTTCATGAGATATTGCCCACAGATTTGGGTTCTAGGGCAATTAACAACGACCGTATGACCCAATCAATGGTTGATAGTTATGACCAAAACTCGAAGTTTTTGCGTTTTATAGCCATTTTCATGAGCTATAGCCCACAATTTTGTGGTTCTAGGGGGATTTGGATGGCCCGTAAGACCCAATACATGTTTGAGAGATATGACCAAAAACTCGTCGTTTTTGTGTTTTATGGCCGATTTCATGAGCTATTGCCCACAATTTTGGGGTTCTAGGGGGATTTATAGCGACCATAAGACCCGGTACATGTTTTTGAGTTATGACCAAAACTTCATCATTTTCGCGTTTTGTGGTTATTTTCATGGGCCATTGCTAACAATTTTGGGATTCTAGGGCGATTAACAACGACCATATGTTCCGATAAATGGCCGAGCGTTATGACCAAAAACTCGACGTTTTCAAGTTTTATGGTCGTTTTTATGAGCTATTGCCCTTAGTTTTGGGGTACCACGGGGTTTACGTGGCTGATAAGTCTCGATGCATGTTTTACGGATGATTTTATGAGCTATTGCCCACAGTTCTGGGGTTCTAGAGCAATGTACAACGACAGTAAGACCCGATACATGGTTAAGAGTTATTGCTAAAAAATCGTCGTTTTCGTGTTTTATGGACGTTTTCATGCGCTATTGCCCTTAGTATTTGGGTTCAACGACGATTTGCATGGCCCATAAGACCAGATGCATATTTGAGAGATATGACAGAAAACTCATCATTCGCATTTTATGGTCGTTTTCATGAGGTATTGCTCATAGTTTTGGATTTTCAAGGCGATTTACAATGACCGTAAGACCCGATACATGGCTGAGAGTTATGACCAAAAAAACTCGTCGTTTTCGTGTTTTATGGACGTGTTCATGACATATTGCCCTTAGTTTTGGGGTTCAACAGCGATTTGCATAACCCATAAGACCTGATGCATGTTTGAGAGACCAAAAACTCGTCGTTTTTGCGTTTGACGGCCGTTTTCATGAGCTATTGCCCATAGATTTGGGTTCTAGGGGGATTAACAACGACCATATGACCCGATCAATGGTTGAGAGTTATGACCAAAAACTCGAAGTTTTTGCGTTTCATAGCCATTTTCATGAGATATAGCCCACAATTTTGTGGTTCCAGGGGGATTTGGATGGCCCGTAAGACCCGATACATGTTTGAGAGATATGACCAGAAACTCGTCGTTTTTGTGTTTTATGGCCGATTTCATGAGCTATTGCCCACTATTTTGGGGTTCTAGGGGGATTTATTGCGACCGTAAGACCCGATACATGTATTTGAGTTATGACCAAAACCTCGTCATTTTCGCGTTTTGTAGTTGCTTTCATGGGCTATTGCCAACAATTTTGGGGTTCCAGGGCGATTAACAAAGACCGTATGTTCCGATAAATGGCTGAGCGTTATGACCAAAAACTCGACGTTTTCGCGTTTTATGGCCGTTTTCATGAGGTATTGCCCTTAGTTTTGGGGTACCACGGGGTTTACGTGGCCCATAATCCTCGATGCATGTTTGAGAGATATGACTAAAAAACTCGTCGTTTTCGCGTTTTACGGATGTTTTCATGAGCTATTGCCAAAAGTTCTGGGGTTCTAGAGAAATGTACAACGATAGTAAGACCCGATACATGGTTAAGAGTTATGGCTGAAAACTCGTCGTTTTCGTGTTTTATGGACGTTTTCATGAGCTATTGCCCTTAGTTTTTGGGTTCAACGACGATTTGCATGGCCCATAAGACCAGATACATGTTTGAGAGATATGACATAAAACTCGTCGTTTTTGTGTTTTATGGCCGTTTTCATGAGCTATTGCCCACAGTTTTGGGGTTCTAGGGCGATTTACAACGACCATAAGACCCGATACCTGTTTGAGAGATATGACCAAAAACTTGACGGTTTCGTGTTTTATGGCCGTTTTCATGAGCTATTGCCCTTAGTTTTGGGGTACCACGGGGTTTACGTGGCCCATAAGCCTCGATGCATGTTTGAGAGATATGACTGAAAAACACGTCCTTTTCGCGTATTACGGATGTTTTCATGAGCTATTGCCCAAAGTTCTGGGGATCTAGAGAAATGTACAACAATAGTAAGACCCGATACATGGTTAAGAGTTATGGCTGAAAACTCATCGTTTTCGTGTTTTATGGACGTTTTCATGAGCTATTGCCCTTAGTTTTTGGGTTCAACGATGATTTGCATGGCCCATAAGACCAGATGCATGTTTGAGAGATATGACAGAAAACTCGTCATTCGCGTTTTATGGTCATTTTCATGAGCTATTGCTCACAGTTTTGGAGTTCCAGGGCGATTTACAATGACCGTAAGACCCGATACATGGCTGAGAGATATGACCAAAAACCACGTCGTTTTCACGTTTTATGGACGTGTTCATGAGGGATTGCCCTTAGTTTTGGGATTCAACGGCGATTTGCATAGCCCATAAGACTTGATGCATTTCTCAAAGATATGACCAAAAACTCACTGTTTTCGCATTTTATGGCCGTTTCATGAGCTATTGCCCACAGTTTTGGGGTTCGAGGGAGATTAACAACGACCGTATGACCCGAGCAATGGTTGACAGTTATGACCAAAACTCGAAGTTTTTGTGCTTTATAGCCCTTTTCATGAGCTACAACCCACAATTTTGTGGTTCCAGGGGGATTTGGATGGCCGGTAAGACCCGATACATGTTTGAGAGATATGACCAAAAACTCGTCGTTTTTGTGTTTTATGGCCGATTTCATGAGCTATTGCCCACAATTTTGGGGTTCTAGGGGGATTTATAGCGAACGTAAGACCCGATACATGTTTTTGAGTTATGACCAAAACCTCGTCATTTTCGCGTTTTGTGGTTGTTTTCATGGTATATTGCCAACAATTTTGGGGTTCCAAGGCGATTAACAAAGACCGTATGTTCCGATAAATGGCTGAGCGTTATGACCAAAAACTCGATGTTTTCGCGTTTTATGGCCGTTTTCATGAGCTATTGCCCTTAGTTTTTGGGTACCATGGGGTTTACGTGGCCCATAAGCTTCGATGCATGTTTGAGAGATATGACTGAAAAACTCGTCCTTTTCGAATATTACGGATGTTTTCATGAGCTATTGCCCAAAGTTCTGGGGTTCTAGAGCAATGTACAACGATAGTAAGACCCGATACATGGTTAAGAGTAATGGCTGAAAACTCATCGTTTTCGTGTTTTATGGACATTTTCATGAGCTATTGCCCTTAGTTTTTGGGTTCAACGACGATTTGCATGGCCCATAAGACCAGATGCATGTTTGAGAGATATGACAGAAAAGTCGTCATTCACATTTTATGGTCATTTTCATGAGCTACTGCTCACAGTTTTGGAGTTCCAGGGCGATTTGTAATGACTGTAAGAACCGATATATGGCTAAGAGATATGACAAAAAAAAACTCGTCGTTTTCGCGTTTTATGGACATGTTCATGAGATATTGCCCTTAGTTTTGGGGTTCAACGACGAGTTGCATAGCCCATAAGACCGGATGCATGTTTGAGAGATATGACAAAAAACTCGTCGTTTTGGCGTTTGACGACCGTTTTCATGAGCTATTGCCCACAAATTTGGGTTCTAGGGGGATTAACAACGACCATATGACCCGATCAATGGTTGAGAGTTGTGACCAAAAACTCGAAGTTTTTGCGTTTCATAGCCGTTTTCATGAGTTATAGCCCACAATTTTGTGGTTCCAGGGGGATTTGGATGTCCCGTAAGACCCGATACATGTTTGAGAGATATGACCAAAAGATCGCCGTTTTTGTGTTTTATGGCCGATTTCATGAGCTATTGCCCACAATTTTGGGGTTATAGGGGGATTTATTGCGACCGTAAGACCCGATACATGTTTTTGAGTTATGACCAAAACCTCGTCATTTTCGCGTTTTGTAGTTGTTTTCATGGGCTATTGCCAACAATTTTGGGGTTCCAGGGCGATTAACAAAGACCGTATGTTCCGATAAATGGCTGAGCGTTATGACCAAAAACTCGACGTTTTCGCGTTTTATGGCCGTTTTCATGAGGTATTGCCCTTAGTTTTGGGGTACCACGGGGTTTACGTGGCCCATAATCCTCAATGCATGTTTGAGAGATATGACTAAAAAACTCGTCCTTTTCGCGTTTTACGGATGTTTTCATGAGCTATTGCCAAAAGTTCTGGGGTTCTAGAGAAATGTACAACGATAGTAAGACCCGATACATGGTTAAGAGTTATGGCTGAAAACTCGTCGTTCTCGTGTTTTAAGGACGTTTTCATGAGCTATTGCCCTTAGTTTTTGGGTTCAACGACGATTTGCATGGCCCATAAGACCAGATACATGTTTGAGAGACATGACAGAAAACTCGTCGTTTTTGTGTTTTATGGCTGTTTTCATGAGCAATTGCCCACAGTTTTGGGGTTCCATGGCGATTTACAACGACCATAAGACCCGATACCTGTTTGAGAGATATGACCAAAAACTTGACGTTTTCGCGTTTTATGGCCGTTTTCATGAGCTATTGCCCTTAGTTTCGGGATACCACGGGGTTTATGTGGCCCATAAGCCTCGATGCATGTTTGAGAGATATGACTGAAAAACACATCCTTTTCGCGTATTACGGATGTTTTCATGAGCTATTTCCCAAAGTTCTGGGGTTCTAGAGAAATGTACAACGATAGTAAGACCCGATACATGGTTAAGAGTTATGGCTGAAAACTCATCGTTTTCGTGTTTTATGGACGTTTTCATGAGCTATCGCCCTTAGTTTTTGGGTTCAACGACGATTTGCATGGACCATAAGACCAGATGCATGTTTGAGAGATATGACAGAAAACTCGTCATTCGCGTTTTATGGTCATTTTCATGAGCTATTGCTCACAGTGTTGGAGTTCCAGTGCGATTTACAATGACCGTAAGACCCGATACATGGCTGAGAGATATGACCGAAAACCACGTCGTTTTCACGTTTTATGGACGTGTTCATGAGGTATTGCCCTTAGTTTTGGGGTTCAACGGCGATTTGCATAACCCATAAGACTTGATGCATTTCTCAAAGATATGACCAAAAACTCACCGTTTTCGCATTTTATGGCCGTTTCATGAGCTATTGCCCACAGTTTTGAAGTTCGAGGGAGATTAACAACGACCGTATGACCCGAGCAATGGTTGAGAGTTATGACCAAAACTCGAAGTTTTTGCGTTTTATAGCCGTTTTCATGAGCTATAGCCCAAAATTTTGTGGTTCCAGGGGGATTTGGATGGCCCGTAAGACCCGATACATGTTTGAGAGATCTGACCAAAAACTCGTCATTTTTGTGTATTATGGCCGATTTCATGAGCTATTGCCCACAATTTTGGGGTTCTAGTGGGATTTAGAGCAACCGTAAGACCCGATACATGTTTTTGAGTTATGACCAAAACCTCGTCATTTTCACGTTTTGTAGTTGTTTTCATGGGCTATTGCCAACAATTTTGGGGTTCCAGGGCGATTAACAAAGACGGTATATTCCGATAAATGGCTGAGCGTTATGACCAAAAACTCGATGTTTTCGCGTTTTATGTCCATTTTCATGAGGTATTGCCCTTAGTTTTGGGGTACCACGGGGTTTACGTGGCCCATAATCCTCGATGCATGTTTGAGAGATATTACTAAAAAACTCGTCCTTTTCGCGTTTTACGGATGTTTTCATGAGCTATTCCTAAAAGTTCTGGGGTTCTAGAGAAATGTACAACGATAGTAAGACCCGATACATGGTTAAGAGTTATGGCTGAAAACTCGTCGTTTCGTTTTTTATGGACGTTTTCATGAGCTATTGCCCTTAGTTTTTGGGTTCAACGACGATTTGCATGGCCCATAAGACCAGATACATGTTTGAGAGATATGACAGAAAACTCGTCGTTTTGGTGTTTTATGGCCGTTTTCATGAGCTATTGCCCATAGTTTTGGGGTTCCAGGGCGATTTACAACGACCATAAGACCCAATACCTGTTTGAGAGATATGACAAAAAAATTGACGTTTTCGCGTTTTATGGCCGTTTTCATGAGCTATTACCCTTAGTTTTGGGGTACCGCGGGGTTTACGTGGCCCATAAGCCTCGATGCATGTTTGAGAGATATGACTGAAAAACATGTCCTTTTCGCGTATTACGGATGTTTTCATGAGCTATTGCCAAAAGTTCTGGGGTTCTAGAGAAATGTACAACGATAGTAAAACCCGATACATGGTTAAGAGTTATGGCTGAAAACTCATCATTTTCGTCTTTTATGGACGTTTTCATGAGCTATTGTCCTTAGTTTTTGGGTTCAACGACGATTTGCATGGCCCATAAGACCAGATGCATGTTTGAGAGATATGAGAGAAAACTCGTCATTCGCGTTTTATGGTCATTTTCATGAGCTATTGCTCACAGTTTTGGAGTACCAGGGCGATTTACAATGACCGTAAGACCAGATACATGGCTGAGAGATATGACCAAAAACCATGTCGTTTTCACGTTTTATGGACGTGTTCATGAGGTATTGCCCTTAGTTTTGGGATTCAACGGCGATTTGCCTAGCCCATAAGACTTGATGCATTTCTCAAAGATATGACCAAAAACTCACCGTTTTCGCATTTTACGGCCGTTTCATGAGCTATTGCCCACAGTTTTGGAGTTCGAGGGAGATTAACAACGACCGTATGACCCGAGCAATGGTTGAGAGTTATGACCAAAACTCAAAGTTTTTGCGTTTTATAGCCGTTTTCATGAGCTATAGCCCAAAATTTTGTGGTTCGAGGGGGATTTGGATGACCCGTAAGACCCGATACATGTTTGAGATATATGACCAAAAACTCGTCATTTTTGTGTTTTATGGCCGATTTCATGAGCTATTGCCCACAATTTTGGGGTTCTAGTGGGATTTAGAGCGACCGTAAGACCCGATACATGTTTTTGAGTTATGACCAAAACCTCGTCATTTTCGCGTTTTGTAGTTGTTTTCATGGGCTATTGCCAACAATTTTGGGGTTCCAGGGCGATTAACAAAGACAGTATGTTTCGATAAATGGCTGAGCGTTATGACCAAAAACTCGACGTTTTCGCGTTTTATGGCCGTTCTTTCATGAGGTATTGCCCTTAGTTTTGGGGTACCCCGGGGTTTACTTGGCCCATTAGCCAATATGCATGTTTGAGAGATATGACTAAAAAACTCGTCCTTTTCGCATTTTACGGATGTTTTCATGAGCTATTGCCAAAAGTTTTGGTGTTCTAGAGCAATGTACAACGATAGTAAGACCCGATACATGGTTAAGAGTTATGGCTGAAAACTCTTCGTTTTCGTGTTTTATGGACGTTTTCATGAGCTATTGCCCTTAGTTTTTGGGTTCAGCGACGATTTGCATGGCGCAAAAAACTCGTCTTTTTCGCGTTTTATGGACGTGTTCATGAGGTATTGCCCTTAGTTTTGGGGTTCAACGACGATTTGCATAGCCCATAAGACCTGATGCATTTCTCAAAGATATGACCAAAAACTTGTCGTTTTCGCATTTTATGGCCGTTTTCATGAGCTATTGCCCATAGTTTTGGGGTTCGAGGGAAATTGACAACGACCGTATGACCCGATCAATGGTTGACAGTTATGACCAAAAAATCGAAGTTTTTGAGTTTTATAGCCGTTTTCATGAGCTATAGCCCACAATTTTGTGGTTCCAGGGGGATTTGGATGGCCCGTAAGACCTGATACATGTTTGAAAGATATGACCAAAAACTCATCGTTATTGTGTTTTATGGCCGATTTCATGAGCTATTGCCCGCAATTTTGGGGTTCCTGGGGGATTTATAGCGACCGTAATACGCAATACATGTTTTTGAGTTATGACCAAAACCTCGTCATTTTCGCGTTTTGTGGTTGTTTTCATGGGCTATTGCCAACAATTTTGGGGTTCCAGGGCGATTCACAACGACCGTATGTTCTGACAAATGGCTGAGCGTTATGACCAAAAACTCGACGTTTTCGCGTTTTATGGCCATTTTCATGAGCTATTGCCCTTAGTTTTGGGGTACCACGGGGTTTACGTGGCCCATAAGCCTCGTTCATATTTGAGAGATATGACTGAAAACTCGTCCTTTTCGCATATTACGGATGTTTTCATGAGCTATTGCCCAAAGTTCTGGGGTTCTAGAGAAATGTACAACGATAGTAAGACCCGGTACATGGTTAAGAGTAATGGCTGAAAACTCATCGTTTTCGTGTTTTATGGACATTTTCATGAGCTATTGCCCTTAGTTTTTGGGTTCAACGACGATTTGCATGGCCCATAAGACCAGCTACATGTTTGAGAGATATGACAGAAAACTCATCATTCACATTTTATGGTCGTTTTCATGAGGTATTGCTCATAGTTTTGGATTCGAGGGCGATTTACAATGACCCTAAGACGTGATACATGGATGAGAGTTATGACCAAAAAAACTCGAAGTTTTCGTGTTTTATGGACCTGTTCATGAGATATTGCCCGGAGTTTTAGGGTTCAACGGCGATTTGCATAGCCCATAAGACCTGATGCATGTTTGAGAGATATGACCAAAAACTCGTCGTTTTTGCGTTTGACGGCCTTTTTCATGAGCTATTGCCCACAAATTTGGGTTCTAGGGGGATTAACAATGACCATATGACCCGATCAATGGTTGAGAGTTATGACCAAAAACTCGAAGTTTTTGCGTTTCATAGCCGTTTTCATGAGCTATAGCCCACAATTTTGTGGTTCCAGGGGGATTTGGATGTCCCGTATGAATCGATACATGTTTGAGATATTTGACCAAAAACTCGTTGTTTTTGTGTTTTATGGCCGATTTCATGAGCTATTGCCCACAATTTTGGGGTTCTAGGGGGATTTATTGCGACCGTAAGACCCGATACATGTTTTTGAGTTATGACCAAAGCCTCGTCATTTTCGCGTTTTGTAGTTGTTTTCATGGGCTATTGCCAACAATTTTGGGGTTCCAGGGCGATTAACAAAGACCGTATGTTTCGATAAATGGCTGAGTGTTATGACAAAAAACTCAACGTTTTCGCGTTTTATGGCCGTTTTCATGAGGTATTGCCCTTAGTTTTGGGGTACCATGGGGTTTACGTGGCCCATAATCCTCGATGCATGTTTGAGAGATATGACTAAAAAACTCGTCCATTTCGCGTTTTACGGATGTTTTCATGAGCTATTGCCAAAAGTTCTGGGGTTCTAGAGAAATGTAAAACGATAGTAAGACCCGATACATGGTTAAGAGTTATGGCTGAAAACTCGTCGTTTTCGTGTTTTATGGACGTTTTCATAAGCTATTGCCATTAGTTTTTGGGTTCAACGACGATTTGCATGGCCCATAAGACCAGATACATGTTTGAGAGATATGACAGAAAACTCGTCGTTTTTGTGTTTTATGGCCGTTTTCATGAGCTATTGCCCACAGTTTTGGGGTTCCAGGGCAATTTACAACGACCATAAGACCAGATACCTGTTTGAGAGATATGACCAAAAACTTGACGTTTTCGCGTTTTATGGCCGTTTTCATGAGCTATTGCCCTTAGTTTTGGGGTACCACGGGGTTTACGTGGCCCATAAGCCTCGATGCATGTTTGAGAGATATGACTGAAAAACACGTCCTTTTCGCGTATTACGGATGTTCTCATGAGCTATTGCCCAAAGTTCCGGGGTTCTAGAGAAATGTACAACGATAGTAAGACCCGATACATGGTTAAGAGTTATGGCTGAAAACTCATCGTTTTCGTGTTTTATGGACGTTTTCATGAGCTATTGCCCTTAGTTTTTGGGTTCAACGACGATTTGCATGGCCCATAAGACCAGATGCATGTTTGAGAGATATGACATAAAACTCGTCATTCGCGTTTTATGGTCATTTTTATGAGCTATTGCTCACAGTTTTGGAGTTCCAGGGCGATTTACAATGACCGTAAGACCCGATACATGGCTGAGAGATATGACAAAAAACCAAGTTGTTTTCATGTTTTATGGACGTGTTCATGAGGTATTGCCCTTAGTTTTGGGGTTCAACGGCGATTTGCATAGCCCATAAGACTTGATGCATTTCTCAAAGATATGACAAAAAACTCACCGTTTTCGCATTTTATGGCCGTTTCATTAGCTATTGCCCACAGTTTTGGGGTTCGAGGGAGATTAACAACGACCGTATGAACCGAGCAATGGTTGAGAGTTATGACCAAAACTCAGAAGTTTTAGCGTTTTATAGCCGTTTTCATGAGCTATAGCCCAAAATTTTGTGGTTCGAGGGGGATTTGGATGGCCCGTAAGACCCGATACATGTTTGAGAGATATGACCAAAAACTCGTCGTTTTTGTGTTTTATGGCCGATTTCATGAGCTATTGCCCACAATTTTGGGGTTCTAGGGGGATTTATAGCGACCGTAAGACCCGATACATGTTTTTGAGTTATGACCAAAACCTCGTCATTTTCGCGTTTTGTGGTTGTTTTCGTGGGCTATTGCCAACAATTTTGTGTTCAACGACGATTTGCATGGCCCATAAGACCAGATGCATGTTTGAGAGATATGACACAAACCTCTTCATTCGTGTTTTATGGTCGTTTTCATGAGCTATTGCTCACAGTTTTGGAGTTCTAGGGCGATTTACAATGACCGTAAGACCCGATACATGGCTGAGAGATATGACCAAAAAACTCGTCGTTTTTGCATTTTGTGGACGTGTTCATGAGATATTGCCCTTAGTTTTGGGGTTCAACGGCTATTTGCATAGCCCATAAGACCTGATGCATTTCTCAGAGATATGACCAAAAACTCGCCGTTTTCGCATTTTATGGTCGTTTTCATGAGCTATTGCCCACAGTTTTGGGGTGCGAGGTAGATTAACAACGACCTTATGACCCGATCAATGGTTGAGAGTTATGACTAAAAACTCGAAGTTTTTACATTTTATAGCCGTTTTCGTGACCTATAGCCCACAATTTTGTGGTTCTAGGGGGATTTGGATGGCCCGTAAGACCCGATTCATGTTTGAGAGATATGGCCAAAAACTCGTCATTTTTGTTTTTTATGGCCGATTTCATGAGCTATTTCCCACAATTTTGGGGTTCTAGGGGGATTTATAGCGACCGTAAGACCCTATACATGTTTTTGAGTTATGACCAAAACCTCGTCATTTTTGCGTTTTGTGGTTGTTTTCATGGGCTATTGCCAACAATTTTGGGGTTCCAGGGCGATTAACAAAGACCGTATGTTCCGATAAATGGCTGAGCGTTATGACCAAAAAATCGATGTTTTCGCGTTTTATGGCCGTTTTCATGAGGTATTGCCCTTAGTTTTGGGGCACCACGGGGTTTACTTGGCCCATAAGCCTCGATGCATGTTTAAGAGATATGACTAAAAAACTCGTCCTTTTCGCGTTTTACGGATGTTTTCATGAGCTATTGCCAAAAGTTCTGGGGTTCTAGAGCAATGTACAACGATAGTAAGACCGGATACATGGTTAAGAGTTATGGCTAAAAACTCGTCGTTTTCGTGTTTTATGGACATTTTCATGAGCTATTGCCCTTAGTTTTTGGGTTCAACGACGATTTGCATGGCCCAAAAAACTCGTCGTTTTCGCGTTTTATGGACGTGTTCATGAGGTATTTCCCTTAGTTTTGGGGTTCAACGGCGATTTGCATAGCCCATAAGACCTGATGCATTTCTCAAAGATATGACCAAAAACTCGCCGTTTTCGCATTTTATGGCCGTTTTCATAAGCTATTGCCCACAGTTTTGGGGTTCGAGGGAGATTAACAACGACCGTATGACCCGATCAATGGTTGAGAGTTATGACCAAAAACTCGAAGTTTTTGCGTTTTATAACTGTTTTCATGAGCTATAGCCCACAATTTTGTGGTTCCAGGGGGATTTGGATGGTCCGTAAGACCTGATACATGTTTGAAAGATATGACCAAAAACTCATCGTTATTGTGTTTTATGGCCGATTTCATGAGCTATTGCCCACAATTTAGGGGTTCTAGGGGGATTTATAGCGACCGTAATACCCAATACATGTTTTTGAGTTATGACCAAAACCTCGTCATTTTCGCGTTTTGTGGTTGTTTTCATGGGCTATTGCCAACAATTTTGGGGTTCCAGGGCGATTCACAACGACCATAAGACCCTATACCTGTTTGAGAGATATGACCAAAAAACTCGTCGTTTTCGCGTTTTATGGCCGTTTTCATGAGCTATTGCCCTTAGTTTTGGGGTTGAACAACGATTTGCATGGCCAATTAGACTTGATGCATGTTTGATAGATATGACCAAAAACTCGTCGTTTTTGCGTTTGACGGCCGTTTTCATGAGCTATTTCCCACTGATTTGGGTTCTAGGGGGATTAACAACGACTGTATGACTCGATCAATGGTTGAGAGTTATGACCAAAAACTCGAAGTTTTTGGCGTTTTATAGCCGTTTTCATGAGCTATAGCCCACAATTTTGTGGTTCCAGGGGGATTTGGATGGCCCGTATGAATCGATACATGTTTGAGATATTTGACCAAAAACTCGTTGTTTTTGTGTTTTATGGCCGATTTCATGAGCTATTGCCCACAATTTTGGGTTTCTAGGGGGATTTATAGCAACCGTAAGAGCCGATACATGTTTTTGAGTTATGACCAAAACCTCGTCATTTTCGTGTTTTGTGTTTGTTTTCATGGGCTATTGCCAACAATTTTGGGGTTCCAGGGCGATTAACAACGGCCGTATGTTCCGATAAATGGCTGAGCGTTATGACCAAAAACTCGACGTTTTCGCGTTTTATGGCCGTTTTCATGAGCTATTGCCCTTAGTTTTGGGGTACCACGGGGTTTACGTGGCCCATAAGTCTGATGCATGTTTGAGAGATATGACTGAAAAAGTCGTCCTTTTCGCGCTTTACGGATGTTTTCATGAGCTATTGCCCACAGTTCTGGGGTTCTAGAGCAATGTATAACGACAATAATACACGATACATGGTTAAGAGTTATGGCTAAAAACTCGTCGTTTTCGTGTTTTATGGATGTTTTGATGAGCCATTGCCCTTATTTTTTAGGTTCAACGACGATTTGCATGGCCCATAAGACCAGAGGCATGTTTGAGAGATATGCCAGAAAACCTATCATTCGCATTTTATGGTCGTTTTCATGAGCTATTACTCACAGTTTTGGAGTTCCAGGGTGATTTACAATGACCGTAAGACCCGATACATAGCTGAGAGATATGACAAAAAAAACTCATCGTTTTCGCGTTTTATGGACGTGTTCATGAGATATTGCCCTTAGTTTTGGGGTTCAACGACGATTTGCATAGCCCATAAGACCTGATGCATGTTTGACAGATATTACCAAAAACTCGTCGTTTTTGCGTTTGACGGCCGTTTTCATGAGCTATTGCCCACAAATTTGGGTTCTCGGGGGATTAACAACGACCGTATGACCCGATCAATGGCTGAGCGTTATGACCAAAATTCGTAGTTTTCGCGTTTTATAGCCGTTTTCATGAGGTATTGCCCACAATTTTGTGGTTCAGGGGGGTTTGGAAGGCCCGTAAGACCCGATACATGTTTGAGAGATATGACCAAAAACTCGTCGTTTTTGTGTTTTATGGACGACTTCATGAGCTATTGCCCTTAGTTTTGGGGTAACACGGGGTTTACGTGGCCCATAAGTCTAGATGCATGTTTGAGAGATATGACTGAAAAACTCGTCCTTTTCGCGTTTTACGGATGTTTTCATGAGCTATTGCCCACAGTTCTGGGGTTCTAGAGCAATGTACAACGACAATAAGACACGATACATGGTTATGAGTTATGGCTAAAAACTCATCGTTTTCGTGTTTTATGGATGTTTTGATGAGCTATTGCGCTTAGTTTTTGGGTTCAACGACTATTTGCATGGCCCATAAGACCAGATGCATGTTTGAGAGATATGACAGAAAACCTGTCATTCGAATTTATGGTCGTTTTCATGAGCTATTACTCACAGTTTTGGAGTTCCAGGGTGATTTACAATGACCGTAAGACACGATACATAGCTGAGAGCTATGACAAAAAAACTCATCGTTTTTGCGTTTTATGGACGTGTTCATGAGATATTGCCCTTAGTTTTGGGATCCAACGACGATTTGCATAGCCCATAATACCTGATGCATGTTTGAGAGATATGACCAAAAACTCGTCGTTTTTGCGTTTGACGGCCGTTTTCATGAGCTATTGCCCACTGATTTGGGTTCTAGGGGGATTAACAACGACCGTATGATTCGATCAATGGTTGAGAGTTATGACCAAAAACTCGAAGTTTTTGCGTTTTATAACCGTTTTCATGAGCTATAGCCCACAAGTTTGTGGTTCCAGGGGGATTTGGATGGCCCATAAGAATCGATACATGTTTGAGAGATATTTGACCAAAAACGCGTTGTTTTTTTGTTTTATCGCCGATTTCATGAGCTATTGCCCACAATTTTGGGTTTCTAGGGGGATTTATAGCGACCGTAAGAGCCGATACATGTTTTTGAGTTATGACCAAAACCTCGTCATTTTCACGTTTTGTGGTTGTTTTCATGGGCTATTCCCAACAATTTTGGGTTTCCAGGGCGATTAACAACGGCCGTATGTTCCGATAAATGGCTAAGCGTTATGACCAAAAACTCGACGTTTTCGCGTTTTTTGGCCGTTTTCATGAGCTATTGCCCTTAGTTTTGGGGTACCACGGGGTTTACGTGGCCCATAAGTCTGATGCATGTTTGAGAGATATGACTGAAAAAGTCGTCCTTTTCGCGCTTTACGGATGTTTTCATGAGCTATTGCCCACAGTTCTGGGGTTCTAGAGCAATGTACAACGACAGTAAGACACGATACATGGTTAAGAGTTATGGCTAAAAACTCGTCGTTTTCGTGTTTTATGGATGTTTTGATGAGCTATTGCCCTTAGTTTTTGGGTTCAACGACGATTTGCATGGCCCATAAGACCAGATGCATGTTTGAGAGATATGACAGAAAACCTGTCATTCAGATTTTATGGTTGTTTTCATGAGCTATTACTCACAGTTTTGGAGTTCCAGGGTGATTTACAATGACCGTAAGACCCGATACATAGCTGAGAGATATGACAAAAAAACTCATCGTTTTCGCGTTTTATGGACGTGTTCATGAGATGCATGTTTGAGAGATATGACTGAAAAACTCGTCCTTTTTGTGTTTTACTGATGTTTTCATGAGCTATGGCCCACAGTTCTGGGGTTCTATAGCAATGTACAACGACAGTAAGACCCGATATATGGTTAAGAGTAATGGCTAAAAACTCGGCGTTTTCGCGTTTTACGGATGTTTTCATGAGCTATTGCCCAAAATTTTGGGGTTCTAGAGCAATCTACAACGAAAGTAAGACCCGATACATGGTTAAAATTTATGGCTAAAACCTCGGCGTTTCGTGTTTTATCGACGTTTTCATGAGCTATTGCCCTTAGTTTTTGGGTTTAACGACGATTTGCATGGCCCATAAGACCCGATGCATGTTTGAGAGATATGACCAAAATCTTGTCGTTTTTGCGTCTGACGACCGTTTTCATGAGCTATTGCCCACTGATTTGGGTTCTAGGGGGATTAACAACGACCGTACGACCCGATCAATGGTTGAGAGTTATGACCAAAAACTCGAAGTTTTTGCGTTTTATAGCCGTTTTCATGAGCTATAGCCCACAATTTTGTGGTTCCAAGGGGATTTGGATGGCCCGTAAGACCTGAAACATGTTTGAGAGATATGACCAAAAAATCGTCGTTTTTTGCGTTTTATGGCCGATTTCATGAGCTATTGCCCAAAACTTTGGGGTTCTAGGGGGATTTATAGCGACCGTAAGACCCGATACATTTTTTTGAGTGATGACTAAAACAACGTCATTTTCGCGTTTTGTGGTTGTTTTCATGGGCTATTGCAACCAATTTTGGGGTTCCAGGGCGATTAACAACGACCGTATGGTCTGATAAATGGTTGAGCATTCTGACCAAAAACTCGACGTTTTCGCCTTTTATGGCCGTTTTTATGAGCTATTGCCCTTAGTTTTGGGGTACCATGGGGTTTACGTGGCCTATAAGTCTCGATGCATGTTTGAGAGATATGATTGAAAAACTCGTCCTTTTCGCTTTTTACGGATGTTTTCATGAGCTATTGCCCATAGTTCTGGGGTTTTAGAGCAATGTACAACGACCGTAAGACCCGATACATGGTTAAGAGTTATGGCTGAAAACTCGTCGTTTTCGTGTTTTATGGACGTTTTCATGAGCTATTGCCCTTAGTTTTTGGGTTCAACGACGATTTGCATGGCCCATAAGACCCGATATATGTTTGAGAGATATGACCAAAAACTCGTCGTTTTTGTGTTTTATTATCGTTTTCATGAGCTATTGCCCACAATTTTGGAGTTGCAGGGGATTTACAGCGACCGTAAGACCCGATACCTGTTTGAGAGATATAACCAAAAAACTCGTCGTTTTCACGTTTTATGGCTGTTTTCATGAACTATTGCCCTTAGTTTTGGGGTTCAACAACGATTTGTATGGCCAATAAGACATATTGCATGTTTGAGAGATATGACCAAAAACTCGTCGTATGCGTTTGACGGCCGTTTTCATGAGCTGTTGCCGACAGATTTGGGTTCTAGGGCGATTAACAATGACCGTATGACCCGATCAATGGTTGAGAGTTATGACCAAAACTCGATTTTTTTTCTTTTTATAGCCATTTTCATGAGCTATAGCCCACAATTTTGTGGTTCAAGGGGGATTTGGATGGCCCGTAAGTCCCGATACATGTTGAAGAGATATGACCAAAAACTCGTCGTTTTTGTGTCTTATGGACGATTTCATGAGTTATTGCCCACAATTTTGGGGTTCTAGGGGGATTTATAGCGACCGTAAGACCCGATACATGTTTTTGAGTTATGACCAAAACCTCGTCATTTTCGCGTTTTGTGGTTGTTTTCACGGGCTATGCCAACAATTTTGGTGTCCAGGGCGATTAACACAGACCGTATGTTCCGATAAATGGCTCAGCGTTATGACTAAAAACTCGATGTTTTCGCGTTTTATGGCCGTTTTCATGAGCTATTGCCCTTAGTTTTGGGGTACCACGGGGTTTACATGGCCCATAAGTCTCGATGCATGTTTGAGAGATATGACTAAAAAAATCGTCCTTTTCCGTTTTACGGATGTTTTCATGAGCTATTCCCAAAGTTCGGGGGTTCTAGAGCAATGTACAACGACAGTAAGACCAGATACATGGTTAAGAGTTATGGCTAAAAAATTGTCGTTTTCGTATTTTATGGACATTTTGATGAGCTGTTGCCCTTAGTTTTTTGGGTTCAACGACGATTTGCATGGCCCATAAGACCAGATGCATGTTTGAGAGATATGAATGAAAACTCTTCATTCGCGTTTTATGGTCGTTTTCATGAGTTATTGCTCAGAATTTTGGAGTTCCATGGCGATTTACAATTACCGTAAGAGCCGATACATGGCTGAGAGATATGACCAAAAAAACTCGTCGTTTTCCTGTTTTATGGACGTGTTCATGAGCTATTGCCCTTAGTTTTGGGGTTCAACAGCGATTTTCATGGCCAATAAGACCTTATGCATGTTTGAGAGATATGACGAAAAACTCGTCGTTGTTGCGTTTGACGACTGTTTTCATGAGCTAGTTGAGATTTATGACCAAAAACTTGAATTTTTTGCGTTTTATTGCCGTTTTCATGAGCTATAGCCCACGATTTTGTGGTTCAAGGGGGATTTGGATGGCCCGTAAGTCCCGATACATGTTGAAGAGATATGACCAAAAACTCGTCGTTTTTGTGTCTTATGGCCGATTTCATGAGTTATTGCCCACAATTTTGGGGTTCTAGGGGGATTTATAGCGACCGTAAGACCCGATACATGTTTTTGAGTTATGACCAAAACCTCGTCATTTTCGCGTTTTGTGGTTGTTTTCATGGGCTATTGCCAACAATTTTGGGGTTCCTGGGCGATTAACAACGACCGTATGTTCCGATAAATGGCTGAGCGTTATGACCAAAAACTCGACGTTTCCGCGTTTTATGGTCGTTTTCATGAGCTATTGCCCTTAGTTTTGGGGTACCACTGGGTTTACGTGGCCCATAAGTCTCGATCCATGTTTGAGAGATATGACTGAAAAAATCGTCCTTTTTGTGTTTTACTAATGTTTTCATGAGCTATTGCCCATAGTTCTGGGGTTCTAGAGCAATGTACAACGACAGTAAGACCCGATATATGGTTAAGAGTTATGGCTAAAAACTCATCGTTTTCGTGTTTTATGGACGTTTTCATGAGCTATTGCCCTTAGTTTTTGGTTTCAACGACGATTTGCATGGCCCAGAAAACTCGTCATTCGCCTTTTATGGTCGTTTTCATCAGCTATTTCTCACAGTTTTGGAGTTCCAGGGCGATTTACAATGACCGTAAGACCCGATACATGGCTAAGAGACATGACCAAATAAACTCGTCGTTTTCGCTTTTTATGGACGTGTTCATGAGGTATTGCCCTTAGTTTTGGGGTTCAAGAGCGATTTGCATCTCCCATAAGACCTGATGCATTTCTCAGAGATATGGCCAAAAACTCGCCGTTTTCGCATTTTATGGCCGTTTTCATGAGCTATTGCCCACAGTTTTTGGGTTCGAGGGAGATTAGCATGGCTTATAATACCCGATACATGTTCGAGAGATATGGCCAAAACCTCGTCGTTTTCGTGTTATATGCCTGTTTTCTTGAGCTATTGCCCATAGTTTTGGGGTTCCAGGGTGATTTACATCGTCCATAAGACCCGATACATGTTTGAGAGATTTGACAAAAACCTCGTCGCTTTCGCATTTTATGGTCGTTTTCAAAAGCTATTGCCCACCGTTTTGGGGTTTAAGGGAGATTTGCAAGGCCCGTAAGACCGAATACATGTTTGATAGTTATGATCAAAATTCATTGTTTTCGCGTTTTATGACCTTTTTCATGAACTATTGCCACGGTTTTGGGGTTCCAGGGGATTTACAGCGACCGTAAGACCCAATACTTGTTTCAGAGATATGACCAAAAAACTCTTCGTTTTCGCGTTTTATGGCCGTTTTTATGAGCTATTGCCCTTAGTTTTGGGGTTCAACAACGATTTGTATGGCCAATAAGACCTGATGCATGTTTGAGAGATATGACCAAAAACTCGTCGTTTGCGTTTGACGTCCGTTTTCATGAGCTATTGCCGACAGATTTGGGTTCTAGGGGGATTAACAACGACCGTATGACCCGATCAGTGGTTGAGAGTTATGACCAAACACTCGAAGTTTTTGCGTTTTATAGCTCATGGCCCACAATTTTGTGGTTCCCGGGGGATTTGGATGGCCCGTAAGACCCGATACATGTTTGAGAGATATGACCAAAAACTCGTCGTTTTTGTGTCTTTTGGCCGATTTCATGAGCTATTGCCCACAATTTTGGGGTTCTAGGGGGATTTATAGCGACTGTAAGACCCGATACATGTTTTTGAGTTATGACCAAAACCTCATCATTTTCGTGTTTTGTGGTTGTTTTCACGGGATATTGCTAACAATTTTGGTGTTCCAGGGCGATTAACACAGACCGTATGTTCCGATAAATGGCTAAGCGTTATGACCAAAAGCTCGACGTTTTCGCGTTTTATGGCCGTTTTCATGAGCTATTGCCCTTAGTTTTGGGGTACCACGGGGTTTACATGGCCCATAAGTCTCGATGCATGTTTCAGAGATATGACTGAAAAATTCATCCTTTTCGCGTTTTACGGATGTTTTCATGAGCTATTGCCCACAGTTCTGTGGTTCTAGAGCAATGTACAACGACAGTAAGACCCGATACATGGTTAAGAGTTATGGCTAAAAACTCGTCGTTTTCGTGTTTTATTTACATTTTCATGAGCTATTGGACTTAGTTTTTGGGTTCAACGACGATTTGCATGGCCCATAAGACTAGATGCATGTTTGAGAGATATGACAGAAAGCTCTTCATTCGCGTTTTATGGTCGTTTTCATGAGCTATTGCTCATAGTTTTGGAGTTCTAGGGCGATTAACAATGATCGTAAGACCCGATACATGGCTGAGAGATATGACCAAAAAATCGTCGTTTTTGTGTCTTTTGGCCAATTTCATGAGCTATTGCCCACAATTTTGGGGTTCTAGGGGGATTTATAGCGACCGTAAGACCCGATACATGTTTTTGAGTTATGACCAAAACCTCGTCATTTTCGCGTTTTGTGGTTGTTTTCATGGTCTATTGCTAACAATTTTGGGGTTCCAGGGCGATTAACAACGACCGTATGTTCCGATAAATGGCTGAGCGTTATGACCAAAAACTCGACGTTTTAGCGTTTTATGGCCGTTTTCATGAGCTATTGCCCTTAGTTTTGGGGTACCACGGGGTTTACGTGGCCCATAAGTCTCGATGCATGTTTGAGAGATATGACTGAAAAACTCGTCCTTTTCGCGTTTTACGGATGTTTTCATGAGCTATTGACCACAGTTCTGGGGTTCTAGAGCAATGTACAACGACAATAAGACCCGATAAATGGTTAAGAGTTATGGCTAAAACTCGTCGTTTTCGTGTTTTATGGACATTTTCATGAGTTATTGCCATTAGTTTTGGGGTTCAACGACGATTTGCATAGCCCATAATAACTGATGCATGTTTGAGAGATATGACCAAAACCTCGTCGTTTTCTCCCACAAATTTGGGTTCTACGGGGATTAACAACGACCGTATGACCCGATCAATGGCTGAGCTTTATGACCAAAACTCATAGTTTTCGCGTTTTATAGCCGTTTTCATGAGGTATTGCCCCTAGTTTTGGGGTACCACGGGGTTTACGTGGCCCATAAGTCTCGATGCATGTGTGAGAGCTATGACTGAAAAACTCATCCTTTTCGCGTTTTACGGATGTTTTCATGAGCTATTGCCCACAGTTCTGGGGTTCTAGAGCAATGTACAATGACAGTAAGACATGATACATGGTTAAGAGTTATGGCTAAAAACTCGTCGTTTTCGTGTTTTATGGATGTTTTGATGAGCTATTGCCCTTAGTTTTTGGGTTCAACGATGATTTGCATGGCCCATAAGACCGGATGCATGTTTGAGAGATATGACAGAAAACTCGTTATTCGCATTTTATAGTCGTTTTAATGAGCTATTGCTCACAGTTTTGGAGTTCCAGGGCGATTTACAATGACCGTCAGACTCGATACATGGCTAAGAGATATGACCAAAAAACTCGTCGTTTTCGCGTTTTATGGACGTGTTCATGAGGTATTGCCCTTAGTTTTGGGGTTCAACGGCGATTTGCATGGCCCATAAGACCCGATGCATTTCTCAGAGATATGACCAAAAATTCGCCGTTTTCGCATTTTATGTCCGTTTTCATGAGCTATTGCCCATAATTTTGGGGTTCGAGGGAGATTAGCATGGCTTATAATACCCGATACATGTTCAAGAGATATGACCAAAACCTCGTCGTTTTCATGTTATATGCCCGTTTTTTGAGCTATTGACCATAGTTTTAGGGTTCCAGGGTGATTTACATCGCCCATAAGACCCGATACATGTTTGAGAGATTTGAAAAAACCTCGTAGTTTTCGCATTTTATGGTCGTTTTCATGAGCTATTGCCCACCGTTTTCGGGTTTAAGGGAGATTTGTAAGGCCCGTAAGACTGAATACATGTTTGATAGTTATGATCAAAATTCAGTGTTTTCGCGTTTTATTACCTTTTTCATGAGCTATTGCCACGGTTTTAGTGTTCCAAGGTGATTTCCATGGCCCATAAGATCCGATGCATGTTTGAGAGATATGACCGAAAACTCGTAGTTTTTGTGTTTTATGGCCGTTTTCATGAGGTACTGCCCTTAATTTTGGGGTTCAACGGTTCTTCATGGCCAATAAGACCCAATGCATGTTTGAGAGATATGACTAAAAAATCATCGTTTTCGCGTTTTATGGCCGTTTTCATGAGCTATTGCCCACAGATTTGGGGTCCAGGGCGGTTAACAACGAACGTAAGACCCGATCAATGGTTGAGAGTTATGACCAAAACACGTCGTTTTCGCGTTTTATCGCCGTATTCATCACCTACTGCCCAAAGTTTAGGGTTCTAGGGGGATTTGCATGGCCCATAAGACCCGATACATGTTTGAGAGATATGACCAAAAACTCGTCGTTTTTGTGTTTTATGGCCGTTTTCATGAGCTATTGCTCACAGTTTTGGAGTTCCAGGGCGATTTACAATGACCGTAAGACCCGATACATGGCTAAGAGATATAACCAAAAAACTCATCGTTTTCGCGTTTTATGGACGTGTTCATGAGCTATTGCTCTTAGTTTTGGGGTTCAACGGCGATTTGCATGGCCAATAAGAACTGATGCATGTTTGAGAGATATGACCGAAAACTCGTCTTTTTGGCGTTTGACGACCGTTTTCATGAGCTATTGCCCACAGATTTGGGTTCTAGGGGGATTAACAACGACCGTATGACCCGATCAATGGTTGAGAGTTATGACCAAAAACTCGAAGTTTTTGCGTTTTATAACCGTTTTCATGAGCTATAGCCCACAATTTTGTGGTTCCAGGGGGAGTTGGATGGCCCGTAAGACCCGATACATGTTTGAGATATATGACCAAAAACTCGTTGTTTTTGTGTCTTTTGGCCGATTTCATGAGCTATTGCCCACAATTTTGGGGTTCTAGGGGGATTTATAGCGACCGTAAGACCCGATACATGTTTTTGAGTTATGATCAAAATCTCGTCATTTTCGCGTTTTGTGGTTGTTTTCACGGGCTATTGCTAACAATTTTGGTGTTCCAGGGCGATTAACACACACCGTCTGTTCCAATAAATGGCTGAGCATTATGACCAAAAACTCGACGTTTTCGCGTTTTATGGCCGTTTTCATGAGCTATTGCTCTTAGTTTTGGGGTACCACGGGGTTTACATGCCCATAAGTCTCGATGCATGTTTCAGAGATATGACTGAAAAACTCGTCCTTTTCGCGTTTTACGGATGTTTTCATGAGCTATTGCCCACAGTTCTGGGGTTCTAGAGCAATGTACAATGAAAGTAAGACCCGATACATGGTTAAGAGTTATGGACATTTTCGTGTGCTATTGCACTTAGTTTTTGGGTTCAACGACGATTTGCATGGCCCATTAGACCAGATGCATGTTTGAGAGATATGACAGAAAACTCTTCATTCCCGTTTTATGGTCGTTTTCATGAGCTATTGCTCATAGTTTTGGAGTTCCAGGACGATTTACAATGACCGTAAGACCCGATACCTGGCTGAGATATATGACCAAAAAACTCGCATTTTCGCGTTTTGTGGACGTGTTCATGAGCTATTGCCCTTAGTTTTGGGGTTCAACGACGATTTGCATGGCCAATAAGACCTGATACATGTTTGAGAGATATGACCAAAATCTCGTCGTTGTTGCGTTTGATGACTGTTTTCATGAGCTAGTTGAGAGTTATGACAAAAAACTCGAAGTTTTTAAGTTTTGTAGCCGTTTTCATGAGCTATAGCCCACAATTTTGTGGTTCTAGGGGTATTTGATGGCCCGTAAGACCCGATACATGTTTGATAGATATGACCAAAAACTCGTCGTTTTTGTGTTTTATCGCCGATTTCATGAGCCATTGCCCATAATTTTGGGGTTCTAGGGGGATTTATAGCGACCGTAAGACCCGATACATGTTTTTGAGTTATGACCAAAACCTCGTCATTTTCGCGTTTTGTGGTTGTTTTCATGGGCTATTGCCAGTAATTTTGGGGTTCCAGGGAGATTAACAACGACCGTATGTTCCGATAAATGGCTGAGCGTTATGACCAAAAACTCGACGTTTTCGCGTTTTATGGCCGTTTTCATGAGCTATTGCCCTTAGTTTTGGGTACCACGGGGTTTACGTGGCCCATAAGTCTCGATGCATGTTTGAGAGATATGACTGAAAAACTCGTCCTTTTCGCGTTTTACGGATGTTTTCATGAGTTATTGCCCAAAGTCCTGGGTTCTAGAGCAATGTACAACGACAGTAAGACCCGATACATGGTTAAGAGTTATTACTGAAAACTCGTCGTTTTCATGTTTTATGGACGTTTTCATGAGCTATTGCCCTTATTTTTTGGGTTCAACGATGATTTGCATGGCCCATAGGACCAGATACATGTTTGAGAGATATGACCGAAAACTCGTCATTCGCATTTTATGGTCGTTTTCATGAGCTATTGCTCACAGTTTTGGAGTTCCAGGGCGATTTACAATGACCGTAAGACCCGATACATGGCTGAGAGATATGACCAAAAAACTCGTCGTTTTCGCGTTTTATGGACGTGTTCATGAGCTATTGCTCTTAGTTTTGAGGTTCAACGGCGATTTGCATGGCCAATAAGAACTGATGCATGTTTGAGAGATATGACCGAAAACTCGTCTTTTTGGCGTCTGACGACCGTTTTCATGAGCTATTGCCCACAGATTTGGGTTCTAGGGGGATTAACAACGACCGTATGACCCGATCAATGGTTGAGAGTTATGACCAAAAACTCGAAGTTTTTGCGTTTTATAGCCGTTTTCATGAGCTATAGCCCAAAATTTTGTACTTCCAGGGGGATTTCGATGGCCCGTAAGACCCGATACATGTTTGAGAGATATGACCAAACACTCGTCGTTTTTGTATTTAATGGCCGATTTCATGAGCTATTGCCCACAATTTTGGGGTTCTAAGGGGATTTATATAGACCGTAAGACCCGATACATGTTTTTGAGTTATGACCAAAACCTCATCATTTTCGCGTTTTGTGGTTGTTTCTATGGGCTATTGCCAACAATTTTGGGGTTCCTGGGCGATTAACAACGACCGTATGTTCTGATAAATGGCTGAGCATTATGACCAAAAACTCGTTGCGCATTTTATGGCCGTATTCATGAGCTATTGGCCTTAGTTTTGGGGTACCACGGGGTTTACGTGGCCCATAAGTCTCGATCCATGTTTGAGAGATATGACTGAAAAACTCGTTCTTTTCGCGTTTTACTGATGTTTTCATGAGCTATTGCCCACAGTTCTGGGGTTCTAGAGCAATGTACAACGACAGTAAGACCCGATATATGGATAAGAGTTATGGCTAAAAACTTATCGTTTTCGTGTTTTATGGACGTTTTCATGAGATATTGCCCTTAGTTTTTGGTTTCAACGACGATTTGCTTGGCCCATAAGACCAGATGCATGTTTGAGAGATATGACAGAAAACTCGTCATTCGCGTTTTGTGGTTGTTTTCATGAGCTATTTCTCACAGTTTTGGAGTTCCAGGGCGATTTACAATGACCGTAAGAGCCGATACATGGCTGAGAGATATGACCAAAAAACTCGTCGTTTTCGCGTTTTATGGACGTGTTCATGAGCTATTGCTCTTAGTTTTGGGGTTCAACGGCGATTTTCATGGCCAATAAGACATGATGCATGTTTGAGAGATATGACCAAAAACTCGTCTTTTTTGCGTTTGATGACAATTTTCATGAGCTATTGCCCACATATTTAGGTTCTAGGGGGATTAACAACGACCATATGACCCGATCAATGGTTGAGAGTTATGACCAAAAACTCAAAGTTTTTGCATTGTATAGCCGTTTTCATGAGCTATAGCCCACTATTTTGTGGTTCCAGGGGATTTAGATGGCTCGTAAGACCCGATACATGTTTGAGAGATATGACCAAAAACTCGTCGTTTTTGAGTTTTATGGCCGATTTCATGAGCTATTGCCCACAATATTGTGGTTCTAGGGGGATTTATAGCGACCGTAAGACCCGATACATGTTTTTGAGTTATGACCAAAACCTCGTCATTTTCGCGTTTTGTGGTTGTTTTCATGGGCTATTGCCAACAATTTTGGGGTTTCTAGGCGATTAACAACGACCGTATGTTCCGATAAATGGCTGAGTGTTATGACCAAAGACTCGTTTCGCATTTTATGGCCATATTCATGAGCTATTGCCCTTAGTTTTGGGGTACCACGGGGTTTACGTGGCCCACAAGTCTCGATCCATGTTTGAGAGAGATGACTGAAAAACTCGTCCTTTTCGTGTTTTACTGATGTTTTCATGAGCTATTGCCCACGGTTCTAGGGTTATAGAGCATTGTACAACGACAGTAAGACCTGATATATGGTTAAGAGTTATGGCTAAAAAACTCGTCGTTTTCGCTTTTTATGGACGTGTGCAGGAGGTATTGCCCTTAGTTTTGGGGTTCAACGGCGATTTGCATAGCCCATAAGACCTGATGCATTCCTTCAGAGATATGGCCAAAAACTCGTCGTTTTCGCATTTTATGGCCGTTTTCATGAGCTATTGCCCATAGTTTTTGGGTTCGAGGGAGATTAGGATGGCTTATAATACCCGATACATGTTCGAGAGATATGGCCAAAACCTCGTCGTTTTCGTGTTATATGCCCGTTTTCTTGAGCTATTGCCAATAGTTTTGGGGTTCTAGGGTGATTTACATCGCCCATATGACCCGATACATGTTTGAGAGATTTGACAAAAAACCTCGTCGTTTTCGCATTTTAGTGTCGTTTTCATAAGCTATTGCCCACCGTTTTGGGGTTTAAGGGAGATTTGCAAGGCCCGTAAGACTGAATACATGTTTGATAGTTATGAACAAAATTCATTATTTTCGTGTTTCATGAGCTATTGCCACGGTTTTAGGGCTCCAAGGTGATTTCCATGGCCCATAAGATCCGATGCATGTTTGAGAGATATGACCAAAAACTCGTCGTTTTTGTGTTCTATGGCCGTTTTCATGAGGTACTGCCCTTAATTTTGGGGTTCAACGGTGATTTGCATGGCCAATAAGACCCAATGCATGTTTGAGAGATATGACTATAAAATCATCGTTTTCGCGTTTTATAGCCATTTTCATGAGCTATTGCCCATAGATTTGGGGTCCAGGGCGATTAACAACAAACGTAAGACCCGATCAATGGTTGAGAGTTATGACCAAAACACGTCGTTTTCGCGTTTTATCGCCATATTCATCAGCTACTGCCCAAAGTTTTAGGGTTCTAGGGGGATTTGCAGGGCCCATAAGACCCGATACATGTTTGAGAGATATGACCAAAAACTCGTCGGTTTTGTGTTTTATGGCCGTTTTCATGAGCTATTGCCCACAATTTTGGGGTTCTGGGGGATTTATAGCGACCATAAGTCCCGATACCTATTTGAGAGATATGACCAAAAAACTCGTCGTTTTCACGTTTTATGGCCGTTTTCATGAGCTCTTGCCCTTAGTTTTTGGGTTCAACAACGATTTGCATGGCCAATAGGACCTGATGCATGTTTAAGAGATATGACCAAAAACTCGTCGTTTGCGTTTGACGGCCGTTTTCATGAGCTATTGCCCAAAGATTTGGGTTTTAGGGGGATTAACAACGACCGTATGACCCGATCAATGGTTGAGAGTTATGACCAAAATTCGAAATTTTTGCGTTTTATAGCCGTTTTCATGAGCTATAGCCCACAATTTTGTGGTTTCAGGGGGATTTGGATGGCCCGTAAGACCCGATACATGTTTGAGAGATATGACCAAAAACTCGTCGTTTTTGTGTTTTATGGCCGATTTCATGAGTTATTGCCCACAATTTTGGGGTTCTAGGGGATTTATAGCGAACGTAAGACCCGACACATGTTTTTGAGTTATGACCAAAACCTCGTCATTTTCGCGTTTTGTGGTTGTTTTCATGGGATATTGCCAAAAATTTTGGGGTTCCAGGGCGATTAACAACGACCGTATGGTCCGATAAATGGCTGAGCGTTATGACCAAAAACTCGACGTTTTCTCCTTTTATGGCCGTTTTCATGAGCTATTGCCCTTAGGTTTGGGGTACCACGGGGTTTACGTGGCCCATAAGTCTTGATGCATGTTTGAGAGATGTGACTGAAAAACTCGTCCTTTTCGCGTTTTACGGATGTTTTCATGAGCTATTGCCCAAAGTTCTGGGGTTCTAGAGCAATATACAACGGCAGTAAAACCCGATACATGGTTAAGAGTTATGGCTGAAAACTCGTCGTTTACGTGTTTTATGGAAGTTTTCATGAGCTATTGCCCTTAGTTTTCGGGTTCAACAACGATTTGCATGGCCTATAAGAACAGATACATCTTTGAGAGATATGACAGAAAACTCGTCGTTTTTGTGTTTTATGGCCGTTTTCATGAGCTATTGCCCACAGTTTTGGGGTTCCAGGGAGATTTACAACGACCATAAGACCCGATACCTGTTTAAGAGATATGACCAAAAAACTCATTGTTTTCGCGTTTTATGTCCGTTTTCATGAGCTATTATCCACAATTTTGGAGTTCTAGAGGGTTAGCATGGCCCGTAAGACCGATACATGTTTGAGAATTATAACCAAAAGCTTATCCTTTTTGCATTTTATGGCCATTTTCATGAGCGCTATTGCACACAGTGTTTGGGAGATATGACCAAAAACTCGCTGATTTCACGTTTTATGGCCATTTTCATGAGCTATTGCCCATAGTTTTGGGGTTCCATACGGTATGCATGGCCCATAAGACCCGAGACATGTTTGAGAGTTATAACCAAAAGCTTGTCATTTTCGCATTTTATGGCCATTTTCATCAACTATTGCTCACCGTTTTAGGGTTCAAGGGAAATTTGCATGTCTCGTAAGACCGGATACATGTTTGAGAGGTATGACCAAAAACTCACTGATTTCGTGTTTTATGGACGTTTTCATGTGCTATTTCCGACAATTTTGGGGTTTCGGGGCGATTACAAAGACCAAAAGACTCGTCATTTTCGCATTTATCGCCATTTTCATGAGCTATTGCGCTTAGTTTTGGGTCCAATGGCGATTTCCATGGACCATAAAACCTAATGCATCTTTGAGAGATATGGCCAAAATCTCGACCTTTTCGCATTTTATGGCTGTTTTCATGTGCTATTACCCATATTTTGTGGTTTTAGGGCGATTAATAACGATCGTAAGACCCGATAAATGGTTGAGAGTTATAAAAAAACTCGTTGTTTTCATGTTTTATGGTCGTTTTCATGTGCTATTGCCCATAGTTTTGGGGTTCAAGGGAGATTTGCATGGCCTGTGAGACCTAATACTTGTTTGAGAGATATGACCAAAAACCTCATCGTTTTTGCGTTTTATGGTCGTTTGCATGAGCTATTGTCCTTAGTTTTGGGGTTCAACAACGATTTGAATGGCCAATAAGACCTGATGTATGTTTGATAGATATGACAAAAAAACTCGTCGTTTTCGTGTTTGGCGGCAGTTTTCATGAGCTTTTGCCCATAGATTTGGGTTCTAGGGGGATTAACGACGACCGTATGACCTGATCAATGGTTGAGAGTTATAACCAAAAACTCATAGTTTTCGCATTTTATAGCCGTTTTCATGAGCTATAGCCCACAATTTTATGGTTCTAGGGGATTTGCATGACCCGTAAGACCCGATACATGTTTGAAAGATATGACCAAAAACTTGTCTTTTTGTGTTTTATGGCCGATTTCATGAGCTATTGCCCTCAATTTTGGGATTCTAGGGGGATTTATAGTGACCGTAAAACCCGATACTTGTTTTAGAGTTATGACCAAAACCTCGTCATTTTCGCGTTTTGTGGCTGTTTTCCTGGGCTATGGCCCACAATTTTGGGGTTCCAGGGAGATTAACAATGACCGTATGATCCGATAAATGGTTGACAGTTATGACCCAAAACTCACCGTTTTCACGTTTTATGGCCGTTTTCATGAGCTATTGCCCATAGTTTAGGGGTACCACGGGGTTTGCATGGCCCATAAGTCTCGATGCATGTTTGAGAGATATGACTAAAAAACTCGTCGTTTTCGCGTTGTACGGATGTGTTCATAAGCTATTGCCTATAGTTTTGGGGTAACAGGGCGATTAACAACGACTATAAGACCCTATACATGTTTGAGAGTTATGACCAAAATCTCGTTGTTTTTGTGTTTTATGGTCGTTTTCATGAGCTATTGCCCATAGTTTTGGAGTTCAAGGGTGATTTGCATGGCCCATAAGTCCGGATACAAGTTTGAGAGTTATTACCAAAAACTCTTTTTTTTCACGGTTTATGGCTTTTCATGAGCTATTGCCCATAATTTTTAGGTTGAAGGGAAATTTGCATGGTTGTAACACCCGATACATGTTTGAGAGATATGACCAAAAACTCGTCGTTTTTGTGTTTATGGCCGTTTTCATGAGCTATTTCCCAAACTTTTGGAGTTCCAGGGGAATTACACCGACCGTAAGACCCAATACATATTTTTGAGTTATGACCAAAACCTCGCCGTTTTCACGTTTTGTGGTCGTTTTCATGAGCTTTTGTCCACAATTTTGGGGTTCTAGGGCAATTAACAACGACCGTATAACCCGATAAATGGTTGAGAGTTATGACCAAAACCTCGTCGTTTTCGTGTTTTATGTCCGTTTTTATGAGCTATTGCCCACAGTTTTGGGGGTGCCAGGGGCTTTGCATGGCCCATAAGACCTAATGCATGTTTAAGAGATATGACCAAAAACTCACGGATTTCATGTTTTATGGACGTTTTCATGTGCTATTGCCCATAGCTTTGGGGTTCCGGGACGATTACAAAGACCGAAAGACCCAATACATGGCTGAGAATTATAACAAAAAACTCATCGTTTTCGCATTTATCGCCATTTTTATGAGCTATTGCACTTAGTTTTGGGTCCAATAGCGATTTCCATGGACCATAAAACCTAATGCATCTTTGAGAGATATGGCGAAAACTCGACGTTTTCGCATTTTATGGCTGTTTTTCATGAGCTATTACCCATAGTTTGGGGTTTTAGGGTGATTAATACCGATCGTTAGACCCGATAAATGGTTGAGAGTTATGATAAAAAAACTCATCGTTTTTGCATTTTATGGCCGTTTTCATGTGCTATTGCCCATATTTTTGGGGTTCAAGGGAGATTTGCATGGCCCGTGAGACCCGATACTTGTTTGAGAGATATGACCAAAAACTCGCCGTTTTCGAGTTTTATGGCCGTTTGCATGAGCTATTACCCACAATTTTGGAGTTCTAGGGCGATTAACAACGACCATAAGACCCGATAAATGGTTGAGAGTAAGACCAAAATCTCGTCATTTTCGCATTTTATGTCCGTTTTCATGATCTATTGCCCAAAGTTTTGGGGTAACAAGGCCGTTAACAACGACCGTAAGATTCGATACATGTTTGAGAGTTATGACCAAAACCTCGTTGTTTTTGTGTTTTATGGCCGTTTTAATGAGTTATTTCACAAAAAAATTGGGTTCCAGGGCGATCAACAACGACCGTAAGACCTGAATTATGGTTGAGAGTTAAGACCAAGACCTCGTCATTTTTTTCATTTTATGGCTGTTTTCATGAGCTATTGCCTACAGTTTTAGGGTTCCGGAGCGATTTACAATGACCATAAGACCCGATACATGGTTAAGAGTTATGACCAAATACTCGTCATTTTCACGTTTTATGGACGTTTTCATGAGCTATTGCCCATAATTTGGATTTCCAGAGGGTTAGCATGGACCGTAAGACCCGATACATGTTTGAGAGTTATAACAAAAAGCTTGTCCTTTTCGTATTTTATGGCCATTTTCATGAGCGCTATAGCCCACATTTTTGGGGTTCAAGGGCAATTTGCACGTCTCGTATGACCTGATACATGTTTGAGAGATATACCAAAAACTCACAGATTTTTCGTTTTATGGCCGTTTCCATGAGCTATTGCCCACAGTTTTGGGGGGTCAACGATGATTTGCATGGTCCATAAGACCCGATGCATGTATGAGAGATATGACCGAAAACTCGTTGTTTTCGTGTTTTTATGGCTGTTTTCATGAGCTATTGCCCACAATTTTTGGGTTCTAGCGCTATTACAAAGACCGTACGACCCGATACATGACCAAAAAATCGTCGTTTTATGACCGTTTTCATGAGCTATTGTCCTTAGTTTTGGGTTTCAACAGCGATTTGCATGGCCCATAAGACTTGATGCATTTTTGAGAGATATGGCCAAAAGCTCGTCGTTTTCGCATTTTATGGCCATTTTCATGAGCAATTGCCCATAGTTTTGGGGTTCCAGGGCGATTAAAGATTGTAAGACCTGATAAATGGTTGACAATTATGACCAAAAGCTCATGTTTTTCGTGTTCTATGGCCGTTTTCATGATCTATTGCCCATAGTTTTAGGGTTCAAGGGATGTTTGCATGGCCCGTGAGACTCGATACATGTTTTAGATATATGGCCAAACATCATCGTTTTCGTTTTTTATGACCGTTTTCCTGAGCTATTGGCCACAGTTTTGGGGTTCCACGGTGATTTACAACACCCATAAGGCCTGATACATGTTTGAGAGATTCGACTGAAACCTCGTTGTTTTCGTGTTTTATGGCCCTTTTCATGAGCTATTGCCCATAGTTTTGTAGTTCAAGGGAGATTTGCATGGCCCATAAGACCAGATACATGTTTCAGAGTTATTATCAAAAACTCATTGTTTTCACGTTTTATGGCGGTTTTCATGAGCTACTGGGGTTCCAAGGGGATTTCCATGGCCTATAAGATCTAATGCATGTTTGAGAGATATGACCGAAAACTCGTTGTTTTCGTGGTTTATGGCCGTTTTCGTGACCTATTGCCCTTAGTTTTGGGGATTGCATGGCCAATAAGACCTGATGCATGTTTGATAGTTATGACCAAAAAATCGTCATTTTCACGTTTTATGGTCGTTTTCATGAGCTATTGCCCACATATTTGGGGTCTAGGGCGATTAACAACGACCATATGACCCGATCAATGGTTGAGAGTTATGACCAAAAACTCGAAGTTTTTGCGTTTTATAGCCGTTTTCATGAGCTATAGCCCACAATTTTGTGGTTCCAGGGGGATTTGGATGGCCCGTAAGACCCGATACATGTTTGAGAGATATGACCAAAACTCGTCGTTTTTGTGTTTTATAGCCTTTTTCATGAGCTATTGCTCAAAGTTTTGGGGTTCTTGCGGGATTTGCATGGCCCGTAAGACCCGAACATGTTTGAGAGATAAGACCAAAAACTCACCGATTTTGTGTTTTATGGCCATTTTCATGAGCTATTGCCCACATGTTTGGGGTTCCAGGGGACTTAGATCGACGGTAATACCTGATACCTATTTTCGAGTTATGACCAAAACCTCGCTGTTTTCGCGTTTTGTGGACATTTTCATGAGCTATTGCCCACCGTTTTGGGGTTCTAGGGCGATTGAAAACGACCATAAGACTCGATAAATGGTTGAGAGTTATGACAAAAAACTTGTCGTTTTCGCGTTTTATGGTCGTTTTCATGAGCTATTGCCCATAGTTTTGGGGTACCAGGGGGATTTGCATGGCCCATAAGGCCTGATGCATGTTTGAGACATATGACCGAAAACTTGTCATATTCGTGTTTTATGGCTCTTTTAATGAGGTATTGCCCATAGTTTTGGTGTTCTAGGGCAACATACAACGACCATATGACCCGATACATGGTTGAGAGTAATGACCAAAAACTCGTCGTTTTTGCGGTTTATGGCCGTTTTCATGAGCTATTGCCCAAAAATTTGGGGTCTAGGGTGATTAATAACGACTGTAAGACCCGATCAATGGTTGAGAATTATGACAAAAACTCATAGTTTTCGCGTTTTATAGCCGTTTTCATGAGCTATTTCACAAAGTTTTGGCGTTCTATGGGGATTTGGATGGCCCGTAGGACCCGAACATGTTTGAGAGATCTGACCAAAAAATCGTCGATTTTGTGTTTTATGGCTGTTTTCATGAGCTATTGCCCACAAGTTTGGGGTTTCAGGGGATTTATAGCGACTATAAGACCCGATACCTGTTTGAGAGTTATGACCAAAAAACTTATCGTTTTCGCGTTTTATGGCCGTTTTCATGAGCTATTTCCCTTAGTTTTTGGATTAGCGATTTGCATGGCCAATAAGACCTGATGCATGTTTCAGAGATATGACCAAAAATTCGTCGTTTTCGCATTTTAAGGCCGTTTTCATGAGCTACTGCCCATAGATTTGGGTTCTAAGGCGATTAACAATGACCATAAGACGCGATCAATGGTTGAGAGTTATGACCAAAACTCGAAGTTTTTGTGTTTTATAGCCATTTTCATGAGCTATAGCCCACAATTTTGTGGTTCCAGGGGGATTTGGATGGTCCGTAAGACCCGATACATGTTTGAGAGGTATGACCAAAAACTCATCGTTTATGTGTTTTATGGCCGATTTCATGAGCTATTGCCCAAAATTTTGGGGTTCTAGGGGGATTTTCAGGGCCCGTAACACACGATACATGTTTGAGAGATATGACAAACAAAACTTGTCGTTTTTGCGTTTTATGGTCGTTTTCATGAGCTATTGCCCACAGTTTTGGGGTACCAGGGGGATTTGCATGGCCCATAAGACATGATGCATGTTTGAGAGATATGATCGAAAACTCATCCTTTTCGTGTTTTATGGCTATTTTCAAAAAGTATTACCCACAGTTTTGGGGTTCTAGGGCAACGTACAACGACCGTAAGACCTGATATATGGTTGAGAGTAATGACCAAATACTCATCGTTTTCGCGTTTTATGGACGTTTTCATGAGCTATTTCCCTTAGTTCTGGGTTTCATCAACAATTTTCATGGCCCATAAGACCCGATGCATGTTAGAGAGATATGACAGGAAACTCGTCGTTCGTGTTGTATGGTCTTTTTCATGAGCTATTGCTCACAGTTTTGGGGTTCTAGTGCGATTTACAACGACCGTAAGACCCGATACATGGCTAAGATTTCTAACCAAAAACCTCATTGTTTTTGCATTTTATAGCCGTTTTCATAAGGTATTGCCAACAGATTTAGGGTTCCAGGGTGATTAACAACGACCGTAAGACCTGATACACGTTTGAGAGTTATGAACAAAACCTTGTCATTTTTATGTTTTATGGCCATTTTCATGAGCTATTTCGCACAATTTTGGGGTTCCAGGGATATTTACATCGACCGTCTAGCCCGATAACTGTTCAAGGGTTATGAAAAAAACCTTGTCGTTCGCGTTTTATGGTCGTTTTCACGAGCTATTACTCACAGTTTTAGGGTTCTATGGAAATTTACAACGACCGTAAGACCCGATACATGGCTGAGAGTTATGACCAAAAAACTCGTCATTTTTCGCGTTTATGGTTGTTTTCATTAGTTATTGCCCTTAGTTTAGATGTTCAACAGCGATTTGCATGGCCAATAAGACCTGATGCATGTTTGAGAGATTTGATCAAAATCTCATCGTTTCCGAGTTTTATGGCCGTTTTCATGAGCTATTGCCCACAGATTTGGGGTTCCAGTGCGATTAACAACGACCGTAAGACCCGATCAATGGTTGAGATTTATGACCAAAAACTCGTCGTTTTCGCGTTTATAACCGTTTTCATGAGCTATTGCCCAAAGTATTGGGGTTTCCAAGGGGATTTGCATGGCTCGTAAGACCCGGTATATGTTTGAGAGATATGACCAAAAACTCGTCTTTTTTGTGTTTTATGGCCGTTTTCATGAGCTATTGCCCAAAATTTTGTGGTTCTAGGGGGGTTTACAGCGACCGTAAGACCTGATGCCTTTTTGAGAGTTATGACTAATAAACTCATCATTTTCGCATTTTATGACCGTTTTAATGAGCTATTGCCCTTAGTGTTGGGGTTCAACAGCGATTTGCATGGCCAATAAGACCCGATGCATGTTTGAGAGATATGACCAAAAACTCATCGTTTTCGTGTTTATGGACGTTTTCATGAGCTATTACGCATATATTTGGGTTCCAAGGCAATTAACAATGATCGTAAGACCCGCTCAATGGTTGAGAGTTATGACCCTTGGGGATGCCCCTCCACATATATAAGTAGCACCTCCTCCTCCACTCTCGCACCTCCTTGTGAAGGATCTCTCTCCCCCTCTAGTAAATTCCCCATGGCTTCGGATTAGCAAAATACATGTTCTTGATGGTTTCTCTGGAAGGATATGCTGCTTCCGCTGCTTTGGTGGAGCGAGGAATGGAGGTTCTCGGGGTACTAGACGTGTGTGCGATCTCGGGTGTGCTGGTAGTTTGCGGTGCTAGACTTGTTGGTGTTAGACCTGCTAGATTTGCTGGACTTCATCACGATCTTGAGATCGGCAAGTGAACAACTATAACATCCACGAGAACCATTCTTGTAATGCTTTGTCCGTCTTCAAGGGTAAGTTCTCTATGGATGTATATCCACATGTTTGCTTGTATCTAGATAGATAGATCTTGGTTCTTAGTCGTTCATATTTTTTGTTTTCTGTGTTGCGAACCCAACAGTGGTATCAGAGCCAGATCTATGCATAGATATTTGTAAGAGTAGAACACATAAGAGTATGTGGGCCCTGGTGATCATGCTATTGCATCCTCTTGTGTACTTTGGATATTAGTGGCATAGTGGGGATGAAGCGGCCCAGACTAACTTTACATGTCCTCGCACATGAGACCTGTTCCACTCATGACATGCAACTAGTTTTGCATAAGTGGCTAGAGGGTTGTTGGAGATATGCCCTAGAGGCAATAATAAATGTAGTTATTATTATATCTTTGTGTTTATGATAAATGTTTACATTCATGCTATAATAGTATTAACAAGGAAACATTAATACTTATGTGATTTGTAAACTAAAATAGAGTCCCTAGTAAAGCCTCTTTATAAATACTAGCTTGTTGGTTAATAAATGATTGTGGTTTCCCTATCATTAACATTGAGATGTTATTAACAACAAGATCATATCGTTAGGAGAATGATATGGTGGACATACTCCTATAGATAAGCGTAGCATAAAGATCAAGTCATTTTAATTGTTCAATTGCTATATGCTTTCTAATACATAGTAACCTAATTCCTTCGACCATGAGATCATGCATATCACCTTCATCGGAAGGATGCTTTGATGACATCAAACACCAAACCGTAACTGGGTGGCTATAAAGGTGGCATTGAGTGTTCAGAAAGTATTGGTTGAGACACATGGATCAAGAGTGGGATTTGTCCATCCATATGACGGATAGATATACTCTGGGCCCTCTCGGTGGAATGTCATCCAATTAGCTTGCAAGCATGTGACTGGCTCACAAGGGATCACATATCACGGGAACGAGAAAAGAGTACTTATCAGTAACGAGGTTGAACTAGGTATGTAGAGATACCGACGATCATAACCTCGGATAAGTAAACTATCGTGAGACAAAGGGAAATTGGTATCGTATGTAAGTGGTTCATTAGATCGCAAAGTAATCGTAGAAATATGTGGGAGCCATACGAATTTCCAGATTCCTCTATTGGTTATTGTTCGGAGAAGTGTCTCGATCATGTCCGCATAATTCACGAACCGTAAGGAGATACATTTAAGGATTCGACGTTGTTTGAGTAGTTATGGAATGATGAATAAGAGACCAAATGTTGTTCGAAGTCTCGGATGGGATCTGGGATATCACGAGGAGATCCGGAATGGTCCGGAGAATAAGATTCATATAAGGAAAGTCCTGTTTCGGGGTTGGACAATGGTTCCGGTGTTTTCATCGGGAATGTTCTAGAAGGTTCCGGAATGTCCGGCACTCCGGAGGGGAAGGGTACATGAATGTGTCATAACAAGTTGGAATGATTGCATCATGTACTAGGTGTCATCGCTGAACAAAATAAAGGTTTTAATCGAATCCTAGTTTGAAAAGTCAAACGCCAATTTGAAAAGTCAAACGGCTATTTTGTGAGGTGGAGGGAGAGTAGGAAACCTACTTGGGGAGGAGTTCCCTCCCTCCACCCCCGGCCCACTTGGAGACCGAGTTGGGGAGGGACTCCCCTCCCCTTTACGCGCCCCCTCCACCTATATAAGGAGGGGCAGGGCTGCCCCTCCAAGTACACAACACCACGCCCTGCAAACCCTAATCCTAGCCGCTGGTGCCGCCACCTCCTGCTACCGCCGCCTAGGGCAAGCCGCCGCCGCCTAGGCAAACCCTAGCCGCCAGCCTTGCTCCTCCTTGGTGCGTCTAAACCCTAGATCGCCGAGGCTCTCGCTCATAGTCCACCATACTCGCTCCGGCTTAAGGCGAAGCCCTGCGAGATCTCCCCTCTACTTCCGGTACGACGCCGTTGTGCTGCCGGAATCGCGAGGAGAGTGCTACAACCTCCGCTGCCTGCTAGAACAAGGGAGAGGAAGGTCTTCGTCGAGTACCGAACGTGTGACCGACTGCAGAAGCGCTGCTGGAACGCAGCGCCGGAAGGATCGTCTACGCGATCTTGAGATCGGCAAGAGTACGACTACATCACCCACGAGAACCCGCTCTCGTTAAACACTTTGGAATCTTCGAGGGTGAGTTATTCCATCGACTCGTTGCTACAATCTAGTAGATAGATCTTGGCTTGTTTGTTTGTATGCGGTAGAAAATTTTTGTTTTCCATGCTACGAACCCCTACAGTGGTATCAGAGCCGTGTCTATATGTAGATCTGTTGCACGAGTAGAACACAATGGTCATTGTGGGCGTTGATGCTTCTGTTGTTGATTGCTTCTTGTGTACTTTGCATCTTGCGGGATGGTGGGATGAAGCGGACCGGGCTAACCTTACATGACATCGTTCATGAGACTTGCTCCATGCTTGACATGCAACTTGTATTGCATAAGTGGCTTTGTGGGTGCATGTTTCTCCCAACATAGTTAAGATTCAATTTACAACGGGTGATTGACAATACTAGTATCAATGTTGTGGTTCTTGTTCGTAAGTTAGAACGACACTTATTGAAAGCCCCAAACCACGTAAAACATGCAAAGAAAGTAGAGGTGTCTAACTTTGTTTTGCAGGGGTGTGCTGTGATGTGATATGGCCATGATTGTGATTATATTTGATGTATGCAATGTTCCTTATTGTAAGTTGGCAACCGGCAGGAGCCATATGGTTGTCTTTAATTTCTGTTAAGACCCGCGTGTCTATTCAAAGTAGTTGTAATAGTTGAAGCTGGTGGACGACAACCATAGAGCGGCATCATTGACCTTGATGCAATGCCGGTGATGATGGAGATCATGTTCGTGCTTGAAGATGGAGATCGGAAGCACAAAGAAGAAAGGCCATATCATATCACATATTATGAATTGCATGTGATGTTAATCCTTTATGCATCTTGGATTGCTTAGTTAACGACGGTAGCATTATAAGATGATCCCTCATGCACATGAATATCAAGTTCTAAAGTGTTCACCCTTAGTAAGCACCGTTGCTAAAGCATGTTGTTTCAAAGCACCACGTGATGATCGGGTGTGTTAGATTCCACAAGTGTATACAACGTGAGCAAGCCAGATTTGCTCATGCGGAAGCTAAGGTTTGATCTTGACGAGCCTAGCATGTACAGACATGGTCTCGGAACAGGGATCACCGAAAGGTAAAGCATGAATCATATAGTAAGATATGATGAACATGTCGATTATTCGCCATTGAAGCTACATCGACTCTCGTGATGATCGGTGTTGATGTGGTGGATTTGGTTCGTGTGATCACTAAAACAATGTGAGGGATATTGTTTTGAGTGGGAGTTCACCTAGATTAATTTAACTATTAATTAGAACTCAATTTGTCATAAACTTAGTCTAAATTATTGTAAATATGTTGTAGATCAATGGCGGCCCCTACCATCAATTTTAATGCGTTCCTAGAGAAGAAAAGTTGAGAAACAATGGAAGCAACTTCGCGGATTCGTTCCGCAATTTGAGGATTGTCCTCACTGCTGGTAATTTGACCTATGTGCTGGATGCACCGCTGGGTGACCCACCTGCAGTTACTGCTACCGATGAAGTAAAGAATGTTTACCTCGCTCGGAAGACTCAGTACTCCACAGTTCAGTGTGCTATCTTGTATGGTTTAGAATCGGAGCTTCAGAAAAGGTTTGAGAATTCAGACCCACATGAGATTGTCCGTGATCTCAAATTGATCTTTGAGACTCACGCGGCAATTGAGAGCTATGAGGCTTCTGAAAAGTTCTTTAACTTCAAGATGGAAGAGGGCAGCTCCGTCAGTGAGCATGTGCTTAAGATGTCTGGGCACGCAAACAAACTTCAAAGCTTGGGTATAGTGATTCATAATGCTTTGGGGATTTATCGTGTCCTCCAATCACTACCACCAAGTTACAAGAACTTTGTGATGAACTACAATATGCAAAACATGAACAAGCAGTTGCTAGAACTCTTCGCCATGTTAAAATCTGTAGAAGTGGAGATCAAGAAAGAGCACCAAGTGTTGATGGTCAATAAGACCACCAAATTCAAGAAAGGCAAGTCTAAGCAAAAGGGACACTTAAAGAAGGGTGGTAAGAAAGTTACTGCGCCGACGAAGAAGACCAAAGTTGGACCTAAGCCTGATACTGAGTGCTTTTACTGCAAGGGAGAAGGTCACTGGAAGCGGAATTGCCCAAAGTACTTGGCGGATTTGAAGAACGGAAACATCAAGAAGAAAGGTATATCCGATATACATGTTATTGATGTGTATCTCACTAGTACTCGTAGTAGTGCCTGGGTATTTGATACTGGTTCGGTTGATCATATCTGTAACTCAAAACAGGTGTTGCAGAATAAACGGAAGCTAGCGAAGAACGAGGTGACGATGCGCGTGGGAAACGGATCAAAGGTAGATGTGATCGCGGTCGACACGCTACCTCTTCATCTACCATCGGGATTAGTTTTATACTTAAATAATTGTTATTTGGTGCCTGCGTTAAGCATGAACATTATATCGGGATCTTGTTTATTGCGATACGGTTACTTGTTTAAGTCCGAGAATAATGGTTGTTAGATTTATATGAGTAATATGTTTTATGCACATGCACCTTTGATAGATGGTCTATTATTATTGAATCTCGATAGTGGAAATACACATATTAATAACATTGAAGCTAAACGTTTGAAATCGAGCGATAAATCGACCTATATGTGGCACTGTCGTCTTGGTCACATTGGAGTGAAGCGTATGAAGAAACTCCATTCCGATGGACTTCTTGAATCACTTGATTTCGAATCACTTGAAATATGTGAAGCATGTCTGATGGGTAAAATGACTAAGACTCCATTTTCTGGTATGATGGAGTGAGCTACGGACTTATTGGAAATCATACATGCCGATGTGTGTGGTCCAATGAGTGTAGCATCGTGTGGTGGTTATCGTTATGTTCTTACCTTCACGGATTACTTGAGTAGATATGGGTATATCTATTTCATGAAACATAAGTCCAAAACTTTAGAGAAGTTTAAGGAATTTCAAAGTGAGGTGGAGAATCAACATAACAAGAAGATTAAATTTCTATGTTCTGATCGTGGAGGTGAATATCTAAGTTATGAGTTTGGCGAGAATTTGAAGAAATGCAGAATACTTTCACAATTGACACCGCCGGGAACACCACAGCGTAATGGTGTGTCCGAACGTCGTAATCGAACTCTCTTGGATATGGTTCGTTCTATGATGTCACTTACAGATTTACCGCTATCATTTTGGGGTTATGCATTAGAAACGGCCGCATTCACTTTAAATAGGGCACCATCTAAATCCGTTGAAACGACACCGTATGAATTATGGTTTGGGAAGAAACCTAAATTGTCGTTCCTTAAAGTTTGGGGTTGCGAAGCCTATGTAAAGAAGTTACAGCCGGACAAGCTTGAACCCAAAGCGGAAAAATGCGTCTTCATAGGATACCCGAAGGAAACTATTGGGTATACCTTCTATCATAGATCCGAAGGCAAAATCTTCGTTGCCAAGAATGGATCCTTTCTAGAGAAGGAATTTCTCTCAAAAGAAGTGATTGGAAGGAAAGTAGAACTCGACGAGGTTGTTGAACCTTCTCTCGAACTTGCGAGTAGCGCAACACCGGAAGTAGTTCCTGTGGCGCCTACACCAATAAGAGAGGAAGCTAATGATGATGATCATGAAACTTCGGTTGTAGTTGCTACAGAGCCTCGCAGGTCAACAAGAACTCGTACCACTCCTGATTGGTATGATCCCGTTATGAATGTCATATTGGTGGACAACACCGATGACCCTGCGACATATGAGGAAGCAATGATGAGCCCAAATTCCAATAAATGGCAAGAAGCCATGAAATCCGAGATTGGATCCATGTACGAAAACCAAGTATGGACTTTGGTGGACTTACCAGATGGCCGGAAGGCTGTCGAGAACAAATGGATTTTCAAGAAGAAAACAGATGCTGATGGTAATATTACTGTCTATAAAGCTCGACTTGTCGCAAAAGGGTTTCGACAAATTCAAGGAGTTGACTACGATGAGACTTTCTCACCTGTAGCGAAGCTAAAGTCTGTGAGGATTATGTTAGCAATCGCTGCATATTATGATTATGAGATATGGCAGATAGATGTCAAAACAAGGTATCTGATGGAGACATTGATGAAGAGTTGTATATGATGCAATCCAAAGGTTTTGTCGATCCTAAAGATGATAACAAGGTATGCAAACTTCAACGGTCCATCTATGGATTGAAGCAAGCATCCCGAAGTTGGAATCAACATTTTGATAAGGTAATCAAAAGTTTTGGTTTTATACAAACTTATGGAGAAGCTTGTATTTACAAGAAAGTGAGTGGGAGCTCTGTAGCATTCTTAATACTATATGTAGATGACATATTGTTGATTGGGAATGATGTAGACCTTCTTAATAGTGTCAAGGAATATTTGAATAATAGTTTTTAAATGAAGGATCTTGGCGAAGCAGCTTATATATTAGGCATAAAGATTTATAGAGATAGATCGAGACGCCTAATATCATTGTCACAAAGTACATATTTGGACAAAGTTCTAAAGAGGTTTGGAATGGAAGATAGCAAGAAAGGGTTCGTGCCCATGTTGCCCAATACGACCTTGAGTAAAACTCAAAGTCTGACAACGGCAGAAGATAGAGAAAGGATGAGTAAAACTCCCTATTCCTCGGCCATAGGATCTCTGATGTATGCCATGCTATGTACTAGACCCGACATTGCATATGCTGTTAGTTTAACTAGCAGATATCAAAGTGATCCAGGAGTGGATCATTGGACAGCGGTCAAAAACATCCTTAAGTACTTGAGAAGAAATAAGGATATGGTTCTTTCTTATGGAGGTGATGAACATCTCGTTGTTAATGGTTACACCGATGCTAGTTGGAACACCGATCCGGATGATTCTAAATCACAATCTGGATACGTATTTACTTTGAATGGTGCAACGGTTAGCTGGAGGAGTGCAAAGCAAAGCGTTGTGGCGAGATCTTCAACTGAATCGGAATACATGGCTGCTTCGGAGGCTTCACAAGAAGCAATATGGATGAAAGAGTTCATTACAGAGCTCGGTGTGGTTCCTAGTGCGCTGGACCCAATGTCAATCTACTGTGATAACATGGGCGCCATAGCCAATGCGCAAGAACCAAGGTCACACAAGAAGCTGAAGCACATCAAGCTACGTTCTCACGCTATTCGAGAACATGTCCAAGATGGGGACATAAAGATTTGCAAAGTACACACAGATATGAATGTGGCGGATCCGTTGACTAAACCTCTCCCGAGGGCAAAACATGACCAACACCAAACTGCCATGGGTGTTCGGTATATTACCATGTAATCTGGATTAGATGACTCTAGTGCAAGTGGGAGACTGTTGGAGATATGCCCTAGAGGCAATAATAAATGTAGTTATTATTATATCTTTGTGTTTATGATAAATGTTTACATTCATGCTATAATAGTATTAACAAGGAAATATTAATACTTATGTGATTTGTAAACTAAAATAGAGTCCCTAGTAAAGCCTCTTTATAAATACTAGCTTATTGGTTAATAAATGATTGTGGTTTCCCTATCATGAACATTGAGATGTTATTAACAATAAGATCATATCGTTAGGAGAATGATATGGTGGACATACTCCTATAGATAAGCGTTGCATAAAGAACAAGTCATTTTAATAGTTTAATTGCTATATGCTTTCTGATACATAGTAACCTAATTCCTTCGACCATGAGATCATGCATATCACCTTCACCGGAAGGATGCTTTGATGACATCAAACACCACACCGTAACTGGGTGGCTATAAAGGTGGCATTGAGTGTTCATAAAGTATTGGTTGAGACACATGGATCAAGAGTGGGATTTGTCCATCCATATGACGGATAGATATACTTTGGGCCCTCTCGGTGGAATGTCATCCAGTTAGCTTGCAAGCATGTGACTGGCTCACAAGGGATCACATATCACGGGAACGATAAAAGAGTACTTATCAGTAACGAGGTTGAACTAGGTATGTAGAGATACCGACGATCATAACCTCGGATAAGTAAACTATCGTGAGACAAAGTGAAATTGGTATCGTATGTAAGTGGTTCATTCGATCGCAAAGTAATCTTAGAAATATGTGGGAGCCATATGAATTTCCAGATTCCTCTATTGGTTATTGTTCGGAGAAGTGTCTCGATCATGTCCGCATAATTCACGAACCGTAGGGAGACACACTTAAGGATTCGACGTTGTTTGAGTAGTTATGGAATGATGAGTAAGATACCGAATGTTGTTTGGAGTCTCAGATGGGACCCAGGATATCACGAGGAGATCCGGAATGGTCCGGAGAATAAGATTCATATAAGGAAAGTCATGTTTCGGGGTTGGAGAATGGTTCCGGTGTTTTCATTGGGAATGTTCTAGAAGGTTCCGGAATGTCTGGCACTCCGGAGGGGAAGGGTACATGAATGTGTCATAACAAGTTGGAATGATTGCATCATGTACTAGGTGTCATCGCTGAAAAAAATAAAGGGTTTAATCGAATCCTAGTTTGAAAAGTCAAACGCCAATTTGAAAAGTCAAACGGCTATTTTGTGAGGTGGAGGGAGAGTAGGAAACCTACTTGGGGAGGAGTTCCCTCCCTCCACCGCCAGACCACTTGGAGACCGAGTTGGGGAGGGACTCCCCTCCCCTTGGCGCGCCCCCTCCACCTATATAAGGAGGGGCAGGGCTGCCCCTCCAAGTACACAACACCACGCCCTGCAAACCCTAATCCTAGCTGCCGGCGCCGCCACCTCCTGCTGCCGCCGCCTAGGCAAACCCTAGCCGCTGGCCTTGCTCCTCCTTGGTGCGTCTAAACCCTAGATCACCGAGGCTCTCTCTCATAGTCCACCATACTCGCTTCGGCTTAGGGCGAAGCCCTGCGAGATCTCCCCTCTACTTCCGGTACCACGCCGTTGTGTTGCCGGAATCGCGAGGAGAGTGCTACAACCTCCGCTGCCTGCTGGAACAAGGGAGAGGAAGGTCTTCGTCGAGTACCAAATGTGTGACCGACTGCGGAAGCGCTGCCGGAACGCAGCGCCGGAAGGATCGTCTACGCGATCTTGAGATCGGCAAGAGTACGACTACATCACCCACGAGAATCCGCTCTCGTTAAACACTTTGGAATCTTCGAGGGTGAGTTATTCCATCGACTCGTTGCTACAATCTAGTAGATAGATCCTGGCTTTTTGTTTGTATGCGGTAGAAATTTTTTGTTTTCCATGCTACGAACCCCTACAAGGGTGTCTATGTCTCCCACTATAGTTTAGATATGATTTACAATGGGTTGCTAATAATTTGGTTATCATCGTTGGCATACCATGTTCATAGGTAAGAACGGTTCTATCTTCGAAAGTCCTAAACGACGTAAAACATGTAAAGGATAAATTAGAAGCATCTAGTTTAATTGTTGTTGGGCAAGTGTTATGATATGGTAATGTTATGATTTGAAGTGTTGTTTGTATATTGGAAATTATAACATACCAAAGTGTAAGCTCCATAGACCTTGACCTTACACGTATAGGAATGATAAAGATCATACCACGATGCACAAGATAGTGATCAAGTGCAAGAGCCATATCATATCACTTTTTGCATATGATGTTTGTTTGCATATTATTTTGGTTGTATAGAGATTTAGTAGAATTATAAGATGATCCCTCTTCTAAAATATCAAGATAAAAATGTGTTCTTCTTTTAGTATGCACCGTTAAGAAAGTTCGTCATTTCGAGACACCACGTGATGATCGCGTGTGATATACTCTACGTTCGCATACAACGGGTGTAAGACGATTTTACACACGCGGGTAATAAGGTTCTTACTTGGCGAGCCTAGCATGTATAGACATTGACTCGGAACACGAATCAAAAGGTAAAGCATGAGTCATATAGTTGATATGTTACCCATATTGATGCTCGCCTTGGAAGCTGCACCAATTCACATGATGTTCGGTCTTGGTATAGTGGATCTGGTTCATGTAATCACCAAAACGACTCGAGGGATGTTGGTTTTGAGTGGGAGTTCAAGTAGTAAGGTGATTAAAGATGAACTCAATTAATAATAAAATATATCAAAGTGAATTTTCATAGTTTGTTGTAGTCATTGGCATCTGTTTACTACGTTATGCTTAGATATAATTGAGAAAAAAGAACTATAGAATTCTATATATTTACTTTACGAACTAGCATCGTATTTTTTGAGTGTCAATATATATTTTAATAGTCCTATCGAAAACTTTTAGCAAACTCTATTTACTCCATGAAGTTTAATAAGTAGTATTAAATCAAGAGTAACAATTCCAATGTTAGTATCTAAAGTATCATGTTTGCCCCCATGATCCTTGATATTCAAAAGATGTTTTAGTATTAAGGTTATTATCTAGGAGCTGAAAGGATTGTTTCAGAAACCATCATGTGTGGAAGATATTGTGATATCTGAAACAATGTGTTGGTTCAATATAAAAGAGTATAATTTAGCAAAATACTTGTTCTCATATTGTACGAGAATTTGCAAAGGTTGGAGACTCTAGGCATCCCAATCCTCCAAAAAGGGTTTTGGTAACTAACATTATACTCATGATTTGCCTTTATAAGTTATAGTAGCTTGATTATGAAAGTTGTCATGATCAGGATGAATAGAAGATGTAAGTAAAATGTTTACTACACTAAACTATTACTAAAGAATGGATTTTTGAAAGAACGCCAAACATTTGATGATGGTGATCAACTTCAAAGTGAAAGTCCAAAGGTATTAGTATTTGACTATACACGCTTTAGAATATGTGTCATGTGTATGGCACCACTATTGATGTTGATAGATTCTTTTAAAAGAAAAAGGAAATATTGAAAGAGAATCTATAAAATATTTGGCAGAAAATAAAAGGCTAGAAATGTCCAACTTAGGTATATAGATGATATACATGTTATGGTTATATTCTTTGCTTGTTAAATAATGTGGTTCTTGTGTATTGGATACCGAATGTGTTGGTGTGAAGTGGCATACAGAACAACAAAATACATGAACTGCAATGGCCTAAGTAACTAGCAAGAGAATATGTGATTATGTTCATAGAAAACAAATAAAATGTTGTTGTGTTTCTCATTGACATTAAAGCTTATCTTCAAGATTTGTTTTAATAATTTTTATATTGTTTAGGCATCATGAGAACAAAGGTTGTTCAAATAATTACCGTATTGCATATAAGATGGATGATTTACAAGTCTAGTTGGAGAAATCACGTCCATAAAAACTAATGCTAAAAAAATATCACAAGACAAGTGATTGAAAGATCACTTACAAAGTGACATCGCCGTTTAAATTATATTGGAAAGAAAACATGTATAAATTCTATGTTGATGGAATTTTGGAGTCTTTTGATTTTGATCACATGACGCTTGTGAGATTTTCCTAGAGATAATTAAAACTTTGTTCAAAGGCCAAAAAAGAACGAACAACTAACTTATTGGACTTTGTACATGTTGATGTATGTAGTCCATTATGTGTAGTCGTGGGCGATGGATTTCAAATCCATATAATTTCTTCATACATTTAAGTGTATATATGTGCATATTAAGTATGAAATATTTGAAAATGTTCAAATACTTTCAAGATCAAGTGGAAAATCATTGTAAAAATAAAATAAATAATTTATGATTGGATCATAAAGGAAGATATTTGAGTTACAAGTTTAGAAAAAACACCTAAGATTTGAGGAATCATTCCATGGATTTGCACTTTCCAAAACACCATAGGAGTATGGAGTGCTCAAGATATGTAATGAACCTTGTTTGATATTGTCAGATCAAAGGTGTCATTTATAAAACTACCATTATATTTTAAAGATTAAAGCTTTAGCGACTACCGCTTTTACACTAAAAAGAGCGCCATCATGATCCGTTGAAATGACACCATATGAGTTATGATTTAATATAAAACCCGAGTTGTTTTTTCTTAAATTTTGGTATACTAAGCATAAGTAAAATGTTTACAACTAAAGTCGGATAAAAACGTCTTTGTAGGTTATCCCAAATAATTTGTTGGGTATTCCTCCATAACACTGAGGACAAAAGAGTATGTCGCTTGGAACGTAAAGTTTCTTGAGAAGGATTTTTTCATGAAAAGTTAACTAGGAGGACAATAGAACTTTGATTAGGTTGATGAACGTAAGCAACATTTGGTAAGTAGCGCAACGCCGGAAAGTGTCCCGGAGGCGGCCACAATGCTCATGGTTTCCCATGGTTACAAAGGTAGTGATCTCGAAGATTTGAGTTTTTATTGAACCGTGTAGGTCGGTGATAATCAAAATAGTAAGATTTGAAGAACAAGTCGTTATTGGTTTGACAATGATGAACCGATACATGCAACGAAGCAATGATGGGCCTTGAATCCATCAATTGACTAGAAGTCATAAAATCCATGATAGTTTCCATATACAAGAAATCAAGTTTTTGAACTTGAAAGACCCTCTGAAATGGCATGAAGCCTATCAGTCGTATTTGGATCTATAAAATCAGACATGGATGTTTCACATCTATGAAATAATCGCCATGTCTAAAAAGAATCTACGACAATTTTCAAGGAATTGACTATGACAAGATTGATCTTTCATAGCGATTTTTAGTATGGACAGATTATTGTAGTAACCACTACATATAATTTTGGTATATGATAGTTGAACAAACAAAAAAAGTTTTTTTAATAGAATGATTACCTAGGACGTGTACATGACATGGTCAAAAGGGTTTTGTTAATTCAAAGGATGCTAAAAGGGCATGCAAACGTTAAAGGTTGAAGTAAACATCACGAAGATCTTCACCGTGATGAAACGGTTAAAAGGTTTAATTTCATTAGAGACGATGAATATGCTTGCATTTGCAAGAAATTAAGTGGGAGCACCAAGACATATTTCTAATACATTATGTGTAAAAGACATGTTGTTGATTGGAAATGATGTATCTTTTATTGACACGGGTTAAGAATTTCTTTAAAATTAGATTTTGATGATAGACTTAGGCAAAACCCAAATATTAGGGATCAATATGTGGATAGATTGAGGCGCTAATATAGTTGTGCCAGACGTACATAGATGAGATATTGAAAGAGTTCAATATGGAAACGACAAGAAAGGATCTTGCCGCATGGAAAGGTTTGAATCAAGATTCAAGTGTATTGACACTTGGTAAGTGAAACGAGATTCAAGTGTTTTGACACTTGGTGAGTGAAATCGCATGAATATTTTGATCAATCATATCTACCGTCATATGTACACATCCAGATATGTCATATGCTATAAATGTTATGAGAATATACCAGGATGACTCATAATATATTCATTGGACAATAGTAAGGATATTCTTATGATCTATGGAAGAATTAAGAATATGTTATTTATGTAGAGGTTACAAATAGTTCATTGTAAAGTGTTACATTGATACTAGTTTCTCGATAAAATACAAGTTAAGTTTATCTTAATTTAAACCATGAGTGGCATAATGTAATGGAAAGGAGGTTCCATGATGGATTTGGATGAGTTTCAAAGTTAAGACATTGTGACGGATACTACAACAAAAAGGCTAAGTATATGACTGCTATTATAGCAGCAAAGGAGGGCATTTGTGTTTAGTAGTTTGTTATCAAACTAGGTGTGGTTCAAAGTGGGCTAGCACCATGAAGGTATATTGTACGATAATAATATCAACATGTTGTAACCCAAAGGAACTAAAAGTATCACCAAAGAACAAAATTTATACAATGCCATCTTATTTGAGAATGAGTGATGCGTAGATTCGCAAAGAAATGAAAATACACACGGACTTGAAAGTGTCAGATCAAAAGGTTATGTTTACCACTAGAAAATGCATATATACAACACCAGAAAGTCATAGGTGTTGAATGTGCAAGTTTACAAACTAGATTATTGACTCTACTGCAAGTGGGAGACTGAAGGGAATATGCCCAAGAGCAATAGTAAATAGTAAATAAGTGAGTTTGCTTAGTTAGGTTTAGTAAAAAATGTAGAATTGTATAGAATAATTATCGGTAAAAATATTGTGGCAATTACAAGAGGTATATATGAGGGTCTAAGTGCATCGTCCTAGCCCTATAACAAACCGACTAGGACTCTTAAACCTAACAAGAGTTGTATTCTAACATCCCCGTAGTGTCAACGGTAGGCTCGACGACATTGAGACTGAAACAAATGTATTGAAACAGAGTAATCGCCAGACCTTTAGTAAAGATATCAGGGAACTGAGCTGAAGTAGGCACATGTAGAAGACGAAATTGACCGAGAGCCACCTTCTCTCGAAAAAAATGAATGTCGATCTCTATATGCTTGGTGCGACGGTGTTGAACCGGATTCCCTGACATGTAAACAGCTGAAATATTATCATAGTAAACAATAGTAGCTTGCTCAATAGGACGATGCAGCTCCGACAGCAACTGGCGCAACCAAACTATATCAGCAGCCGCATTAGCCACATCGCGATACTCAGCTTTGGCTGACAAGCAAGAAACCGTAACCTGCCTTTTTGAAGACCAAGAAATCGAATTGTTACCAAGAAAAGCACAAAATTCGGATGTGGACCATCGAGTATCGGGGCAACCAGCATAGTCTGCATCAGAGTAAGTTGTTAATGAGGTGGGAGAGCATTTATTTATATGAAGACCTAAATCTAATGTGCCTTTGAGATACCAAAGAATACATTTGACATGGTTGAAGTGAGGAACACGAGGATCATGCATGTAAAGGCAAGCTTGTTGGACAGAAAAATAAATTTCAAGACGAGTAAGAGTAAGATATTGGAGGGCGCCGGTAATACTATGATAAAGAGAAGGATCAGAAAAGGGATCACCATCGGTAGAAAGTTTTGAACCTGTATCAGCAGGAGTACGAGACGGTGGACAATCAAGCATACCAACACGAGAAAGAATATCTAGGGTGTACTAACGTTGATATAAGAAAAGACCAGCTGAGTCACGGATGACAGCAATACCTAAGAAGTGATGAAGAATATCTAGACCATATATAGAAAATTCTTTGCGAAGAAGAGAGATAATATGATCTAAAAAGTGTTGGGAGGAAGCTGTGAGAATAATATCATCAACATAGAGAAGTAGATAAGCGGTGTCAGTATTATGATGAAAGGTGAAGAGAGAAGTGTCGGAACAAGAAGGATTAAAGCCAATTGTTTGAGCATAAGTAGAAAAATGTTTAAACTAATCTCGTGGTGCTTGTTTTAGACCATAGAGAGATTTTTTAAGAAGACAAACATGATTAGGATAAGTGAAATTTTTGAAGCGAAGAGGTTGTTGATAATAAACTGTTTCTTGAAGAGAGCCATGGAGAAAAGCGTTTTTGACATCGAGTTGATGGATGGGCCAAGAAGAAGAAACGACGATGCTAAGAACAGTATGAATAGTTTTGGGTTTGACAACTGGAGAGAAAGTCTCATCATAATCGATATCGTGTTGCTGAGAGTAACCACGACATACCCATCGAACTTTATAACGTGCAAGACTTCCATTGGAATTAAATTTGTGTCGAAAAAACCCATTTGCTGGAAACTATATTAGTTTTTGATGGACGAGAAACTAATTGCCATGTATTATTTTGAATTTGAGTGTAGATTGGACAGATCAAGCAGAAGAGGGAAAACATTAGGCTACATATCATCACAAGTAAATTCATAAGTGGTATGCAAATATTACAGCGATTGAACACCCATATAGAGTCTCTCCTCCTGAGGAACCGCACGATGCTGCAGCGTTTAATCGATATATTATGTGTCTTGGTAAAGTGTCTCATTTATTCCTACAGCCACCAAAATTTACATCTGATGACATAGTGGAGGACACTTATACGGATTTCGATGAGCTGAGCCAACTAGACTACAACCGAATGGTCTGAGGTGGTAGGGGTGCACATTATGCATGGGTTATCCTCTTTGTGGTAAGTGCTGCATTATAGACCGGTGATGTGTAAGTATAGCAAAACACTGTGACTCCATCCTTCTTTTGCTAGCACGAGGATATCTCGAAACACGTGGATACCTCCGAGGAAGCACTAAAACATCCTGTGGGTAAGGAGTCTGAGTCAGCCCTCCGAGATTTTGTGGACCATTGATGGATCCAAAAATCACCATCTTTATCGGTGTTTAAACATTATTTTTCGTCAAGCAATTGACATTAATCTCTCTTGATTTGCCCCTAATGAGTAATTATTGTAAAGATATGCAAAACCTTGCTTTAATTTGTGTTGTGTAGGAAATCACACATTTAATACGAAATCTGGTGTCATAAATGAAGATTTTGAGGAAGTTTTCACCACTAAGTAATCATGGATCTATTGCCAGGAGCTAGCCGGCTTAACAAGCACTAGTACGGGTTGCGCCCGCCCGTACGGTCTGCCCATACGAGGTGGTGGCGGCTTCATCTCGTCAAACCCTATAACTATCATGAAGGCGCCTATATATTTTGAGGTCCCAGCCGCCGTGCAGGGGGGCATTCTTAGATTGCATTACAACACCACCAAAGGATATACACACCATAGTTCATCCCTTCCATTCCCCATCCTCTCCATTAGCCATAGTCATTACTTTGTACTTGAGATATTCTTGTGATTTGGCGACCATTGTAAGAATTTTTGTTTCAATCTAAGAATTTTGCACAATATTTTCTATCCTTGATCTTATTATTGTGAGTGAGTAGTCCTCACGGGCTGCGGGTTGGGGAGAAACCTCGCAGCGATTATGTGCATCTAATCTATGGGAGTATTTTGTGTATTGCTGAAAGAGAGATTTATATCTTTTGGTTATTTGTATCTTGCATTGATCTTTGGACTTGTAGGTACCCAAGACCCCCAAGATCGATCCAGGCTTGAGGTGAGATACTTGGCCAGCGGCAATCTCATAGGAAACCCAGTGACAAAAAGGGTTGTACGGTCTTTGCTTAGCGACCCATTCGGGATCAAGAGCAACATCTCTTCTAAGACTTTGATCTGTGTTTATCACTTAATAACTATTTATAACCCGGTGCTTCATGGTACAACTGGTTGGATCAAAAGGATATCGCTATGCCTGATATTTGCAGGGCTTTAGTATATTAGGATGTGCTGCCCATAAAGATTATCTCTATTGGAACACTACACATGACTATGCTTATTATTATATTTTATCCCATATCATGTGCAGCTGTAGGTGGATCTTCAACCCTAGCCTATCTCCATCCATTGAATCAACCCACAATATAAAGTAAACTAGATTGGTCCGATAAACAAAGGTAAAATGAAAAAACAAAGTATTGTAAACGTGTTCTTATTTTCATTCCTATTAGCATTGTTTCCCAATGTTCGATTAAACCTAGGTCTACTAGGAAAAAAGCTACTATATTGCATCCGTAATCCGCATCGAAGGTATCAACACCATTCTTTGTTTCTAGTGTATTTTTATGTGTGCTTGAATATTCTAACACATAGCATTGGGGATGTGGATTAGGTGTTTGGCTTGGTTGTCATACCATCGAGGTTGCATCGTCGGCAAGGTCTTCAAGCCTTGAGGTTGAGGGTACAAGCAACGCAAATGTTGAACTAGAGGATGAAGAGGAGGATGAGGGTGAGGATGAGTATGACGATGAGGACGAGGTAATGAATTGCTAACTTTCTTACTTTTTTGTTATATTGCCATGGAAATTTCATTAAGTTCTCACTCTTTCATGTAAAATGTAGGAGGGACTCGAGGATCTGGACGAGGATGAGGAGGAGGGACAATACAATCATTAGGAGATAGGCATGTCTCAATTGACCGATGCACTGCAGTCTAGTCAACCATCGTGGCATTTCCACCTCAAGCCGAGGTAGCCGAGGGGACCTTACACTCCAAGTGAATGGGAGAAAAAGAAAGCATTGGAGGATGAAAAGAAGCGTCGGGCAAAGGTGGCACGCAAAGATGCTATCTTGGAGGATGAAGACTCTGATCCACCACGAAGGAGTAGGAGGATTGAGGGGTGTGATGTCTACGCACTTATATTCTTGTAGACAGTTGTTGGGCCTCCAAGTGCAGAGGTTTGTAGAACAGCAACAAGTTTCCCTTAAGTGGATCACCCAAGGTTTATCGAACTCAGGGAGGAAGTGGTCAAAGGTATTCCCTCTCAAGCAACCCTGCAATCAAAATACAAGAAGTCTCTTGTGTCCCCAACACACCTAATACACTTGTCAGGTGTATAGGTGCACTAGTTCGGCGAAGAGATAGTGAAATACAAGGGGTAACGGTGCTAGAAAAGAGCTTGACGGTGAGGTAAAGACTACAGCAAGCAAACATGCAACATATCTAGATGCAAACGGTGTTTCAATGTTTAGAAACAAGTCCTAGGGGTCATACTTTCACTAGTGAACACTCTCTCATATAAATATCCTCTCTTCATGATACTACTCTTAACTACTCTCCGGTTGGACACTCTAATCCATGGTAGGGCCTTCCCCAATCTAGATGACCCCACACTATCACCTTGAGCGCTAGATGGTTCCAACAAACACCACAATTTCATAGAGACATCCAACTCAAAATATAACTCATAACAAATATTCAATCTAGCCAAAGTGCCACACACGGTATGCACGCTGTCACTTTCACACACGTGGAGAAAAGCATAGATCTATTAAAGCACAAAGAGTATTTATGTAGACTCAAACCTAAGTGCCACCATGGCGTGCACGCTGTCACTTTCACACACATGGGGAGAGCTAGAGATCTATTGAAGCACTTGATTAGCAAGGTAGATCTACTTGATTACAAAGCTGAAAAGGATCGTATGGGCACCAAGAGGGGGGGTGAATAGGTGCTAACCAATTTTAATATACTTTTTCAATTTTAGGCTTGACACAAAGTAAATTCTCTAGATATGCAACTATGAGAATTTCCCTATATGTAACCCTAACTACTAAGCACGTAAAAGAGGAACGAGGAAACCGTAGTGGAGCACGCGGAGACACAGGGATTTTTTTTACCGCAGTTCCTTCCTTGTTAAGGGAAGTACATCTGCGTTGGAGGGGTGGGCGGTTCGAAGACCACCACGCCACAATAGGCCTCACCCTATTCTCCGATGGATCTCGCCACGAGAGGCCTGATCCACCTTCTCCACTATTGGATCCCTTCGAGGCGGGAACCGGTGCCTTTTACAACACTATCGGGGCACACACCCACAACCAAATTGGGGGCTCCCGGGATGACAACAAGCTGTCACAAAAACAAGGTTTATCAATATAAACAAAAACAAGGATCTAGATCTTTGCAAGAAATACTAGATCGGAGGTTCTCCAAATGAATGGAGAGGAGATGAAGCGCTTGATTGCTGATGATGAAGGTCGAGTTCTCCTCCTTCGATTCCCAAAGGGATGGGGCCTTTGGATGGATCTAGGTGGAGCACTCTTGTATAAACTTTTGAGATCTGATCTGTTCTTTTTCGAGATGAATCAAGAGTTCTGGCAGGAGGGGGATTGCTGGCTTAAATACCCCCTCCCCAGATCTGGCCGTTGCCCAACTTTGGGGGCGGATTATCCGCCCCCCACTTGGGGCGGATTATCCGCCCCCTGGGAAAATTCCGCCCCAAGGGCGGATTCTCCGGGGGAAACTCCGCCCCCTCTCTGGGGCTTGCGCCTTGGTGAAGCTTGGAGAAAATCTTGGGGGGCGGATAATCCGGCCCCCCTGAGGGGCGGATTATCCGGCGAGGCCGGAAAGTCCGGCCGAAACTCCGCCCCCTCTCTGGGGCTTGCGCCTTGGCGATGAGCAGGAGGGGCGGATTATCCGCCCCCCTGAGGGGCGGATTATCCGGCCGGGACGGAAAGTCCGGCCAAAATTCCGCCCCCCCTTCTGGGGCTTGCGCTTGCTTGGGCAGAGGGAGGGGCGGATTATCCGCCCCTGGTGGGGCCGGATTATCCGCCCCCAAAGGCAGAGTTCTGAGCTGCAACACTTCAACACACATTAAAAGATCCTTGGTATTGTTATCTAACACACAAAACACTAGGGATTAAGAAATGTTCTTTCAATCTCCCCCTTTTTGGTGTTAGATGACAATACTAGGATTTGCAATGAAACCGGCAAGTGCCACCTTAGATAATGAAAGACGCTCCCCCTAGATGTGTGCATATTTAAGATTTGCATTTGAATACAAATACACACACTAGGTAGAACACTACTTTAAGGTTTGGTGAAAGAAAGTCATACCACCGGAATAAATAGCCAAGGCATACATAGAAAATTCCATGAATCCATAAGTCATCAAATATGATCCATAATTCCAGAAATCCATGGGGTCCATGATAGATAAATCCAGAAGTCCATGAATACCAAACATAGTACCAAACTGTGGAGTACGACATAGGCTTACACAAACAACCACAAATAGCAAACAAGTTCACGCTAGAAAAAGGCACAAGCAAGCAAATAAAAACGACTAAAACCGAAGAGCTTGTGCCTGACCCTTGCAAATCCACGTGACCTACTAGAACTACTTCTCCCCCTTTGGCATCGAAACGCCAAAAAGGAAGAAGAGCGATGCTAACGCCCCTGGAGATCACTCCTCCTCATCCTCGTGTGTTTTCCATAAGAACAAGAGGTATGCAAGAAAATCCAACGAGACCCATGAAAAACCAACTCTTCTCGAGGAAGAGGGCGGTGGCCGAAGCCACCATGTTGGAGCGCATGGCATGACACCGCGAAGATGTATCTTGAGTTCAAAACCAATGGTCATCGATGACCCACATATCACAAAATGATATTAAGGGAAATGATTTTACTTGCTTTCGGCATGATGGGGGGAGGGTTGGCCCAATCAATTAGGACCACACTCCCCCTATGTCTATGCCCGCATCTAAACCAAATACATGAATAAGAGCAAGTGAGTGTGCAAGAATAGTCAAGCCAAGCTCCTTGAATCTATGATATTTAGCTCATTCCGCAAATAACAAAATCTTGCTTCATCGAGGGGCTTCGTGAAAATATCAGCAAGTTGGTTCTTCGTGCTCACAAAGGACAGAGCAATATCTCCACGAGCAACATGATCCCGAATAAAGTGGTTGCGAATCTCTATATGTTTTGTTCTTGTATGCTGCACAGGATTGTAAGCAATTTTGATAGCACTTTCATTGTCGCATAAAAGAGGCACTTTGTCACAATTGACACCATATTCCTTTAAAGTTTGCCTCATCCATAACAATTGAGTACAAGCACTTGCAGCAGCAACATATTCAGCTTCGGCGGTTGAGAGTGAAATACAATTATGTTTCTTTGATGACCAACACACTAGAGACCTGCCCAAGAATTGGCATGCACCAGAGGTTGATTTCCTATCATCTTTGTCACCAGCCCAATCTGAATCGGTGTAACCACACAGAGAGAAACTTGAACCCTTGGGATACCATAACCCAAAATTTGGGGAATGAACCAAATATCGGAAGATTCGCTTGACCGCCACTAAGTGGCTTTCTTTAGGAGCGGCTTGGTACCTTGCACACACTCCTACACTTAACACGATATCGGGCCTAGATGCGCAGAGGTAAAGGAGAGAGCCGATCATGGATCGGTATACCTTTTGATCCACATCTTTACCCTTGGGATTGAGCTCAAGATGACACTTTGTTTGCATTGGGGTAGCAACGCCATTGAGATCCGTCATCTTGAACCTTTTGAGCATGTCTTGGATGTATTTAGCTTGATTAATAAAGGTTCCCTCTCTAAGTTGTTTGATTTCAAATCCAAGAAAGAACCTGAGCTCACCCATCATGGACATCTCAAACCTGTCAGTCATAAGCTTTGAAAATTCATCGTTAAAAGCTTGGTTAGTAGAGCCAAAAATAATGTCATCTACATAGAGTTGGCATACAAAAGCTCCCCATTGACCTTATTAGTAAAAAGAGTGGGATCGATTTGCCCAACTTCGAATCCACGGTCTAGCAAAAGCTCTTTAAGGTGCTCATACCACGCACGTGGGGCTTGTTTAAGGCCATAGAGCGCCTTATCGAGTTTGTAGACATGGTTCGGAAATTTGGGGTCCTCAAACCCCGGGGGCTGATTGACGTATACTAACTCATGTAGAGGACCATTAAGGAAAGCGCTCTTAACATCCATTTGTTGTAATTTAAAATTATGATGAGCTGCATATGCAAGAAGGATACGGATGGACTCAAGGCGAGCCACAGGAGCGTAGGTCTCGTCAAAATCAATCCTTCTACTTGAGAGAATCCTTGAGCCACGAGTCGTTTATTCCTCACAACAATGCCATTTTCATTCTGTTTGTTCTTGAAGATCCACTTGGTGCCGATAACATTGCGGCAATCCTTTGGCTTTTCTACGAGCTTCCACACTTTGTTGCGTTCGAAGTTGTTTAATTCTTCATGCATTGCAACAACCCAATCGGGGTCTTCAAGAGCATCAAAAACCTTCTTTGGTTCAACCATGGAAATGTGAGCTTGATGATCACAGAAGCTAGCAAGCTCTCTTCGAGTGGATACCCTTCGTCGTAGATCACCAACTACCTTGTCAAGAGTGTGACCTCTTAGTTCAAGGTTGCGATCAGCACGAGCCTTGCGACGAGCCTCAATATCCTTATTGTTTCTTGAAGGAGTGGATTCAATTGTTGTATCCTTGTCTTGATTACTGCCTTGCCCTTGATCTTGGTCACCGGTACTGTCAGAAGATTGTTGCTGAACATTTTTTTCAGGCCCGGATAATCCGCCCCTTGGAGGGGCCGGACTATCCGGCCTGGGCGGTGAAGTACCAGAACCATCTTCCTGAGAAAGCCTGACTGGATTTGGAGACCCAGGGCCGGATAATCCGCCCTCGGTGGCCGGAGAATCCGGCCTGGGAGCTTCAGAGTTGTTGACTTCTCCTTCGGATCCTCTGGAACAAGTTGGAGTGCCAGGGGCAGATTGTCCGCCCCTTGGAGGGGGCGGATAGTCCGGCCTGGGACTACCAGCTTGTCCAGGGGACAGATGGTCTTCAGCAGATTGTGGTGTTGGTGCAGGATTTTCTCCAATAGTAGGAGCTTGTTGATCTTGTGAAGATGAGGGCTCCACTTGAGTGCAGCATTGTCCTTCCCGATCCGCCACAAGGGGTTCCTCAATGGGGCGGAAAAATCCCACGCCCATTCTTCTTATGGCATCTTGGGGTATTTCAACATCTGCATCACAAACATCAACTTGCCCTACAAAGGAGCCGTTATTTTCATCGAACTCCACACTACAAGATTCTACGACAATCCCAGTGAGCTTGTTGTAGACTCTATAAGTGTGGGATTCGGCACCGTAACCAACAAATATACCCTCTAAAGCCTTGGATTCAAATTTTGACAAACGGACACCTTTAATAAGAAAGAAACACTTACACCCGAATACCCTGAAGTATGAGATGTTGGGTTTGTTGCCGGTAAGTATTTCATATGGGGTCTTGTCCAAGATCTTCCGAAGGTAAAGCCGGTTTGATGAGTGACAAGCAGTGGATATGGCTTCAGCCCAAAAATTATAAGGAGACTTAAATTCAGCTAGCATAGATCTTGCCATATCCATCAAAGTCCGGTTCTTCCTCTCGGCTACACCATTTTGTTGAGGGGTGTACGCAGCGGAATATTGGTGTCTAATACCCTCTTCGCTAAGAAACTCGTTTAAAGTGTAGTTCTTGAATTCTGTGCCGTTGTCACTTCTAATTGCCAAGATGGGAACATTGTGTTGACGTTGAACTTCATTGGCAAAGTCGATGACAGTTTGTTGAGTCTCACTTTTCAGCTTGAAGAAATATACCCATGTATATCTTGAGTAATCATCGACGATGACCAAGCAGTATTTCTTCCCACCAAGACTTGCATGAGAAGGAGGTCCAACTAAATCCACATGGAGTAATTCCAAGATCCTCTTCGATGACACAATAGTCTTCCTCTTGTGGGGAGAATCATGCATTTTTCCTTCAACACAGGCCCTGCAAACACGATCTTTGGCAAAAGAGACATTGTCTTTTAGTCCAAGAATGTGGCCACCCTTTTGGAGACTTTGCAAAGTTCTCATGTTGACATGGGCTAAATGGCGATGCCATAGCCAGCCCACGTCGGCCTTTCCGAATAGACACATCGGACCCGAAGTGGTTTTCCCCGAGAAGTCCACCACATACAGGTCATTTTCGACGTATCCAACGAAAGCGACCTTTAGAGACTTGCTCCATAAGAGTACCACCAAATCATCATCGATAAAAACAGCAAAACCCATCTTGCCAAGGGCACGAACAGAAAGAAGATTATAGCCAAGGGTCTCAACAAGCATGACGTCCACGAGAGAGATATCGTGGGAAACCACAACCTTGCCAAGACCCAATACCTGAGATTTAGACTTATCACCATAGGAGACTGTGATATTATCAAGATTTGGACGCATCTCCGTGATGATCTCCTTGCTTCCGGTCATATGACTAGTGCAGCCACTATCCAGCACCCATTTCGACCCACCGGAAGCATAGCCCTGCAAGAAAATTACTTCTTGGTTTTAGGTACCCATTTTTCAATGGGTCCTTTCATGTTAGTAACAAGGGTCTTTGGAACCCAAATAGACCAAGCAATATATTCATCAAAAGGACCAACATAATAAGCATAAACATCGCCATAATCATCACAAAAGAGTTCATAATTCGGATTGTGAGACCCTGCAAAACCAATATTATTAGTCTTGTCTTTTGTGACAACCTTCTCAGCAGTGCTTGTCTTTAATTGCACATTCTTGGTCTTGTTCTTCTTGGTTTTCTTCTTCTTGGACTTGGTGACATACCCAAGTCCCTCTCTACCATGATTTGACCTTTGCTTGTCAAGGACTTCATCAAGCACACCTTTGTCCTTTGTAGTGATGTCCTTGATCACTCCTTTTTCCACATTAGCATTTTTCTTGTTACTATATGTTGAGTTGGACAAGCTAGGAGTATCATATACGGCCAATCGACTTTGAAGCTGATCATGTGACTCATTGAGGATAGAGAACTCGTTTTTCAACGCCTTGTGAGCATTGTCAAGTTTCTCCAATTCCTCGGAGAGTCTATCATGAGCAGCCCCAAAGTCAATCCTTTCCTTCTTTAACTTCTTTGCCTTGGTGACCGCATTGTCACGTTTCTTAACGAGTTTAGTCACAATTTCTTCATGTGACTCTTCCATAGACTCAAGCCTCTCTTCAAGAGAGACCCGAGCTTCTTCTTCTTCTTCAAGAGCATTTTTTAGGGATGCAATTTCCATTGCATCCTCCCTTTCAATTCTGCCCTTTTCTTCGAGGAGTGCTTCGTTTTGGGCCAACTGATCCATAAGAGCCTCAAAACGAACTTTGTGCTCACCTTGCAAGTTAGTATAGAAATAATCCAAGGCAATAATCTCTTATTTAACCTTAAGACTAGCAGGATCATCCATGTCTATCATAGCCTTGGGAAAGGAAGAGTTAGAAGAAGTTACCTCGGAGCTTCTTGCCATGAGACAAGTAGGATTCTTGTTGATGATGTTTTCGTTTGGAGAGTCGAAGAGTGATGTTGATGTAGATGTGGTGGCTATAGCAGCCACCTCTTGAGAGCTATCGTCCTCGTCCTCATCTTCACTCCCCGATGAATATTCTTCTTGAGCTACTAGAACAATCTTTGGTTGCTTCTTGAAAGGAGCATTTTTCTTTACAAACTGTTTCTTACGTGGAGCTTTTGATTTGTCCTTGAAAATGAGTCTTCCTCCATTATCCTCTCTACTTTGATATGGACACTCAGCTACGAAGTGCAACCGGTCACCACAATTAAAGCAAGTTCTCAGCTTGGGACCATTTTCTTTTCTTCCATAGGCTCCACTTTTGCGATCTAGTTCAGCTTTAGCCTTGGCTGGATCTTTCCAAAAGTTTCTTGCATAAAGAGCCAAGTATTGTCCGTGGATCCTTTTTATATCTTCGGGACAGTCCAGGCCTTCTACCGCATATTCATCATGATCAATCACACTAGTCTTCAAAGCCATGTTTACCCCCTTTTGCATCCCCATAGCTCGAGCACGAGCATCTTCGGCATTCTTGGCAGCCACTTTGAATGCGGCCATTTCTTGCATTACCTCATTGGATGACATGAGGTGATAATTATGCCTACCTTGGAGACTTTTCAAATCTTTGGGCTCAAATGGCATAAGAGCACTGACATACTTGCGCTTGATCCAAGCATCATCAACATAAGCCGCGCCGTGGTTTCTGAAGGTAGTAGCTATTGCCTTGAGCCTCCTATACATGTCCTCGTGGTCTTCTCCATCCAGCATATAAAATCCTTCAGCTTCATTGCTCAAGGCATCATATCTATTCCTTCTCATACTTTCATTTCCAATGAAGAGCTCGGTGAGAGCATCCCAAGCTTCTTTAGTTGTGCTAAGATGCTGAATGTGTGGCATGTCTTTATCTCCCACACCAAGCTGTATCATGTGTAGAGCCGTAGCATTGAGTTGGCTATCGACCACTTCTCTCCTTGTGAGATTGTTAGGATTTCCAACGTGAAGACCATTTTCGATGATCTTCCACAACTCTATGGAGGAACTGCACACATGAGATTTCATCAAAAATTGCCATTGAGAGAAAGTAGAAGCTGACAGTTTGTTGGATCACCCCTATTATGTATATGTGGGTGAGGAATAGGCGGATCAGGGGAATACACATGAGAAACCTCATTGTATCCATCCTTACCGCTATCCTTTTTCGAGGAGGACCTCTTACTTGTATCATCACCTACCACTTCGTTATCTTTGGAAACAGTTTTACCCGTTTCCTTGGATTGCGGAGTGGTATCCTCAGAGTTAGATGGAGGTGATGCTGCGGATGTGGAGAGACGCAATATCAATTGACGCATCTCTTCCATCTTAGCCTCCATAGAACTCACCAAGGTTGTTTCCAACGTCTTGAGATCGTTCATGGTGACTACCTCCGGAGCATCACTCCCATCTCCCTTGGAACCCATACTTCTCTTAGGCTGTTAAGCCCGAAATAAGAGCCGAGGCTCTGATACCAATTGAAAAGGATCGTATGGGCACCTAGAGGGGGGGTGAATAGGTGCTAACCAATTTTAATATACTTTTTCAATTTTAGGCTTGACACAAAGTAAATTCTCTAGATATGCAACTACGATAATTTCCCTATATGTAACCCTAACTACTAAGCACGTAAAAGAGGAACGAGGAAACCGTAGTGGAGCACGCGGAGACACAGGGATTTGTTTTACCGCAGTTCCTTCCTTGTTAAGGGAAGTACATCTGCGTTGGAGGGGTGGGCGGTTCGAAGACCACCACGCCACAATAGGCCTCACCCTATTCTCCGATGGATCTCGCCACGAGAGGCCTGATCCACCTTCTCCACTATTGGATCCCTTCGAGGCGGGAACCGGTGCCTTTTACAACACTATCGGGGCACACACCCACAACCAAATTGGGGGCTCCCGGGATGACAACAAGCTGTCACAAAAACAAGGTTTATCAATATAAACAAAAACAAGGATCTAGATCTTTGCAAGAAATACTAGATCGGAGGTTCTCCAAATGAATGGAGAGGAGATGAAGCGCTTGATTGCTGATGATGAAGGTCGAGTTCTCCTCCTTCGATTCCCAAAGGGATGGGGCCTTTGGATGGATCTAGGTGGAGCACTCTTGTATAAACTTTTGAGATCTGATCTGTTCTTTTTCGAGATGAATCAAGAGTTCTGGCAGGAGGGGGATTGCTGGCTTAAATACCCCCTCCCCAGATCTGGCCGTTGCCCAACTTTGGGGGCGGATTATCCGCCCCCCACTTGGGGCGGATTATCCGCCCCCTGGGAAAATTCCGCCCCAAGGGCGGATTCTCCGGGGGAAACTCCGCCCCCTCTCTGGGGCTTGCGCCTTGGTGAAGCTTGGAGAAAATCTTGGGGGGCGGATAATCCGGCCCCCCTGAGGGGCGGATTATCCGGCGAGGCCGGAAAGTCCGGCCGAAACTCCGCCCCCTCTCTGGGGCTTGCGCCTTGGCGATGAGCAGGAGGGGCGGATTATCCGCCCCCCTGAGGGGCGGATTATCCGGCCGGGACGGAAAGTCCGGCCAAAATTCCGCCCCCCCTTCTGGGGCTTGCGCTTGCTTGGGCAGAGGGAGGGGCGGATTATCCGCCCCTGGTGGGGCCGGATTATCCGCCCCCAAAGGCAGAGTTCTGAGCTGCAACACTTCAACACACATTAAAAGATCCTTGGTATTGTTATCTAACACACAAAACACTAGGGATTAAGAAATGTTCTTTCAATATCCCCCTTTTTGGTGTTAGATGACAATACTAGGATTTGCAATGAAACCGGCAAGTGCCACCTTAGATAATGAAAGACGCTCCCCCTAGATGTGTGCATATTTAAGATTTGCATTTGAATACAAATACACACACTAGGTAGAACACTACTTTAAGGTTTGGTGAAAGAAAGTCATACCACCGGAATAAATAGCCAAGGCATACATAGAAAATTCCATGAATCCATAAGTCATCAAATATGATCCATAATTCCAGAAATCCATGGGGTCCATGATAGATAAATCCAGAAGTCCATGAATACCAAACATAGTACCAAACTGTGGAGTACGACATAGGCTTACACAAACAACCACAAATAGCAAACAAGTTCACGCTAGAAAAAGGCACAAGCAAGCAAATAAAAACGACTAAAACCGAAGAGCTTGTGCCTGACCCTTGCAAATCCACGTGACCTACTAGAACTACTTCTCCCCCTTTGGCATCGAAACGCCAAAAAGGAAGAAGAGCGATGCTAACGCCCCTGGAGATCACTCCTCCTCATCCTCGTGTGTTTTCCATAAGAACAAGAGGTATGCAAGAAAATCCAACGAGACCCATGAAAAACCAACTCTTCTCGAGGAAGAGGGCGGTGGCCGAAGCCACCATTTTGGAGCGCATGGCATGACACCGCGAAGATGTATCTTGAGTTCAAAACCAATGGTCATCGATGACCCACATATCACAAAATGATATTAAGGGAAATGATTTTACTTGCTTTCGGCATGATGGGGGGAGGGTTGGCCCAATCAATTAGGACCACACTCCCCCTATGTCTATGCCAGCATCTAAACCAAATACATGAATAAGAGCAAGTGAGTGTGCAAGAATAGTCAAGCCAAGCTCCTTGAATCTATGATATTTAGCTCATTCCGCAAATAACAAAATCTTGCTTCATCGAGGGGCTTCGTGAAAATATCAGCAAGTTGGTTCTTCGTGCTCACAAAGGACAGAGCAATATCTCCACGAGCAACATGATCCCGAATAAAGTGGTTGCGAATCTCTATATGTTTTGTTCTTGTATGCTGCACAGGATTGTAAGCAATTTTGATAGCACTTTCATTGTCGCATAAAAGAGGCACTTTGTCACAATTGACACCATATTCCTTTAAAGTTTGCCTCATCCATAACAATTGAGTACAAGCACTTGCAGCAGCAACATATTCAGCTTCGGCGGTTGAGAGTGAAATACAATTATGTTTCTTTGATGACCAACACACTAGAGACCTGCCCAAGAATTGGCATGCACCAGAGGTTGATTTCCTATCATCTTTGTCACCAGCCCAATCTGAATCGGTGTAACCACACAGAGAGAAACTTGAACCCTTGGGATACCATAACCCAAAATTTGGGGAATGAACCAAATATCGGAAGATTCGCTTGACCGCCACTAAGTGGCTTTCTTTAGGAGCGGCTTGGTACCTTGCACACACTCCTACACTTAACACGATATCGGGCCTAGATGCGCAGAGGTAAAGGAGAGAGCCGATCATGGATCGGTATACCTTTTGATCCACATCTTTACCCTTGGGATTGAGCTCAAGATGACACTTTGTTTGCATTGGGGTAGCAACGCCATTGAGATCCGTCATCTTGAACCTTTTGAGCATGTCTTGGATGTATTTAGCTTGATTAATAAAGGTTCCCTCTCTAAGTTGTTTGATTTCAAATCCAAGAAAGAACCTGAGCTCACCCATCATGGACATCTCAAACCTGTCAGTCATAAGCTTTGAAAATTCATCGTTAAAAGCTTGGTTAGTAGAGCCAAAAATAATGTCATCTACATAGAGTTGGCATACAAAAAGCTCCCCATTGACCTTATTAGTAAAAAGAGTGGGATCGATTTGCCCAACTTCGAATCCACGGTCTAGCAAAAGCTCTTTAAGGTGCTCATACCACGCACGTGGGGCTTGTTTAAGGCCATAGAGCGCCTTATCGAGTTTGTAGACATGGTTCGGAAATTTGGGGTCCTCAAACCCCGGGGGCTGATTGACGTATACTAACTCATGTAGAGGACCATTAAGGAAAGCGCTCTTAACATCCATTTGTTGTAATTTAAAATTATGATGAGCTGCATATGCAAGAAGGATACGGATGGACTCAAGGCGAGCCACAGGAGCGTAGGTCTCGTCAAAATCAATCCTTCTACTTGAGAGAATCCTTGAGCCACGAGTCGTTTATTCCTCACAACAATGCCATTTTCATTCTGTTTGTTCTTGAAGATCCACTTGGTGCCGATAACATTGCGGCAATCCTTTGGCTTTTCTACGAGCTTCCACACTTTGTTGCGTTCGAAGTTGTTTAATTCTTCATGCATTGCAACAACCCAATCGGGGTCTTCAAGAGCATCAAAAACCTTCTTTGGTTCAACCATGGAAATGTGAGCTTGATGATCACAGAAGCTAGCAAGCTCTCTTCGAGTGGATACCCTTCGTCGTAGATCACCAACTACCTTGTCAAGAGTGTGACCTCTTAGTTCAAGGTTGCGATCAGCACGAGCCTTGCGACGAGCCTCAATATCCTTATTGTTTCTTGAAGGAGTGGATTCAATTGTTGTATCCTTGTCTTGATTACTGCCTTGCCCTTGATCTTGGTCACCGGTACTGTCAGAAGATTGTTGCTGAACATTTTTTTCAGGCCCGGATAATCCGCCCCTTGGAGGGGCCGGACTATCCGGCCTGGGCGGTGAAGTACCAGAACCATCTTCCTGAGAAAGCCTGACTGGATTTGGAGACCCAGGGCCGGATAATCCGCCCTCGGTGGCCGGAGAATCCGGCCTGGGAGCTTCAGAGTTGTTGACTTCTCCTTCGGATCCTCTGGAACAAGTTGGAGTGCCAGGGGCAGATTGTCCGCCCCTTGGAGGGGGCGGATAGTCCGGCCTGGGACTACCAGCTTGTCCAGGGGACAGATGGTCTTCAGCAGATTGTGGTGTTGGTGCAGGATTTTCTCCAATAGTAGGAGCTTGTTGATCTTGTGAAGATGAGGGCTCCACTTGAGTGCAGCATTGTCCTTCCCGATCCGCCACAAGGGGTTCCTCAATGGGGCGGAAAAATCCCACGCCCATTCTTCTTATGGCATCTTGGGGTATTTCAACATCTGCATCACAAACATCAACTTGCCCTACAAAGGAGCCGTTATTTTCATCGAACTCCACACTACAAGATTCTACGACAATCCCAGTGAGCTTGTTGTAGACTCTATAAGTGTGGGATTCGGCACCGTAACCAACAAATATACCCTCTAAAGCCTTGGATTCAAATTTTGACAAACGGACACCTTTAATAAGAAAGAAACACTTACACCCGAATACCCTGAAGTATGAGATGTTGGGTTTGTTGCCGGTAAGTATTTCATATGGGGTCTTGTCCAAGATCTTCCGAAGGTAAAGCCGGTTTGATGAGTGACAAGCAGTGGATATGGCTTCAGCCCAAAAATTATAAGGAGACTTAAATTCAGCTAGCATAGATCTTGCCATATCCATCAAAGTCCGGTTCTTCCTCTCGGCTACACCATTTTGTTGAGGGGTGTACGCAGCGGAATATTGGTGTCTAATACCCTCTTCGCTAAGAAACTCGTTTAAAGTGTAGTTCTTGAATTCTGTGCCGTTGTCACTTCTAATTGCCAAGATGGGAACATTGTGTTGACGTTGAACTTCATTGGCAAAGTCGATGACAGTTTGTTGAGTCTCACTTTTCAGCTTGAAGAAATATACCCATGTATATCTTGAGTAATCATCGACGATGACCAAGCAGTATTTCTTCCCACCAAGACTTGCATGAGAAGGAGGTCCAACTAAATCCACATGGAGTAATTCCAAGATCCTCTTCGATGACACAATAGTCTTCCTCTTGTGGGGAGAATCATGCATTTTTCCTTCAACACAGGCCCTGCAAACACGATCTTTGGCAAAAGAGACATTGTCTTTTAGTCCAAGAATGTGGCCACCCTTTTGGAGACTTTGCAAAGTTCTCATGTTGACATGGGCTAAATGGCGATGCCATAGCCAGCCCACGTCGGCCTTTCCGAATAGACACATCGGACCCGAAGTGGTTTTCCCCGAGAAGTCCACCACATACAGGTCATTTTCGACGTATCCAACGAAAGCGACCTTTAGAGACTTGCTCCATAAGAGTACCACCAAATCATCATCGATAAAAACAGCAAAACCCATCTTGCCAAGGGCACGAACAGAAAGAAGATTATAGCCAAGGGTCTCAACAAGCATGACGTCCACGAGAGAGATATCGTGGGAAACCACAACCTTGCCAAGACCCAATACCTGAGATTTAGACTTATCACCATAGGAGACTGTGATATTATCAAGATTTGGACGCATCTCCGTGATGATCTCCTTGCTTCCGGTCATATGACTAGTGCAGCCACTATCCAGCACCCATTTCGACCCACCGGAAGCATAGCCCTGCAAGAAAATTACTTCTTGGTTTTAGGTACCCATTTTTCAATGGGTCCTTTCATGTTAGTAACAAGGGTCTTTGGAACCCAAATAGACCAAGCAATATATTCATCAAAAGGACCAACATAATAAGCATAAACATCGCCATAATCATCACAAAAGAGTTCATAATTCGGATTGTGAGACCCTGCAAAACCAATATTATTAGTCTTGTCTTTTGTGACAACCTTCTCAGCAGTGCTTGTCTTTAATTGCACATTCTTGGTCTTGTTCTTCTTGGTTTTCTTCTTCTTGGACTTGGTGACATACCCAAGTCCCTCTCTACCATGATTTGACCTTTGCTTGTCAAGGACTTCATCAAGCACACCTTTGTCCTTTGTAGTGATGTCCTTGATCACTCCTTTTTCCACATTAGCATTTTTCTTGTTACTATATGTTGAGTTGGACAAGCTAGGAGTATCATATACGGCCAATCGACTTTGAAGCTGATCATGTGACTCATTGAGGATAGAGAACTCGTTTTTCAACGCCTTGTGAGCATTGTCAAGTTTCTCCAATTCCTCGGAGAGTCTATCATGAGCAGCCCCAAAGTCAATCCTTTCCTTCTTTAACTTCTTTGCCTTGGTGACCGCATTGTCACGTTCCTTAACGAGTTTAGTCACAATTTCTTCATGTGACTCTTCCATAGACTCAAGCCTCTCTTCAAGAGAGACCCGAGCTTCTTCTTCTTCTTCAAGAGCATTTTTTAGGGATGCAATTTCCATTGCATCCTCCCTTTCAATTCTGCCCTTTTCTTCGAGGAGTGCTTCGTTTTGGGCCAACTGATCCATAAGAGCCTCAAAACGAACTTTGTGCTCACCTTGCAAGTTAGTATAGAAATAATCCAAGGCAATAATCTCTTATTTAACCTTAAGACTAGCAGGATCATCCATGTCTATCATAGCCTTGGGAAAGGAAGAGTTAGAAGAAGTTACCTCGGAGCTTCTTGCCATGAGACAAGTAGGATTCTTGTTGATGATGTTTTCGTTTGGAGAGTCGAAGAGTGATGTTGATGTAGATGTGGTGGCTATAGCAGCCACCTCTTGAGAGCTATCGTCCTCGTCCTCATCTTCACTCCCCGATGAATATTCTTCTTGAGCTACTAGAACAATCTTTGGTTGCTTCTTGAAAGGAGCATTTTTCTTTACAAACTGTTTCTTACGTGGAGCTTTTGATTTGTCCTTGAAAATGAGTCTTCCTCCATTATCCTCTCTACTTTGATATGGACACTCAGCTACGAAGTGCAACCGGTCACCACAATTAAAGCAAGTTCTCAGCTTGGGACCATTTTCTTTTCTTCCATAGGCTCCACTTTTGCGATCTAGTTCAGCTTTAGCCTTGGCTGGATCTTTCCAAAAGTTTCTTGCATAAAGAGCCAAGTATTGTCCGTGGATCCTTTTTATATCTTCGGGACAGTCCAGGCCTTCTACCGCATATTCATCATGATCAATCACACTAGTCTTCAAAGCCATGTTTACCCCCTTTTGCATCCCCATAGCTCGAGCACGAGCATCTTCGGCATTCTTGGCAGCCACTTTGAATGCGGCCATTTCTTGCATTACCTCATTGGATGACATGAGGTGATAATTATGCCTACCTTGGAGACTTTTCAAATCTTTGGGCTCAAATGGCATAAGAGCACTGACATACTTGCGCTTGATCCAAGCATCATCAACATAAGCCGCGCCGTGGTTTCTGAAGGTAGTAGCTATTGCCTTGAGCCTCCTATACATGTCCTCGTGGTCTTCTCCATCCAGCATATAAAATCCTTCAGCTTCATTGCTCAAGGCATCATATCTATTCCTTCTCATACTTTCATTTCCAATGAAGAGCTCGGTGAGAGCATCCCAAGCTTCTTTAGTTGTGCTAAGATGCTGAATGTGTGGCATGTCTTTATCTCCCACACCAAGCTGTATCATGTGTAGAGCCGTAGCATTGAGTTGGCTATCGACCACTTCTCTCCTTGTGAGATTGTTAGGATTTCCAACGTGAAGACCATTTTCGATGATCTTCCACAACTCTATGGAGGAACTGCACACATGAGATTTCATCAAAAATTGCCATTGAGAGAAAGTAGAAGCTGACAGTTTGTTGGATCACCCCTATTATGTATATGTGGGTGAGGAATAGGCGGATCAGGGGAATACACATGAGAAACCTCATTGTATCCATCCTTACCGCTATCCTTTTTCGAGGAGGACCTCTTACTTGTATCATCACCTACCACTTCGTTATCTTTGGAAACAGTTTTACCCGTTTCCTTGGATTGCGGAGTGGTATCCTCAGAGTTAGATGGAGGTGATGCTGCGGATGTGGAGAGACGCAATATCAATTGACGCATCTCTTCCATCTTAGCCTCCATAGAACTCACCAAGGTTGTTTCCAACGTCTTGAGATCGTTCATGGTGACTACCTCCGGAGCATCACTCCCATCTCCCTTGGAACCCATACTTCTCTTAGGCTGTTAAGCCCGAAATAAGAGCCGAGGCTCTGATACCAATTGAAAAGGATCGTATGGGCACCTAGAGGGGGGGTGAATAGGTGCTAACCAATTTTAATATACTTTTTCAATTTTAGGCTTGACACAAAGTAAATTCTCTAGATATGCAACTACGATAATTTCCCTATATGTAACCCTAACTACTAAGCACGTAAAAGAGGAACGAGGAAACCGTAGTGGAGCACGCGGAGACACAGGGATTTGTTTTACCGCAGTTCCTTCCTTGTTAAGGGAAGTACATCTGCGTTGGAGGGGTGGGCGGTTCGAAGACCACCACGCCACAATAGGCCTCACCCTATTCTCCGATGGATCTCGCCACGAGAGGCCTGATCCACCTTCTCCACTATTGGATCCCTTCGAGGCGGGAACCGGTGCCTTTTACAACACTATCGGGGCACACACCCACAACCAAATTGGGGGCTCCCGGGATGACAACAAGCTGTCACAAAAACAAGGTTTATCAATATAAACAAAAACAAGGATCTAGATCTTTGCAAGAAATACTAGATCGGAGGTTCTCCAAATGAATGGAGAGGAGATGAAGCGCTTGATTGCTGATGATGAAGGTCGAGTTCTCCTCCTTCGATTCCCAAAGGGATGGGGCCTTTGGATGGATCTAGGTGGAGCACTCTTGTATAAACTTTTGAGATCTGATCTGTTCTTTTTCGAGATGAATCAAGAGTTCTGGCAGGAGGGGGATTGCTGGCTTAAATACCCCCTCCCCAGATCTGGCCGTTGCCCAACTTTGGGGGCGGATTATCCGCCCCCCACTTGGGGCGGATTATCCGCCCCCTGGGAAAATTCCGCCCCAAGGGCGGATTCTCCGGGGGAAACTCCGCCCCCTCTCTGGGGCTTGCGCCTTGGTGAAGCTTGGAGAAAATCTTGGGGGGCGGATAATCCGGCCCCCCTGAGGGGCGGATTATCCGACGAGGCCGGAAAGTCCGGCCGAAACTCCGCCCCCTCTCTGGGGCTTGCGCCTTGGCGATGAGCAGGAGGGGCGGATTATCCGGCCGGGACGGAAAGTCCGGCCAAAATTCCGCCCCCCCCCCTTCTGGGGCTTGCGCTTGCTTGGGCAGAGGGAGGGGCGGATTATCCGCCCCTGGTGGGGCCGGATTATCCGCCCCCAAAGGCAGAGTTCTGAGCTGCAACACTTCAACACACATTAAAAGATCCTTGGTATTGTTATCTAACACACAAAACACTAGGGATTAAGAAATGTTCTTTCAAAAGCTCATGACCATAACAAGATCAAGCATAGAGAGAGAGAGAGATGAACACATAGCTACCGGTAGAGCCCTTAGCCTCGAGGAAGAACTACTCCCTCCTCATCATGGGAATCAGCAACGGTGATGGAGATGGTGGTGGAGATCGATGGAGATGGCTCCGGGGGCACTTCCCCGTCCCGGCAGGGTGCCAGAACAGAGACTTTCTGTCCCCCGAATCTCCCCTTCGGTGGCGGCGGCGCTACAGAGGTTTTTGTGGATTTCTTCTAGATTGTTTTACGGTTTTCTCATCGGGGGATCTTATAGGCGAAGGGGAAGTCGAGGAGGTGGCCAAGGGGCCCACACCCCCTGTGGGCGTGCCCTAGGGGGCCCGTACCCACCTAGGGTGTGGCCACCCTGGTTTCCTCCTCCGTCTCGTCTTCGATTTTCTGTACCGCTTTCGGCAAACTATGAACTTTGGCTTTTGTCCCGTCCAATTCCGAGAATATTTCTTCACTAGCTTTTCTGAAACCAAAAACAACAAAAAACAGGCAACTGGCACTGTGGCAACTTGTTAATAGGTTAGTACCAGAAAAGGTATAAAAAGCACCTCAAAGTGTGTACAAAGCAAAGCAAAGTAGATACTAAACAAGCATGGAACATCAAAAATTATAGATACATTTCTGACGTATCAGGGCGTAGAAATAAGACCGAGGATCGGGCGGAAAAAAGGGAAAAAGGGGAGAAAGTGACTGCTTCCTAATGTTGTCTTAAATAATTTATATTGTCTTGTTAGTGCCCTCGCGAACTTGAACTAGAACTAGAATTTGATGTGTTGGTATGGTCGTGTTTGGTGTCATTATTATATTTTGGTCGTATTTGGTGAAGTTGAAATTATGTTATTGCTATGGTATTGTTTGGTTTCTTGTTTGTGTTGAATCATATTGTTAAATGCTATCCAAAAATAGCATCACTACTTTTATAGATTTTTTTAGCATGGCGTTTTCGGCAAGGGCGCCATGTTGTTGACCATGGCATTTTTCGCCAAGGCTCCATGCCACTAACCTTTGACGCTTTTGGCCAAGGCGCCACAAAAAGGACTTATAAAAATGTTGGGGTCGATTTACCGGCCTCGTGCACCAGGTTAGTGAAGGAGATATGCCCTAGAGACAAATAATAAAGTGTTTTTATTTGATGTATCTCTTGTATGTTCATAATACATTTCTTACCGTGCTATAATTGTATTAATACGAAACATTAATACACGTGTGGTATTTAAACAAACCATATCTCTAGTTAGCTCTAGTAAACTAGCTCATTGGACAAGTGATGATCTTATGGTTTCGAGATCATGGTGATAGTGCCGATTGACAATGAGGTCACATTGTTGGTGAATAATATGATAGAAAACACCAAACATTAATCTCAATGAGATATAGTTACTTAACATTAATCATTGATGATAACACATAAACATCGGGACATAAATACTTCGACTGTGAGATAATGCATAATCACCGTTTTAGAAAGAGACTATGATGATATCAAGTATTAAGTCGTGAAAGGGTGATCATAAAGGTATCATTGGGTTTACCAAAGAGACGGATTGAGGATTTTTTATCAAGACCAGGATTTGTCAATCCAAGTAATAGATAGATACATGTGGCCAACTCGGTAACGTTGCATTAACTAAGCTTGCAAGCGTATGGCTAGGTCATGGAATGCAACGACACGGTTACGAGTAAACGAGATCATTGGAAATGAGATCGAACACGAGTATGGAGATAATTGAGATCAAATCTCGGATGACCTAGGTATCATATGGCAAAGGGAATAGGACTACGCAGTTAAAGGTTCAAGCGATGAGATTCGTGAATGCACGGGTGGTCATTATGGACATCCAGGTCCCCCTGATGATCATTGATGCAAGAGGGTTCTAGGTCATGTTTGGAGCATCTCTGAGCCGAAGGGTGTCACACTTAAGGATGGGGACGCTTTGGGATCGAACCGACACCGCGGGAGAAATGAGAGAGAGAGAGAGAGAGAGAGAGAGAGAGAGAGAGCAGAAGGTGTTCCAGAGTATGGGATATAATAGTATATGTGTTTTATATATACACTGGTTGAATTAATATTAAAACATACTTTTTTGTAGCCTTTTCTTATTGGGCCATTCCCTGGAGGGAAGGGCCCATAGGGATAGGAGCCATAGGATAAGAGGAGGGGGCCCGTCCGGCCAAAACCCTAGGGTCCCCCCCCCCCTGCATGGGGAGCCTAGGGCCAGCGGCGGTGGCTTGGGGGGTCCCACCCCCCTTGGCCCTAGAGATTGCCCCTTTCCCCACCTCCTATAAATAGAGGAGCCCCATCCCCTCTATTTGCACAACAATCTCTCCTCTCTCCCTCTATTCCCTATAGATCTATCCACCTAGATTGGATATAGCTCTTTGGGACTAGATCTCCACCTCCACACTACCATCATGCGCCGGACGGTCTGGCTTCCATCTTCTTCCACTGCTCGGCTAGATCGGAGCCCGGGAGACGTCCCTACACCGGACGTGTGTAGAGATTCGGAGGCGCAACACTTGGGGCGCTTGTCTTCATCGCTATACACCTTCCTACGTAAGGCATGCCATGGTCTTCAAGGGTATGAACTCCGTCATCCCTCTCCATTACCTATGTCTATATAGAATAGATCTTGGTTGTCGTGTTCGCGTATCTAGAAAATTTTGGTTTCCTGCTGCGAACCCCGATAGTTAGAGGCCGAGGGCTCCATGCCCGGATGATAAAGTTTATGATGCATAAGATGAAGTGGGGATCCTCTCGATCCCCTCCGGCCTACACCTGCACTGCCCTAGGAAGCGCGTCGGGGCTCTAGTGAATCATGCTTGTGCGCAGCCTACAATCTTTGTAGATTTTGGGAATTTTTGGAGAGCAGCTAGGATAGGCACTAACGTAGGTAATTGCTAGTCGCCGCACACGAAATAGGGGGCCAGAACCATGAGTTGCTTAGGGCGCCTCTGATTAGGGTGTTTTGTTACATATGGGTGAGGTTCCGAACTACTTTTATTTATCTTTAACAGTTATTTGACTCCTTCTAAATGTGTTTAAATCTGACAAATCAAAAAAGCATTCCTAACTTACATGAACTTGACTGGAAAAATATCATACTCACGCCGTATCCAAATAGGTGTCGTATAAACTTAGTTAAAAACTTAACAATTTCTAAGTTTAATCGAACAAATTGATAGAAATATAAATACTTACAGTAATGAATAAGTAAATAATGAAAATATATCTGTCACATCCCAAAATTCTCCTAATTTTGGAATGTGAAATAAATAAATAAATTTGATTGATTGTTTGACTATGTTGAAAATTCTCAAAGAGAAGAAACTTTTTGAATAGAAAATCCTCTCAGCCTTAAATTCAAAATCTTATATTCTTTTGTTATGACCTAAATAGCCATATAGGCAAAAGGGCATGGATTGATTATGGATTGTAGAATTGGTGTGCAAGATTTAAAAATGAAAATCATGAAGCATTCATAAGCATTTTATTACATCCATGCAAAGATCTCACAAACTGAATCCAAATCCTGGTATCTAAATCCTATAGTTGATTTGCCCAAATATTCCTAAAGGAATTAAATTGAATTTATAAAACCCACTATTGCTAAGGCATAAATTATTGATAATTATAGCCTAAAGAGATCCAATTAATGCTACAAAATTTTAGAAACAAAATTGAGCTCATTTGGAGCTAGTATGGAAAAGTTATGGAATAAATACAAACAAATAAAGATATAAATAAAATGGAATATACAAGGATTTATAAATCTACTACTTCTAAACTAGTAAAAAGATTACAAATTTGATCCTATAATGATCTATTCGATTTTAGAAAAATTTAGAAACAAGAATCATATCATTTGGAGTTCGTATGCAAAAGATATGAGGAAAACAAGTAAAAAAACTAAACGGGCCGGCCCACCCGGTCCGACCGGACCGAGCCAGCCGGCTGGACACGTACAGGATCGATCGGTGGAGTGCTTTAAAATCCGTGCGAATCAGTTTTTCTCCAACCTATAACTTTTTATCTACAACTCTGAATCGACTTCCGTTTGTTTCTACTTGTTCCCTACTCCAATACCTATCTCTACAATATTCTAAATCTCCATATAATCTCGTGGAGCCACAGCTGTACGAGTTTCCCTTCTCGAAATCCCGAATCTACACATGCCCGAATCTTATTTCGCTTTTTAACCCATCTAGACTTCGTCGTTTGCCTTCGGTCAAAAAACGAAAGTTGTAGGAATCGTCGTAATCTTTCAATCCCGACAAACCTCACCTCCTTTCATCCACCAGAGCCGGAGAATTTCGTATCGCAATATTTCAGATCTTACGGTGTAAATCCAAGATGTACTCGCGCTCGTTTATTCAAATTCAAATTCCTTTGGTGATAAGGTAGGAATAATGATTCCCCACAACTTTCATGTTTTAAGTTTTTCAATTTGATCTACGGATTTGTCTCTCTAACACAGATCTGTTTCTTGTCTATTCTGAGCCAAAATCGGGTCAATCTCTTCTTCTAGCCACCGGATCCTATCCAGACGGTCGAGATCCAATCAAACCGGTGCGTGTCATGTCGTCAACCCGGTCAGCTTCCTCATCAACGTCACGTCAACGTCAGGTCAACATCTAGTCCCAGTCAGCATGCAAAGTCAATCTGTCCAGTCAGCGGAATATTCACTGGAATATTCCGTTCGAATTTAAAATTGCATATTATAGATCTAACTTGTAAAATTCATTAGAAATTCATACCATGTCCAAAAATTGCGTATAATATATCAAATTGAAGATAATTTTATGTAGAATCATCTTATCATAATAGATCCAAATTTTGCTGTACGTGGTTACTGCAGTAATTTAATTAGTTTTAATGGTCTTTTAGGTTAATAAATTCATAAGAAATTATCTGTAACTCCGAAAAATATGAATAATATATCAAATTGAAGCTACTGTAATGTACTTTAGTAAAATCTGGTTGGACCTAGCATTTGCAGATTATTTAACCCGTAGAAATTTAATTAGTTTTAATGGCTTTATAAATCATTAAATTCATAGTAAATTAATTGCTTGTCACAAAAATATAAATGATATACTGATGGAAAGCTGGTTCCCTGTAGATCATCAATATGCAATTATTTCAGCATTTTACTGTAAGGTTTTTCCGTGAAGATTTAAATGGTTTAATGGCTTATTTAGAGTACTAAATTCATAAGAAAATAAATATTATTCTGAAAATTACAAATAATATGTACCTGGATTCACAATTCCGTGGAGATTACAGATATAATTTTAGTTTGATTTTTAGACAACAAAAACTATATGAATCATTTAAAACCATTAAACCCTATTTAAACCATACAAAAAGATTTATAACTTCGATTAGGGTGAACCCAATGCCTACTGGTTCGTATTAACGTCCTCTATCCAGTAAACCTAAGAAACAAATTTAATTCTACAGTTAGAATAGTCGTTACAACAGAACTATTAAAAACCCTATATTAGCAAGTAATTATTAATAACAAGTACTCCATTGCATTATTTGGTCTCTTGCATGCATCATATACTCCAGTATTGTGTAGAGAACTAAAGTAACAACCATTGTGACTTATTAAATTGTCATGCATGCATTTGTTGCATTTGTTTGATCTCTATGTGCTATTGTTTATGTTGTATGCAATTGTTTGATCGATAGATTGCGAGGAGTGCAACATGTGTTATTGCAACTACTATGATTGCAAGTATTGTGGTTATGACGAAAGCAACCATTATATCTATGAGAATTGTGAGGATTATCTAATCGAATACATCTACAACAAAGGCAAGTGGTGCTATCTTGGTCATAAATGTCCTATTGTTTTCCTATGCATTGCAGATGTTTTTGTAGAATTGCATCTGTAGGAATTGATGTGTATATGCTATGTTATATCCCATATTATTCCCTAGCATTCCTTGTTTATGAGCCATCGTATTGGTAGATTGCTTAGCTATGCTATTTAGACGAGGAAGGGAATCACATCATGAAAATTTATATGTTTTGAAAGGCTTATGTTTTGCTAAATGACAAACCAATATGTTTTAATGAACCACCTGGGCGGAATGGCATTGATTGGGTCATCGAGTGTATTTATGGTGGGGAATGCCGCCCAGGACACTGAGAAATGATTGGTTTCTTTGTTTGGAAGCTTTCGTGTGCAACCATGTGCCAATAATGGAATGGGCGGTTGGTTGAACTCAGTAGGTTGTGGTAACTCGAACCCGCGTATCCAGAGATGTAGATAGTGTAGGTTGGACCGGTGCGCGTCGGGATTGGGGATCTACTTCCCGAACGGTTCCTTCTTGGACTTCTCCCTATCATCACCCAATATGAGAGTGGTGGTACGAGCTGGGCTGGCCAAGTCACATGGGTAAAGTGTACTAACCCCTGCAGGGTGTATAAACTAATCGATTAGCCGTGTCCCCGGTTATGGACAATTTGAGCGACCTGATACTGATGCTATGATATTTCTCACTCATCCTTATTTCTTAATTACTTAAAACTTGTTAGGTGAGCATAATTGGGTAGGAGCACCTGGGAGTGAACCAGAGTGTCCTATTTATCGTATTAGAAAACTACTTTGTTACAAATGTTAGGATAAAACTGTTGCTTTATGCAAATGAGCCTGAACTCCACTTGGCCAAATAAGCATGTAGTTGATAGATCTATTGTTAACCACTTTAGCCTACTTGTCATACATTCAATGTATTGACCATTCGTGGCTGCAACGTTTCATGTTGCAGGTTATATCGTATCTGAGTGATCGTTCATAGGTCGCGAGACTCCACTCAACAATTGTTCGCCTGTGGCACATTTGAAGGATGGAGATCTACCTTGTATTCGTTTCCGCTGTGTACTTGAATAAATAATGTAAATTCTGGATCATATTCGTCGTATTTATGATGCACAGTTATATTTGGTATCATTTTGTACTATGTGCCAGTGAACCGATCCAGGGATTGGCACTATACACATGAACTCAGCCTTATCAGGCGAGGGTGTTACAATATTTTATGATGGATTTATTAATATTGATATGATATTATAGATCTTTATATATTTAATTATAATACTCTGTCAAACTTAGAAAACATTGACCATTGAACTAAGTTTATACGCCTCTTATTTGGGGATGGAGGGAGTACATACTTGACAAGACAACTACACACCATTATGACTGTGTTATTCGAAATCCGAACAATCAGGCATATATATATATATATATATATATATATATATATATATATATATATATATTCCGAGACTAGAGTCCATCCAATGTCTAACCAATGAAAAGAACAGCGCGCTATTTTTTTGGTGTGGCCCTTCTCTATAGTCATATATGCTATAGCGTGCTAATAACATGCTATTTTGGAAAATAGCATTTTGAAAATAGCCCGAAAATAAAGGATCTTAGCAAGAACCAGGGATACAGTGGAGCATATAGATGTTTTAGCGCGATCAGTTATGTTTAACAATCAAGATTTGCATCATATGTTTGTTTACTCCACACTCCTCCCATCTCATATATATATAAGCGAAATATAAGGTAATAGACGTGATTCCAATATTAACCATAAATGGTCTAAATCAGATATAAATGCTCAAGATATGGTTTGATTGCACCAAATGTCGATTGCCTAACACAAACTGATGTTATGAACGTACTTCAGCACAGTGTTTCAGACTTCAGAGTTCCAGTGTTCAAACTGAAGTGATTTTTAGTGTTGGCCAAGGCAACATTTTTGAATTGCCATGGTGCAAGTCTAGAATCAGCGTCAGTCTTGCCCGTCTGCGCCGTGAGCGTTGATGACCTGATACTGTGTTAATTTCTTCCTAAAGATGGTGCATTTGTGGCAGCCTAGGCACATTCTTTTCTATTTATGCAGTTTATTTGGAATAATACCTAATGACCGCCTGAATCGTTGTGAAAAGAAATCGGGACAGTCCTATAACTCTTGATAAAAAAAATAATGTATATGTATTGCAATGAGAGGACTATACATCAATCTTAGAAATTTCCTTCAGATTTTTTCAGTTCGGTCCTCTCCTTTGTTTCCAAGTTTGTTACAGTCCAAGCTTTCTCTTGCCATAACGTTGTTACTTTCAGAAAAACATCATAGTTTGGCACAGACAATGAACCATAAAAATAGCAAGAGAACAAGATTTCAGTGATTTGTCTGCAACTTTTCTAATTACCTCATATATAGGCCTATGCTGTCTGGGTGTCATTTGGCTACAGACTTCAGCCTAATCGTTAACAACATAGACATTTAAGCCCTCGTATAATAACTTTTGAGAGACTTAAAACAGTAATGATTGTTTGATAGCCTATGCAAGCTACTCTACCGGTCAATCTTTATAGTATGAAATCTCACGTGACATTGGTACCCTAGGGAAGTGTTGTGCACAGAGGTTGCGGCTCCAGCACATCAACGATCAAGCAAGGTGATTTGTGCTTCTGTCTGTCTCTCTCATGCATGATGACTGTAACGCCATACATGTCTCATGAACTAGAAATATATGATAGGAAATTGAAACAACTATCTAGGGAGAATTCCTCATTAGAAGGTGAACGGTGGACAAGGAGGAAATTTTTCCAAGAAGGCTATTCATGTGTTATGTGCAAAGATGGGTAGGGTTGAAAACAGAAAATTTCGTCTGTTTCTGCACAAAATGGAAATAGAGAGCAAAACATCTGGAAATTAGGGATCTTTTTTTCTACCACTACTATCCCTTTGCAAAAGCTTGCTGGTAATATATGTGGAAAACATCTTGAACCACTTGAACAGCATTTCATGTTTCAAACTATATATTTGAATAAACCTTTCTTCATGGAATTGATCATTCTTGGTGCCTGGGCTATATGGAAGACAAGGAATTCTTTCTTATTTCAAGGTGTTTGGCCAAACATGTGCATATTAATTTTTACAACCACGGCAACTTTCAAGGAAGAGATTTGGTGGCTTAAGTTCAGGTCAACTAGGAAAAACTAAACTATTTTTGCAACTTGGGTTGGTAGCTTCATTTGATTTTTCTTCTCTTTCTTTCTAATGCACAAATATCATGTACATATTGCATCTTAATATCCAAAATATATAAAAGATAAAGCACAGTCCTACTGTTTTCTGTAAGAAAAAACCATGGGGGATGTGTGACACTTATACATAGAGTTCTCTTCCATCCACTATTTAAGAAAAAGCTGACCAATTTCTACGGACCATAAGAATAAGCATGCACGTCGATCCCCATGAATACGCATATAGACTGATCTGGATTGGTAAACATTATCCCAAACAAGAAAACAAGAATATAAACCTAGGTAACTCGGCTCATATGCATATACGGATTCATGATTACATCAAAGTCTGAAGGAAGCCCGAAAAAAGCTAGTAGTATCATATAAGTAAACAAGAATATGAACCTAAGCATGTTCTAGCTGCAACCCGTCGACGTCGGCCACGTCTATGTTGACCCAGCCGTCACTCTCACTCTCCTCGTCCTCCTTGTCGATTCCATCATTTTCATCCTCCGAACTCGTGGACTCTTCATCCCCCTCCTCCTCCACCTCCGACTCCTCGTCCGTGTCTGGATAAAGCACGTAACCCTCAAACTGGACGACGATGGCATCCTTGTCGGTGTCGGTGTTGGCACCAGAGTCGCCTTCTGGCTGCATCACGTAGAAGCGGCACTCCTCATCCAGCACCACCGGTGTCTCCAGCTCCACCTCGGTCACGTCTGATGACAGTTGCGCGAGCATGATGTTCCGAGTGCCCATCTTGACTCCGGCGGCTGCCACGACGCCCTGGCCAGTGGCGCTCTCCGGGTCGACAAGGAAGATGTGGGTGACCACGAAGGGCTCGTCGTCCCACGGACTTAGCGCAAGCTCCTCACCGAGCCGGAGCTGCAAGGCCATGCGGTCTTCCTCGTCCTCCCCATCATCCTCGTCAACTCCAACTCCATCATCGGCATCCTCCAAACTCGTGGCCTCTTTGTCTCCTTCCTCTTCCTCCTCTGACTCGGACTCCGACTCTGTGTCTGGATAAAGCACGTAACCCTCCAACTGGACGACAACCGCACCCTTGTCGGTGTCGGCGTTAGCGTCGGAGTCGCCTCCCGGCCGCATCACGTAGAAGCAAGACTCCTCATGCAGCACCACGGGTGTCTCCAGCTCGATGTTGGTCACCTCTGATGACAGCTGAGCGAGGATGATGTTTTGGGTTCCCATCTTAACGCCGGCAGTCACCACGATGCCCTTGCCGGTGGCGCTCTCCGGGTCGACAAGAAAGACGTGGGTGACCACGAAGGGCTCGTCATCCCACGGGCTTAGCTCAACCTCCTCACCCATGTTGAGCTGCAAGGCGAGGCGGTCTTCCTCCAACAGCTGCTCATCCATCGCTTGATGGATCGATCGCCGAGTTACAGTTGCACTTCTGGAACGGTGTATCTCGACCTCGATCGTTGTGAACCAGAACTCGATTGCTTTGTGCACAGCCTCGGGGTGTCTCGTGTGCTTATATTGATGGATTGGGCACACCGATTCTGACTCTCACTCGGTCGATCAAGAGGTGATTTGATCCATACTGACTGGGATTCAATTCGGAGTAAGCGCACCGATTGGGATTGCAATTAGCGATTTAGCAGTCAGGCTTTGTCAAGTCACATGGATGGTTCTTTTTTTTTGGGGAAATTTGGGGATGGTTCTTGTTTCTTCTCATTCCGGCCATTTTGGGTACTGTGCATATAATCAGTTATTAATCGCCTAACTTTAGAACGCTAGTACTCCCTCCGTCTCAAAATAGATCTCTTAGGTTTTTAAAAATTTGAATAAATTTAGATTTATCTAAAATTTTGACAAATTTGAGACATCTATTTTGAATCGGAGGGAGTAATTGTTTTTCTTTTCAAATTGACAAGCTCATCCCTCAACATTTTTATTTTCTAAAACCGATAAAACACCAACATGTCTGTCTGCCAATACAGGTTTAGGGCTCTTTTTGTTATCGCTTATGCTTCTGCTTGTACTTCTACAGCTTCTAAGGCCCAAAAAGCGGAGGCCCAAACAAACAAGCTAATTTTGTATAGCGCCTGCCGACAAGCACTGTCCCGATTTGCATTGGAGATAGCGAAGCGGCGGAAGCTAGGTAGGAAGCGCTTCCCATAGATTTTGCTGCTTCCCAAGTTGGTGTGGACCAAACTATCCTCTACACTTCACCGTAATTACAATAAACCTGCCCTCGCTTCCCCTCGAGCTGGCCTCACGTTTTCCCCTAGCTCTCCCTCGCCTAGCCATGGCGGGCTAGGGTTCCACATCCGCTGCCGCCATTCCCCACAGCCGCCGCCATCCCCCGTCGCCAGCTCGAATCCCCTTCTCCGAATCCGTTTCGGGCTTCCTTCGAATCCCCTGCTTCGACCTCCTACGCCCCCAGCCTTGTCGCCGCCGCTGGAGATAGGAGCTCGGCGCCGCCGTTCCCCGCTGCCAGCACCTTGGCCACCCGGCCAACTCCACCCTGAATCCGCCCTCCGACGGTTGAGCCATGGGCATCACGCCCTATGGGGGCGGTGATCCATGGGCATCGGGGATTGCAGGAGGCATGGGGGTGGCGACGCCAGGGCGTGGGGGCGGCGACGAATTCAGGCCATCATGAGGGCGGCGGCTCCTGGGCGTGGGGTCAGCGGCGAGGTCAGGGCGTGGGTGCGGCGGCGATTTCTGGACCATCTAGAGGGAGGCCTAGGCATGGGGAGAACCAGGGCCTCTCCAGTACAGTAGTGAATTTCTCTTTAAAAATGTCAAAATAAAAAAAGGAAAAACGCCAAAAGCCTAAAAAAAACATCCCAAAATTACTTCGGCAAAAGGGGTACACAATTATTTAGGCCAACCAAACATCCCAAAATGTGTTTACAATTATTTTAGCCCCAAAAATAGAGAACTTGTGGTAATTCAGCCCTTAAACATTGTACTTAATTAAAAAAGTTAAAAACACCCTTATGTAACATTTTCTACACTCGAGGGTATTTCAGACATCTCATTCATAAAATCGACAACAACATTCATCAAAAGCACTTCGCCAAACACCAAATTTCTGCCTCTAATAGCTGCTTTCTACATCTGATTCTCCATAGCTACAGCCCAAACAAATATAGCCTATAAAACAGTTCACTCGAAAGAAATAATTGCTCTGTCCAGAAATAACTGATTTGGATTTGTCTAGATTTGAATGTATCTGTACACTAAAATGTGTCTAGATATATTAGAATGTAGATAAACCAAGTCAGTTATTTCTAGACGAAAAGAGTAGAACGTTGAGACAATCTCCCCCACGTGAACTCAATACAGGCTTAGGAGGCCGCTCCGGTCGCTGCTTTTAGGGAGCCTGAGTGATTCGAACGGGTCTGAACCTTGTTTAAACAGTTGTGGTGATGTTGAATCTGGTCAATGATTACAGTGGTTGGAATTCTCTGAAATGTTAACCTAGGGGCTTGTCGTTGTATATAGAAATGTTGAGCCACGTTCTAAAAACAGCATTCCTGGCATTTTGGACAGAGACAGTTTCCTTTCTCTCTGTGTTATACTCCTAGCTTGTAAGACCATTGCGATAATGTAAAGCTCGATTGAGTTACGTCCTACATGCGACACAACACTCTTCCATTTCCTTTCACAATAATTGTTCATGCCATAGGCGGGCACAAAGAGATTCATGGGTATTCAACTGAATACCCATTATTTTTGCCAAAAAAATCGTATGTATAGCATTTGTATCCAGCCCACGTAGCAAACAAAAACCACTAGCGTGTCTGGCCCATGGCAACTACACCGAATAGGCCAAGGTCCAAATATCAGTATTTCCTTCGATTCATATTAATTGACTTTGATTTGTTATAATTTGGATGAACCTATATACTAAATAATGTTTAGATTCATTTAAGTTTAGACAAATTTCAGTCAATTAATATCGACCGGAGGGAGTAGCAGTTTTTCTCTCATTCATCCATCCCTGAACTGCTCCAGTGACACTGTGACACAGATCTAGCTGCAGCGAGGCGGAAGCTCGGCGGGTGAATTTGCGGCGGCTGCTGGTCGCCGACGCCACGACGCGATTAGGGAACGGAGGGATCCTTTAGGCCGGAGCAAGCAGGAGATTCCAGCGTGGGGGCGTGGGACTACAGAAACATAGTCGGATACGCTGAAATTTCGACCACACACTGTAGGTTAGGGTTCTAAATCCTCACCAATTTCTTTCAATTTCTAAAATGGTAAATTAGTAATATTGCTCTTACAGTTTACATTAGTTATTGACCGATTGGTTAATTGTCGATCCGATGATGATGTAGGTTGTAGGTATACTGATTTTTTCTTAGATCGCACTGATAGACCATGAGATGATTTATTGAAGTTGACAAGGTGGTTCTAAACAATGCTATGCAGAAAATGTAAAATGATAGACCATAAGATGATGTCGTTGTTATATAAAATATATATGTGAACCTATCTGTTTGATATTGAACAATTTTCATGCAATTTCTCTATTATGTTGTGATGATGTCGTGAATCAGTCTATTTATATTGAACAGTTTGCCGATCTTTGTGCATGTACTTCTATACTGATTTTTTTTAAACCTTTTAGTTTTGCATTGTGTTTTTACTTTGAATACCCATTGCAAATACCATGTGCCCGCCCATGGTTCATGCCAACTACTAGTAGAGTAGCGTGACGTTGCGCCCGCTCAAGTCATGTACATATCGATAGAAGTTAACCTTGTGAAGGGCTAACTCTTTCACATTAAGAGTCTCAGTAAGATCTGAAATGAAAAGCTCTTGTCTCTTATGTTTTAGAGAAACAGCAAAATTCCTTTACGATGGAGGAAGCTTGACAATTATGCCTTCGACTATAGACTTATCGCTAAACACACACGTGAAATGCTCAAGTTTTTTGGCAAGAGACTGTATCTCATAATCCTGCTCAACCACGAGGCCGTCATCAGTCATCTTGTCGGGGGTGTACCACCAGGTACCCCAGAGTTGACGAGTTAAGTGAATCAATAAGAAATGTATATGAGAAAATAATACTCAACATCAGTCCAATAGAAAAATACTAAGGCAGAAAACAAGTCTAGGCCGAGTTAACACTAAGTCGGCCCAGCACTCACCACTACTGGACCAGACCAACAGTGAACAGGCCGAACTAAAGCTCTAAGACCCGAATTACTCTCCTGGGCCGAACTAGCTACCTCGGCCCACCGCGCCAGCTCCTGCTGGAGGTTCCCGCATGGGCCGAATCAGCCAAACATCGGCCCACCACAGCATCACCTCGCTCGCTCCCGCTAAGGGCTCCCGCGTGTCTAGGCAGCGCCCGCCTCGCCACGATCCCGCAGTACTCCAACCGTTACCTCCACGCCGAGGAAAGGCGTCGTCGCATCATCCCGGGTGGGCCAGTATTGTCTGATCTGGCCCATCCCGGCCAACCATCACCGCTGCAGGACAAGACCCGGGTGGGCTGGCAGGGGAATAACTCGGCCCACCGCGGGATCAGCCTCCACCGAGCCAGCAAGCCGTCTGGGCCACACTCGGCCCGAGCCGGATCACCCACCAGGCCGAATAATCAATAGCCCGGCTGGGCCACCCAGCAGTCCGGCTGGGCCCTTATCTTCTGCAAACAGGACCAGGCCGAATCAACTAGGAAGCAGGCCGAATCACCGCTTCGTCTGGGGCCTCTGGGCCGAGTTATTTCACCCTGTACGCCCTCTTATTTGTCTCCAGATGTGTTCCTAACCTTCACAGCTACACGCCATTTATCCAGGACAAGACCAACAAGCATTGTGCCAGTCTTGGGAGCCCACCAGCTCAGACTGGCACATGACGTATGGAATATGCCCAGGGCATCTAACAAGATGCTAGGGAATATGCCTGGCATCTCCAAAGATGCCAAGGCATATGCTCAGCATCTCTGGAAGATGCCCAGAATATGCTGTCTAGATGCTAAGCGTGTAGCACAAGACTTGTCCCCTGGGCTCCCCTTTATAAGGAGCACCAGGGGGATCGTTCTAAGGGAGGCCCCGAAGGGCTCCTCTCCTTTCTGCTCACTAGGAGCTCTCCTTCTTCCTCTTCCTCCACTCTCACAGAGAGCTTAGATAGAAGCATAGGGGAAACAGCTCAAGGAGCAGGATTGTAGCCACGAGTATGGCAAGATTATAAGGGATTAGATGTATAGAATGAGGTGTTATCTCCACTTGATAGCTTCAATCCAATATACATTGTATTTCTCTTTGTTCATACGAGTGCGGTCTTCACCGCATCATCCCTCCCCGGATTCCTCCACGTCCATCGGCCCCAACTTTAGTCTACCCATGGCATATGCCGTGATACCACCACGACATTTGGCGCCCACCGTGGGGCCTTCTAGTGGCGTTGGTTGGGTTTCCATCCGGACGGGAACATCTTCATCAACTTCTTCCTCATAGGGCTCATTCAGCCTCACCAAGTCAACAGAGAACAAAGGGGTAAGCACAGAGGCTCTCCAAGTCTAACTCATCAAAGCTGGTAAGACTCAGCAAGAAGGACTCAAGCACTACTCCAAGCTTGCTGTAAGTACCAAGTAACTCAGCAGGGCAGGTATGACCTAGCAAAACTCACCCAAACACTTCTCCAAGCTTACTGTAAGTACCAAGTAACTCAGCCACCTACACTCAATCCTTCATCCTAGGGAGAAAATAACTCAACCCGGGGACTAATCAACTTATCCGTAGAGTCACCTTTAGATTGAGAGCATTATGTTGATTTAGATCTATACTCCAGCCAGCTTATTTATAACTCGGTCATAAGTTGAATCATCTTATTTGTGATTCGGATAGATTCTGAGTCAGTTTACTTATGCTTTGGATTACCCTGTAACTCAGCTCCCCAGCCGGCTTATTTATAATTCGGACAGAAGTTGAATCAACTTATTTGTGATTCAGATAAAATTTGAGTGAGCTTACTTATGAGTCGGACAGAGCTTGAGTCGATTATTTATGCTTTGGATTATCCTTTTAACTCGGCTTACCGGCCAGCTTATTGATGATTCGGATATAACTTGGAGTCAATTTGTTTATACTTTGAGTTAACCTTTAACTCAGCTCAGTAGATTATCTCTGATTTGGACTAACATTTGATTCAGCTTGCCAGGGTATATTATAATTCGGATTGGTATTCAGACTCGGCGTACTAATCATATCTCCGATTCAGGCCGAAGCTTTATTCAGTTCACCAGATTGCCAGGTTATGTTATGACTCGGATTGATATCTCACCATCTTGCCAGGTTATCCCATATCTCGGATGACTATTGGCCAGCTTATCATATCTCGAATCTATATCTCATATCTACATCTCGAATCAGATCTCTCAGCGGTTAGCCTTATTATCATATCCCAAAGCTTAATCTCGGATCTATATCTCGGATCCATATCAAAGGCAAATTGTCATAATCACGCCAAATCAAGCTATATCGTGGCAAATAGTTAACTCGGATTTGAGTCAGATGACTCAGATTTGGGATGTAAGTCAAAATTAAGTAAAGTAACTCGGATTTGGGATGAGTTAACTCGGATTTGAGTCATACAACTCGGATTTGAGTCAGATGACTCAGACTTAAGACATAAAGTCGATTTTGAGTAAAGTAACTCGGATTTGGGATGAGTTAACTCGGATTTGAGTCATATAACTCGGATTTGAGTCAGATGACTCAGACTTAAGACATAAAGTCAATTTTGAGTAAAGTAACTCGGATTTGGGATGAGTTAACTCGGATTTGAGTCATATAACTCGGATTTGAGTCAGATGACTCAGACTTAAGACATAAAGTCGATTTTGAGTAAAGTAACTCGGATTTGGGATGAGTTAACTCAGATTGGAGTCATATAACTCGGATTTGAGTCAGATTACTCAGACTTAAGACATAAAGTCAATTTTGAGTAAAGTAACTCGGATTTGGGATGAGTTAACTCGGATTTGAGTCATACAACTCGGATTTAAGTCAGATGACTCAGACTTAAGACATAAAGTCAATTTTGAGTAAAGTAACTCGGATTTGGGATGAGTTAACTCGGATAGTAACTTACCCAATGAGGTTAAAAGAGCAATGCCCAAGAAGGCAAGAGCTCGTAAACTTATCCAATGAGGTTAAGAGAGCAATGCCAAAGAAGGCAAGAGCTCATAAACTTACCCAATGAGGTTAAGAGAGCAATGCCCAAGAAGGCAAGAGCCCATAAACTTACCCAATAAGGTTAAAAGAGCAATGCCCAAGAAAGCAAGAGCTCATAAACTTACCCAATGAGGTTAAAAGAGCAATGCCCAAGAAGCCAAGAGCTCATAAAATTACCCAATGAGGTTAAAAGAGCAATGCCCAAGAAGGCAAGAGCTCGTAAACTTATCCAATGAGGTTAAAAGAGCAATGTCCAAGAAGGCATGAGCTCATAAACTTACCCAATGAGGTTAAAAGAGCAGTGCCCAATAAGGCAAAAGCTAATAAACTTACCCAATGAGGTTAAAAGAGCAATGTCCAAGAAGGCAAGAGCTCATAAACTTACCCAATGAGGTTAAAAGAGCAATGCCCAAGAAGGCAGGAAGTCTGAACTTACCCAATGAGGTTAAAAGAGCAATGCCCAAGAAGGCAGGAACTCGTAACTTACCCAATGAGGTTGAAAGAGCAATGCCAAAGAAGGCAAGAACTTGAAACATACCCAATGAAGTTAAAGGAGCAATGCCAAAGAAGGCAAGAACTCGTAACTTACCCAAAGAGGTTAAAAGACCAGTGCCCATGAAGGCCAGAAGTCCGAAAACTTACCCAAAGGGGTTATGACCAGTGCCCAGAAGGCCAGAAGTCCTGAAACGTACCCGAGGAGGTTAAGACCGCGGCCCAAGAAGGCCTGAAGTCTAAAAACTTACCCAAAAGGGGTTATGAACCAGTACCTTAGAGGGCTAGAAATCAATGATATATGAAAAGTTTACTGGCCGAATAAACAACTCTGGAGATATTAAGTATAGAGCCTATGCACGACTCTACGAGTCCCACATAGCCTCGGGGACTAATGTCGGGGTGTACCCCCAGGTACCCCAGAGTTGACGAGTTAAGTGAATCAATAAGAAATGTATATGAGAAAATAATACTCAACATCGGTCCAATAGAAAAATACTAAGGCAGAAAACAAGCCTGGGCCGAGTTAACACTAAGTCGGCCCAGCCCTCACCACTACTGGACCAGACCAACAGTGAACAGGTCGAACTAAAGCTCTAAGACCCGAATTACTCTCCTGGGCCGAACTAGCTACCTCGGCCCACCGCGCCAGCTCCTGCTGGAGGTTCCCGCATGGGCCGAATCAGCCAAACATCGGCCCACCACAGCATCACCTCGCTCGCTCCCGCCAAGGGCTCCCGCGTGTCTAGGCAGCGCCCGCCTCGCCACGTGTGGCATCCCGCAAAACCACTACTAGAAAATCGCGTTGTTTTTGTGTATTGCATCATCATGACCGCATGCTCATGTCATCATGCCACATTGCATTTGAGCATCGTCATCATTTTGCATTTGCTTGCATAAAATTATTTGCGGATAAACCGGTTCATGTTTTCTAAACGGCCGTCTTAATTCAAACGCAAAACCCCGGATACTGCCGGATATTTTGTTTGTCCAAAACTATTTACAAAGTTCGTCGCAATCAAATAAAAATATTAAATTATTTTGGGCGGGGCAGTCGAACGGGCCGATTGACCCGAACGACCGCCCCAGAAATTAAAACGGTCCAACTACACCCGCCCTTCCAAATCCTAAACCTACCCATCTATCTACCCCAACCCAGCCTCCACATCACCCTGGCCACTCATACGCTGCCACCTCACCCTCCCCAAACTCCCCACCAACCAGACCCTGCCACCTCCTCCACCCCCTCTCTCTCTCCTCTCTCTCCCCAACCCAGGCACACACGCACTCCCACGCACGCCTGGCCCACCTCCTGGAACCGACCCCATCTTCTTCCCCGCACACGCGCCTGCAGCCTAGCCTACCCGCGCGCCGCTCGTCCCTCCCTCGCCTGGCCGCGCGACCCCCTCCTCCGGCCTCGCGCGCCGGCCGGCCCTACCGCCACCGTCGCCCGCACCTCGCCGCCCTGCTCCACCGCGTCCTCGCCGGAGAGCCGCGCCTCCACCGCATCCCGCCCCGGCCCCGGGCCGCCTCCGCTTTCCCCAAGCGTCGCCGGCCTCGACCCCGCCCCGCGCCGCCAGCACGCGCCCCTCCTCCGCCCGGCTCTCCTCCGAGCCTGCCCGAGCCGACCGCGCCGCCGTGCTCTTCCTCCTCTCCGCCGTCCTCCGCGCGCCGCCGTCGCCGGACCCCCAAGCTCCTCGGCCCCTCCGCCTCGCCCCCGAGCGTCCCGCCGCCTCCGCCCGACGCCCTCCGCCTCGCCCCGGCCGACCCCGACCTCCGCGCACCCCGTCTGCCCCGACCTCCGCCGTCTCTGCATCGGTTCCTCCTTCCCGGCGTCGCCCCCACCTCGAGCTCTACCGCAGACCCCGCCGCCGCCGTCCTCCTCCCCCGAGCCCGCCTCCGGCCGCTCGAGCCGTCGCCGCGTCGTCGCCCTCTCCGGCCGCCCTCTGCCGTCCGCTCCGCGCCGAGCTCGCCGGCGGGCCCGCGTGTCCCAGCCACCCCCGCTCAGCCCCGTCCCCGCTCAGAGCCCGCCGGTCGCCCGCGTCTTCCCCTCCTCGCCGTTTCGCCTGGGTCCCGTCGGCCCCGGATCCTCTGCAGCGACCGACGCCGACGACATCCTCTGGCCCCGTCGTCGCGTGGGCCTCCCTGACGGACAGCCGGCCCGTGCTTCTTCCGACCTCGTCCGCGTGCCGTGCCCCTATATCCGTTGGTGTGATGTGAAGTGGCTCGACACAGGTTTAGTTTGTGTGGTGAGGTGGTACCATGAAGTCAAACCCGCATAGATGTTGTGGTAGCCTTGATGCGGTGTGGGTGCCGCCCTCCAAGACAAGGTCGACACCGACACGACGATCGGAGCCGCGAGAGACCTCAAGTTCCCCTACATGGACAAGAAGATCGCCTACCCAAACCCAGGGTCGACAAGCTCGTCTTCACGGAACCCGAAGAGCGGCACCGGTACCCCCAAGATCTACCACGCGGACGCATCACGGTCTCGGAGAAACCCCTGGGAAATGACAAGTTCGCCATCGACACCGAAGACGGTACGCTAAGACCGTGCCCGGATCCGGAGACCGAACCCGGTACCGCCAAGGTCGCCGATGCGGATACGACAAGTACTCCCTCCCGGAACGCCAAGGTCCCCGCGAGAGACGACATGACCGTCGACATGACCCGAATACCTCGGAACGCCAAGTTCTACCCCGTTATCCGAGAACGACCCCGGAGTCCGAGAATGTTTCCGTCGAGGCCGAACCCGTCGAACCCTGGACCCTGTCAAACCCCGAACCCCCCGGAACCCCAAGATCGTCGAGAACCCTAATGTGTGAACCCCTTTTCCGAGAACCATATTTTATAACATAATAACAACTGTTGCATATTAATCATTCACCTTGCATGCATGCATTCATGTGGTTTGGGGGCCTTATGCCGATTCACCTCATAATTAAATATGGGGCCCATATGCGGGCAAATCTAGTCTCATATCGGCCTCATCTAGACTTGTGTAGCGAACCGGTATCGTATCTTGCCTTGTTATAACAACATTTAAATTGCGGGGTAGCTAAACAACTGGAACCGTATAATTAATTGTCGGGACCCCGGTTCCGCTTAATATGACCTAATTGCATCGCACTTTGCCATGCCATGCTTCAAACATGCATCATGCCGATCTTTTGCCATAGTATTAAATATTGCATCCGGTGTTCATTCTAGTGTGTTGCTTCTTCGCGGATAAGGCCGTTGAGTTGATGTGAGCTTCGTCCCGATCTTCGGTTGAACCTTCGACAATGTTTTCAGGCGAGCATCTCCCCCTTTCTACCTATCTTACTTTTATAGTCTTTATTCCCTCCTGTTGATCTATTGCTATCTGTGTTGCGATGCTTTAGTTTCCGTACCTGTGTTATCCCTTGCAGCCTTATATTGCCTTGGACACACCCTATTGCCTGTTGTTTGGTAGATAGTTGGACTTGCGCGTCGTAGTCGCTTGCTCAAGTGCTGTTGTGTGTCGTCCAGTGCCACAGTTGTTGATGTATTGCCGCATGTTGATGTTGGAGATGATCATAGTTTTACTTATCGTTCACTTTAATTCCTGTTTAACAACTAAAATTGAAATAAGCAGAGGCATCGGTGGGTGATAGATAATATTTGGTTTCCGAACGCCCACTTGTGTCCCGTAAGACCCCGAGTACTTGATACCTGTTCCTTGATTTATCGCGCTATCCACATCCGGGAGGTATATGGGACCCCCCTGAGCCAGAGCTTGATTCAGTCTTATTTCTTGGGGCCACAAACTAGTTTGAGGTTTTATTTACGATCCTGTACTTATGCCATGCTACTTATGTATTTAAATTGTGCGACAGATAGCACACTGTACTGTTTAGGATCGGGACACGTTTACGCGGTGTTGACAAGCCCAGTTTTGGGTTCCCAGTCGCTCACAGCCGTCCACCCAAACCTTGAGTCCGTCTCGGAGCTTGCTTACTTCGTTGCGGGTAGACTCCAAGGGGTGGCCCCCTGAAATATTTCTGAATCCTGTGATTGTTCAGTCGTGAAAGCCTCGTTGGGTTTTGATTTGGTTTTTCCGAGGTTGATCGAGCGTGTGTTGCTATTGGTGCACCCCGGCCGGGTAAAACTTTTTGAAAGCCGTGTCCGCGGATATGGACGACTTGGAGCACAGTATCTCGATCATAGACAAGCATAACTAAAGTTTATTGCTATAAATCTGACTTTATAATGACTAGTAATCAGCTTCACTATAATGGAATGGCTAATTAATACTGCCCACAACCGCTTGTTTGGAGTGTCGCTTGCGACCATTGTACCTGACTAGTAAGTATTGCAACTACAACGAAATGGCTGAATAAAAGTACCAACAACGGCTGGGTTTTGGGTTTATCTCATGCTATCTGTATCTGATTCGTAATTGTTGCAACTACAATGGAATGGTTAACTAAAAGTGCCCACCGCTTATTTTATCAGGACGACTATCTAAACCTGACTAGTAAAGTGCCACAACTATAACTGAATAAGTAAAACTGCCAACGGTGTGAGTTCCTCGGTTGACTTCCTCGTTTGGTCTCGAGGGGGAAACACCAGGATGGGTTGTTTGGTGTTAGCTTCAGGTGGGATCCGGATAGGTCACTCTTACCCCTCTCTGATAACCGCCAGTTGTATCGAGTCTCTATAGGTTGTTTAGTGCATGCTGCCGCTGCCGCTCAGTCCACCATACCTATGTAGGCGAGGACCGCCGAATTCTAGCCTCGCCGTGTACTGGCCTCAGTACTGACGCTCCTTCTTTTTCCTTTTCCCTTTGTCGGCACCCCTTTTGTTTAAGCAGGTTTTGAGATCGACGCCGTTAGCAGGGTTACCCTTCCGGCTTGGCCTGGGCAGGGTTATGGACGCCATTGGTTATTCTTCAGGGCTCTTAGCCCCATTTGCATCTTGTCCGTAGCTGGACGCTATATCGTTTTCAAGGTGATTTGGATCTTTGTATATTATATCTGTATTCTTGACTCTTTGAGTCGCTGTTGTATATATATCTGTTCTGTGGGTCCCATCGAGGACTGTTGTGTAATGTTATTACTTCGTTTTCCACCCGCACGAAAGTGCCTGGTGGGCACCTTTGAATCGTTTCTATGCGGGTTTGGCGAATTTTGCTCAAACTTGCATAGGTCCGATTCTGAGGGTGTTACAGAGTGGTATCAGAGCCCAGCAGTTGCGATACCCCACAAGTCCAGCCTGTAGGATAACCTAGCTAACGGCCGAAGTAGAGTGTCAAAACTATTTTTGAAAATCGGTTGGATAGTTCTGATTAGGTCTGATTTTACTCCTTACCCCTCTGCTGCTCTCCTCTCACCTCAGCGTGTTTTGAATCCACCTCTTATCTTTTCTGCGAGTCCAGGATTTCTCGTGGTTGGGTTTCCGTCGTACCTTCAGGGTTTCGCTTCCTCCTTTGGTAACGGTGTTGCTACATCTGGTCTTCATGCTATCCGAGGGACCCTTCGTCTGTGGAACCATCATTTGTTCTTTGTTTGTGCCTTCCGGTGTTTCCGACGCGACGACATCATCTACGCCAGGTCCGATGCAGAGTCTGCATCACTCCTTTGTTCCGAACCTCGCTTGTCGAGATCTTCAGTCTGATTCCGAGAGTTGGTTGCATAATTCGCCTATTCGTGTGCAGAGTAATGGTTTGGGTCCGCGATGGACTGATCACCATCCGACTACTCTTATCATTCCCTCTTGTACCTCGAATCAGTGGATCCAGCAGTTTTACTCCGTCCACGGAAGTTAGGGGTGGCTTATTTGTTGATACCTCTACCTTCGACCTTTTGTTCCGGAGTGTTCTCTCGACGATCACGGACAACGGCCTCTTGTTAGTGGTGTCGCGAGGATCTACATGAAGCGAGAGGATTCAGATCGCCGGCCTTCCTTCCGGTAACATGAGGCGGATCTCGAGGGCGAGATCCATTGTTAGTGGTGTCGAATTGTGGCATCCCGCAAAACCACTACTAGAAAATCGCGTTGTTTTTGTGTATTGCATCATCATGACCGCATGCTCATGTCATCATGCCACATTGCATTTGAGCATCGTCATCATCTTGCATTTGCTTGCATAAAATTATTTGCGGATAAACCGGTTCATGTTTTCTAAACGGCCGTCTTAATTCAAACGCAAAACCCCGGATGCTGCCGGATATTTTGTTTGTCCAAAACTATTTACAAAGTTCGTCGCAATCAAATAAAAATATTAAATTATTTTGGGCGGGGCAGTCGAACGGGCCGATTGACCCGAACGACCGCCCCAGAAATTAAAACGGTCCAACTACACCCGCCCTTCCAAATCCTAAACCTACCCATCTATCTACCCCAACCCAGCCTCCACATCACCCTGGCCACTCATACGCTGCCACCTCACCCTCCCCAAACTCCCCACCAACCAGACCCTGCCACCTCCTCCACCCCCTCTCTCTCTCCTCTCTCTCCCCAACCCAGGCACACACGCACTCCCACGCACGCCTGGCCCACCTCCTGGAACCGACCCCATCTTCTTCCCCGCACGCGCGCCTGCAGCCTAGCCTCCCCGCGCGCCGCTCGTCCCTCCCTCGCCTGGCCGCGCGGCCCCCTCCTCCGGCCTCGCGCGCCGGCCGGCCCTACCGCCACCGTCGCCCGCACCTCGCCGCCCTGCTCCACCGCGTCCTCGCCGGAGCGCCGCGCCTCCACCGCATCCCGCCCCGGCCCCGGGCCGCCTCCGCTTTCCCAAGCGTCGCCGGCCTCGACCCCGCCCCGCGCCGCCAGCACGCGCCCCTCCTCCGCCCGGCTCTCCTCCGAGCCTGCCCGAGCCGACCGCGCCGCCGTGCTCTTCCTCCTCTCCGGCGTCCTCCGCGCGCCGCCGTCGCCGGACCCCCAAGCTCCTCGGCCCCTCCGCCTCGCCACCGAGCGTCCCGCCGCCTTCGCCCGACGCCCTCCGCCTCGCCCCGGCCGACCCCGACCTCCGCGCACCCCGTCTGCCCCGACCTCCGCCGTCTCTGCCTCGGTTCCTCCTTCCCGGCGTCGCCCCCACCTCGAGCTCTACCGCAGACCCCGCCGCCGCCGTCCTCCTCCCCCGAGCCCGCCTCCGGCCGCTCGAGCCGTCGCCGCGCCGTCGCCCTCTCCTGCCGCCCTCTGCCGTCCGCTCCGCGCCGAGCTCGCCGGCGGGCCCGCGTGTCCCGGCCACCCCCGCTCAGCCCTGTCCCCGCTCAGAGCCCCCCGGTCGCCCACGTCTTCCCCTCCTCGCCGTTTCGCCTGGGTCCCGTCGGCCCCGGATCCTCTGCAGCGACCGACGCCGACGACATCCTCTGGCCCCGTCGTCGCGTGGGCCTCCCTGACGGACAGACGGCCCGCGCTTCTTCCGACCTCGTCTGCGTGCCGTGCCCCTGTATCTGTTGGTGTGATGTGAAGTGGCTCGACACAGGTTTAGTTTGTGTGGTGAGGTGGTACCATGAAGTCAAACCTGCATAGATGTTGTGGTAGCCTTGATGCGGTGTGGGTGCCGCCCTCCAAGACAAGGTCGACACCGACACGACGATCGGAGCCGCGAGAGACCTCAAGTTCCCCTACATGGACAAGAAGATCGCCTACCCGAACCCAGGGTCGACAAGCTCGTCTTCACGGAACCCGAAGAGCGGCACCGGTACCCCCAAGATCTACCACGCGGACGCATCACGGTCTCGGAGAAACCCCTGGGAAATGACAAGTTCGCCATCGACACCGAAGACGGTACGCTAAGACCGTGCCCGGATCCGGAGACCGAACCCGGTACCGCCAAGGTCGCCTATGCGGATACGACAAGTACTCCCTCCCGGAACGCCAAGGTCCCCGCGAGAGACGACATGACCGTCGACATGACCCGAAGACCTCGGAACGCCAAGTTCTACCCCGTTATCCGAGAACGACCCCGGAGTCCGAGAATGTTTCCGTCGAGGCCGAACCCGTCGAACCCTGGACCCTGTCAAACCCCGAACCCCCCGGAACCCCAAGATCGTCGAGAACCCTAATGTGTGAACCCCTTTTCCGAGAACCATATTTTATAACATAATAACAACTGTTGCATATTAATCATTCACCTTGCATGCATGCATTCATGTGGTTTGGGGGCCTTATGCCGATTCACCTCATAATTAAATATGGGGCCCATATGCGGGCAAATCTAGTCTCATATCGGCCTCATCTAGACTTGTGTAGCGAACCGGTATCGTATCTTGCCTTGTTATAACAACATTTAAATTGCGGGGTAGCTAAACAACTGGAACCGTATAATTAATTGTCGGGACCCCGGTTCCGCTTAATATGACCTAATTGCATCGCACTTTGCCATGCCATGCTTCAAACATGCATCATGCCGATCTTTTGCCATAGTATTAAATATTGCATCCGGTGTTCATTCTAGTGCGTTGCTTCTTCGCGGATAAGGCCGTTGAGTTGATGTGAGCTTCGTCCCGATCTTCGGTTGAACCTTCGACAATGTTTTCAGGCGAGCATCTCCCCCTTTCTACCTATCTTACTTTTATAGTCTTTATTCCCTCCTGTTGATCTATTTCTATCTGTGTTGCGATGCTTTAGTTTCCGTACCTGTGTTATCCCTTGCAGCCTTATATTGCCTTGGACACACCCTATTGCCTGTTGTTTGGTAGATAGTTGGACTTGCGCGTCGTAGTCGCTTGCTCAAGTGCTGTTGCGTGTCGTCCAGTGCCACAGTTGTTGATGTATTGTCGCATGTTGATGTTGGAGATGATCATAGTTTTACTTATCGTCCACTTTAATTCCTGTTTAACAACTAAAATTGAAATAAGCAGAGGCATCGGTGGGTGATAGATAATATTTGGTTTCCGAACGCCCACTTGTGTCCCGTAAGACCCCGAGTACTTGATACCTGTTCCTTGATTTATCGCGCTATCCACATCCGGGAGGTATATGGGACCCCCCTGAGCCAGAGCTTGATTCAGTCTTATTTCTTGGGGCCACAAACTAGTTTGAGGTTTTATTTACGATCCTGTACTTATGCCATGCTACTTATGTATTTAAATTGTGCGACAGATAGCACACTGTAGTGTTTAGGATCGGGACACGTTTACTCGGTGTCGACAAGCCCAGTTTTGGGTTCCCAGTCGCTCACAGCCGTCCACCCAAACCTTGAGTCCGTCTCGGAGCTTGCTTACTTCGTTGCGGGTAGACTCCAAGGGGTGGCCCCCTGAAATATTTCTGAATCCTGTGATTGTTTAGTCGTGAAAGCCTCGTTGGGTTTTGATTTGGTTTTTCCGAGGTTGATCGAGCGTGTGTTGCTATTGGTGCACCCCGGCCGGGTAAAACTTTCTGAAAGCCGTGTCCGCGGATATGGACGACTTGGAGCACAGTATCTCGATCATAGACAAGCATAACTAAAGTTTATTGCTATAAATCTGACTTTATAATGACTAGTAATCAGCTTCACTATAATGGAATGGCTAATTAATACTGCCCACAACCGCTTGTTTGGAGTGTCGCTTGCGACCATTGTACCTGACTAGTAAGTATTGCAACTACAACGAAATGGCTGAATAAAAGTACCAACAACGGCTGGGTTTTGGGTTTATCTCATGCTATCTGTATCTGATTAGTAATTGTTGCAACTACAATGGAATGGTTAACTAAAAGTGCCCACCGCTTATTTTATCAGGACGACTATCTAAACCTGACTAGTAAAGTGCCACAACTATAACTGAATAAGTAAAACTGCCAACGGTGTGAGTTCCTCGGTTGACTTCCTCGTTTGGTCTCGAGGGGGAAACACCAGGATGGGTTGTTTGGTGTTAGCTTCAGGTGGGATCCGGATAGGTCACTCTTACCCCTCTCTGATAACCGCCAGTTGTATCGAGTCTCTATAGGTTGTTTAGTGCATGCTGCCGCTGCCGCTCAGTCCACCATACCTATGTAGGCGAGGACCGCCGAATTCTAGCCTCGCCGTGTACTGGCCTCAGTACTGACGCTCCTTCTTTTTCCTTTGCCCTTTGTCGGCACCCCTTTTGTTTAAGCAGGTTTTGAGATCGACGCCGTTAGCAGGGTTACCCTTCCGGCTTGGCCTGGGCAGGGTTATGGACGCCATTGGTTATTCTTCAGGGCTCTTAGCCCCATTTGCATCTTGTCCGTAGCTGGACGCTATATCGTTTTCAAGGTGATTTGGATCTTTGTATATTATATCTGTATTCTTGACTCTTTGAGTCGCTGTTGTATATATATCTGTTCTGTGGGTCCCATCGAGGACTGTTGTGTAATGTTATTACTTCGTTTTCCACCCGCACGAAAGTGCCTGGTGGGCACCTTTGAATCGTTTCTATGCGGGTTTGGCGAATTTTGCTCAAACTTGCATAGGTCTGATTCTGAGGGTGTTACACCACGATCCCGCAGTACTCCAACCGTTACCTCCACGCCGAGGCAAGGCGTCGTCGCATCATCCCGGGTGGGCCAGTATTGTCTGATCTGGCCCATCCCGGCCAACCATCACCGCTGCAGGACAAGACCCGGGTGGGCTGGCAGGGGAATAACTCGGCCCACCGCGGGATCAGCCTCCACCGAGCCAGCAAGCCGTCTGGGCCGCACTCAACCCGAGCCGGATCACCCACCAGGCCGAATAATCAATAGCCCGGCTGGGCCACCCAGCAGTCCGGCTGGGCCCTTATCTTCTGCAAACAGGACCAGGCCGAATCAACTAGGAAGCAGGCCGAATCACCGCTTCGTCTGGGGCCTCTGGGCCGAGTTATTTCACCCTGTACGCCCTCTTATTTGTCTCCAGATGTGTTCCTAACCTTCACAGCACACGCCATTTATCCAGGACAAGACCAACAAGCATTGTGCCAGTCTTGGGAGCCCACCAGCTCAGACTGGCACATGACGTATGGAATATGCCCAGGGCATCTAACAAGATGCTAGGGAATATGCCTGGCATCTCCAAAGATGCCAAGGCATATGCTCAGCATCTCTGGAAGATGCCCAGAATATGCCGTCTAGATGCTAAGCGTGTAGCACAAGACTTGTCCCCTGGGCTCCCCTTTATAAGGAGCACCAGGGGGATCGTTCTAAGGGAGGCCCCGAAGGGCTCCTCTCCTTTCTGCTCACTAGGAGCTCTCCTTCTTCCTCCACTCTCACAGAGAGCTTAGATAGAAGCATAGGGGAAACAACTCAAGGAGCAGGATTGTAGCCACGAGTATGGCAAGATTATAAGGGATTAGATGTATAGAATGAGCTGTTATCTCCACTTGAGAGCTTCAATCCAATATACATTGTATTTATCTTTGTTCATACGAGTGCGGTCTTCACCGCATCATCCCTCCCCGGATTCCTCCACGTCCATCGGCCCCAACTTTAGCCTACCCATGGCATATGCCGTGATACCACCACGACACATCTTATAGTCGTAGAATTATTTTATGACATACAACTCTGTGCCAGTGTCTAAGACCCCAAATTTGGCCTCAAGCGCATCCCACATAGCCTTGCTAGAATCAAGTGATGCATAAAGATCATCAATGTTCTCGCCAAGAACACTCAACAAAGCCGCCTTAAAGAGAGTATCAGTTTCCTCAAACTTAGCCTCCTCAACAGGAGTGAGTTCACCCTTAGGTTTGACAAGAGTGGCGACATAGCAGCTCATGGTCTGAAACCAGAGGACGGCTCTCCCGTGCCATCTCTTATACTGCATACACTCAAAGATTGGTGTTTCATAACCAGAGGACCGTCTGTTTGTATAACACATATGTATTGATGTTTTTTTATCAATACAGTTATAGCATGTTATAAAATTTAATCATAAACTTCATGAATGTCATCTAATATTTGACTCTATGGCATATTCCCTTCACGGGTTTCCTGGCGTCAGGAAGAAATATCCCGATAGAAGCCATCAGAGAAGAAATGATAGGGAGGCAGACCGGATGCAGCCGATAGAAGAAACATTAAAGAGGCAACAGGAGCAAATAAATTCACTTAGCCAGCAAGCTACCAGCCCATCTCAGCGGCATGACAAATATCCTGCATTTGATGCTACTGGCCCACCATCTTGGTGGAAAAGCAGCGTGGCTTCCAAGGAGCTCCCGGCTGATGATCTGGCGATGGCTTCCACGGAGCTTCCGGCTCATGATGATGCACTGACGATGGCTCCTCGCTACCACGTGGATGATATCACGGAGCCAGCAAATTGTGAGCTACATGTGAAAGTTGTAAACATATCCATGAAGGTGGCGGTCGTCTTTGCCTTACCTTATGGACCTAGACCAACTTACCATTGCTCTCCGGTTCTAGATGGCTATGTTGTTATCGGTGTGGACGAAGTTATGAACGGATTTGAGCAGCACAAGCTTGACTTCCCTTGATGAGTGCAGCAGCACTTCGTTGGGAGACCCCAAGAGGAAGATATGATGCAGTTCAGCAGGAAAATTTCCCTTAGTAAGAAACCAAGGTTATCGAACCATTAGGAGGAAGGAAATGCCCCAAAGGTGTTGCAAGCAACGTGGAGACCTGCACAACACAAACTCAAGACTTTGCTCCAACGAATCAGTGAGGTTGTCAAGCTCACCGGTTTGCTGTAACAAAGGATTAAACGTATGGTGTGGAAGGTGATGGTTTGCTGGAAGTAAACAAGTAACAGTGGAAGATGTATCAATGGAAAAGATTAGACCAGGGTCCATAGTTCACTAGAGGTGCTCTCCTTAGATAAACAACATGGCACGAAGGGTAACAAATTACAGCGGGGCAATTGACAGGAACTGAGCAAGGCATAACAATGCAATACCAGACAAAAAGATCCTATGAGATTCGATTGGGCAATACAACAATATACATAGACCGTCATCCAACGCGTCTATGACTAGAATTCCACCTTCGGGTTATCATCTGAACCCCCTCCAGTATTAAGTTGCAAGCAATATACAACTGCTTTAAGCAAAGTGTGTAAGGTAAACAATCCACTTGTTCCATAAACAAGAGACTTTTTTTCTCCCTAGTAGCAACAACACATCTACAAACGAAGAGATATATGTCACTTCCCTTGAAAACTATAGGCATGAACCCACTATCAAGCATAAATACCCCCTCTTGGAGTCACTAGCAACTACTTGGCCAAGATAGCTACTAACAATGGATAGCATGCAAGATCACAAACAACACGGACATGATAGAATCATAAAGACAAAATCATTAATCAATCTGACATAGTAATCTCAATATCCATCGGATCCCCGCAAACACAGCATGCATGATTACAAATAGATTAGATCTTGATCATGAACGGAGCTCACGAGATCTATACATGAAAGCACAAGGAGGAGATACAACCATCTAGCTACTACATGGACTCATAGTTCAAGGTGGAACTACTAACGCTTCATAGCGGAGAGAAGGTCTCCAGGATGATCTCCCCTCCGGCAGGGTGCCGAGAAGAACTTCAGATCCCCCCTCCCGATCTAGGGACGACGGTGGAGGCGACTACAGAAGGTTTCGTGGATTTTTGATCGGGTACTTAGGGTTTCTGCATCGGAGGCTTCTTATAGGCGAAGAGGCGAGGCCGGGAGGCGACCAGGGGGGCCACACCCTGCCCAGGTGCGTGTCCACCCTAGCCCGCGCCTAGGGGGTGTGGTGGCCCTCTGGCACCTCTCTGTCTCGTCTTCTGGATTCGTGTCGCCCACGGTAAAATATTGACTTTGGCTTTTGTCCCGTCCAATTCCGAGAATATTGATATTTTGCCTTTCTGGAACCAAAAACAAAAGAAAATAGGCAACTGGCATTGTGGCAACTTGTTAATAGGTTAGTTCTAGAAAAATTATAAAAATACCTCAAAGTGTAGATAAATCAAAGCAAAGTAGATACTAAATAAGCATGGAGCATAAAAAATTATAGATACGTTTCCGACGTATCATCCCTACAGGTGAAGGGGATATGAATGAAGTGGGAGAAGCTATAAAACGCATCGTTCTATGATAAAAGAAATACATCGTGCTTTCAAATTAGACGCCAAGGCCACTGACTTCTCGAAATAGCAATCCAGCTCAATCTTCGGTGCGTCTGTAGGCTCCACCGCGTCTGCAGGCTCTGCTGCCTCCGTCGCCTTTGCCTCGTCAGTAGAATCCACCGCCTCAGCAGACTCCGCCGCCTCATCCCCGGTTGCAAAAAGGAGGAGCACCGCCAATCCGGCGGCTAGTATTACAGCTGCGAAGAAATCCTCAGCGGGTACAAGGAAGAAAGCCAAGGTGGCTCCTATCAAGTTACCTTACAAAATGACTAAGGAAGAAAATAAAAGGATCATGAATGAAGATGTGAAATGCCAGCTTTCTCCGAAACGGCCCTCGTCAAAGCAGTATATAGCACCAAAAATAGTGAAACACTTTGTGAATATGCTAGAGCGACCAAGGCCAGAATATTTTTCATCAGACTATGACCGCTCTATTATCAATTCACATTACGATAATGTGCAGCGGTCTATAAGTAGTAGTACAACAACCGGGAAAAATTCCCCAGCTCGGATAACGGAAAAACCAATCATGCCCCTCGCTCAATGTGTTTTCCAATGGGGATCCAGAGGTTGCACGACTAATCGCAGAAACTGCTAGAGAAGCTGGTGTGTCTGTTGATCAATTTGTAGGCATTAAAGACATACCCAAGGCTGAATTAGCATTCAAAAATGAGTAACGGAAGCCTCTCGTCAGACTTGAGGAGCTCCTGCATCTACAAACACAAATGTGAAATTTGCATTTGTGGTACTTGCAATCCGCAAAGGAAGGGAACATCATGCTCATAGTGGCAATTAGAGAGGAGCATTACTTCCGTGAAAACGACGCGATACACATTGAGTTTGAAGAATTATTTTAATTATTCAATAAAGACACCCTTGACAAATCTCTCGTCAATTGCTATTGTCCGTAAGTGATTTATTTCTATAATTAAGTCTCTAGCTCATCTCGAGTTCATTGCATATATAATTATCCTCACTATATTTTTTGTACGCTATCATGCAGAATGAAGATTCTGCAATACAAAAGAGGAAAATCTATGACCTTGGGTTTATTGACCTAAATAACATTCATGAATATACGGTAAAAAAACACCCCAAGGACACAGAGGATTACTTGCTAAGGTTTTTAACGAAACAACAAACCAAAATGGAAAACTATTTCCTTAGGATTTCAAGTGAGTGTTACTATCTTGTACACATTCGATTTCTTTTACTCGACGTTAAGTATAATTGATGAGTTATACGTGCGCAGGTTTCACTTTATTCTGCTAATCATTCAACTTAACAAAGGAGTGGTATGTGGCGCCCCGCAAAAACCACTACTAGAAAATCGTTTTTGTTTATACTTTGCGCATCATCATGACATCATCATGCATATTATTGGCCAAAAACAATTTTCTAAAGCCTATATTGTTTTCTAATTATCCCCTTCTTTAATTCAAATTGAAATCTCGGTCTTTTCCGAATATTTTGTTTTGTCCAAAAATCATTTTACAAAAGGTTTAAAATAAAACTATACAAATATAAAAGTAAAACTATTCTTTTTAGGAGAGGCCCCAGCCGCCAGGCCCAAAGCCCAGCAGCCAGGAGCCTACCATCCCAACCCTTCCCAAACCCTAGACCCCTACCTTACCCCCACCCGCCGCCTCCAGGAACTCAACCACCCTCTGTCGCAAATCGCCAACACACGCGCGGATGCTTCCTCTCGCTACACCCGCACACCACTTGCCCTATCACCTCGTTAGCGACCACCCCACCCCTGGTCCCACCACGCCGTAATGCTTGGAACCTCACCTCTCGTTCGGTCCAGAACCTACCCCGCTACCGACAAACTCCCAGCGCCCTAGCCTCGCCCCGATCCTCTCCCCTCCGGCTCGCGTCCCTCGCACGCGACCCTGCTCGGTTTTCCGCAACCGGCGCCCTCCCTCGATGCTCCCTCTCGCTCCCTCCCTCCGCCGCCAGATGCCCATCGGCCCGCTCCGCCGCTACTGCGACCGCGGCCACCGCCTCTCCCCTTTGTCTCCTGGCCGTCGGGCCCTCCCCATTGCCTCCGCCCGAGCCCGTCTCTCCGTCGAGCTGCGCCACAGGACGCCGCCATCAGCCTCCTCGCCAGCACCGCCCCTGCAGACTGTCGGCCGCATGCCGCCTCTCTTCCCAGCGCTTGGTCGCCTCGACCTCGCCCTGTCCCCGCCACCTGGGCCCTAGGCCGATGGAGCTCCAGCCGCCCCCTTCCCCTCTACGGCCAGCCTTCGAGCTCGGTCGTCGCCACCCCTACCTCGCGACCTCCGGCAAGCCCCTACCGCTAACCTCTCTTTCTCTCCTCTGCATCGAGTGCCAGCCTTCTCCCGGAGCCTCGCTGCTGCCGGCTTCCCCTCCATGGCTCGCCTTCCACCGTTGATGCCAGCATGCCCAGTGGCCACTCTTCCTCATCCTTCTGCCGCGACGCCATGCTCCGTCGCCACAACCTCGCCGTCCCGCGTTGTTGTTTTATTCATCCGCGCGCGAGCCGCCTCCAGGCCATCTGCTGTGTCGTGCAGCTCCAGGCCCGAGCATGGGTTGCCCAACTTGTCGATGTGCTATGGTTCAGTGTTCAGGTGTGGTGGTGACGCTGAGTGAGATTGATATGGTGCAGTTGACTTGGTGGTTCGAGGCCCTCGCGATGGACAAGATCGAAAAGAATCTGGACAAGATTTTTGTACCCCATGAACGACAGAGACCACCGAGAGATCCACATCGAGAACACGTGGTACCCGAAGACTGCATCGACACTAGGACCAAGTACACCTTTGCTAATTGAAGTTGAAGACCTCCAAGTTCTCCTTCCCTGAAACGTCAAGAACTCCATCATGGATTCCAAGATCGCCTCCCCGGATCCTACCCTCGAAGCCTCATCCGAAGACCAAGCCTCGACACCCCGAACCCGGTGCCGCGTTCCCGGAGGCGAAGTCCGGACCCGAAGACCGCCAAGAACGCCACCGGTACGACAAGCACTTTGCCGCAGAACGCCAAGTTCTGCATCCCGAACGCCAAGACCGACCCGATACACGGACCCGACAAGATCTTCGCGACGGCAAGATCGACCGCTTGGACCCAAGTTCTCCATCTTGAATCTGAACCTCGATCCCTGTTGAACCCTGAGACCGAACCCCGAACCCCCGGAACCAAGATCTTCCGAACCCAGATGTGTGAACCTTTTCCCGAGCCCCTATTTTATAAATGCTTTATATAAAACTTGTTGCATATTAATTGTTCATCTCGCATGCATATCATGTGGGTTGGGGGCATTATGCCAATTCATCTCATAATTAAATATGGAGTCTATATGCGGGATATCTTTGTCTTATTCCGGACTCCATTTAAATTTGTGTAGCGAACCGGTGATATAATTTTGCCTTGTTAAGACAACATTTAAATTGCGGGGTAGCTAAACAACATGAACCACCTAATTAATTGTCGGGACCCCGGTTCCACTTAATATTGCCCAATTGCATCGCATCTTTGCCATGTCATGCATCATACATGCATCATGCCCGATCTTCTGCTGTAGTATTAAATAGTCCATCCGGTGTTTCTTCTAGTGCTTTGCTTCTTCACAGATTAGGCCGATGAGTTCATGCGAGTGTCGACCCGATCTTCGGCTGAACCTTCGACAATGTTTTTCAGGCGAGCACCTCCCCCCTTTCTACCTATCTTACTTTTATAGTATTTATTCCCTCCTGTTGATCTATTGCTATCTGTGTTGCGATGCTCTAGTTTTCGTACCCGTGATATCCCTTGCAGCCTTATATTGCCTTGGACACCTCCTATTACCTGTTGTTTGGTAGATAGTTGGACTTGCGCGTCGTAGTCGCTTGCTCTAGTGCGGTTGCGTCTCGTCCAGTACCACAGTTGTTGGAGTATTGCCGTGTGTTTATTGTTGGAGTTGATCAAGACTTTAATTACTGTTTAACAACTAAAATTGAAGTAGGTAAATGCAGAGGCACAGGTGGGCAATAGATGTTATTTGGTTTTTAACCGTCCACTTGTGTCCCGTAGGACCCCGAGTACTTGATACCTGTTCCTTGAATATTCGCGCTATCCACATCCGGGAGGATTATGGGACCCCCCTGAGCCAGAGCTTGATTCATTCTTATTTCTTGGGGCCACAAACTAGTTTGAGGTTTTATTTACTATCATGTACTTATGCCATGCTTTACTGCTTTATTTAAATTGTGCGAGGAGCACCTGTACTTTTTAGGTAAGCGGAGTGTTTTCGCGGTATCGACAAGCCCAGTCACATTTTTGGGTTCCCAGTCGTTTACAGCCATTGACGCAAACCTTGAGTCCGTCTCGGAGTCAGCTAACTTCGTTGCGGGTGTACTCAATGGGGTGGCCCCCCGAAATATTTCTGAATCCTGTGATTGCTTTGTCGTGAAGGCCTCGTTGGGTTTTGATTTGATTTTTCCGAGGTTGATCGAGTGTGTGTTGCTATTTGTGCACCCCTGCAGGGTAAAACTTTCTGAAAGCCGTGTCCGCGGTTATGGGCGACTTGGAGCACAGTATCTCGATCATAGACAACTATAACTAAAGTAGTGCTATAAATTTGACTTTATAATGACTAGTAATCAGCTTCACTATAATGGAATGGCTAAATAAAATTGCCAACAATTGCTTGTTTGGGTGGTCGCTTGCTACCATTGTAACTGACTAGTAAGTATTGCAACTATAACGGAATGGCTAAATAAAAGTACCAACAACTGTTGGGTTTGGGATATCTCATGCTAATTGTATTTGACTAGTAAGTGTCGCAACTACAACGGAATGGTTAACTAAAATTGCCCACTGCTTATTATATCAGGATGACTCATGCCATCTTTATTTGACTAGTAATTACCGCAACTATAACGGAATGAATAAAACTGCCAACGGTGTGAGTTCCTTGGTTGACTTCCTCGTTTGGTCTCGAGGGGGAAACACCAGGATGGGTATGTTTGGTGGTAGTTTCAGGTTGGATCCGAATAGGTCTTTCTTATCCCTATCTGATAGCCGCCAGTTGTATCGAGTCTCTGTAGGTTGTTTAGTGCATGCTGCGCTGCCGATTCAGTCCACCATACCTATGTAGGCGAGGACTGCCGAATTCTAGCCTCGCCGTGTACTGGCCTCAGTACTGACCGCTCTCTCTTTTTCCTTTGCCCTTTGTCGGCACCCCTTTTGTTTAAGCAGGTTTTGAGATCGACGTCGTTAGCAGGGTTACCCTTCCGGCTTGGCCTGGGCAGGGTTATGGACGCCATTGGTTATTCTTCAGGGCTCTTAGCTCAATTTGCATCTTGTCCGTACTCGGACGCTATCTCGTTTTAAAGGTGTTTTGGATCTTTGTTCTGTATATTTGTATTCTTGACTCCGGGAGTCGTGTTGTATATACATCTGTTCTGTGGGTCCCATCGAGGACTGTTGTGTAATGTTATTACTTCGTTTTCCACTCGCACGCAAGTGCTTGGTGGGCACCTTTGAATCGTTTCTATGCGAGTTTGGCGGGAAGCGCTAAAACTTGCATAGGGCCGATTCTGAGGGTGTTACATGGTACTTGTCATGGACTCGAAACATAAAAAGCATGAGATGTGGGCAGACCTGATTGTAATGCTCCAGAGATAATTTTAATCATTATCGCACTATATCGGCATCTTTCGTTCATTTCTTGATATCAAGTAATTAATAACGTAACTCCTTTAATCACTTTCTTTGCCGAGCAGGGTTTGGAAACAGTTCACCAAGACTGTTAGGGGTGAATGGAAATATGAGCTGCAATTCCGAGATCTCAATGTAAATAGTAATATAGCTAGGTCCCCGCATATCTTCAATTCTTGTTTAAATACCATTATCATGATTGATTATTATTTTGATTAAACTCAATTATCGTAAAGTGTTTGAGACAGGAAGACGGAATAATTTATGTGGATACTATGTTTGGGAGTTCATTCGCCAGACGACCTATAAGCATGACAGAATTACGAAATAATATGAAGTACGTCAACAATATTCACAATCTTATTTTATTACCCGCAATTATGTTGAGTTTATCCCATTCTTTAAATTAGATCGAACAAATGCGGGATTGTCTCTAACAAATGATCGCGTATGAGAAATTCAAGAGGAATTGGTGAGATTCTTACTTAAAGAGGTCATATCTCCAACCGGAGAATACCATCAGCAATTTATATTTGTAGTATAATAGGGATCGTAAGAGAAATTCACATTGTATGTACATGAATGTGGACTTTGTATGTAATATATTCGACCAAGCATGAAGAAAGAGGTCACTTCAATCTATATATTCACGACAATGTTGTGTAATGATTCCTTCATTGCATGTCACTTACGCCAAACCTCTCCTGCCGCAACAAAAATTCGCCCCAAAACTCTGACGCGGCAGAACCTGCTGCCGCAGCAGCAGAATGACTAAAATGTTGTCTCAGCGGAGCTCATTTAGTCTCGGTTCGTGTTACGATTTAGGACTAAAGGTCCTCCACCCCCCGCTTTCTACCGCGGCTACGCGGAGCGCCTTTAGTCCTGGTTCGTGGCACAACCGAGACTAAATGGAAGGGCCTTTAGTCCCGATTGCGCAGCCCCGGTTGCGCAACCTGGACTAAAAGTAGTTACAAAAAAGGACTATAGCCCTATTTTCCACTAGTGACACACACCACCATCGGCAGGTAGCCAGCGACCCCCTCGGCCTCCCTTCGCCTCTCTCCAACTTGAGCCGCCAGCTCCCTCCTCGCCGGTCATGCGCCTACATCCCCTCCGTGTGCTCCATTCACCGCTATCAGGACCGGATGTCCTCGTCCTTGACTCTCACCTTCGATGGTCACCTCAGGCGTTGCCAATAGCCTCCCGCCTCCATGTGCATTCTCCAAGGCGATGCCCTCTCTCTCTGCTCGCTTCTCTACATCATCGATTCACGCAGTCCAGGGCCGCCCCCTGCCCAGCGACGTCTGCCACATGGCCATGCACTGACTGATGTGGATTTTGTGGAGGCGGTGTGGACGGGATAGGTTGTGGGTGGAGTAACAAGAAGTACTGATTCAATGGCAATCTTTATATAAGTTGTGGCATTACTTGTAATATGTTAAAACAACTAGGGATAAATTAGTCCAGTGAAAAATCAGAACCCAACACGGGTGCAAACGAACCTACCTCAAGACAAATTATAGTATATAATAGATATATAGATGGATAGATAGATAGATACCAATTATGCGTGACAAAATAAATTTCGGCTCGACGAGGCAAGCGAGGAGGAGCGTGCGTGTATATGTATTCTCTTCATAAGCTTGTACAAGTGGTGAAAGAGTCCACCTTATAAGCTGGTACAACTTTCACTTAACTAGTAATGTGGGACTAAACTTTTGATACACCCAATGTTGAGGATATCGTTTATCGTTAACTCTTCGGTCAGCCCAAAATTAGTGATTTTTTGGTATATCGGCCGATTAATCTGGCGATAAATCAATTAATCGGCTTATCGGTCACCAGTGATAAGTGATAAATCGGCATATCGGATGATTTTTTGAACAGTGGTTACACCTCTTGCCTTACATGAATGGGTCAAATAGGTCTCTAGGATTTCATATATCCAGTTCAACAAAATTAATATGAACCGGACGGAATAGAAGATTAGGAACTTACAGTAACCATCCCGTTTCTTCGTCAATCACGATGACCAAACAAGTCTAAGACCAATAGCAAATGCTTCTACTTTAGTTACTCCCCCGATCCATATTACTTATCGCTAAACAGATAATCTAGCACTAAAATATGTCTAGGTACATCCGTTTTAGTGGTTGGGCCAAATGAGGAGAAACATAGGACAGATGATAAAACACATACTACCTCCGTCTCAAGGCTTAAGGCCTATTTTTTTCAAAAGTCAAACTATCTCAAATTTGACCAAGCTTTTAGAAAAAAATATTAGTATTTATAATACGGAATTCATACCCTTTCATACATAATAAAACATTTTCACATAGTATCTATATAATATAATAATTCTTGATAGTTTTTCTAAAAGTTTGGTCAAAATTTCTGTAACTTGACTTTTAAAAGAGTATTTTTTAGAGAAATTAAATGGTACTTACATTAATAGACACATTATGGTAATACTTAATACAGGTAGCACTGCATATCTGGGAAGCGGTAAATGACAGTTATTACAAATATAAAGTAGTAATTCCAGATATATGAAAGATCAATCGAATTAATTCTTTCCTTATCTATTATATGCATCTCCGTCTACATAAACCGTGTCAAAGGAGTAATATGCATCTCTTGCTTTGCATGAATGGACCAAGTGAGTCTCTAGGATTTCAGAAATTATTGGTATATTATAAATGGGTTGAGTCTAAATTTTAGCAATATTCCAACATCTAGTATTAAAACATGCATGCCTATCGTATATACGGTTCAACGAAATTAACATGAACCGGGCGGAATAGAAGATTAGGAACTCACAATAACCATCCCGTGTCTTGGTCAATCACGATGACCAAACAAGTCTAAGACCAATGGCAAATGCTTCTAATTTAGATACTCCCTTCGATCCATATTACTTGTCGCTAAACATATATATCCAGCACTAAAACATGTCTAGATACATCCGTTTCAGCGGTCGGGCCAAATAAGGAGAAACATAGGACAGATGATAAAACACACCTTTTTTAGAGAAATTAAATGGTACATTAATACTAGACATTATGGTACTCCAAATACAGCTAGCATTGCATATCTGGGAAGCGGTAAATGACAGTTATTACAAATATATATAAAGTAGATATGAAAAATCTATCGAATTAATTATTTCCTTAAAAATATAAAGCCGTAAATGACAGTTATTACAAATATAAAGTAGTAATTCTAGATATATGAAAAATCAATCGAATTAATTGTTTCCTTATCTGTTATGCATCTCCGTCTACATAAACAGCGTCAGCATCAACGCAAATTGGCAGGAGAACAAGGGCAGAAGAAACAAAAGGTTACCTACTAGTATCTCGTTATGGCGTTCTGCAAGAGCACCGCGATGGTTATGTGCATTGTAGTCCTTGTGGTCATGGCGCCCACTGTGCTGTCTTCTCTTGACGATGGACTAGGTGCGCTGTTCTTTCATATTCTTTTCCTTCTTTTCGTTCTCTTGATAGATTTTTTGTTGTTGTGCTATATGTATATACTCTGTGTGAATCTGAACGTGTTGACCAATTTTCTGTGCAGAGTTCTGCACCAGTATTAAGAATTGCAGTCAGCCGGAGTGCTTTAACCAATGCGTACACGAAAATGTTCCAACGGACAAGGCCTATTGCCGGCTGCCGGAGCAATGCTGCTGTCCCCCAACAACACCTTAGGAGATATAACTTGCATGACTGCCTCGCTGCTGCCAGGCTGTCAAAATGTATCTGCGAAATGCTGAAATTTGTAATCAATAAACGTTTTTCAAAATTGATGTGCACAATAATATTTTGATCCATGCATGATGTTGGTATATATTGCAATGATTAAGCGTGATTTGACATCTAGTAAATCTTATATATGCTGATGAAACCTAGCATGTAGATTCAATGGTAGTACTACTTATTGGTTCTCTTGTTTCGGAAATCTTAAAATACATACATATATATGGACCATCTCATAAATTAAAACATGTTTAAACAAACCGAGCGACTGAAATAGAAAAGCTGGGAAACATTGTTGTTCTTGTTCAGGCCCGTCCAAGAGGCAGTGCGATCTGGGCGACCGCACGGAGCCCCCAAAATCCTGGGGCCCCAAATTCTAGCCCAGGCCTGCACTGCATCTCCTTGTCCCAGCGAAATTACCATTGGCCGAAGTTTAAGAAAATACTAGCAGGTATCCCGCTCCAATCCTGAGCCCACATCGTAGGTTTCCCGATGTGCCGATCGGCCAAGTCTCCGAACTAAAAAAAGAAAGCTTCAGATCGAAACTAATTCGCCCACATGTTCTAGACGGCAGAACCCAATCCAAAAAGGAAGCATCCGCCCGACGTATAGAACCTCATATGGCCAGATTGCTACCGTCGTTCCAAACTCCTAATCAACCGACCCTATAACCGCCTACTGTCCCTAAAGCCCAATAAAGGTTATATGTTCTTCAGTTATCGAATCTTGACAAGCCTAAGATTCATGTAGTGTCTGAATTCATCGCATCACATTTCTTTCTTTTAAGCATGAAGAATTATTATGCCTTGCAAAATATAAATTATGATTCTGGTGCTAAAGAGTGCAAAGAGATTCATATGTTCAGTCCCAAAATGCTCTTGATAATTTTCAGTCTTAAGGACATGTACAACCCTGAACGTTTAGATAGACGCTTGAGTTGTGAAAAAAATCAATTACTGTAGAGTACTGACATAAGAGTCTAGAACTGCAACGAGGAGCGCTAGCCTGAGGCGCTATTTTTTAGTGGGTGAATAGCGTCTGTCGCTAGGCTAAGGCAAAAATCACTGTTTTGACCTAATTAACGTTTGATCTCATAAAATGACCTACTTTTTCGAAGATATACTGATCTGACCTGTTTTCATGGCGTTTTACCAGAAGGCGCCATGGTCAGTAGCACGGCGCTCTCTCCAAAAGCGTCATGCTACCATGACGCTCCCCAAGAAAGCGCCATGTCCCCGTCCGACGTGGCTGCCACCGTGGCACAGGCGGGCCCGTTTTAATGTTTGGCGCTTTCCGCGGGGCCGCCATGCTACTAGGCATGACGCTTTTGCGGAAAGCGCCATGGTCCTATACCTAGAAAACGGCTCGGGTGCCCTCCCAGGCCATACCTCTTCATTTTTCCCAGCTCTCCTCTCTCTCTCTCTCTCTCTCGCCCCAAGTTCTTCCCCTACTCGAATCCCTTCGAATCGGTTGCTTTTCTCCGTGGATTTGGACTTCCCCTTGCTTCAGGAGGTAATCTCCCCCTAACCCCTTGGTTTTGTCCAAATAGATTTGTGAAATTTGGTAAAGAATGTAGAACCCTAACCCTAACCCTAACCCTAGCTATATCTTGGCTTGATGTTGTTGCTTCTAGTTATTAGATTGGTAGTTTATGGCTAGGATTTGTATGTTAGAATTAGCATAGTGGCATGACTTGTTTTAGTTGGTAGCTATGGTTGGTGGTGGTAATATAGTTGTCTTTGAAGCGTAATGGTTGGTGTCATTGTTTTTTAGATGGCAAGAATCGTTAATGTTCATCATGTGGACAAGGCCGCATTCTTGAAAGGCAATACCGAGTGTGACCCGGAGGAGGTAGTCATGGTGTTTGGCACAAGTCCTACATATGCCGAGGTTGTGGAAAGAGTGAGGAATGATTTGAAATGGATGGAACCTGGTGATGTGTATGAGTTGGTTGGAAGGTATAACGCCGGGTTTGGCCATCACAATAGATTGAAGATAATGCCTATCAACTCCGAGTTGAATTGGAGTGCGTATAAGGAGATGGTGGCAGAATCCGAAGATAAGTCACTCGAGATATTTGCCACAAGAAAGGTTGCGGCTCGGTTGCACATTGACTTGAACCGGCATGCTTCCATGAGCCCGGCTCGAGGTGAGCCACAGGTGTATGACACAACAATGAGCCAACCTCCATTGAGCCCGGTTCGCGTAGAGCCAACCTACGACGATACAACAACGAGGCAACCTTCCATGAGCCCTTTTCGCAATGACAACTATGAAGCACCTCAAATGGAGGATGATGACTTTGAGGGTGATGAGGTTGAATATGGGCTTCGTGACAATGAAGTAGGAGATGTGGAGGCAAATTTCCATGAGGAGGACATGGACCATGATCTCCCTTATTTGAGGTGTCATGCATCGAACTCCGAGGATGAAGGACCGGATGAAGATGTGGATGAGGATGGTCTAACGGTTAAATTCGCCGAAGCTCACAAAAAAGTAGTAGGTCGGGATCATCGACCTTCATTGTTCCGTGATGTTAGTCTTGCGGATGAGGCCCAAGTTGACGGTGGAATTAGTCGAGTGCTCGAGGCGCGAGCACCTTCTAAAAAGGACATGAAGCCAAAAAAAATACGGGATAAATCCCGGGGTGAAGTTTGATAGCTTGTTGGAATTTCAGATGTGGATCAAGGACTATGCGGTGAAGTACCACCGACCGTACAAGGTGACTCACTCGGACACTAAGGTGCGTTACACAGTCAAGTGTGAGAAGCAAGGATGTCCATGGGTTGTTCGCGCACGACCACTGAGGGGCGGGCCACAATGGATCATTGTAAGTTGTCAGTCCATTCATATGTGTGATGACAAGTTTATCAAGGATGCCAAAGTTGTGAAGGAGGACCACCGGCAGCTCACCTCCGATTTCATCGCGTATAGAGTTGCAAATAACATAAGGTCTCTCCCAACATATACTATTAAGGGTGTTGAAAGAACATTTCTTAATCCCTAGTGTTTTGTGTGTTAGATAACAATACCAAGGATCATTTAATGTGTGTTGAAGTGTTGCAGCTCAGAAATCTGCCTTTGGGGGCGGATAATCCGGCCCCACCAGGGCGGATAATCCGCCCCTCCCTCTGCCCAAGCAAGCGCAAGCCCCAGAAGGGGGGGCGGAACATTGGCCGGACTTTCCGGCCAGGCCGGATAATCCGCCCCTCCTGCTCTTCGCCAAGGCGCAAGCCCCAGAGAGGGGGCGGAGTTTTGGCCGGACTTTTCGGCTTCGCCGGATAATCCGCCCAGCAGGGGGGGCCGGATAATCCGCCCCCAAGATCTTCTCCAAGTTTCACCAAGGCGCAAGCCCCAGAGAGGGGGCGGAGTTTCCCCCGGAGATTCCGCCCTTGGGGCGGAGTTTTCCTTGGGGGCGGATAATCCGCCCCAAGTGGGGGGCGGATAATCCGCCCCCAAAGTTGTGCAACGGCCAGATCTGGGGAGGGGGTATTTAAGCCAGCAATCCCCCTCCTGCCAGAACTCTTGATTCATCTCGAAAAAGAACAGATCAGATCTCAAAAGTTCATACAAGAGTGCTCCACCTAGATCCATCCAAAGGCCCCATCCCTTTGGGAATCGAAGGAGGAGAACTCGACCTTCATCATCAGCAATCAAGCGCTTCATCTCCTCTCCATTCATTTGGAGAACCTCCGATCTAGTATTTCTTGCAAAGATCTAAATCCTTGTTTTTGTTTATATTGATAAACCTTGTTTTTGTGACAGCTTGTTGTCATCCCGGGAGCCCCCAATTTGGTTGTGGGTGTGTGCCCCGATAGTGTTGTAAAAGGCACCGGTTCCTGCCTCGAAGGGATCCAATAGTGGAGAAGGTGGATCAGGCCTCTCGTGGCGAGATCCATCGGAGAATAGGGTGAGGCCTATTGTGGCGTGGTGGTCTTAGAATCGCCCACCCCTCCAACGCAGATGTACTTCCCTTAACAAGGAAGGAACTGCGGTAAAACAAATCCCTGTGTCTCCGCGTGCTCCTCTACGGTTTCCTCGTTCCTCTTTTACGTGCTTAGTAGTTAGGGTTACATATAGGGTAATTCTCGTAGTTGCATATCTAGAGAATTTACTTTGTGTCAAGCCTAAAATTGAAAAAGTATATTAAAATTGGTTAGCACCTATTCACCCCCCCCCCCCTCTAGGTGCCCATACGATCCATTTCAGGTGTCATAGATTTGGTTAAAGAAGTATTCGGTTATAAAGTGAAGTATGGTAAGGCGTGGAAGGCCAAACAAGCCGCATTTAAGATGTTGTATGGTGATTGGGAAGAAGCATACAACCGCCTCCCAAGGTTGTTGGGAGCAATGGCCGCAAGGAACCCAGGAATGTATTATGTGGTGGAGCCTCTTGGGTCGGTGACTAGGTTGTACAATGGTGCCACTGTCCGGGTATTTGGCCGTGCATTTTGGACATTTGGACCATGCATCAGGGGATTCAAACATTGTCGGCCTGTTATGTCCGTGGATGGCACCTTTTTGACCGGCAAGTTCAAGGGCACACTATTAACTGCCATATGCCACGACGCAAACAACCGGGTTTTACCTTTGGCTTTTGCCTTGGTTTCGGTGGAGAACAACGACAACTGGGAGTGGTTTTTCCATATATTGAGGACCAAGGTTATAGAACCTGATAGAGAGGTTTGCATCATCTCGGATCGCCATCAAGGAATACTAAATGCAGTCGAGAAGGACATTCCTGGATGTGCTCGTATCCACCATCGATGGTGCATGAGGCATTTTGTGTCCAACTTCTATAGAGCTTGTGGCAACAAGGAACGTGCCGACGATCTACAAGATTGTTGTCTTGCCTTCACCGCTCGGCATTTTCAAAAACTATATGATAGATTGTATTGTCTCACAGATGATGGTGGGAAAGAGTTTCTCAGAAGGCATCTTAATGAACGGACAAAGTGGGCAAGGGCTTATGATTATGGAGGCAAGAGATACGGTGATTCCACCAGTAACATGGCTGAATGCTTCAATAAAGTACTTAAAGGTGTACGTCAATTGCCTGTGACTGCTATAGCGGAGTACACATTTCAAAAGTTGAATGAATACTTTCTAAAGTATAGTGATGAAACGGATAAGCAAATCGTTGGGGATAACAAGAAAAAAAAGAAGTATGAGTACCCACCATTGGTTGATAATTGGCTGGAATATCAATCAAAGAAAGGGGATACACAAACGGTTGAATGTTTTGACAACCAAGAACTGATTTACCAAGTGAATGAGAATGGAGGCAGCACAAGGGTAGGTGTGCAACATGGGGGACTGTCCTATAAGGTGTGGCTACGCAATGGTTATTGCTCCTGCGAGAGGCCGACATTGTACCATCTCCCTTGCTCACACGTGATGAAGGCGGCATCTGAACGAATGGTGGGTCTTAATCACCCGGATACGGTTAGGTTGGATGAGCATTCCATCCAAGCGGTGAAGAACACATGGGCGGGTAGATTTCAGCCTTACCTTGACCAATCTCAATGGCCAGAATATCATGGTGTCCAACTTTGGCCTGATCCGTCAACGAAGGTTGTTGGTCGGGGAAGATGACAAACCAAACGTTTCCGAGGTGACATGGACGATTGGGCTGGTGGATATCGACGGGAATGGGGGAGCGAGTATTTCGCGGAGCCTCGTGACAAAACCCGTTGTGGAGAATGCAATGCTGAGGGCCATAATAAAACATCATGTAGCAAAAGGAGAAAATCAAAGGAGGCCAACACCCCTATTGGCAGCACAAGCCAAGGATGTGGTGACGGTGGTACAAACACAAGCCAAGGAGGTGGTGATGGTGGTACAAACACAAGCCAAGGAGGTGGTGATGGTGGTACAAACACAAGCCAAGGAGGTGGTGACGGTGGTACAAACACAAGCCAAGGAGGTGGTGATGGTGGTAGAGGTCGTGGTGGTAGAGGTCGTGGTGGTAGAGGTCATGGCGGCGGTAGAGGTCGTGGCAGCGGTAGAGGTCTTGGCGGCGGTAGAGGTCGTGGTGGCGGTAGAGGTCGTGGCGGTAGTATGTTTACGTATCTTCAAGGAGAATTTCCGTATGTGTTTTCTTGATGATTTTACTAATTTTTATTGTGCATTTAAGTGTATTTCTATTTACTAACTATTTGGTTGCATTCCTGTTATAGGTATGTCGACCCAACCAACCAAGGAGAACAATGATGGGAACGGTATGAGCTACTCCAAAGTGTGGGCGGAGGCTTTGAGGAGGGTGAAGGAGAGGGAAGATGAAGTAGCTCAGTTGATCAAGAAAAGGGAAGAGGAAAGGAGGGAGGCTGAAGAAGAACGTCGGTGGGAAGAAGATTTCAACAGGAGATTGCGTGAGGCAAGCATCAAGAAAGCAAAGAAAGAACGTGAGAGGAAGGAAAAACAAGCAAAACATGAAAGAGACATGTACTTGAAGAGCTTGAGGAATCATCGTCGGTTTGAGAAGGTGTCTAAAGAGGCTAGCCTCATAATGGAGGAAGAGGAGATCAAGAAGAAAGAGGAGAGTAGACGCCAATTCGAGGCGCAGTTCAACTCTGTTGTCCAGCTAGCACGTGACTTGAGGGAAAAGGAAGAGGCAGAGGAAGAGAGGAAAAGGAAGGCGAAGGGGAAGGAGCCTAGCGCGACACAGTAGAGTTGTCACCATGCTATGATCTATGTTATGGACTCCACTATGTGGAATTTATCTTGAACATTGTCATGCCGAATTTGTCGTATGTAAAACCCCTTAAGGGCGCCATGTATTTCGTAAACATTCACTGCACTTTCCTATAATGTTTCTGGAATGTTGCCACTAGCATTGTACTGTAAAATTTCTGGAATGGTGCCACTAGCATAGAAACTAGCTCCAACTTAAGTGAATGCAGGCGCATGGCGCCCTCGACAAAAGCGCCATCCTAGGAAGCATGGCGTTTTCCTGGAGGGCGCCATGCTTCCATGGCGCTTTGAGCCAACTATAGCGCGCTGGGACACAGTGACTGCGCGCGCTCGAAGGAAAACTGGAGCTCGAAAACTGCTAAGTCGGGCGCATGGCGCCCCCGCCAAAAGCGCCATCCTAGGAAGCATGGCATTTTCCTGGAGGGCGCCATGCTTCCATGGCGCTTTGAGCCAACTATAGCGCGCTGGGACACAGTGACTGCGCGCGCTCGAAGGAAAACTGGAGCTCGAAAACTGCTAAGTCAGGCGCATGGCGCCCCCGCCAAAAGCGCCATCCTAGGAAGCATGGCGTTTTCCTGGAGGGCGCCATGCTTCCATGGCGCTTTTCTGGAGGGCGCCATGCTTAGTTGCATGGCGTTTGCCTGGAGGGCGCCATGCTTCCTGGGACATTCAGTATTTAGCACACTCAACAGATACAAACATCAACATTCAGTTTTTAGCATATTCAAACAGATACAATCAACAGATACAATCATCAACATCACCAGATCAAGTTTTCCTCACAACAACAGATTCAAACATCAACAAGCATCCAGTTTTTTAGCACATCAACACACCAACAAGTTCAAAACGACAACACCAAACAACAAGTTTAACTTACAAGTTCATAATGACCACAAGCACTAGTTCAAGCTACGAGTTCACTTTCTCCCTTTCCCCCTTTTGGCCACTCGATCCTCATTCGCCTTGCTCTGTCCCTCCTGCCTCCTAACCCTCCGTGGAGGATCGGAGTCTTTCCCCTCATCCTCCTCCTCACGGCGTGACACATGTGCCCGACGCTTGTTCTCCCATTCACTTGGCGTGTATGGATTCCTCGGTAGCCTCCTCCTCCTCACCCGTTGACTAGACTGCGGGGCGTCGTGTAATTGAGACATGCCTATCTCCTCCTGTTCATCCTTGTCCTCACCATCTTCCTCCTCATCCTCATCATGGCCAGCTTCCTCCTCCTCGTACTCGCCCTCTTCCTCCTATTCATCTTGTGCATCATCTTCTAGGCTGGAAGACCTAACTGGTGATGCGACATCGACGGTGCGGCAACCAAGCAAGACACCTAATCCACGGCCCCAACGCTTGGTACGCTATGATATTGACGAATATGTTAGAACATTTCAACACCCATAAAAATACAATACAACTAGGAACGGTATAAACACATACCTCCACAAATGCTCGAAGGGCCGACTCAGACTCCTTGCCAGGAGGATGTTTAAGTGCTTCCTCGGCCTTGTCCACGTGTTTCGAGATCTCCTCGCGCTAGCAAGAGAAAAAAGTCAATTTTATGTCGCTATAATCGCATATACGTACTCCCCTGACAATGCTTACCACAAAGCGGACAACCCCCGCTGAATTTGCACCCCTGCCGCCTCGGACAAGTCTGTTGTACTCTAGCTGGCTCAGATCATCAAAAGCATGATAAGGATCCTCCACTATGTCATGAGATGCAAACAAAGCCGACTGCAGGTACAAACGAGACACCTTCCCAAGCCACACAAGGTACCGATTGAACGCTGCAGCATCATGCGGCGCCTCAGGATGAGAGACCGCATTCGGGTTTTCGATCTCCTCAATCCTTGCATAAAACTTCTGAACATACTTGTGATGATATGCAGCCCAATCTTTTTCCCTCTTCTGCTTGATCTTGTCCAATCTACAATCAAATTCATCGACTTAGCAAGTATCATGAGACGCCCAAGAAAATTAGATACTGGGTGTATAAGGATCACTCACCCGTGAAGAGCTATGCTAGTGTCCTTGTATGGCGGCGGGGTCTCCTGAAATAATCCAAATTGCCTCATCACCCGTTGTGGAAGGTGGAACTCAACAGCGTAGACACAAATCAATGGGGCACGAATCCTCCAGAGATGTGCTTCTTGCATACATTTGCGATTCAAGTCCGCCTGGAACCAAACACCGGTACCCACATTCCCTCTAGTTCCGTATGGCTCCCATTCCACCTGAGCGAGGAACACAATATTAGCATGTCGACTCGAAGTATGTATAGTGGAAAAGATGAGTTCTTGAGAACAATCAAATTATTACCTTCTCCGGGGTTAGCAAGTCGATTTGGTTAGTGTAACGCAAGTAGCATTCCTCAGATTCACCGTGGAATACTTCGGTATTATCCCACAAGTACGCCCATGTAGGACCGCGGAGACGGCTATTGCCATGATCATCCCACCGTTTTTCCTTCATCGGAATGGGTCGACCAACTGGTATGCGCAACCAGGACCATATGGTCAGTAGCACCATAGGTCCACCAATACTTGCTCCTTTTCCAGTTCTACAACACGCCTCGTCCAGCTGCACATACAACAAGCATACATAAGTATCCGGTCGATCAAGCATATGTACTACTACCATGCAATATATATAGTTTATTACCTGTCGATACAAGTAAGCAAGTGCCGCCGAACCCCAGCTGTGCATATAGCCCCATTCCGCAAATAGAGTGAGCCACATGAATGAAGCATTCCTTCCCGTGCCATCTGAGAAAAGTGTCCTACTAATGGCATACCATAAGTATGCACGGGCATACATCTGGATCACCTCCTCATCGGCGTCCTCGGGGCACTTGCTGAAATTTTGTTGTATCCATTTGTAAGTAGCACCGGCAGACATCTTCTCTTGCGTTGGCGCCTTACCAATTAAGCCAATCATCACTTCATGCCACTTACCCGAATCTGAGCTCATACACACAGGCTGTCCTTTGATGGGAAGCGCAAAAATCATGGAGACGTCCTGCAGAGTGACCGTCATCTCACCACAAGGGAGGTGGAAACTGTGTGTCTCCGGTCTCCATCTATCAACAAGCGTTGTGATCAAACAAGGGTTCATATGCGGCGTCGAACGCGAGACAAGCTGGATGAAAGGGAGAAGTCCAGTCCGCTCAACATATGGTGTGTAGCGCTCATCATATGGCATCTTTTTGCTATGCACCTCCTTGGACCTTAGGTGCAACCACTTGAAGACATGCTTATTCTCCGCGATGTACCGTCCACGGTGCCGTTGATCATAATGCCCATGCAAAATAGATTGTCCTTCCATCCTACAAGTGGTTGCAAAAATCCAAGTAAATACACCATCCACCACAATATGCATATATGAATACATATATGACTACATTCATGAATACACCATGCATTCCATATCAACAATAGCCAAACTATATATTATCCAACAATAGCCCAACAACATATTATCCTATAAGCCATATATGCCAACAATAATCCATGTATTAATACATTCATTGCATATCATCTACACAAAGCCATATATGCCAACAATAGCCCATCTAATTTTTTCAAACAAATTAGACATTCTACCACACTAATTTCTAGGGTTAGGAGGAAGAGGATCATGTGATGATTTCTAGGGTTAGGATTAGACATTCTACCACAATATCATTCTACCACACTAGTTTCTTCAAACAAATTACACATTGCACAAAATACATGCATCATTTCACAAGAACTAGAGTTAGGAGGAAGAGGACCATGTGATGATTTCAACCAATAAAACAAGCAAAATTGAAGGGGAATACCTCAAGTGGGGGGAGAGGAAGAAATTCCACCAAGAAATTGCCTCAGATATGAGGGGGGAGCATGGATTTGAGGGGGATTGGGGGGAGGAGCCGCCGCCGTCGTCGTCTGTGTGCTGTGAGGGACTATGGCACAGGGGGGTATGGCGCTGGGAGGGGTGGGGGATGGCGCCCGAGCCGTTTTCTAGGTATAGGACCATGGCGCTTTCCGCAAAAGCGTCATGCCTAGTAGCATGGCGCCCCCGCGGAAAGCGCCAAACATTAAAACGGCCCCGCCTGTGCCACGGTGGCAGCCACGTCGGACGGGGACATGGCGCTTTCTTGGGGAGCGTCATGGTAGCATGGCGCTTTTGGAGAGAGCGCCGTGCTACTGACCATGGCACCTTCTGGTAAAGCGCCATGAAAACATGTCAGATCAGGATATCTTCGAAAAAGTAGGTCATTTTGTGAGATCAAACGTTAATTATGTCAAAACAGTGATTTTTGCCCTAGGCTAATAGCACCGTTTGAGAGAGAAACAAGGTTCGACGCTTGCTTTTGCGGTGACGCTTAGTCAAATCCTGGGATAGGCTGGAACAAGCAAAAAGGTAAGGCTCTGTTTGGCATCAAAGTATTTTTAAAGTATCGAGAAAATACTCTGGTTTCTGAAAAAACTGAAGTATTAAATATTTTGAGGTGTTTGGATCCAACAAATAGTATGGTTTTAAAACTGAAGTATTCTCTAAAACTATGGTTTTTTTTGAAGTATTTGAAAAAGAGGTTAGACCCGCGTTTTTCTAAAACTAAGAAAAAGGAAAAACTGAAGTATTGCTTTGCTAGGCACTAAAATACTATGGTATTGATAATACTTCAGTTTTAGAAAAACTTTTTGCCAAACTAAACCTAAGTAATTTGATCCTATCGAATGTAACTATCGGTGTTGTACATGCCCTAATATTGCTTTGGGGGTTGCTACTTTTTGCGAATTAATGTTTCATCTATCTCTAAACGCTGTAAAAAATATCCATGCTGATGTTATATAGCTAATTTTCAAAAAAAAAAGAATTTACACAATTAAGTAAAATTATCCTTTATTTATCTCAAAATTTAGGGCCCCAATTTGTCTTTCCCACGGGGGCCCCAAATTTCTGGAGACGTCTATTGTTCCGTTCATGGAACTCATGATCGTGCATGCTAACACAACTCGCTATCCTGTAATGCAATATGCAGAATTATACTCCTATGCATATATATCTCTTCTGTTCTGTAGCTCTTTTATGGTGATTGGAGAGAGTATCATCCGGTACCATTGAGTAATACTATTTTTAGCCATTGATTAAGACAATTAATGGAGTTTTTTTAGGGAAATTAATGGAGTTTATTAAGCCGTTGATTAAGATCCAGGGTTTATATCCTTAGGGCATCTCTAACCGATTCCCAAAACTTTAGAGAAGTAAACCGACTCCTAAAACTTAGAGGAGTAAAAATACTTCTCTAAAGCTTGAATGTTTCTAACGGAGCCCCTATATTTAGACGAGTAAAAATGTTTTTCTTATTTGCAATGTAATATGTTCATACATATGCATATATAATCATTGATTAATAGTCAAATACATACCGATACAATCCGATGCACACAATACATATCGATACAACCCGATGCAATCGGTACATAGATTTTTTTTTTGAACTGGGAAGGGCCTCGAAGGACCCTGATTCTGCATTAATTAGGCGGAGGGTACACTTTTACAAAAAGGATCTCGAAGAAAATTATAATTACAACCAGATCCTTGATTCTAACACAGAGCACCCACTACTAGAAAAACGCCTATTCGTGGCGCACCTGAAAAGGCCATCCGTGGTGCACTAGCAGTGCGTCACGGGCCTCACGCTACAGCTATCTCCTAGTCGTGGCGCACTACCTGGTGCGCCACGGTTGTGTCGAGATAGGCGTGGCGCACATGCCAGTGCGCCACGAAAAGTAGTCCAGGTGCGCCACACGTATGAAACGATAACCGTGGCGCACTAGGTGTTGTGCGACACAGATATAAATTTCAAAATTCAAAAAAAAGCAGCAGATCTAGATCTCGTCGTCAGTTCCGTCGCGCGTCGGTGCAGGTCGCCGTCGTCGCCTCCTCGTCGTCACCTCGTCGTCGTCGTCGGAACTGCAAGGAGGAGGAGAATAGGAGGAGGAGAAGAAGAAGAGGAGGAAGAGGAGGAGAAGAAGAAGAGGATGCCTCGTCGTCGTCGGAACTACAAGGAGGAGGAGGAAGAGGAGGAGAAGAAGGAGTCCGCCGTCTCGTCGTCGGAACTGCAAGGAGGAGGCCGCCGTCACCATCTTCACTGCAAGGAGGAGGAAGAGGAGGAGAAGAAGAAGGAGAAAGAGAAAGAGAAGGAGGAGCAGGAGGAAAATGAGAAGGAGAAAGAGAAGGAGGAGAAGGAAAATGAGAAGGAGAAGAAGGAGAAGAAGAAGGAAATGAGAAGGGAGGAAAAGGAAAAGGAGAGAAGGGGAGGAAAAAGAAAAGGGGTAGGTGGGCGGGGTGAGGATTCGAAATTTGAATCCCGCCCAAGCTTATCCGTGGCGCACTAGGTGGTGGTGTGCTACGGGTAAGTCGCCCTCTATTTTTTTCTGCAGAAAAAAATGGTCTTTTGACCATAACTTTTTACTCTTTTTGAATTTTGAAAATCTAAAAAATCGCTAAACGACTAGAGGTAGTTGCGAGCGGATGCGAAATCTCGTTCTCGTCATTTTGATATATTATACGATTTTTTCGATATCGTATGCAAAAGTTACGGCCTTTTTACCGTGGCATGACTTTTTTTGCAGATAAAGTCGAAACTCATGTTTGTTAATTTTACTAGAAGCTATACCACATTACCTACCTAAATATGAAATGATTTTATTTTCTTTTTTTGCACGGAATCATTGCTCCAGACGGAGGTGTCGCGTAGGAGGACGAGCCGACGGTGATGAGGCGCTGCAGGAGACACTGGTCAGGCAGAGGGCTTGGAGAAGCATCTCGAGGCAGGGTCTTTGGTGTGGAGTTGAGCCTACGGAGAAGGCATGGGGACATCGACTCTGGGGCAGCACTGCGTGAGAAAGGGAGGCGCCTGGGCGGGTCACTTCGCGTAAACCTTCCCATTCGTCCTTGCCTAGAGACGAGGAAAGGCGAGGTCGTCCACCCCTCTCATCTGCTACTCTCCTTCGCTCTCATCTCTCTATTCTCTTTTAACTTGTGAGCAACAAGCAGACGTCTTGAGTAGACGTTGTTGTGAATATGGTGAGTGCAGAATTCACCCCTGGGTGGAGCTTTCATTTCTTTCTCCCCATATCTTTTTTTTCTCGATTTGCAAAATTTACTACAAATGGGCATAATTGTTTCTGAATTTTGTATCACCGATCCTTCATGTGTTAATTTATTGGTTAGAAAAAACACGTGCTTAGAGAAAATAAATAAACATTTATTTATTTTTAACCTAGAAATATCCATTTATATTCTAATAATAAGATTGGGTCCAAGTGCTAACAATACTCCATCAATTAATCGTGTACGCCCTATCAAACTGGACATAAAAGAGAAATAAAGGCATGACCGAAAACTCGCGTGCCGCTCGCGATATCTAACACGATATAAATGGTGAGGCGAAGCTCGCACACCCACTTAGTATGAATTGATCCTTTGTTCAAACAGTTGTGCTCCTATTGAATCTGGTTGAAGGATTATAATGGTTGGATTTCTCTGAAATGGAGGGCTAAGTTCAAGATCTGATGAGCAGTGGATGTTAACCTAGGGGTTTGTGCGGTGCCGGCGGCGGCGGCCTCTCCTGGTTCGCGCTGGCGTGTCGGGTGGCGCGGGGCGGCTCCGTGCGGCGGCGGCGAACTACGGCTCGGCTCCAACCCCTCCCGGCGCGGCGGGCCGGCGAGCCGCGGCCGTGGTGGAGCAGAGTGCTGGAGGCGGCGGGTTGGCTTTCTCGGCCCGACGGCGAAGCCTCTGGCGGCGCTGGAGCTCGGCGGCGGGGTCCGTCTTCCTCGCGGTGAGGCGCGGATGTGAGGCGTGGCGGCACCTCCTTCCCTCTTGGCGGCGGGGGCGGCTCTGGCCCGGGCTTTAGGCGTGAGCTCGGCCCGAGATCTGGCGGCGTCCATGGCGCAGGGTGGCTCGGGAGGTTGGGGATCGACGACGGCGGCGTCTTGGCAGCAGCAGCGCAGCGGCGGAGCAGAGGGGCCCGATATGGGCCTGATCTGGGCCTGGCCGGCGGGCCGGGCCTGATCTGGGCCTATTCCAGCCCTGTTTGGCTCTGCTGCTGTGTCCGGACGGCGCTCACCGCGGGTGATGGAGGGCAGGTCCCCTCCCCCAAGCTGGTCGTGCCTCGGTTTCCTCACGTCCGTGAGCCCGACCCGGCCCTATCATCGACGGCTCGATGCGGCGTTGGTCGGAACTTTGGCTAGAGCTCGGGGATGCCGGGGCGGCGGCTCCGGAAGGCGGTCTGCGCGGGTGTCTCTTCGGCGAGCGCCGTGACAGTGGTGGTGGCTCCTCCCCCCGGTCATGTGGATGGCGAGGAGAGGGCGACGGGAGGGTTCGGTGTTGGCGGCGCTTCGGCTAAGGCAACTCCCAGATCGCGTGTCGGCAGCCTTTCTTGGGGTCAACGAGCGTGGCAGTTGCCGGGGAGCGGTTGGAGGTTTTTCCGGGCGAAAGCTCTGTGCTTCGGCACCATCGGCGACAGTGCCTACGGGTATCGTTACCTCCTTGGGGCGTTGGTGCGGCTACCTCCCGCGCGACAGGGCTCCGGGTGAAAACCCTTGACTTTTGGTCTCGACGGCGGCGGCGCGGTGTGTCGTGACCCTCTTGGGGGCGTCGTCGTGGAGCCCCGGGTCACCCTAGTTTCGGCTCGTTGTCCTCGGTGGCAAGTTTAGGCTTCCGCGTCTTTCTTGTTTATTTTGATCTGCCTTGTATAAGGGGTCTCCCCTCCACCTTGTATCTGTTCGGCCGATGTGGCTTTATTTATAAAGCGGGCGAAAGCCTAGTTCGAGAGAGAACCTAGGGGTTTGTCATGAGTATACAGAAATGTTCAGTCACGTTCTGAAAACAGCATTCTTGGCATTTTGGGCTGTTTTCTCTCTCTCTCTCTCTGTGTTGTGGCTTGTAAGACCATTGCGATAATGTAAATCTCGTGTAAATCTCGATTGAGCTAGGTCCTACATGCGACAGAACATTATTGCGGTACTCTTCCATTTCTTTTCACAATAATTGTTCATGCCGACTAGTAGTAGGGCAGCGAGACGCTGCGCCCGTCAAGTCATGTACATATCGATAGAAGTTAACCTTGTGAAGAGCTAACTTTCCAAACTGAACGTGACTATGCAAATGTGAAGTGCTAACTTTGACAACTGAATGTGACCATGCAAATGTGGCCATATTTTTGTCGCATTTGTGATGAAGTTTTGGTTTCAGTTCTAATTTGGCAGAACGGTGCAGGAAACATTTCATCGGCAAAAACACCAAAACATGTTGTGTGGTGGGAATATGCTGAAAATTGCAGTTCACTTCTGCCTAGTTTCTGGATGTCGCGCCACCCGTTGGTTACACAAATGTGGTGCCGAAGAACTTTTTCGATATCGTCAATCGTATATTGGAAACTCATAGTCTCTCTCTCTCTCTCTCTCTCTCTCTCTCTCTCTCTCTCTCTAAGTTAGTATTTCTTACAGTAATAGCAACCTAATGATCTTCAAATCGTTTACAAGCTCTGAGTTAATCAGAAGTTCAGAAACAGAAAGATTCAGTGAGGAGTAGGCTGGACGAAGACAGCGGTTGGACAGAGCACTTACCGGGCATTTTCTGGGCCGGTCCATATCATCTAAGCAGAGCACATGAGCCCAATAAGAAGTCCTTCGCAGCCCATTCATTTTGGCCATTGCTCCTTTGGTCTCACTCTCTCTATCTCTCTCGGCGTCGTCTCCCTCCCGGCCATGGTCGCCGCCGTCGTCGTGGCCGCAGACCGGCGAGACCAGTCCTCGAGCTTCCCGGTGTCCACTTCAGCTGGCTTCTTCCTCCCGTAGCCTGCTCTCTGATTCCCCGCGTCTCCTCGCGGTCTGTTGATGTTTACGTACTAGGTTAGCTGCTGGACCGGAGGGGATCAATCGCTTTGCTTCTTCTCTCGGTAAGAAAGGAACCCCCCCTCCTCATCCATGCCTTTCCATGGCAGTTAGAAGTGAGTTGTCTTGAATAGGATTTACGGTCTGCTACTGGTTCCGTTCTTCTTCGCACACTAGGTGCTCGGAGGAATGCCGCCAAAGAACTCTCAGTCCTTTTTTTTTTCAGTTCCTGCGGTCTCATTCTGAATGAGTTCCGCTTATGCAGGTGCTCGCCTGCATCGACCATGCCACCGCCGGTACGGGCGCTGCCCGACGAGCTTCTTGAGGAGGTCTTCCTTCGCCTCCCGCCGGACGAGCCCGAGTGCCTCGTGTGCGCATCCCTCGCCAGCAAGCTCTGGCTTGACACCCTCTCCGGCCCTCGCTTCCGCGGCCTCTACCGCGAGTTCCACGGATATCCCCCATGTTGGACTTCCTCTATGCCCCGGCTACCCGTTCCTTGGAAGTATGAGACGAGGAAGTCAAGCTTCCCTACTTCAAACCCACCACTAGGTTTCGTGCGCACATTCCCGACGATGACTGGGGTGGGCGGCACTATGAACCGTTGGACTGCCGCCATGGCCGTGTTCTCCTTGGGAATTGGGAGGGGTTAGCCATGAAGTTCCTCGTTTGGAACCCCATGACAGGCTGCCGGAGGGAGCTGGACGGGCCCGAAGCTCCAGATAACGTGGGATACCTGAGCCATTGGCCCACAGTGCTATGTGCCGTGACCGGCTGCGACCACCGCGCATGTCACGAGGGCCCCTTCCGGGTGGTCTTGGTCAGCATGAGCAAGACTGATGTCGGTTGTGTTGCATACGCCCACATATCCTTGCCACAGATGGGTGAAGGGAGCGAGCCGAGCTCTTGTATTTCTCTTGAGGATGAGTGGACCAAGCTGTGCCCTAATCTTGATCTTGTGGGTGTGCATGCGGTCATTCACAGTAAGCCCCCTGTCTTCATCAAAGGCGCACTTTATTTCATGACTGTGAATCGTGATGGTGACGTGATAGCTATTCTCAAGTGTGACTTGGCTGCTAATTGCTTATCGTTGATTGATGTGCCGCTGCTGGAGACTGACACAGTTGGTGCTACTGAAACTATCCTCATGGCAAGAGTAAATTACAAAAAACCACCACAATTGAGACAAGGGTAACAACCCTTCACAAAAAAAACCACCAAAAAACATGCATTTTGGTGGGTGTTTGTTACCCTAGCCCTAATTGTGGTGGTTTTTTGTAATTTACTCTCATGGCAATGGAGGATGGTAGTTTGGGGTGTGCACAGTTGGACAGGTTAAACCTCTACCTATGGTCAAGGCAGATGGGGTTTGGCGGAGTTCTTTCATGGAGTGAACATAGAGTAATCCATCTGAAAGAAATTCTCCCCATCCGAATTGGCAAGAATTTTTTTACACTGTTTGGGTTGGTGGAGGGCACTGATACCATTTTCATGGCCACAAATCTTGATATCTATAGGATTAATCTCAAGTCACTAAGTGTGAAGAAGCTATGGAAGAGAGGAATCTTTGGTTATATTATGCCATACATGAGTTTCTACAATCCTCGAGGTATGTGTGTATGTCCTCTGTTTTATCATTTGGAAATAAACCTCAAGTAATAACATTAATCAGATCAAAAGTTACATTTGATGTTTCAGTTGTGATATATATATATATGTTCTCAAGCAAACTTTGAGTGCTATGTAGCACCCAGATGTTACACCTAATTATGCTTATGTCTGCCTAATAGGAAAATCTGTATAGTGTCATGTCTTCTCCCTTTTGGAATCACACTGACAAATCTATGTTTGCAGAATAGGTGAACCCCTGTAATGCGACGCATTGACAACTATGGTTGAGTATTAGTAAGAGAAGCAAGCTACTCTCACTCTCACCAGGAAAGACCACCACTTTGAGGCTACGTGGGTCTTATGATCAACTGAGTCGGTATCATATCTGTTTTTGTGCAGTGGTACTTGTTTTCGCATATTATGGTTGGCTTTTGTCAGTAAGCTCGAGAATTTCGCCGTGTCGTTGCTTGTTGGCGTATGTAACCGTGATGAATCTCTAATTTCTTGCAGTGTCAGCTATGTGCTCTGTTGTTTAATTTGCTTCAAAAGACATCTTCAGACAGTAGCTTGGTCTTCCCATCTTTAAAACTTTATTACAGTTTGCTCTACCACCAATGATCTGATCTCCAAATTCTCTCCCAAAAGATAGTAGACTTCAGTGTCCATGTAATGAGACGAGAATCTCCATATGTTTGGTCGCGGAGTGCAAAGCTATATCATTGCGATTATTTTGGTTTACCATAACTCCAGATTGGTTTCACAGATTGTCCTTACTTCTTAGACAAGATGTTTCACTCAAAAGCATCAGGACACATTTCTGTGTGCTTCCTATATTGATTAGGCCCGATCGAGTTGCACTGATGTGGTAAGGTAAGGTTGATTTTTTATGGCAAAAATGGCAAAGACCCCCTGGGGCTAAATTTACTGATTAGGATTGCATATTACAGTACAATCATTTAGCCCGTACAGACTATAGAGCACCAAGTTATGCTCTAGACTGCTACAGAGCATTGGTACCGAATCCTAGCATTTCTCAAGGTATCTTCTGTCTGTTTTATCTCAGGCTGTAATTCTCAAGGTATCTTCTGTCTGTTTTATCTGAGGCTGTAACTGGGCACGCCCGTGGCAGCCCACAAAGTGCCGCTCGTGCCCCTTTAAATGAACGGAACACCACTAATTACCCATGTAATACGCTCATGTTTAGCGGACGACCACTTGACTTTTATATATCTTCCGTAGTTTGCAGTATCTTCAGAGTCAAACGGCCCGAACAACCTTTGGCTGGTTATCTGACAGAAAGAGGCGTCGTTGAAAGTCGAGTTCATGAACGACGCATGAGCTTCGGCATCGGCAGTAGAAGATGCTGCGGCAAGAGTTGCCTGTGGTGATTTATCCCAGAGAATGGGGGAGAAACAAATTGGCCATCTGAGAGGGAATGAAAGAATCAACAGAGATGTTCGTGGCCTGATGCATCTGCTCGTTACAAGGAGAAAACCAACTTTTTGCATTGCAATCCAGTTCTGGCCGTACTGATGTGATAAGGTTAAAGCAAGTAGGACCCCCTTGACGGGATTAGGATGGCATGTTAAAGCACAAACATTTAGCCTGCACAGAGAATTGCGTAAGATCGAACTCTCTTCTCTGCTATTTTTTTAGAGGACTGTATCTGTATCTTATTTCCATGTTCTAGCATTCGTTTTTGTTCAAGAGGATAGTGGGCCTGATCCGCCACTCTATTTGTAGTTTGCAATGTCTTCAGGGTTGGTGATTATTTATTTGAGAAAAGGGTGCTTTATTATTTTAAATGGTTTAAGCTTTTGCAGAACTAGGATATACATATACACAGCGGCCACCTGTTCGTCGAACTCAAATAGAAAAAAAGAAAAAAGACGAAATACATGAAATCATCATATCCTGCACAACTCCTAAATGTTGGGTAAAGATATCCTAGCTGCATCCTCCAAGCATGTACATACCTTTGTAAACAATAACCACCAACGAACAACAAAATCCCAACGCGATCCTAAGCCCTCCCACGTGCCTATGTGTTTGTGGAGAGTTAACATTGTAAGATTTTGCGTGTGTTCATGTACATGTTAAATGTCATGATAGAGAGCTCTAAGACAAATGCCAAATAAATATCTTAGTTTAGAGTATAAATTGAACAGTTGATAAATGTGTCTTGCAAATTAGGTACGACAAATCAGCTGGCAATATGGTAACACCTCTTCACCGAAAATCGAACATGCTTTTGTACTTGATATTAAGATGTCATTGCCTATAATAATTATTGATGCATACATAAGAATCATAATGCAAGGTAACACCTTTCCACACACGATATGCATTTATACAAAGTTAACCTTCATGAAAACAACAATGGTCGACAATAAATCATTATTGTTGTTTTTTGACACCCATATAGTCGTCCAATGAAAAGCACATCAATGGCACCTAAAATTTCATGTTTTCATGTTTCGAAGAGAGAGTACGACTAAGATCGACCGAATGAACAACTCTCGCATTTTGCATAAGGGTGGAAAACAGTAAAAATTGAGTAGCTTTCCATTTTACCACATCCTTCACATATTAGAGAGACTTGGGAACTCCACAGTGTGCTCTAGTGCCGGTACCAAGAGAATTAGGAAAGGGATGAAGGTTAATTTTTTTGGGGGATATAGTTTTTGATCTTCTCGTATGTCAGTTTATGTTGTCAAACTGGCTTGGACTCATTATAGTTGTAGTGGAGTAGTTGATTATGTCTTATGAAATTCTATGTATCCACTTTGTGTATGTAGGTTCCTAGCGTGCAATACTTCTATCCTCTTTTCGAGGCGATAGATATATGCAAGCTCACACTAGTCGCCGGCATATACCCGCAGGGCTACCGTCTTTCTAAAAACCATGTTACATTTTGTGTTTTGAGAAGAAGGAAAGACCCCTGGCATGTGCATCCTATATCGAATGCGCATGATTGGTGTTCTGGTACTCCAAATGTCATGATTTCGCGACTGACCGATGAGATCAATCAAAGTTTTGGGGGAAGATAACTTATCCTATTCTCCAAAAAAAAAAACTGTAAGCAAGTTTTTTCTGGAAGAGAAAACTGAGTTTTGTTTTCCATACGGTTTGGTTAGTTAGCATGTTGAGTTTGAATATTTTTGTTTTTGGAAAAGTCGTAGCCAGCACATCCTTCTCTTTCCAGGTTCGAAGAGGCAGCCAAAAGCCAAAGCCAACCCTCCGACCTACGGCGACCCTGGGGCCTGGGCCGGGCCAGCTGACGTGGACCGCATCGCCGTACATAACAGAGACAGCGACCTGTCCACGCCTATCTCCGTCTTCCTCCTCCCCTCCTCCCTTCCCCTCCCCCAACGGCCAAACCCTAGGCCGCGCCACCATTCCCCCTCCGATCCCGTCTCCCCGCGTCCGCCCGCCATGTCCGCCGCGAACCTCCTCCGCCACTCCCGCAAGGTCCGTCCCCTTCCTTCCCTCCCTCTCCCTCTCTTCCCCACCCCCTCTCTCCGATCCGATCCATGCTCTCGATTCCCGTTACGTAATCTCGGTCCCGCAATGCTGAATCCTTGGCGGATTTCGCTGGGTCTCCATGCGAGGCGAGGTGCGGCGCTGTTACGATTGGAAGGGAGATCCGATGCCCTAGCGGCGCGGCCGCGGCTCAGCCTGGGCATGACGCGCCGTCACGGGGCCTGACGAGTTGGGGATAGAGATTTGTCTGTACTTCCGCGCGGTTGGCTTGCGCAATTATGCGAGCATGGATCGGACTACTTGTTTCGAACGGTAGGATCAGGGGCGTTTACAGCTTGCTTCGGTACGAGCTGTGACCACAAGGACCAGTACTCTTGAACCGATGGCACCCCTTCCATTTCCTTGCTGGAGCAAATGCACGGCATCGGCGTTTTACTTCTGCTCATGTGACATTGCCTCCTGCACACACCTGAGTTGGTCAATGCCCTGTCATCTAATTAGTGACTAGTAGTAACTGCTTCTAATCGTGGGGATATACATCCCTTGCATATAATTATTTGGTGCTACATTTAGTTATGATGAGTACCAAATTGGCTGACTCTCCATGGCTCTGATGTCTGCTCTTGCTTCTACAGCTGCGGAGCTTGCGGAACGTTGTAGATTGTGAGCGCTCCGGCCTCGCGCGCTACTTCTCTACTGGTTCCGGATCCTTTGCCGTGAAGGAAAATGGTACGCTTGTCTTTCGACAGTTTTGTTTTGACGATTATTTCTTCACGTGATTACTGTGCATCTGCTATTCATTTTAGAATTATGCTTGAGATGCCTTGTCTGAGGATTTGCAGTTGCTGGGTTTAATGGTTCAGTTATGTAGTGTAGAAGACCACCTGTGTTTCTTCCTTTTTCTCAGTCAGCTTCGATGTATAACAAGCAGTAACTGACAATTTACAGCTCTCTAGTACATGTACATCTAAACATAGACACATAGTTCAATAGTTTATTGATATGCTTACAAGCGGAAGATGATACATTAATGGGATGTGTCGTTTTCGTTTTTGGTCATATCACCCTCTTCACTCATCTTCTACTCCCACTGAACATGTCTCAGCTTACTGAGTTGACCCTGTTATTTTTATGTCAATATGTGATTTGTCATCTATCTAGTTTAGATTTGCCCTTACTGTTTGGGTGCAGGAAGTAGCTACTTTTACTTTTTGTACACATAGAGAACTATATGCCATGAATATATAATTCAGTGCTTCTTCCTCAGGTGTTGAGAAAAGAATTGGGGGCGCCAGATTTTCTCAGTACAAGCAATCTGGGAATAACCTTGAGACCTGCAAGGTTACGTATTTATAAAATCTGCTCCTCAGATGATATCTTGTCCTGACTTTCTAATTCCCTGTTTTACCTTTTCAGGTGTCAGCAGGAGGAGTAAATGGAAGCTCCACTTTCAGAGGAACACTCACCAACCGTATCTCAAGTGGTGTTACTGGCCTCAATGGTTCATTGTCATGGTATATTGTAGTTTTTCTGTTATGACAGTGCCACCTTATGTTTCTGTGTGGGAGTACCTGAAAGGATATCCACCTTTGAAAGAGGAGAATGTGAACTAGGAATATTTGATAATCGAATCCCTCCTCAATGACTTCTATAAACCATGAAAAACCCATTGCATCCTGCAAGTCCCTTGAACTATTCCTTGTCTCTTTTCAGTCATATAAAGTGTATCCCACCCACCTACTGGGTGGCATATCATCTTAACTCTTCTATGCAATGAAAAGAAGTGCAAAGTCATTGCGTTTTCCGTCCCAAAAAATGCTCGATGGCTGTACTCTTTTCTTCCAGTTACGAGAATAATGATCTGAAGGTGTTTTATCTTTTCTGCTGTCTTTTTTCAGTGGGCGGGTAGCCTCAGCAAGGTCTTTCTCAAGTAGTGCAGGTACTCCAGCTGTTGAATGTTTGTATATGCCCTTGAATAGAAGAACTTCATTTGATAACCAGAAATTGCAAATACTGTAAAACAGCTTGGTCCTTTTTTGGTAACTATTGTGCAATGATGGTTCCTTCCGTTCATATCTAAGCATTGCAACTTACTAGGATTTTTTTCCACATTTTTATGTAAATTTTCAGGGTAGTTCTATTTTGTGCCATATCTAGACATTTTTTTTGTTACAGTAGTTATAGTATCTTGAAATCTGGCTCCTATATTTCCACCATCATTTTGGTCCCCGTTTTAAAGTTCTCTGAGAACTCCAGTCAGTATAGCACAAACAAGGTACCATGTTAGATGTCTTGACATACTGCACTTATTACAGACCTACCACCACATCAGGAAATTGGGATGCCATCACTTTCTCCTACGATGACTGAGGTACTTGTTACCAGAGCTATCAGTATGAATAGAATAATTGGAGAACTGCAGTTTTTCTCTATTCTTTAGAATCACATATAGACCTGATACTTGTATTGTCTGCAGGGAAACATTGCCAAGTGGGTGAAGAAGGAAGGGGACAAAGTCGCACCTGGTGAAGTTCTGTGCGAGGTTGAAACGGTAAGATTTCATCTATATTGTTGGCTTTGATATTTATAGTACCCCCTCTGATCCATATTAATTGTCGCAAAATCGGGTGTATCTAGACATGTTTTAGTGCTAGATACATCCAATTCTGTGACAATTAATATGGATCGGAGGGAGTAAGTATTTTCTCACAACTGCAGCAGAAGCTAAATAACATCTGGGTGCATTTTTTCTGATTAGGATAAAGCCACGGTAGAGATGGAGTGCATGGAAGATGGCTATCTTGCTAAGATTGTTCAGGGTGATGGTGCCAAGGAGATTAAAGTTGGCGAGGTATGTATTTACTGTCCAAAGAATGTATATGTGTCTACACATTCATTTCATGTTGTTTTTATCCTGATGCTTGTATGTTTTACTGACATAACCTTGCTTGCATTTGTGGCCTATGCTGCCCCCCTCAGATCATCTGTGTGACCGTGGAAGAAGAGGGTGACATCGAGAAGTTTAAAGATTATAAACCATCGTCTTCAGATGCACCTGTAGCTCCTTCCGAATCAAAGGCTAAATCTGAACCCGTGGAGCCAAAGGCGGAGGAGAAAGTGCCTGCCAAGGCTCCTGAGCCAAAGGCCCCAAAGACTGAACAAGCTTCTCGATCTGGCGATAGAATATTCTCTAGCCCCCTTGCAAGAAAGTTAGCTGAAGATAACAATGTAAGTTTTTATCTGTGCTAGTCTAGATACTTGCTGTAGGAAGTCGCACAGTGCAGTCAAATGAGTGCATGAACGTGTTCTCTCAAACAGGTCCCACTGTCAAGTGTAAAAGGCACTGGTCCTGATGGTCGTATTCTGAAGGCAGACATTGAAGATTACTTGGGTATGCTATTTAATCCTCTGATTACATCCGTGGAATTAAGGTTGATTGATTTAATCTAGTATTGGTTGCATGTGGAAACTTAGTATACCCTGACTGGTTGAGTGAATCTTCAATATTGACCATTAGGCTAACTGATTTTTAACTAGATATCTTTCTGGATATGCACGTGTTCTTAAATCTTAATGTGAATGTTGAGCTGGGTGTTTTCCTGATGCAAATCCCTGCCATTGGTTGTTGACTTACTTCCAGCCTATGCTGATATTTGCAACCACATCACATGCATTTCAGTTTTGATAATGTACCTGCAACATGACGAGTGCATTTTGTTTCATGCTTGCTTAGAAAAGAGAAATCGTTAGAGCTGGATTTGTTTTCCAAAACACTACACATAAAGAGTGGCCGTGTTCATGATTACATGTTTGCCATCATCTGCTAATCATCCGAATCATACAAATGGAAGCAGTTGGGAGCTGGTGAGTGGCAAATCTTGTATCTTGTATGAGAGAAAAAGGTTAAAAATAAATTGTAGATAAACGTTGTACGAGACATATACATATCCATTATAAATCTACCACCTAGATGCCTAGTGTTGTCCAAACTCTTTTTGGGTGCCTGTGACCCTTTGTTTCCTCGTATCCATGCACATTATCAACCCATAAATTTCAACAAATGTTCAGAAAACTTTTGTCTTGTGATCTTAATTCTTTTGATTGATGTTTGAACTTTAAAGCTGAATCATTTGTAGTCTGCTGTTGCTCAGTAAGGTGTTTAGATACGCAATTGAATATTCTGTGATATATGCTGTCCGATAATATCCTAATCAGACCTCTCTACCCTGTTCTTGTAAACAAACAACTCCATCCTTTACTTTGTGCCGTTCTGTTCTGTTCCCTTTTTCTATTGCATTAGTTTTGACTCTAAAATTCGTGCACTAACTATATAATAACTATTTTTTACCAGCATGAGAACCAAGTAAAAAAATCATATGGCATGTAGCACATTATGCCATGCATGATTTGGCTTCCTCTTTTCTTTTATTGTATGAATTAAATTAAATGGAATCCAACCAGTGTCTAAATGATTTTTTTTGCTTAACAAAGCCTCTGCAGCTAAGGGTGGCAAAAGCGAGACTTTTGCAGCTTCAGGATTAGATTACACTGATATTCCAAATGCACAGATAAGAAAGGTATGTTTCTACAGCGCAGAATGCTGGCAAGACTCTTTTTTGTTGATCATATCTGCATTTTCAGTTCAGTTCTTTTCAGGTTACTGCGAACCGCCTCTTAGCCTCTAAACAGACCATCCCACATTACTACTTGACAGTCGACACACGCGTCGATAATCTTATCAAGTATGTTTGTGGCCTTATTTTGTAAAATATGCAATGGATCAGTATCACTTTACTATTGCTCTGCATAACTTTTTTCTAAAGAAGAGTTCCTCATTTTGTTCTGATACAGGCTGCGAGGGGAACTCAACCCACAGCAGGAAGCTTCTGGTGGAAAGAAGATATCTATTAATGACCTTGTTATAAAGGTAATCGTTGTTCATTCCTTTGTGCCTTTATGGTAGTTATATCACGTACATTGTTTCTTAATTCAAGTTCGATTCCTGTGGAATCTGTGATCTTTATTTTTTAATTTACCTTCATGTTTTTTGCAGGCTGCAGCTTTGGCTCTTCGAAAGGTCCCCCAGTGCAACAGTTCCTGGATGAACGATTTTATCCGTCAGTAAGTTTCTAGCAGCATTTATACCCTGTACTTCAATTATGTTGGAACTTCGAAGAAATGTGATATGACAAATGTACTTTTCATGCAGATACAACAATGTGAACATAAATGTGGCTGTACAAACTGAGCATGGATTGTTTGTTCCAGTAGTTAGGGTAAGTTAGTCTAAACAAGTTCAATCTGTGGATTTTTCCTTGCTCTAACTTGTTCTTATGTTACAGGACGCAGACAAGAAGGGACTTGGTACAATTGGTGAGGAGGTGAAGCAGCTGGCTCAAAGAGCAAGGGATAACAGTTTAAAACCACAAGATTATGAGGTATGCATTGGATAGCAGATGATAAGTGTGAAATCAACGTCATTTTTCCTTTGACGATTTTTGTTATTTGTTTCAGGGTGGTACGTTCACTGTTTCAAACTTGGGAGGTCCTTTTGGAATTAAACAATTCTGTGCTATCATAAACCCTCCTCAGTCGGCAATCTTGGCCATTGGTTCTGGTAAGAACTCGTGTTGCACTTTCACCATGCATGGCAAAAAGTTGCTCCTTGACTTGCACAGTGTAAAAGTAACATTGGCAGTAGCAGTCTGCATTTACCCTTATTTTTCCATTATTTTAAAGGAATATATGCTCTGAGCGTCTACATTCTGCATCCTATTCAGTGTTGACTGCTGAGTAACTCTCAGTTAGTTTTATACACAGGACTTAGGTCTTGTGCCATTTGTTTCTGTATTTTACTATGTAGCCTACATAGATCTAGCTTCTGCTGCTATGATCCATTCAGTTTTGTGGTATCCACCTAGTCAGTCATAGGGATTTATTGTTTACCTGATTGCTTTCTTCATTTTGAGCAGCCGAGAAGAGGGTGATACCTGGCAGCTCGGATGGTCAGTATGAGTTCGGTTCCTACATGTCAGTAACAATGAGCTGTGACCACAGAGTTATTGATGGTACACTCTTAATCTTATCTGAATAAACGCCGAGTCCCAGAATAATCCGGTGAGAAATCAACATGTTGCTGACAATTAATTTTTGTGTAGGTGCAATTGGTGCGGAGTTCCTGAAAGCTTTCAAGGGCTACATTGAGAACCCGACCACGATGCTGCTGTAAATTCAGGAGGATGAAATCTATTCTTGTCAAAGTTCTAGAATAATGCACAGAATGGTGCTGTCTCAGTTTACATAACCGGGCATGGTCTCTTGGGACCTGGAACCAAGAGCATAGAGCAGTCAACACAGGATGACCTGATTTTGGATTGGAACATTTTTCTGTTCGTTCCTCCCTTGTGTTTCTTCCCCCTGTTAAGCCGCAAAGTAGGTTCTGAGTTACATGTGCTGTTGATCTCATTTTTTGTCGGTTTTGTGCCACTGAGAAACCCTTGAATATAGGTTTTGCCATTTTTCTATACATACGCAAACTTGACCAGGAGGCTCAAAAAATGGCAGGAATAAGAATCCATTTGGAAGAAACCACAACTTTTGGTTCGTCCTTGCTGTGATGCAACATAAGTGTTTTTTTTTTAGATTAGAAGTGTCTTATTTGCCCCTTGTTTGGTTGTGGAGATCTAGCAGAAGCAGTTCTCATTAGGGATGCAGGAGTGAGACATTTGGGACAAGTGGGATATCACTTTTAGACTGCTAGACTAATTTGAATTTAAGTGGGATAAGCGGGATATGTCAAATCTAGTTTATTTCACTTGTCCCATTTAGTTTTGAGTTAGTCTAGTAGTCTAAAAGTGATATCCCGCTTGTCCCAATTGTCCCACTTCTGCATCTCTAGTTCTCATAAAACACGTTCAAATATCTGACAAACTAAAACTTTGTTCGGATAGTTGGAAAAAAAGACGTGCATATGTAGAACCCGACTTCCACAAGACCAGAAAATCGAGTTTTAGGAGAAACAACTATTTACGTTTTTCACAAAACGCGTTTAGCGTCATCTTTGTCGACCTCATGGCGGATCATTTAATATTCTATTTTATTGTAATAATATTTTTTAAAATACTAATAGTTTTTTATGTTGTTTGTGTGCTACAAGCGACGGAATTTCACTCGCATTATTGAGAGGCCCAAGAACACTAATTATGCATAATATTTGATTAATTTTTAAAATTTAGCATAAATATATTTTTAAGGTGTTTTCTATAGTATGGGCAAATTTTGTAGCACAAATATTAAGGATATATATATTTAAGGTGATTTCTAGAGTATAAGACAATTGTTTTAGCATAAATATTAGAGATACTAGTCAAATTATCCGTGCGTTGCTACAGATATACGACAAATTCTTGATACGATATAATCTGCATACAGCACAACAATTCGTACAAACCAAAATAATTAATATTCCACTACAAAACAATATGAATTCTTATAAAAATCTACAAAAACATCCGGACAATGGGTATACTATTTAATCACTAAGCGACTAAATTCATTTAAAGGCTAATCGCTAAATGGAGTGGATTAAATACGAGACTCTAGAAATTCAAAATATTTTGTAGAACAAATTGTTCATTCGATTTAGGATCCGTTTTGACCACTAGACTGGTCACGACGAGATCTTTAAAACTAGATCTCATGTCGATATGTTTCGAGAACTTTTTTTTAAACCAAAAGTTATCCACCTATAACATAGAAGTTATCAAGGTTGTATTATATAAGTTATCCACTTGATAACACGTAAGTTATTCACCCTATAAACATGTTGCGTGTTTGTTTTTATATGCATGCAAAAACATAAATATGAACTTCTTCGGATCGGATTTCACCGCGCCGACAGCGACACTCGATAGCCTAACACCTAGCCTACCGCGTCCAAATCAAATAAGTCTACTCCCTCCGTCCATAAAAAACTGTACGTATAGGCTTTATCACTTTTCCAGAAAAGAGTATGCGTTTGTGTTTCAGCCCGCTGTCATTTTGTGTTTAGGTTCTGATGAATGTCTCTATTTCACCCCAGCACAACGACCAAAGGCCGGCTCGGCTGTTGGAATTAGCCACGGTACATACGCAAATCGAAGCGGCTGGCTGGTAGATTAAATGAGGGAGCAGGGGCATTTTTGCAAAATCTAATTTGTCTAGAAAAACACAAACATCCACTCTTTTATGGACGTTTAGGGACGGAGGGAGTATCTCACATGTAATTAAATAAATATAGGGGATAATCGGTGTAAAAAATACTATGACTCACAAAAAGAAATTAAAGTTATCATGACAATTATATAAAAGTTATCCATATAGATAAACAAAAGTTATCCATGATATTATACAATAATTACCCACATGATTAGGGAGTAGTTATCAAGGCTTTACGCCATAGTTATCCAAGAGAAAGTAAAAAATTATCTACCTAAAAAAATGACATACAACTTTCTTGCATAAAGATATAAAATGTTGATGTTAATTACATCACCCAACCCCTAGCAAGACTAAGTTATATTGTACACACATACTGTATCGCGCAACCAGTAGTCTAGCGGCTGGTTTCATCACCTGTTGTCGCTATCGCGATGTACAATGACCAAGTCTCGAAGGTTTTTAGGGTACGGAAGCTTTGTCGTCGTTGACCTAGGCTAACACACCGATGTCGATAAAGTCTCGACACCCTAACACCTTACGTATTTCTAGGATGCGCTAAATATAGTCTTGTTCTATGCAAAAATGTCTTCTTACGGTTTGTTTATAGTGTGGGTAACTTACGTGTTACACCATGGATAACTTATATACAATTGCATGGATAACTCACGTGTTAATGGTGGATAACTTTTAGGTTCAATTTTTTTCGTCGAAACATATCAACATAGGATCTAGTTTCAAAGATCTCTTCATGACTATTCCAACGATGAAAACGGATAGTAAATCGGATAAACAGTTTGATAAACAAATCGTTTTGAATATTCAAATTTTCGCATTAATTGCTGTCTCAGCGGTTTTGGTTTATATTGCATGCATGCATGGTGGTAGAAGATTAGGAAGAAGAGAGCTAACGGCGGGTGTTGGCATGCATGCATGTGATCCGAAAATGTCCGCCAGGTTTGGATGTTTGCAGACTGATCTAAACATAGAATTTTCGAAATCATTTAGCTGTAATACATCATGTCCTTACTGGACAAGCAACAATCAGCAATAGAGCAGGTTTTGCCAGTGTGCTGGCACTGCTAAGGTGTTGTACAACGGAGGTTCTCCTGGCCGGCCATGGAAGCTAGGGGAGAAGCAACGCAGTGTGGTCGAGCGCGTGGTCAGGGCTCTGCTGGTCGGCCGTGGAGGCGAGGTGGATATCCCAAACCAGGTGTCTTTCTTGACGGTGAATGTGTGCGTTCTTCTTTTGTAGGGTGAGCTCCAATTTCATTGCTTCCTCTTGGACGGCTATGAAGGCAAGCAAGAGGATGAGCTTGGCCTAGAGTGCTTCGCCGCTGCAAGAAGGGGAAGAAAGGACTTGTGCAGGCCGGAAGTTGTTACCCCGCGGAGTTCTTCCACGAAGGCCATGTTTGCCAACACAATCCAGGGCCAGAAGGGGCCACTCCGCGTCACGCCGTGTAGTTGGCACCGTGGCTCGTTCTTCCTCCAGGACGCAGTGTTGTATCGGGGGATCTTTGATCTAAGCATGACGCTCTACCCTGCCGGCGACCCAGAGTGGCTCTGTCCCTGATGTCATCAACGATGGTCGCTGCTAATTAAAGATCTTGTAGCACCACAGGCGGAGAAGGACCCAATTGCATTTCATCTTTGTTATTTTAATGTGTTTTCTAGAGTAGGGGGGCCTTTGCCCCCCCTTCCGATCCGAGGAAAGCTCTGCCACTTTAAATAAGGGCCCCACGACGTCGTTTTTCTCTAGGGCCCCTAAAATCCATGGACTGGTCCTACTTCTACTCCATGGGTGGACTGTATGGCATCGGCGACCTAGGACACCACCTCATCGGACTGTGTGGCGTCGGAGACCTTGGACTCCACGACCAGACTGCATGAAGTCGGATTATCCTAGCTCTAACGTAATATAGTAAAAAAGCGGTTCTTTGTGTCCAGTCTGCACATATAATCTATTCAACACATTTGTAGTGGCCTGATCTCACACTTTAGTTCCAATATATGTCGCGAGGATGAACAAGTTCATAATGCTATGCTTGCTTCTGTAATGGATTATGTAATGGACATACCACATACCATGACTCATGAATCAAATTATCAGCTTTCATTTAGCAATAACAAAACCACCATGTAAGAGTCATGGCCAAAATTACAAGCTTACTACAATTTTTTTTTTGCAAAGCCCTAGCCATGCATCTACATCTAATTTCAGCACGTATTCTCCCGGAAGAAGGAAAGCACCATTGATCGACAACATTCAATAAATCGGTTAGTAATGCTCCTATTTATTGCCCAGACACCATTTTAACATCCAAAAAAGCGGATATAAAATAGAGGATGGTACATAAGACCCATCTCACTATCCTAAAATTAAAAAATATGAGCACTTTTACAGTGATTGAAACAGTGAGCGAGGCGGAGAGCTTCTCCTTCAATAAAGCCATCAATTCGGTACTTGTTGGCTCCTGCATCAACTTTCTTGGCAGCGCTACCCACCACTCTCTGGTCGGCCGTGGTGGCGCGATGATGGAGGATGGCGGGTGGGATGGTGTGTGGTGAGTTGGAGGGACCGATGGTGTGCATCCATCTAGAGAAGTGGAAGTGCTGGTTTGCTGTTCTCTCTCTAGCCAGCCATGAAAAGGCAAGGGGAGGAGGTACAACGGCGCGCCGTCTGCTCCTATTCAATGGCGGTTCATTCATGTGCTCAGTGGTTCGAGCTCAGTGGAAGCAGTAGCTAGATCGAATCAACTCCGACAGTAGATGCATGGAGTTATCTTCGTCGTTTGGTGCCCTCTTCGTCCGGGAAACAGAGTTCTTCTCCGGTGGAGGGATCTTTCCCGATCTCAGCATGGGATCCATGCCCGGGGTGGCCCCAAGTGGCACGTTTCCCGGCGACAGCGGCAGCGTGCTTGTAGTTGTAGATCGACCAGTGGCGATGGAGAAGACCGTGGACGGGATTGCCTTTTTTCCCTAGGGTCTTTCCTGCGAAATCTGTGGTCTTATCTACTACTCCCCTTTTCCCCAATGGCCTGACTATAAAATGTTATCCCATCGCTTATTAATGATATGCTTCCGGGGCTTTCGAGCCCTATCCCCTACAAAAAAAAAGGTTATGCAGGATCTATGTGCTTAACTCCTTGGTCGCCTCCATAAATGCCATTTCCGCAACTACTCTACATGATTTATGTGCTCAACTCTCGGCATATGATTATCGCCAACAGATGTTGGACAAGTCTGGAGAAGACTCTGGTTCTTTTACATCATCTGCAAATATTGTCTCTCGTGGACGCCGTCCCTTCTATAACAATCACCAAGATAATGGTGGATATGACTGTAATCATGGTTGTCAAATTGGTCGCCAAAATGGGAATCAACAATGCTAATATCATCAAAACTGTGGTGCCAACAAAGGAGTTCGTGGTCATGGTCGCATTCCTTCACCATGCCAAGATATTACTTGCCAAATTTAAAGCGACCATGACCACTTGGAGCACCTCACTTCCCCGGAGAAGAGTGAAGACTATGTTTAACTTGGAGCACCTCTCGACCCGACACCATATTAGATATGGCCATCCTGGTGCGCTGGAAGGTCCAGGGATACTGGTGATGGACGAGTTATCGTACACATGCAGCGAGTTAGTCGTTTGACATATGAAATAAGACAATTCTAAAGAACTAGTACTATCACCCGCATCCTCCAAGAAGTTGGTGGCCTGCCTAGTGATCACCTTTATGATACATGTTCTGTCCAGGTCCCACCATCTATGTATCCTAGGGCACTCCCACATCATCATCACTCCAACTGGGTCATCCTTCAAAAGGTCTCTGTACTCGGTATCCATTATGGTACTTGTACACGGCTGGACTTGCACTACTTTGTCACTGCTTGTTCCTTGGAAGTTATAATCACCAACAAAAGTTGGATAGTACATATCAATATATAAGAAGGCTTCATTCCACAAATAACCTTCTACACGAAAAAGCGACCTTAGGAGCCTCACATCCATAAGAGAAATCTGCCATCCATCCTTATACAATTCTTCTTTGTTCTGCTAGAGGGATCAATCGGCATGTGGATATACAAATAGTGCTTCCCCTCCTTCAGTGGATATTGATTTTGATGTGGTGTCATTCCTTAGCACATCTGGCCATACCAAACCCTCTGGCCATAATATTGCACGGAGCTTCTTGCAACCCAGCAGGGTGATCTGCTTGGGGAGTGTGGATTGCACACTTCCAAGCTCAAGAGTTTTTACTTTTGTGCCTGAGAGATCCAACTCCTCGATACTGGACTACCAACCTTTCAAGAACATGTTCTTCAATTCTTTGCAGTCCCTAAGAGAGATCATTTTAAGCCATCACATCTATCAATAATGACAGTCTTAAAACTACTGTTACTTGCTGGCCTAGATAAGCTTGCCATGCCTTGTCCAATGGTATTTCGTGAAAAATCAAGAAGATCCATGCTTTCCATCTCTGAGAACACATCGTTGTTGAAGAAGCACGTGGACTTTGTTATATGGAGCTTGCGAATGTTTCGCAGACATCCTTGTAAATGGCTCATGTCCCAGTTCTTAGCTCCCATCACGTTCAGCTCCCTGAGCTGGGTCATGAGATCCATCACCTGTGTAGACAAGATCTGAACCCATTCTGTGTAGCGCACGTCAAGCACCGACAAGCTTTGGAAGCATTCCCACAATATCGTGGTGCTGTTGTCCAACTCCTTATCCTTGTCTACATCTGTGGTGTGATGAATTGTGGTGCTTCTTCTTGCTAGGAGGTCTTCGCAGTGGTCAAGCCACATGAATCGCAGGTTGTGGGAACAGAGGAAGGGTGGCAATGAGAAACTGAAGGTACACCTCGAAAGCTTGAGCACGTTGAGCTGGTGTGAATGCTGAAACATATTCTCGGGAACAACACCTGAGGGGTGATACGTCATAAACGTATCTATAATTTTTGATGCTCCATGCTTGTTTTATATTGACTTTCTTATGTTTTTCCTAGACTTTGAGGTGTTTTTATACGTTTTATGGAACTAACCTATTAACAAGATGATCCCTAGGGGGGCATGGTGCAAACCCTAGGGGGGCGCCCCCTGCGCCAGCGCCGCACGCTGCTCATGTACCTACCGCCAGGGCAGTTCCCTCTGCTGTGTTGAGGCCTCCGACGCCGGCGTCGGCTCCTTCGGTGCAGGCTGCCTCGCCTGGGCAAGGATCAGTGCATGCACCTTCCTCGACGCACGTGTACCAGCCAGCGTCAGGTCATCCGTAGTTCCTGCCGGGAGTTCAATTCAGGCCTCCTGCGACTTACTTCAATGCTCTTCAAGCTATCTCGCATCAGCCTTTGCAGCGCCCATATCGTGGGACATCGACCCCGTTCATCGGTCAGACGACCGCGACTTATATGCAAGGTGCACCTTCTGCTCCTTTGTTCCATGGTATCTACAATGGTGATCAGGCGGCTGTGGTTCCAACGCAACCCCCGCAGCAGTTTTCTGTGGGTGCGGGCGCTGCCATCTGCTGTTCCTAAGAGAAAGAAGAATAAGAAGCAGACACAGCAGCCACAAGCTCGTGGGATTCAGCCACATGTCATTCAAGTACAGCCGGATCAGCAACTTCATCCTCAGTAGCAGGGTTTCCAGCAGTATGGGGTTCCACAGATGCAGGTGCCCAGGTGTTTTGTACCTCCTTTCCCACAGCAGTACACCCCGCAGGAGCAACATCTGAGTCAGCCACCGGTTTTCACTGCACCAGTTTCTGAGGGTACGGCTGTGGCTGATGTCGGTAAGAAGAATAAAAAATTCGTTCGTTGTTGGAAGTGTGCGGTTAATACTCATGCGACCAAGGATTGTAAGGCGATCCATTATTGCTATATTTGTGATTCCTTTGCACATCCCACATTGAGGTGTCCGGTGCTGAAGCAGCCGCGCTTGACTCCGTATATGGCTGGTATTGGCAGCGACTAGACTCTGTTCACCCAGATTCCGGATGCAGTGACTCGGGATCATCTTGAGCACAGTCAGACCCCTATTGCTCTGGTACGAGTTTCTGGCCCGATGGTTTCAGCAGAGGTTGTTCAGAGGCAGATTGCCAGGCGATGCCAGGTGCATGTGCAGTGGAAGTGGGAGGCGGTGCCTCATGGAGATTCTGCCTTCTTAGTGAGCTTCCCAACGTTTGAGGATTTGGACAGGGTGGATGGAATCCTGATGACCGTTCCGCTCAGTACTGCTCAGCTGACCTTCTCGGTTTACAGGATGGAGGAGGTGCCACATAAGTTTGAGATGCAGCAGGTTTGGCTACATGTGGAGGGGGTACCCCATATTCTGCGATCCTTTCAGGGCTTGTGGGCTGTTGGAGGACTCATGGGGAACAATCTTGATGTGGATTTATTCAGTCTGCGGAAGCGGGGGGTCGTCCGTATACTCGTGGAGATGTTTGATACAAAGGTCTTTCTCAAGGCGAAGGACTCCCTTGGTCACTTTATTGTGTCAGATGCCGTGGTCAAGCACAAGGTATTTGAGTTTCGTTTCCGGATTGAACCTGAGGGTTATATTCCGAAACCAGAGTCTGTTCCTTTCCTGTGGAGAAAAGGAGATGATGACGCGGATGATGATGCCAATGGGAAGCAGTTTGAGGATGCTATGGATACTTCTGAGGCTGCTGCCACTCAGGGGGGAGGTTCTGGATCTTCCTCGGCTGTGCAGGGTACTTCCGCGCCTACATCTTCCAGTCAGGGGGTGCAGAGGGTGTTTGCTGTCACCCCTTTTAATGCTAACCCGCTTACTTCGCGGGGACGACAACTACTGGATGATCTTCCTTTGGATTCCCCTCTTCGCGGGAAGGGTTCTACTTCGGCGTCTCGCGTTTCTCCAGCTCAGTTACAGGAGGCTCTTCGTTCTGTTTCCATTCTGGTGCTGCGAGCTTGCTCAGTGCCAGCGAGGTCCAGAACGCATATTTTGGGCAGATCTATTCCTGTTTCCACTCCTGTACTTGAGGAGGTTGTTCCTTCGGTGTGTTTGCGGAAGCTGACCCAGGAGGGGTCGGCTGACCGCGACGTTCGTGACCAGCTTCAGGATGCTGCTATGCTTGGTCCGACCCAGGTGGGGTTGGAAAACCATGACGCGGTGGTTGACTGTGTCTCCCTAGTCAGGGAGGACCTGGGTACTCTTCAGGATGTCTCGCCTCCGTTGGTGGGGCAGGAGACTTTGGTGGTCGATGGGGACGACCGGACCCAGGAGGGATCTGGGTTGCTTTGGTCTCCAGCACGGGTTTCTTCTCCAGGTGACGATTCGCTAGTCGCTGTGCAGGGGAGTGGTACTCCCTTCAGGCGGAGCACGCGTCATGAAGTCGATGCCTCCGGGGTGTTCGTGACTGATGAGGACTCCATGCTCAAGGCCATGCAGCGTAAGGCGGAGAGGAACTTGGATTCGCCAGGTATAATGAGTACTTAGAAATATTTTTTGTCGTTTTCTACTCCTGTTATTTCTTCTAAACTAGCCAATTTTGGCATTAGTTTGGGTAGCTCTGTACAGGAAGTATCTTTTTCTTCCAATGTTTTGCGACACATGGAGGTTGACCGTCTAAGGGTTACTCCTAAGGTCGGTGTTTTTCCTGATGCTTCACTAACTGAAGAGGAGGAGTTGCATGCCACAGTAGATGGTCAACTCCTTTCTCACTTAGTCGATGAAGTGTCGGAAGTGGACTTTGATGAGACTGGGCTTGCCTCTATGTATGAGCTGAAAGCTTCTGGTCGAAAATCAAAAAGCCAGCGGTCGCGAAAGAGATCCCGTGTATCTAAATCTCCTATAGTTTCTCAATGAATGGAATGTTTTCAAATAAAAGAGGTCTTCGGAACATGTCTAAACATTTATTCTTTGCTGATTGTGTGAGAGACCATAATTTGGATTTTCTGGGTATTTCTGATACTGGTAGACGGGATTTTTTACAAGCTCTACTCAATCGCCTTTCTGGTAGAGTGGACTTTACGTGGATATCACGTCCACGGCGTGGTCGATCTGGGGGGATCCTGTTAGGCGTTCGAGATGAGACTATGGAAGTTTTAACTAGTTCGATGGGAGATTTTTTTATAAAAATCCATATCCGTAACAAGGCTGACAATTTCACATGGTCTTTAGTCGCCGTATATGGAGCCGCTCAGGATGTTTATAAGGCTAAATTTTTATGTGAGCTTGTGAATTTGGCAAAGGACAATCCATATCCTATTCTTATAGGAGGGGATTTTAATTTCCTCAGATTTCCTCATGAGAAAAGTCGGGGCCGGTTCGATGAACATTGGCCTTTTATGTTCAATGTTGTGATAGACGGTCTGGACTTGAGAGGGGTTACAATGTTAGGAAGGAAATTTACATGGGTTAATAGTCTTCCGGAGCCAACATACGAAAAACTAGATAGAGTGCTTATGGATACTGACTGGGAACAAAAGTTCCCTATGGTAACTGTTCGCGCTCTAGAGCGTATTGAGGCTTTGTCGGATCATGCCCCTTTACTTCTATCTTTTGGATCACCGCCACGGAAGTCTATGAATGAGTTTAAATTTGAACTCGGTTGGATGTTCCGTGATGGTTTTTACGAGATGGTTAAGGCTATTTGGGAGAAACCGGTAGGTGGCCAAACGCCTATCCTACGATGGAATAACAAAATGCGTACTTTACGCAAGTTCCTTCGGGGCTGGGCCAGGCACACAACGGGTATCCTTAAAAACGAAAAATTACGCCTAACATCTATAATTGATGACTTAGAGGCTTCCGCGGAGGTAAGGCCATTAACTGCACAAGAAATTGAGCTTAAAAGCCAATCGAATGCGAAGATAGCCCAACTTCTGCGCGAGGAGGAACTCAAATGGTACCAACGCTCTAAAGCAAAATTCATACTAGAAGGAGATGCGAATACTAGATACTTCCATGCAGTTGCCAATGGCAAGCATAAGAAGAAACTTATTCACTCTCTGATTCAAGATGAAGGTATGATTGAGGGATAGGAGCATTTGAAGTCATATATCACTACGTATTATAAATCCTTGTTTGGGGCCCTAATGGAAAATTCTTTCTCTATGGATGAGTCCCAAACGTCCGACATCCCCCAGGTTTCTGATGAATAAAATAGCTTTCTAACTGCCTCATATACCGAGGAAGAGGTCAAGAAAGCGTGAAAGGATACGGATGTCGCCTAGAGGGGGGGTGAATAGGCGATTAAAACTTTTCCTAGAGTGGCTCAACAAAGGCGGAATAAAACTAGTGTTTACTTTGTTAAGCACAACCTAGAACAACTAAGGTTCACCTATGTGCACCAACAACTTATGCTAAGCAATACAAGCAACAAAGTGATAGCAAGATATATATTAAAACTAGTTATACATGTAGACGATCTTGCCCTTCTCAAGATGGAACGCCCTCCTTAATTCCTCATCATCGAACTCGCATATTGAGCTTGCCCAACATATCTTCTTTGCATTTCATCGACCTTGAAGCCAACACATGCTCCAAGCGATGCCAATGGACAAATCCTACAAGTATAACTTAATACACACATTAGTCCATAAAGATTGTCATTAATTACCAAAACCACACATGGGGGCCCAACATGTTCTTTCAATCTCCCCCATTTTGGTAATTGATGACAATCCCTTTAAGAGGGTTTATATAAGGAATTTTAATGAATAAAATGGTAATACCAATATCAAATACTACAAATGTATGTGATATTGGTACCACCATCATATATAGAGCAAACTCCCTCACAATCTATGCATGTGTGATGAACTTGAATTTCATTGCATATATTGCCAATCATTATCATTGGTGGAGTTTCCTCTATATATACCACATGCTAAGCAACAACAAAGATGCAAGAGCATGAGAAGCAAATGCACAAGAACAAACTCAATGCATAAACCAACTTCACTTAAACCCTCTAAAACTTCTCCCCCATTGGCATCGATTGCCGAAATGGGTGACAAGTTCTAGAAGGCAAATATAGTAATAATTCCTCCAAAGGTGTGCCTTCGCACATATCCAATGATGAATACTTGGGAGGGAGTAGAACTATATCGAGGACCCTAAGATTGCAAAAATAAAGTCAAATGATGCAAGCAACTACAAGGTCCGACAAACCAATTTGAAAACAACAAGTGAGTCCAAATGAAAACTTACAAGATATTATGATATAAGCAAAAGTGCGCTTTAAATAACAAATAGAGAAGCTCCCCAAGATTTGTGCACAATAGTAAAATAAATGCATTGGAATACATAATGCACAAATATGGAATCCTCGCTCCCCCATAAGTATTTTAAAACACAACAAACGAGACAGAAGACAAATGTGCATTATTAGATAAATTAGATGAGCTCCCCAAAGATAATGCGCCAATTATGATAATTGTATTTGGGCTCAAGGTGCATAATCATGGAATCCTCACTCATCCAAGTTCATTTAACAATGCAAGGCATGAGAGAACAAATATGAGTGTCCGAAGATGCAAACAAGAGGAACACGCACTCATAGAAAAAAAATTGGAAGCCACCGACGAATCAAAAGGAATAGAAAGGTGGTCTCCAAGGATTAAAAATCAACTAAAAATTATCTTCTCATATGTGTATATGTCTCTAAGTGGAAAATATCACAAAGACATATTCCAAAGAAGAAAAATGCACACATAAAGAAGATTATACAAGAAAGCACATGAAAGGAAAAAATGAAGTCATAGCATATATTAATAAGATTCTAACTTCAAAGCATGGCCAAAGGCTCACATATATATTATTGTACATTAATGAGCTTCAAACACCAACACACTACATATATTACAACTATCACCAAGGGAAAAGGAGAAAGTTGGAATATATGAAGAAAGGCAATAAGTATCATACGATAGAAAAGACTAGCAAAAATCTCACTATTGCATATGAGAGAAGTTGATGAAATGATAGGCCATAAAATTGCTAGATTGACATATTTGGGATTGGAGGATCATATGCATGATTTTGTATAGTCCCAATTATATGTACTCATCTCAACTTATACACATTTAAAATAGAGAGTTCTATTAAAACCATGGCTAGAACTACAACAAATATAAATACATGAATTCATGCTAGAAGGCAACCGGCAACCGGTTGGAATCAAGATATATGAGCATGAGAAAGAGATACTTGTTACCGAGATATAATTTATAGGATGTAGAGTATATGAATTCGTTGATCATCCTATAGCTTGCCTCACATTTTCTTCTAAGCATCACTTCTTCAAAATTGAGAGACAAGCGTCCAATATATCTCCAATGTACCTAAAACACATTTAAGTACAAAATGGTCCCCAAACTTATTGGATCCAAAGTACTTAGAGAAACTACAATACATAGGAGAGACTCCACATAATTATGTGCACATTGATATGAAATTGAATTTCATGCACAACTTAGCCGATGGGAATTGGTGGAGTTTCCCTTATATATTGGATCAAAGAAAGCAAGCATGCCATAATATAATCATATAGTAAATATGCATGCATAAAGCTTTCAAGAACCAAAAAGGAGATACAATTTGAACAAAAACACCAAGTAAACCGAGATGGCACACACAAGAGTGTGACAAGACATGCAGTGTCCAAATTGTATCAAAGAACCAATTCAACACATGAACGATCACAAGTTCAACAAATGAACTAGGCTAAGATCAAAAGAGCAAGAGATAGATAGAAATAAAAATGCTCAAGGATTTATCTCATTCTAAAATGGTCAAATCAAGAAAAAAAGGAATGAGACAAAACCAACTCCCCAAAAGAGCAAGGTTCCAACAAGAAACCAAACTCCCCAAACTTCACATGATGGCACAAAATACCAAAACGAAAAGATTGAGCTTCCAAGCACATAAAACATGATATGGAGCAAAACAAGACGCATAAAAGGATTGTTCTAGATAATATAGGAGAGCTCACTCATAAGTAGTACATTATATATGATTTTATTTTGAATGCAAAATGCACACAAATGAGATCATCACTACTACCTACATTAAATAAAACACAAGAGGATACCAATAAAAATAAGAAGATCCAAAAGTAGCAAGGAATACATGGGAGCATACAAAACATTTACTTGGCCAAGGATAGGACAATATTAAGCAAAGGCCAAAGTGAATATGATCAATAAATTCTACCTTAAATTGAGTACTCATTGTCCAAGGACAAGAAATATTGGTAATAATTTGCCCTAGGTAGTTCATACGGATATCCAAGATCATATACACACAACAAGAAGCATATAACTAAATATAAGAATTGAGCATGATAATTCAAACAAGATTCTTGGTAGCTTCCAATAGTCACACAATCACTAGTGATTAGAGTAACTTGAAGCAAATGGTTTCCATGCGAATATAAATATCTAAATATGAGGAAACACATACCAAGAACCATTCTCATATACAAGATCCAACATAAGATCAATAAAGCCATTCAATCAAATTGGAACTTGTATGAGCAAATGTGTCACATAGGTGCTAGATAATTATCAATATCAATTCTAAGTGACACAACCTCGAATATTCACAGTTTCTAGGATTGTAATATGCACTAAGCATATGACTCCCCCATAATATGATACTACCATAAAACCAACACGAGGCAAAATAATACAAATAGAGATACTTAATGGACATTATAAAACTTAAATTTATCATGAGAATTGTACCACATAGAGACTAGACAATAATCCAATATAAATACTAGGTGGTATTCCTCATGTACATACAATTTTAGGATTGTGGAATGCCCAAGCATAACACTGAAGGGAATATTCCCTGAGAGGCAATAATAAAGTGTTTATTATGTGTATTCCAAGTATATGATAGATGTTTATTTTGCATGCTATAATTGTATTAATACGGAAACGTTAATACATGTGTGTTTAATAAACAAACAGAAAGTTCCTAGTTATGCCTCTCTCATAAACTAGCTCATTGATTAACAAGATGATCAAGGTTTCCTGATCATGGACATTGGATGTTGTTAATAACGGGATCACAACATTAGTGTAATGGTGTGATGAACATTCATCCGAAGTATAGCATTACGATCAAAGTCATTGAGTTTATATTGCTATAACAACTTACGAAGTGATCCTAATCCTTAGACCATGAGATCATGTCAATCACTAACACCGGAAGAGTTTCTTGATAACATCAAACGTCACACCGTAACAGGGTGATTATAAAGATGGACTCAGAACTAATAAAGTGTTATGTTGAGGCTCATGGATCGAGAGTGGAATTTGTTCATCCCGATGACGGATAGATATACTCTGGGCCCTCTCGGTGATATCACATTGATTAGCTTGCAAGCAAGTGATTTGATCACTAGAATGTTATATCACAGGAACGAGAAAAGAGTGCATGTCGGTAACGAGATCAAACTAGGTATGGAGATACCGATGATCGAATCTCGGACATGTAATATATCGTGAAACAAAGGGATTAAGATACTAGCATAAAAGGTTCCGACGATCACAAGAAAGTCATCGTTGAATGTGTGGGAGTCAGTATGGGTCTCCAGATCCCGCTTCTGATTATTGATCCGAGAGGGGTCTCGATCATGTCCGCATTATTCACGAACCGTAGGGTGACACACTTAAGAGACACCGACATCCAATTGGAGCAAATGTTTCATGCCGAAAGAATGAACAAGCGCAGAAATTTATTTCACTAGATACCAAAACAGGTTTTCGGGTGAAATTGCATAAAGTGGTTATGCATGTGAAATAGAATTCTAGCAAGGGGTTATTTGTGAATGTTTGTCATTAAAGTAATTGACAAAATTCTGAATAAAATAAAAGAGTTTTATTTAATGAGAGTTTGCATTAAATTTGGTGGAAATTTAATGGGAATTTGAGTGGACTTTTGAGTGGAGGGATTTTAAAGGGCATTTTGTGAGTGGAGTGTCCACCCACATGAATGAAGGAGGGGAGGGGGCAGCCCCCATGGCCGGCGGACACCCCCTTGGGTGCCCCCCTTCCTCCTATAAAAGGATCCCTCCTCCTCACTTGTCTCTTACACCTCCTCGTGAAGGATCTCTCTCCCCCTCTAGAATTTATCCCCCATGGTCTCGGACTAGCGAGATACATGTTCCCGGTGGCTATTCGGCAAGAAAGAGTTATGCTTCCGCTGCATCGCTGGAGCGAGGAGGCGGAGGTTTCTCGGTGCCTCGAACGTGTGTGCGAGCACGGATGCGCTGCTGATTGCAGCGCTAGGACTTCCTCTCGATCTTGAGATCGGCAAGAGATCGTCTACATCAACCACGAGTTGAACTCGTTAAGCTTTTTCGGTCTTCAAGGGTATGTTCTCTACGGATATACATCCGCCCGTTGTTTGTATCTAGTAGATAGATCTTGGTATATAGTTCACATCGTAGGAAAATTTTTGTTTTCTATGCTGCGAACCCTACAAACACTCCCCCAAAATGGGATAATCCATTAATCTCTCACAAGAGCCAAATAAGATACCAAATATAACCAAGCAAGGCTCAAGCACAAGAAACACACATACATGTTGTGCCACTTAATCATACACAGATATGATTGATATCTCAAGATAATTAAGTGGAAATCACAATATGTACAAAAACATGGAAGATACAAAACCAACACATGCACAAGGGGGCGAGTAACTTTCAATGAAATGAGTTAAGCATATGTTACCGCAAGGAGGAACATTGGAAATATAATAGGAGCAATATAATCCACATGGCTTGGCTTTGACAAAAATAATAATGAAGATCCCTTAATTCTTCATGATGTAGCCAAGTCTCCAATTCCCTCCAAAACACACCTATTAATCAAGTTTTGGCTTGTTGGTACCCAACCAAGTTGGGTCCTAAGAAGTTAGTCACAATAGGCTTGGCAACCCAAATGGTTCTTTTCTTGACACCACATTGAGCACCAACAAATTTGGCAAACACATTGCCAACCTCATCCTTACGAAGTGAATAAGCATCATCAATCAAGATAGGATGGGATGAGGAGATACCAATAGTGCATGAGGAGGAAATGTGCCCCTTCTCGCGGCATATGTAGCAAGTTCTACTCTTGCCATATTTCTTCTTGGATGAAGAAACAACTTGAGGAAGAGCTTGAGTCTTCTTGGGAGGAGACCCATCTCTAACAATATGTAGAGCTTGAGGCCGCTTCCCTTGTTGCTTCTTGCCAAGGGACTTCTTCTTTAATGGGCAATGTTTGACATGATGCCCTTCTTCCTTGCACTTGAAGCAAACAATGTTGGCCAGATTCTTGACTTGATCTTGTCCATTCTTCTTGTTGTCCTTGTGCTTCAACTTGATAGTGGACTTGTTCTTCACATTGGAGTTGAATCCAAGCCCACTCTTGTCATTGGGGGATTTTTGCACACTCAAGATTTTGTTGAGTGTGACCTTCCCTTGATGACCCCTTTTCAAGTCATTCTTCAAAGAAGTGACTTGAGCCTTGAGCCTTTTGATTTCCTCTACATGGTTAGTTTCAACAAAAACACTAGAGGAAGTAGATGCTACATTGTTAGAGCAACAAGGCACGGAATGTAATTCATCACAAGATATATCATGGTTGTGAGAGGATGAACTACAAGGACTAGCACATGGCAATATAACATTTGGAGTAGATGTAGTGCTAATGTCCACATGAGGCCCACTAGATGTTACCTTTGACACGATGGCCTCATGAGCTAACTTTAGCCTACCATGGGAGACTAGAAGATCCTCATGCGAGCTTGAGAGCTTAACATGACTTTCTTCTAATTTCCCATAGTTGCTAGTTAGCAACGCAAGTTCAGCCTTTAGCTCAACATTCTCCTCCAAAGTAGATGCTTCACAAGAAATAGAGTTAGTAGCACAAGCATCATCATTATTAGCAAGAGGTGAGGGCAACTTGGCAAGATCTTTTGAATATGAGGCTTTAAGTTTCTCATGTGACTCGGTGAGTTTGATGAGCTCACCCTTTATGACCCTAGAGCCATTTTTGAGGTGCTCAAAATCCTCAAGGAGTTTAGCATAAGCAACTTGAGTCTCATCATGTTTACTTTTGAAGGAGTTTGCCACCACAAGTTCTCTATCATGGTATTCTTTTACTCTAGATAATTCTAGAGTGAAAGTCTCCTCAAGAGATTCTTTGGTGGTTTGTTCTTCTTCAAGGGAGTCATTTAGTTGAGCAATTTCATTAGCATACTTACGCTCAAGTGCAAACTTTTCATCAATTATGTTTTCTTGCTCCTCAATAAGATCATTGCCTTCTATAGCATAATTCAAGATTTCAAGAAGGTTGGAGGAAGCAATTTTATTTTTGTAGAGAGCACTATAGACAACCTCACCCATTTTCTTAATAGAGGTAATATCATACTTACCTCGATAATCATCATTATCATTCTCAACCTCATCATCATCATCATCATCATGAGATACAATGGGATCCAAAGAGGTTACCTTTGTTCCCTTAGCCATAAGGCACATGTGAGAACCGGAAGAAGGTGATGATGAGATTGCACTTGTAGCTCTCTTCAAGACCTTGTCTTGGCCCATAGAATCTTCATTTTCCTCTACATGGTTAGCAACACAAGCACTAGAGGAAATGGAAGCATTTTTATCATGGCAACAAGACAACACAAGCATATCATCATGAGATTTATTCAAGTCATTTCTACATGATATGCAAGGACTATTAACACAAGCACGTAAGGAGTTTGTAGTGCTAGAAGTGTTAAAGTCCAAAGATAGATCATTGCAACTCGATAGGGATGAGGGATTACAAATAGTAAGCACACTATCCAAATTGCAATTTCTATCACCACTCACCATATCATTACCTTGTGAAAAGTCACATGTTGGTGAAATGGTAGAGGATGAGAACTCATCTCGACCGGAAGTGGAAGCAACACAATCATCCTCAATAATGTTGGACACACCATATTTATCTTGAAGTTTTGTCCATAACTCATGAGCGCTCCAAAAAGGAATGATTGAAGATGTAACTATATAGCTCAAAGCATTAACAAGCACATTAGAAGCTTGAGCATCGAGATATAAGTTTTTCTCATCCTCACAAGATAGATTTTTGAAATCCATAGGAGGAGAAAAACCTATATCTACAATACGCTCCAAATTTGGGTCCATGTCCTGAAAATGAATGAGCATGCGATTTTTCCATATATCATAATTTGTGCCATCGAATATGAACATGTCATTGTGCACTAATCCTCTAGCCGACATATTTACTCTCAAGGCGGTGAAGCCTAAAATGAGAGACCGGGCTCTGATACCAATTGAAAGGATACGGATGTCGCCTAGAGGGGGGGGGGGGGTGAATAGGCGATTAAAACTTTTCCTAGAGTGGCTCAACAAAGGCGGAATAAAACTAGTGTTTACTTTGTTAAGCACAACCTAGAACAACTAAGGTTCACCTATGTGCACCAACAACTTATGCTAAGCAATACAAGCAACAAAGTGATAGCAAGATATATATTACTTCAAGCACGAAGGCTATCACAATGTAAAGTGCATAAGTAAGGAGCTCGGGTATAGAGATAACCGAGGCACGCGGGGACACCGATATTTTACCGAGTTTCTCCCAACATGGAGTACGTCTCGTTTGGAGAGGGGGTGGTATCAAACCACCAACGCCACAAAACGCCTCCCTTATTCTCCGGTGAATCTCACCCCAATGGGATCGATCCACGCTTCCACTATCGGTGCACTTGTCGGTGGCAACCGGAACCTCTCACAAGGTTGGGGCACAACTCCACAACTTAATTGGAGGCTCCCAACAAATGCCACAAAAGGCCACAATGCCACCAAGGCCACAAAACCGTCTAGGGTTCCAAGAACCCAAGAGGGACAAGCTCCAATGAGCAATTCAAACCAAATCCTCCAAAGAGAACTCAAACCGATGCACCAAATGCAAATGACAAGAACACCACAAAGATGCTCAAATCCCTCACTCTCAAGTTCCAACAAAGCTACTAAAGCTAATGGGGGAACAAGAGAGGAGGAATCAAAGAGAGACACAAAATCCCCCAAAATCTAGATCCCCAAAGATGCACTCACAAAGAGATGAATCGGTTAGGTCAAAACGTGGGGCTAGATCTCCTTTCTCTTTCACTCAAATATGGGCAAGAATCATCGGAGGGAAAAGATTAGGCAAGCTTCAAGATCTAGAACAAGTGTGGACAAGTTTAGCCTAATAGATAAGAGAGGAGTTAACTAAACTCAAAACGGGCAAAGCCTTAAATAGAGGCCTCAAAAATCTGGCCGTTGGGACTATTTTTCGGACCGGTCCGGTACTACCGGATTTTACCGGTAATACCGCACGAGTCCCAGGCCGAGCAAAGAAATCAAGGCAGGAACCGAGAAGGGCTAGCAAGAAGCAGAGCATGCAACAGCGATGCAGAGCAGCAGCAGTATTTACGCGCGCGCATGCTAGTAGGGCCAAGCAAGCTAGCGCGCAGCTGCAGTATCGCATGCAGCGGCAGGAGCATGCGCCAGGCCAGGGCGGGCCCACTCACGCGCGCGCATGCGAGAGACAGCGAGCGGCAGCAGCGCGGGCCCAGCAGCGCATGCGAGCGGCACGAGCGCGCGCGGGAATCTGCGGTGGGGCCAGCTGGAGCGAGCGCAGCGCAGTACCAGGCGCGCAAGGAGGCGGGATCGAGCGGGCGCAGAGTCAACGCGCGGACGAAAAACGGGTCTGGATCTGGATCTGAAAACCAGAATAGGTCCTATTCTTCTAACCTTTTCAGATAGTCGATGGCTATTCACAGCTACTACCTTAACACCAAAGAAGAGTTCGACCCAATGCTTGATTTCTGTCTTAGTGAATCCCGATTCGACATTAAAAGTATATTGATTCTTTCCCAATAAACGAAGACTTTTTCTGTGCGTATTTAATTCCATTATCATATGATAATATTTGAATTTGATTTGTATTTCTTTATTGTATTATACCTTTATATATTCTAGATATATAGAATAGACTAATCTCGCAAAATATTTTCTTTTTGAATGAATGAAAGCGCTCTTAGTTCAGTTCGGTAGAACGCGGGTCTCCAAAACCCGATGTCGTAGGTTCAAATCCTACAGAGCGTGATTCCATCTATCTTATGTCGAAGCAGAGTAAAATAATTTAACAAAACAAAATTGAATTGAAACTCGAATTTTGACCTCATCCAGACCAGAGAGGAGGTCAATAAAAAAATAAAAATTACTCAATCAAAGATCCAACTGATTCTTTTTTGGACTAATTACTAGTCCAAAATTTCTGTTAATGCCAAAAATGCTAATTACTTTTGTAATGGCAATCGGAATGATATTAACCCCTATTTATTTATTATCTATGTTACGCCAGATGTTCTATGGATACGAGCTATTTAATGTTCCAAACGCAAATCTTGTGGATTCTGGACCACCAGAAAAACGAATCTGGGAAAACATCTAGGCCAAACGGTACTACCGGCCCACCCGGGCGGTACTACCGGGCCGGCCGGTAGTACCGGATTTAGGTACCTAGCGAGGCAGAAAGGAAACGGACCGTTTTTAGGCCCGAGCGGTAGTACCGGCCCGTCCAAAAACAGACTGACATGCAAATATTCAAACGGCAATAACTTTTGACTGAAAGCTCCGATTGACCCGATTTAAATTGCGTTGGATAGAGGATAAAAAGGGCTTTCAAATAAAAATTGAAAATATTGATTATCACCAAGTGAGAAAGTATCAAGTAGACTAATGGGATATACCTCACTTGGTGAGAAACCGAAAAGCCGCATAAATCAAAATCGCAACAAGATACAAATGGGAGATCCGATTTTGATGAACAAGAGCTTGTTATGGAGATTACCACAAGATCTATATCCTCACATGGATAAGACCGAAATATCAAACAAATACGATGATGCAAGTATGCAAAGGTTTGAGCTCTCTCCGAACGATGTGACCGAATTACTCATATGAGAGCCCCTCTTGATAGTACGGTTATCTATCCTAAACCCGGTCTCACACACACGACGTGAGACCGGCAAAAGAGAAAACCTATCAAGATTATACCTTTGCCTTGACCATTCCACTTTTGCTTGATGTAGACGATCTTGCCCTTCTCAAGATGGAACGTCCTCCTTAATTCCTCATCATCGAACTCGCATATTGAGCTTGCCCAACATATCTTCTTTGCATTTCATCGACCTTGAAGACAACACATGCTCCAAGCGATGCCAATGGACAAATACTACAAGTATAACTTAATACACACATTAGTCCATAAAGATTGTCATTAATTACCAAAACCACACATGGGGGCCCAACATGTTCTTTCAAAGCGGTTTTTCAAATGGAACATAACAAAGCACCAGGACCTGATGGCTTTCCAGCGGAATTTTACCAAAAATTCTGGGACGTTATCAAGGAGGACCTGATGAATTTGTTTGGGTTTTTACATGTCGGACAATTGGATCTCTTTAGACTCAACTTTGGAAATATAATTTTACTGCCTAAGGTTAATAATGCAGAACGTATACAACAGTATCGTCCAATCTGCTTGCTTAACGTTAGCTTTAAAATTTTCACTAAAGTTGCTACAGTTAGACTAAACTCGGTTGCTGACAATGTTGTTAGCCCATCCCAAACTGCGTTAATGCATGAAAAAATATCCTAGATGGTGTGGTAATTCTGCATGAAACAATCCATGAACTACACTCAAAAAAATTAAATGGTGTATTGTTCAAGATTGACTTTGAGAAGGCATACGACAAAGTTAATTGGTCTTTCCTTCAGCAAACACTCCATATGAAAGGTTTTTCTGAGGAGTGGCGCGCTCTTATTCAGTCGTTTGTGTCTGGGGGTAGTGTTGCCATTAAAGTAAATGAAGATACTGGCAAATACTTCCAGACCAAGAAAGGACTGAGACAAGGGGATCAATTATCGCCTTTACTATTTAATATAGTGGCTGATATGTTGGCTATCCTTATTGAGAGAGCAAAGGCTGATGGTCAAATTGAAGGAGTAGTTCCACATCTTATTGATGGTGAACTTTCTATTCTTCAATATGCTAATGACACAATTCTTTTTATGGAACATGATCTGGAGAAGGCTAAGAATTTGAAATTAATATTATCAGCATTTGAGCAGCTATCTGGGCTTAAAATAAACTTCCATAAGAGTGATTTGTATTGTTTTGGCGAGGCCCAAAACGAGGCCCACCTATATGCTGAACTTTTCGGCTATGGTCAGGGTCAGTTTCCAATCAATTATTTAGGAATACCGATTCATTATCGGCGTCTCACAATTGCTGAATGGAAACTTGTTGAGGAAAGGCTACAAAAACGTCTTAATAGTTGGAAAGGAAAATTGTTATCCCTTGGGGGAAGACTAGTACTCATAAATTCAGTACTTACTAATATGGTACTGTATATGATCTCGTTTTTCCAAATACCAAAAGGGGTCTTGAACAAAGTGGATTATTTCCGTTCAAGATTCTTTTGGCAAGGGGATAGTGAGAAAAGAATATCGACTGGCCAGATGGAATGTGGTTTGCCGCTCGAAGGAGTTTGGTGGACTGGGCATACACGATTTGCAAGTCAAAAACACCGCGCTTCTGGGCAAATGGCTTTTTAAACTACTTACTGAAGATGGTGTTTGGCAAACCATGTTATGGAGGAAATATGTGGGGTCCAAAGCTGTGTCTCAAGTGGTTTGGAAACCCGGAGATTCACATTTTTTGGGCAGGTCTTATGGCCACCAAGAAACATCTCTTTCGTTTTGGTGCTTTTGAGATTAAGGATGGACCACAAATTAGTTTTTGGGAAGATAAGTGGCTTGACCAAACTACTCTTCGCGAACAATATCTAGCTCTATATTCGATTGTTAGACACAAAGGGGAAACAATTTCCACAGTGATGGAAGACTATCCTCCTAATGTGTTTTTCAGAAGAAGTCTCATCGGACCTAGACTGTTATCTTGGAACAATCTATTATTATGGTTATCCATGATACAATTATCGGACGGTGTTGACGTGTTCAAATGGAAATTACTAGAAAGTGGTAAATTTTCTGTTGGCTCACTATATAAAGCTTTGGTCCAACCTAATTTCGCGGTCGATGATAATAGTAAAATTTGGAAAATGAAAACACCCCTTAAGATGAAGATATTTGCATGGTATCTACGGAAAGAGGTAATTCTAACAAAAGATAATCTTGTAAAAAGGAATTGGCATGAAAGTACACAATGTGTTTTTTGTCATTAGGATGAGACAATTCGGCATTTATTCTTTCATTGCGAATTTGCTCGCTCTATATGGTCATTCATCCAAATAGCTTCTGGTTTATCTCCTCCACGTTCGGTAACCAATGTTTTTGGTAATTGGTTGCATGGAATTGTTGATAAGTACAAAACTTTGTTTAGGGTGGGAGCGCTTGCCATTATATGGTCGCTATGGCTTTATAGAAATGACAAGATTTTTAATAACATTGTGTCTTCTCCTCTGCAGGTTATTTATCGAGCCATGGCTATCCTCCGATTATGGAATATTCTACAACGCATGGAGTTTCGCGACTTATTTATGGAGGGATGTACGCGATTGGAGGACAGGGCGAGGGATATTTTCTCCCGACATGGATGGCCGCGTGATCTGAGGATTGATCTATCTTAGATTCTAGACTTTTATTTTTTAGTGCCTTTTTGTAATGCTTGTCTACTTTTTGACTTAGTCTGTCGTTCGTGTGGCCGTGTGCATCTTGGTTATGCAGAGGCCGGGTGTAAGCATTAAACAGTTTGGTTAATAAATGCGCCCATTTCCAAAAAAAAAAACCTAGTAATGTAGTTTTCAATTCAATATAATCCGCCTATATTCGTCCAAGTTTAATGAAATCCACGTAAATTTGCTAATTTCGTCTGAATTTTCACCGAACGCCGGAACCCGGCCTGAGAACGCGAGTGGAAAACTCGGCGTTCCTAGGCTGAAATCAAGTTTCGTCCGTCCCAAAGTTGGTCCGGATTTCGGCCTGGGATCACCCAACCGGGGATGCTCTAAGGTGGAAGCTTTAAGTAGCTCTAAGGTGGACTTCATCCATCTCTCAGATGTCCGTTTCTCCTGATATCAGCATATCCCTCTAGAATCCATCAATATTAGAAAAAAGTCATGTTAAAACTTGTCGGCGTCCAAAAAGACAGCAGGCAGAAGCAACGAAAGCAGCTAGCGCGTACTACCATTTTCTCGCCGGCACGCAAATGGACGGGCCAGAGCCTCTTCTCCAAAAAAAGACGTCCTACGTCGTGTGGATCCCAAGCTATAGCACCTACGAAAACCACATGCCAAAGGAGGCTGCCGTCCATAAATCCATGGTTTTGTTGGCTCAGGTCAGTCCACTTCAAACTTTTCCCAACGAGCTGTCCATCGAACGCATGCAATAATAATGTAAATTAATTACATATATGAAAGACCATGGTGGCCAGTGGTAGATCCAAATTAAGTAAAGCATGATCGCTAAGTTCTCCTCGCTCGTTAATTTCCGGTGTGTGCTGCTCACGATTGGTTTTCAGATAACAACGTAGGCCACTATACAATTCAGTCTTGCGATTGATCTCTTGTGCTTATTATACGATTTTCGCAAACAGCTCATATAATCCACAACAATGCCAAACAACAAAAGCAACCTATATAGACGCAAATCAAATTAAGAGGATCGAACTTACAAATATGATGATTTTATGTGATAATTGTCAAAAGTTTTATTTAAAGACCGTGTCACTATCTAAAATGGCATTTTTAGACGACCCATAGGTACATGTCATCTACTTCCTCCATCTCAGATTTTGTCTTTGATTTGTCTAGAGATAGTAGATGTTTTCATACCCTCTTTGGTCTATATTATTAATAGTCTTAACTTTATCTAAATTTATATATATCTAATTAAGTATTTAGATTAGATGCATTCGCATCAGACAAAGTTAAGGTCATTAATATGAACCGAAGGAAGTTTTTTTTTGGTAATTCTCTTTTTTTTTAAAGGATCTAATTTTTCATTTTCAAGCAATAAAAAACTTTATTCAAAGACAGTGACAAACTAAGAAAAATATATCTTTTTGTAAGTCAGCCTTGTGCAGCGCAACATAGCTGCCCAAGTAATGAAAGCACTTTCCTTTTTATTTTTCTTCTCGAAAAAGTAAGAAAAGTCGCAAACCACGACGAGTGGCCAAACTTGGCAACCTGCGGCATGGCGGTTTCGTTTGCCGGGAGTCGTCTATAAATCCATTCCGCTTCCCGTCCTTTCCCGTCACTAATATGGATCGGAGGGAGTATAAAATTTCTTTTTTTTTAATAATTTTATATTTTTGGAAGGACCTAATTTTCAATTTTCAAGCAATGAAAAACTTTATTCAAAGACCGTGACAAACTAAGAAAAGAATATTTTTTGTAACTCTCTTCTCCTTGGACAAAGTCAGGCTTGTGCAGCGCAACATAGCTGCCCAAGTAATAATAATGAAAGGACTTGGTAGCCTTTTTAGAGTTATTTCTTCTCCAAAAAGTAAGAAAAGTCGCAAACCAGGACCGGCCGGCGGTATGGCGGTTTCGTTTCCCGGGAAACAAGTCGTCTATAAATCCATTCCGCTTCCCGTCGTCCTTCCCCGCCACCAACAGTTCATCGGTAGTATACTCAGCAATCCAATCCATCGATCGAAGATGCACAAGACGTCGTCGTTGTCGGAGCTGGGCTTCGACCCCTCCGGCGCCTCGTCGGGCTTCTTCCGGCACGTCGCCGACGACTGCCCGCTCACCCCGTCCTCCCTCTCGGTCCCGCACCAGCGCCTCACGAAAATCTCCGTCATCGGCGCCGGCAACGTGGGCATGGCCATCGCGCAGACCATCCTCACCCAGAACCTCGCCGACGAGATCGCGCTGGTCGACGCGCTCCCGGACAAGCTCCGCGGCGAGGCGCTCGACCTGCAGCACGCCGCGGCCTTCCTCCCGCGCGTCCGCATCGTCTCCGGCACCGACCCGGCCGTGACCAAGAACTCCGACCTCGTCATCGTCACGGCGGGGGCCAGGCAGATTCCAGGGGAGACCAGGCTGAATTTATTGCAGAGGAACGTGTCCCTGTACCGGAAGATCGTGCCGCAGGTGGCGGAGCACTCGCCGGACGCGCTGCTGCTCGTGGTGTCGAACCCCGTGGACGTGCTCACGTACGTCGCCTGGAAGCTGTCGGGGTTCCCGGCGAGCAGGGTGATTGGGTCGGGCACCAACCTCGACTCCTCTCGGTTCAGGTTCCTCGTCGCCGAGCACCTCGACGTCAACGCGCAGGACGTGCAGGTAAACATACTTCTGAATCCACCATTGTTATCTCCTGCTCTTTTTCTCTCTCGATCGACAATTTATTTTCTGGGTCGAGCTCGATAGTCGCCGGAGCGGACAGTGGAGTCACGCGGCGGTGCATGTGCTTGTCACTCGTTGACTGGTCTCCACTTCCGACCGGTTGTGTCACTGTATTTTTTTTTGTTTTATCCGAAGTACAGAGTTGTTAATTTGTTTTGGTTGGTGGATTGGTACCTGATTCTTTCACATGATTAACTATGACATGGCTGGTAATTTAAAAATTCTGACATCTGAAACTATGACGGAAAGGTGACGTAAATTTGAGGTTAACCCTGAATTTACAAAAAAAAAATGAGGGACTGAATTTACAAAATTATATAGCTATACGGCCATGAATATACTTTCTTTACATAAATATGCGATTGCACGATGCCACTGCACATCGATACCTATGTCCTTCCATGCTACACTAGATGAAGAGAATTCTCTGTTCCAGAAATTTACCTGAATAGATTGTAATGAGAAGGATTTCTGATACTAGTTGGAGCTGGATGGCCTTGTATTGCTGCTGACTAAGTAATAACTAAGCAAATATGCTGCAGGCATACATGGTGGGAGAGCACGGCGACAGCTCGGTGGCGATCTGGTCGAGCATCAGTGTGGGCGGGATGCCGGCTTTCAAGTCCCTGCGCGACAGCCACCACTCCTTCGACGAGGCGGCGCTGGAGGGCATCCGGCGCGCCGTGGTGGGCGGTGCCTACGAGGTGATCGGCCTCAAGGGCTACACCTCCTGGGCCATCGGCTACTCCGTCGCCAACCTCGCCACCTCCCTCCTCCGTGACCAGCGCCGCGTGCACCCAGTCTCGGTGCTCGCTTCCGGCTTCCATGGCATCTCTGATGGCCATGAGGTGTTCCTCAGTCTGCCCGCACGCCTTGGCCGCAGCGGTATCCTTGGCGTTGCCGAGATGGACCTGACCGAGGCCGAGGTCACGCAGCTGCGGCGCTCCGCCACGACGCTCTGGGAGAACTGCCAGCTCCTTGGCCTCTGACTGACGACCTCTTACTGATTTATTGTTATCGCAAAGCATTTACAAGAACTCTAGTGCCATACATGTTGCTGTATTGCTGCTGCCACAAGGATGCTTGTGTAATTTTGGACTGCTTTCTTAGAGATGAAATACTAATGTAACTTGTCTTAATTTGGTGAAATAAAATGTGATTTGTGTCGGCATTGCTAAATCTGGTCGGATATTGGATGAAGTGCAACATCTAGGCTTCCATAGAAGCCATATAAACTATCTAGCAGGATCATTGCTAATTTACAATTAGTAGTGAGTGAAGATGATTTAGAGCATCCATACAATCCTCGAATCTGCTTCCAAATGAGTGAAGAAACCAAAAAGATCTCGTATAAAAATATTTTTTTGGTTATCTACCATGTGTGAACAAAAATATTATAGGCTGCCAAATTTTTGGCAATAAGGCACCGACCAAACAACCCCCGGGAAAAATAGATGAGGTAAGTGTAAATGCACCACAGCATCCAAACAATGAGATTGTGTTGCCTCTCATCATAGTGTGCTGGACTCTAAGGTGTGGCAAAAGAAGAATTAACTTAGGAAAGGAAAATAGTTTGTACTCCCTTCGTCTCAAAATAGATGTCATAAATTTATCAAAATTTAAATATACCTAGTATGTATTTAGATACATCTAAATTTATACAATTTTACGATATTTATTTTGAGACAGATGGATTATATTTTTTCACTAACTGTTTTTATTGAAAAACCCTGATTATCTTATGTATCTTGCGGGATGTTTTGATCCTAGGGACGCATAGCACCTCCCATAGCTATAGGGGTGGGCATATAAATATAAACCTATAGGACCGAAAAACAAAGCCGAATCAGCCGACACCGAAACTGAATTGGCTGAAATAGAGAAATTTGGTAGCTAATGTGGTTTTCTTAATTCTCAATAACCAAACTTACCTCGGTGCATTCGATATAAGGCCCCACAGTTTGACCAAACTAACATAATGGAGTGAATGAACACGTACATATGATATAATCATCTGAACCCAAGGTCTCCCTCTATAAGGCCCATGAAGGTATTAACCTCCCCCGGTAGCCATGATCGGCAACCCTATCCGCCACTTAGGCCCCGCTTGTATTGTCGTTATTTAATCCTATCGTTTTTATTTTGTGAAGATGCTAAACATAGGAGCTCCGTGTAATCCGGGGGTTTTGATTAAAAAACAACATTCCAAGCAGGCCCTTAGTGCCGGAGCGATTCACTCCACATACATGAAGCATTTTGACGACCGGTCTGGCCGATTTAGAGGTACCTGGTTTTCTCTTTTTTTATGTTTTCTTGTTTGCTTTTTTCTATTTTCTGTTTTCTTCCTTTTTCTACTCCCTCCGGTCTATATTAATTGACTCAAATTTGTCTAGATTTGAATAAATCTAAACACTATTTTCTACTCCTCCCTCCGGTTCATCCAAATTTTGACAAATCAAAGTCAATTAATATGGATCGGAGGGAGTAGTATATTTTATATTTTCTTTTCTATTTTATTTTCATTTTTTGTTTTGTATTTTCTTTTTCTATGTCGAACAAATTTTTATGTCGTAGAAAATATGTTAGTAGTTTTTTCTCGTTCAAATAATATAAATTTTGATGTTAAAAAATCATTCAAATAACAAAAATGTTTATATTGAAAATTGTTCAAATAAGATATATTTTAATTTTTGCGTCCAAATGAGATAAATTTACTTATTACATTTTTTCCAAATAACATAAATGTTCATATTTGAAAAATTGTTGAAATAAGATAAATGTACTTTTTCGAAAAAACATTAAAATAAGAAAAAATTTCTTATCATGTAATTCACATTTGTAGTAGTTTGAAAGACTGGAGCCAAGAAAACCATGGATGTACGCGTCTACGAGATGCAGCCTCCTCCTATATGTAATTGGTGCATAATTTTCGTATGAGGACGATAAACCGTTTCTTGTGGTTGGGGAAGAGGCTCTGGTCCGTCTGCATATATACTAGTAGGAAAACGATAATATATATGTATAAGGACTTATATATGTACGTGCTGCTTCATTGCTTCCTGCATGCTGTCTTCATAGACGCCGGTGAGTTTTCACCTGACCATTACATAGGTGACGTGTGGATATATAGATATAGATTAGATATTAGAGATCCTCCCTCCGTTTTAAAATATAAGATGTTTTATATTTGTAAAAAGAATGTATCTAGACTTATTTTGATGTGTAGATTTACTCTAAACATGAGTGAACCTATATACTAAAAGTAGTCTAGATATATTTGTTTAACAAAGCTAAAACATCTTATATTTTGAAACAGAAGGAGTAGTATTTTTTAAAGGCGAAAAGATTTGCAAGCTGTTAGCAACCCACTCGGATCAATTTAGTGATCATACCAACCGTACCGTAGATTTTCTATTATGACCAATAGAAACACGACACGTCCGGTGTTTTCCTCTGTGTAGATCGACACTAGCCAGTCCCGTAGACCGCTTGCCCTTTCTCTTTGACTACAACTAGCATGGTGGCCCTCGCAATTTCGAGGGCATCATATTTATTTTTTAAGAAAGATATGCATTGTTCCTACTCTGTAGAACTATTGGTTTTGTGTGTATTCACATTATTTGATAGAAAATAAAATAATTATAGCCAATGTTTATAGGATATTTCCTACGTAGAAAACATCTTTAGTCGTCTTTGTTGGTAAATGATTATTAGGGTATTTTCAAAAATGGTAGATTGAGTTGATGTTTCATTTTTCCACGACATTAGATTTTATACACAAGTAAAATTTTACATTTTTTATCTAGTTTGTAAGGTTAGCAATCAGATTGTCAAATAATTTGGGGTAACTTGAGAAATGACCGATGCATGTTTAGATAAATTGAAAAATGAATTTATTATGTTTGGATCATTCGAACGAAATATGAAATAATATTGTTAAATGAAGTAAACACTAATATATCCTAGATAGGATGACTAAGTAGTAAGTCTATCTTACATTACGTTGTATTTTCCATTTAGTGAGTAATTGATTAATATACAAATCTATAGATAGCGATAGATTATGTATGATTTTTATGAATTTTCTATTAGAATATCACCATGAGTAGTATTATGGATAGGTTCTTGATATAAGATTAACATACTTTGAGGAGTTTGGATTACCATTGGAGTTTGTAAGTATGCTATTTTTTTCTTATGTTAGTATGGAAGTTTTTAGTTTTCGCAAGCAGCCTAGTTGCTTCTTTGACTATGAAATCCCCTTGCACTGAACCTACTCTCAAACAAATATCTAGGGTGTAGTCTAGCTTAGCGTGCTATTCACGACAATATCGATCCTAGTGGCTGAGATTGTGCTATGTAAAATGAAGGCATATTGGCCTTGTTTAGATCCTGATGCTCTAGTATGGCACATTTATCACGCAATAATCCACGGAGCTAGTGGTTTCCTGTGGCTCGTCTCTTTGTCCTTCTCAGTTTGGCTAATGCAGAAACTTTGGCATAGGTCTTGTGAGTGGTCTGTCTCTCGCAGCCGTGTGTTTTTTATCTTAGAGTCCTGCTATTCAAATTGTACTTCTTCTGTCATATTTTAGAATGTGTGGGATTAATCCAACCTTTAAGTGCTACATTTTTATTGCTTTTATATTTTCTTAGATAGTCCTATAGACGTATGAGTCAGTTTGTTTATGGAGCCTCTACTATATTTTTCTTGCCACCATTTCTTTTCTTATATGCCACCATGTTCTAGGGTAGTAGCACTCGTATGTCCTGATATATATCTTGGCACATTAGTATGAGCCAAACATCAACGACATGAGCCTTGATTTCCCCATCGATCAAATATGCGAGTCTAAAATAGACTAAAAGGATAATATTTCCAATGCTCACAAAATATATGACACACATTTTCAATCCAACTATAACTGGGTAGCACACATTGATTGTTAATAAGATGCATTAATTTCACAAAAAAAGAATAACCAAGATGAATTTTGATGTCACACACAAAAATGTAGATATTTTAATATTAGATATTACTTGACTTCTATGTCACTTCCAACTGTCGTACATAAGGAATTGTTGCTAGCAAGAATTATATTTTGGTGATGTATTCTTCTACATTTGATCAGTCTAGACGGTCATCTTGACTTAACCAAACAATTGTATAGAATTAGATATCAAATACCCATCTAGGTTGCTACCTTGAATACATAATTCATGTCAGCTTTTAGAATTAATTCGGATGCCCGCCATCGGTTATGGCAAAAGTAGTTTGGGTATATATATATGTAATGTATTTTTTCTACGGAAGTTTGTGTTTTCACAATCTTCATTATCTACTAACATATAATCATGTGGTTTGCTCTTATCTTGTGGCATAGCTAGTATGCTATTTTTTTTCTTAGACACTATTGGTTACATATGGTTTTTGCTACTCCCTCCGACCCATATTAGTTGACTTAAATTTGTCTAGATTTGAATAAATCTAGATACTATTTAGTATATAGGTTCATCCAAATTTTGACAAATCCAAGTCAAGTAATATGGATCGGAGGGAGTATATTTTTTGGTAACTATTTACTGTTGATAGGGTTTTAAAAATTAACTTTCCATTACAAATCTCCCAGAATGAATATTTTGTCGGTATAAATAAGTTTTGGAGAATTTGAGTCTGCATGACATTACAAACTCTTATACTCTGTAATCTTGACAATCTAAGATCTCCTAATTAATTGGCAATACATATGTGTGTTAGACAAAGAAAAATGTATAGAATTGAACGGGCTTTCAAAGTTTTAAATGCACAGATATTGGGCCCAGACTATCTCACGTGAAGAAATTGAAAATGAGCCTGGGCCTGTCTTATGTGCACCCGACCAGATATACCTACAGGCAAGGGAACCTTCGGTCGGACTTTTTGTTTGTTAAGTGCACCTTCCGTCGATTTTACAAAGCAGGTGGCTGGTGGTAACCCGTTCCAATTTAACGTGACATAAGACTTCTTTTGTAAAATATAAGTTCTATGTAACACTACTTATACTAGCTAAATGCCCATGTGTTGCTACGGCATAAAAAAAATGCATAAACATGCTAGGCGAAAGTAAAATAATTTCTTGAAAAGGGTCATCTTTCATTATGGTAGTTGATTATGAAATTATTAGCTACAAACCATTGGCGGAGCTTATTGAGGCACTACAATACGGACCTCGCATATAGATGGCAAAACACACGTCTAATCGACATTAAAAGAACCCGCCAGAGATAACATGTAGTCTACCGCTTCTCCTCCCATAATCATATTGTTCAAATGCATAAAGTGTGATATTGCTAACATGTGAGGATTAACAATATGTAATGTCACCACAAATTTTTCTCTTTCTTTAACATAACAATATGTAACAATTAACAAGCATATACATATCTCTAGGTTAATATCCTACTGGGCAGGCTAAATAGTATTACTTTCTTCGACCCATATTTGTTGACTTGGATTTGTCTAAATTTGGATGAACCTATATACTAAATAGTGTCTAGATTCATCTGAATCTAGACAAATTTAAGTCAATTAATATGGGTCGGAGGGAGTACAAGAAATGGAACAACATCGCACCAGTACTCCTATCTGATAGACACAAACTCTGCTTGAAGGTCCAAGGCAACTTCCACATATTTTCCAATCATTTGGCTATCAGTTTTGTCTTGGCGAGGACTGTCCAGTGCCAGTTGGTCATGCAAGTTGCCCAAAGCTTGTTTGGTTACTAACATAAAAACTTGTGACCTACATGAAGCCTTTAATCATGATACTGAAACTTGTACAAAGACTAAGCCGAGTTTTGGTTACATGGAAATTCGATGATGTTTCCGATAGTGGCGGATATAGAACTTCAGGCTAGGGTGGGGCAACTTAAATAATTCTTTACCACACGCCAATTACAAATCAGCTCATCAGTTCTCCAATTACAGATCAGTTCAAAAATTCTTTATTTACAATGAATAAAGTTCTATATTTTCTGATCTTGTAATGAACCGACGTTGTAATTATATAATTCAAAAGTCTATTCATAATAGAAAGAGGCAAAAGGCTAGCACCTGAACAAGAGAGAGGAAGCGGCAAGGATATCTTGAGAATAAGATACAGCATAGCTGTTGACACTGCAACTTGCAGCCAGAGGCAGAGCCGGAAGCTTGCTGCATCGCTGTATAACGCAAGCTGCAACACCTCAAACACGAGCATTGCGACAACAGTCCTCCATCTACCGACGGCGCTGCGCGGCACAGTACCATCAAGACTTGATCTCAGCAGCGCTAACGAACCTCGATTTTGGTACCTTCCTAAATGCACAAGATCAATTGGCGTTCCTTCTTGAATGCAAATACAACGAATAGAATGGACGAACAATCTCTTCTCTCGCATCGATCCATTTCCACTTGAGAAATTAGGGACGAACAAACAATTATTAGACAGGGTTGAAAAGTCTTACTCGAATTCTCGCTTGGTGATGGTCGCGATCTAGGCCAGAACCGGCGCGGTGTCCAGTCCGTCGCCTCCTCGCCGCGGGTTGCCGCTCCTCTTCCGGTCGCCAACTGCATTGGGTTCCCCCCGCCGCTCCCCTTCGGATCTCAAATCAGAAAAAGGGACCTGGATCCATACACAATCAGAAACTCAAAGAAGAAAAAATCGGGTCTGAAAGAATAAAAAATGACCATGGATTCCCCAGGCCAGTTACAACAAAAGCAGCCGGAGGCGCTTTCCTCATTCGTTGGGGAAGATCGACCGCCCGACGGCGCTGGCTTCGCTCGTGGTTGACGCCACGATCCCGGCGAGGAACCCAGATCCTGCGCTCGTGCGGCTCTAATCTTGCAACTTGGTTGGCATCAGGGGTCAGGGAGGTTGAAGAAGATGGTGGCTACGGTTGGCTGGTGGGGTGGGGGGTGGGCTCGCCGGTGGGGAGGGCGTGCTTGGTGGCGTTGGGTCGAAGGCGAGCTGGGCGGCATAGCGGCGCCATGTCCAAGACGCCGAAAGCAGTAGTCCTCCTCTGGTTCGTGAGCCGCATCGTGGCGCCATGTCTTCGTGAGCCCGTGAGCCGCCGCTGTTTGCCGACGGGCACGAAGGATACAGACGGAGCTCGAGCTTCCGCTTGGGGACCAGGAGGAAGGCGTAGAGATTGATTTTTTTTTGGGGTGGCAGTGTGGGTAATAACTCCAAACTTTAAGGGGCAAAACCGTCCAGTATAAATCGGAAAGAAAATTTGGAGGCAGACGAACCTACCCGTGTGTAAATTAATAGATATATAGATAGATAGATAGATAGATAGATTTTAATTTAATATTATATCTTAACCGTAAATAATAGATCTAACAGCCAAATATCTTAACCGTAAATAGTAGATCTAATAGCCAAAATTAATTCTAGTGACGTGGATCAACCTGGTGCCTCGAAAAACACTCTTATATTGCTTTTAGTATATAATAGATAGATAAATATGGTTTTTCTCTTGGAAAGTTCCTGAACCTAGCCGTCACTTAGTGGTCGACTCGCCCACGTACAGATTTTCAGATTTACACCTTGCCAATACTTCAGAGATCTGCAAGTCTTCAAGTAATTCCTCTAGCACATGTAAGTGGCCATGAGAGAGCTTCTCACCACATTTATAACATTCCTCTTTAGCTATGCGTTGGGCACACAAGGAGTCAACTTGGACACCACTGATACTTTTTTTCCACTTTCTTAGCGTCAGGAGGAGCTCCCAAAATCCCGGCAACATAGCATGATGTCTGTGTGCTTGAGACTAAAAGCATCTCGATGGGCATACTTGTTAATAGAGGGAGGTGAATCTTCCACCAGAAGAGCCTCCTGCGTTTGAGCCATGTAAAAAACCAGATCAACTGTCCCAGGGTTGTGCAGTTTAATGGCACGACGGATGTTAGGTCGCAATTGCGCCAGAAAACGACGCACAAAGAAGGTTTCATCATAAGAATGATTGTACAACAGAATTTTGTGCATGAGTTCTTCAATTTTGTGTGCATACTCATCTACAGTCCCCACTTTCTTATGAGCAAAGAAGAGGTCCATGCTTTTGGCATATTTATCCCTATTAAATTTAGTAAAAATTTCTACACACGGTTCTGGTCAATTGGCAATGCTATGAAGGGCCTCGTATGTCTGTAACCATAATGCGGAATTTCCTCTAAAATGCATTCTAGAGAAATTTTACCCATAGATGAGATTGCACATTGTATATCTTAAAAGTATTTCCTGCAACTCTTTTTACACCATTTTGGGTTATCACCAGCAAAAGTGAATGGTTATCACCATCAAAAGTGAGGAAATCGGACTTAGGTAACTGTGGTCCTGAATTACTACGATGATAATCAAAATTGTGTGTGTGCATCGTGTGATCTCCATCCTCATCATCATCAGAAAGGTGTAAAGCGTGATCATGGGTAGCAGAGTGCTCACCCCGACCAGGGCATGACTGAAGGTTTGATTCTCTTGAGTGCAACACCCTGGTGATGATTTGACGAATAGTGCCCGTTGGGCCGAAGCAAACCCGGGCACAGGTCGGCGTACCCCGGGGTCGAGAGTGTGGGCACGGTCTTCTCTGTTGACGATCTGACCTGTTCCACCTAGTCTTCAGGAGTAGATAGACCACCTTCCCCTCTCTGCATCTGCACGATCTCACGATCCCATGATCCCTCGATCGTTGCACGATCGCTGCCCCTCTGTACTCTATATATACATACGATAATAGATGCAACAACACTCACATTGAGTGCCCCAAATTCTCTCTCTCTCTCCCTCTCTCTCTCTCTCTCTCTCTCTCTCTCTCTCTCTCTCTCTCTCTCTCTCTCTCTCTCTCTCTCTCTCTCTCTCTCTCTCTCTCCCTCTCTCTCGACTCTGACTCTCTACATGGTATCAGACGCTCCCACGATCCTGTGAGACAACCAACCTTTCGCTGACCCCCCCACCTCCCCTCCCCATGGCGAACCACTCCCGCTCCGCCGGCGTCCTCTTCTCCAACGCCGGTGCCAGCCCCTCCTCCTCCTCCCAGCCTTCCACTCTCTCTGCCCTCGCCGACATGCTTGCTGCTCACCAAGCCCCCCATGGCCCCCGCCCCATCTCTGCCATCCCCCCCCCGCCGGCTGGTACCGTTGCCGTCGGCCACGTCGCCTCCGGTGTCGCTCCCTCTGCTCCCGTCTCTCGCGCGACCCCGCCACGCACCGCCCCACGCCAGAACCTTCGTCACGTCATCATAAAGCAGCAGGTGCAGGTCACCCTCGACCTGCAGCACCCCACATTCACCATGTGGCGCCGCCTCTTCACCGTCACGCTCGGCCAGTTCGGCGCCCTAGACCACATCGACAGCGAGGCTGGCGCGCGTCCCGATGACCAAGAGTGGGTCCAGGACGATTTCACCATCGTCTCGTGGCTTTACTCCACCGTCTCGGAAGATATCCTCGCGCTCATCCTCAACCCGGACGACACGGCATTCGCGGTGTGGCGCCGCATCGAGAACCTCTTCCTCGACAACGCTGTCACGCGCGCCGTGTACCTCGACGACGAGTTCCACGGGCAGAAGCAGGGGAGCATGACGATCTCGGCGTACTACTCGCGCCTCAAGTCCCTCGCTGACCGCCTCCGCGACCTTGGATGCCCCGTCTCCGACGCCGATCTGGTGCATCGCGTCCTCGCCGGCCTCCACAGCGACTTCGCCACGCCGTCACCACCCTCTCCCGCGAGGTACCTCTCCCGTCCTTTCAGGATGTTCGATCCTTTCTGGTCCTTGAGGACAAGCGGAACGGTGACGTCAACGCTGCTCCCACCGGCACCGCCTTCCATGCTACATTCACCGGTCCTTCCCCAACTCCGCCTCCTGCGTCGGCCCCGCCTCCACCTTCCGCGCCCGCGCCTGCACCCGCACCGTACAACCCACCTCAGCCGCCCAAGCCGAAGAATCCCGGCGGCTGGAACAGGTACGGCGGCAAGACCAAGGGTGCTGCCGCGCCAGCCCCTGCCCCGGCGGGACCCTGGACCGGCATGGTGCAAGCGTGGCCCTACCAGTGGTGGCCCCATTTCCCCAGAGCCGGCGTCCTCGGTCCGCGCCCTGCCGGTGCCGCCCCACCCGCACCGTTCGCCGGTGCCGCTCTCCACTACACCCACGCACCCCCGGTGTACCAGGCGCCGACGCCGTTCCAGCCTCCATCACCATACACGGCGTCATCATCCGCTGCCGCGCCTTGCTGGGATCAGGCTGGCCTTGTCCATGCGCTCCAGCAGATGGGACTTCAGCAGCAGCACCCCTCTGGCGGCGAGTGGGTGATGGACACTGGCGCCACCGCGCATATGACCCCGCACCCAGGTTCCCTCTCCTCCCTGCATCCCTGTTCCTCCTCTTCTGGTATTGTTGTTGGCAATGGACACCGGCTGCCGGTCACGCACATTGGCTCCACGATCCTCCCCACCCCATCTCGCCCTCTCCATCTCTCAAACGTGCTTGTCTCTCCCTCCCTAGTCAAAAGCCTTCTGTCTGTCAAAACTCTCACCCGCTCTAACCCCGTTAACGTTGAATTTGATGATGTTGGTTTTGTTGGAGATATGCCCTAGAGGCAATAATAAATGTAGTTATTATTATATCTTTGTGTTTATGATAAATGTTTGCATTCATGCTATAATAGTATTAACAAGGAAACATTAATACTTGTGTGATTTGTAAACTTAATTTGAAGTCCATAGTATAGCCTCTATACTTCGCTAGCTTGTTGGTTGATTAATGATTGTGGTTTCCCTATCATGAACATTGAGATGTTATCAACAACAAGATCATATCGTTAGGAGAATGATATGGTGGACATACTCCTATAGATAAGCGTAGCATAAAGATCAAGTCATTTCAATAGTTCAATTGCTATATGCTTTCTGATACATAGTAACCTAATTCCTTCGACCATGAGATCATGCATATCACCTTTACCGGATGGATGCTTTGATGACATCAAACACCACACCGTAACTGGGTGGCTATAAAGGTGGCATTGAGTGTTCGGAAAGTATTGGTTGAGACACATGGATCAAGAGTGGGATTTGTCCATCCATATGACGGATAGATATACTCTGGGCCCTCTCGGTGGAATGTCATCCAATTAGCTTGCAAGCATGTGACTTGCTCACAAGGGATCACATATCACGGGAACGAGAAAAGAGTACTTATCAGTAACAAGGTTGAACTAGGTATGCAGAGATACCGACGATCATAACCTCGGATAAGTAACATATCGTGAGACAAAGGGAAATTGGTATCGTATGTAAGTGGTTCATTCGATCGCAAAGTAATCGTAGAAATATGTGGGAGCCATATGAATTTCCAGATTCCTCTATTGGTTATTGTTCGGAGAAGTGTCTCGATCATGTCCGCATAATTCACGAACCGTAGGGAGACACACTTAAGGATTCGACGTTGTTTGAGTAGTTATGGTATTATGAGAAAGAGACCGAATGTTGTTCGGAGTCTCGGATGGGATCCGGGATATCACGAGGTGATCCGGAATGGTCCGGAGAATAAGATTCATATAAGGAAAGTCCCGTTTCGGAGTTCGTGAATGGTTCCGGTGTTTTCATCGGGAATGTTCTAGAAGGTTCCGGATTGTCCGGCACTCCGGGGGGGTGGGGGAGGGGTACATAAATGTGTCATTACATATTGGAATGATTGCATCATGTACTAAGTGTTCTTGTTGTCCCAAATAAAGGATTAAATTGAATCCTAAAACAGAAAAGTCAAATGTCCAGTTTGAAAGTCAAACGGCTAAAACAAGAAACTGTGGGAAACAAGCAAGAGGAGTTGGAAACCAACTTGGAGGAGGAGTTCCTCTCCTCCAAGCCGGCGGCCAGCCCTAGGCCGAGTTGGGGAGGGACTCCCTCCCTCCCTGGCGCGCCATGGCCCCTCCACCCATAAAAGGAGGGGCAGGCCTCCTCCTCTATACACACAAGTTTCTACCTCTAATCTCCGGTTTAGAGCCGTTTTGGTTTAGAGCTTCTAATTGCTTTAGCCTGCGGTTTAGAGCCTTCTAATTGGTGTGTCTAATCTCTAGACCACTAATAGCCCTCTCTCTCATACTCCACCATACTCGCTCCGGCTTAAGGCGAAGCCCAGCGGGATCTCCCCTCTACTTCCGGTACCACGCCGTTGTGCTGCCGGAATCGCGAGGAGAGTGCTACAACCTCCGCTTCCTGCTGGAACAAGGGAGAGGAAGGTCTTCGTCGAGTACCGAACGTGTGACCGACTGCGGGAGCGCTGCCGGAACGCAGCGCTGGAAGGATCGTCTACACGATCTTGAGATCGGGAAGAGTACGACTACATCACCCACGAGAATCCGCTCTCGTTAAACACTTTGGAATCTTCGAGCGTAAGTTATTCCATCGACTCGTTGCTACAATCTAGTAGATATATCTTGGCTTGTTTGTTTGTATGCGATAGAAATTTTTTGTTTTCCATGCTACGAACCCCTACAGTGGTATCAGAGCGGTGCCTATATGTAGATCTGTTGCACGAGTAGAACACAATGGTCATTGTGGGCGTTGATGCTTTTATTGTCGATTGCTTCTTGTGTACTTTGCATCTTGCGGTATGTTAGGATGAAGCGGCCCGGGCTAACCTTACATGACATCGTTCATGAGACTTGCTCCACGCTTGACATGCAACTTGTATTGCATAAGTGGCTTTGCGGGTGCCTGTTTCTCCTAGCATAGTTAAGATCCAATTTACAACGGGTGATTAACAATACTAGTATCAATGTTGTGGTTCTTGTTCGTAAGTTAGAACGACACTTATTGAAAGCCCCAAACCACGTAAAATATGCAAAGAAAGTAGAGGCGTCTAACTTTGTTTTGCAGGGGTGTGCAGTGATGTGATATGGCCATGATTGTGATTATATTTGATGTATGCAATGTTCCTTATTGTAAGTCGGCAACCGGCAGGAGCCATATGGTTGTCTTTAATTTATGTTAAGACCCGCGTGTCTATTCAAAGTAGTTGTAATAGTTGAAGCCGGTGAACGACAACCATGGAGAGGCGTCATTGACCTTGATGCAATGCCGGTGATGATGGAGATCATGTTCGTGCTTGAAGATGGAGATCGGAAGCACAAAGAAGAAAGGCCATATCATATCACATATATATTGAATTGCATGTGATGTTAATCCTTTATGCATCTTGTATTGCTTAGTAGACGACGGTAGCATTATAAGATGATCCCTCATGCACATGAATTTCAAGTCATAAAGTGTTCACCCTTAGTCAGCACCGTTGCTAAAGCTTGTTGTTTCGAAGCACCACGTGATGATCGGGTGTGTTAGATTCCGCAAGTGTATACAACGTGAGCAAGCCAGATTTGCTCATGCGGAAACTAAGGTTTGATCTTGACGAGCCTAGCATGTACAGACATGGTCTCGGAACACGGATCACCGAAAGGTAAAGCATGAGTCATATAGTAGATATGATGAACATGATGATTGTTCGCCATTGAAACTATATCAACTCTCGTGATGATCGGTGTTGATGTAGTGGATTTGGTTCGTGTGATCACTAAAACAATGTGAGGGATATTGTTTTGAGTGGGAGTTCACCTAGATTAACTTTATTAATTAATTTGAACTCAATTTGTCATAAACTTAGTCTAAACTATTGCAAATATGTTGTAGATCAATGGCAGCCCCTACCATCAATTTTAATGCGTTCCTAGAGAAAGAAAAGTTGAAAAACAATGGAAGCAACTTCGCGGACTGGTTCCGCAATTTGAGGATTGTCCTCACAGCTGGTAATTTGACCTATGTGCTGGATGCACCGCTGGGTGACCCACCTGCAGCTGATGCTCCCGATGAAGTAAAGAATGTTTACCTCGCTCGGAAGAATCAATACTCCATAGTTCAGTGTGCTATCTTCTATGGTTTGGAATTGGAGCTTCAGAAAAGGTTTGAGGATTCAGACCCATATGATATTGTCGAGGATCTCAAACTGATTTTTGAGACTCATGCGGCAATTGAAAGCTATGAGGCTTCTGAAAAGTTCTTTAACTGCAAGATGGAAGAGGGCAGCTCCGTCAGTGAGCATGTGCTTAAGATGTCTGGGCACGCGAACAAACTTCAAAGCTTGGGTATAGTGATTCCTAATGCTTTGGGGATTTATCGTGTCCTCCAATCACTACCACCAAGTTACAAGAACTTTGTGATGAACTACAACATGCAGAACATGAATAAGACGTTGCCAGAACTCTTTGCCATGTTGAAATCTGCAGAAGTGGAGATCAAGAAAGAGCACCAAGTGTTGTTGGTCAATAAGACCACCAAATTCAAGAAAGGCAAGTCTAAGCAAAAGGGACACTTCAAGAAGGGTGGTAAGAAAGTTACCATGCCGACGAAGAAGACCAAGGCTGGACCTAAGCCTGATACTGAGTGCTTTTACTGCAAGGGAGAAGGTCACTGGAAGCGGAATTGCCCAAAGTACTTGGCGGATTTGAAGAACGGCAACATCAAGAAGAAAGGTATATCTGATATACATGTTATTGATGTGTATATCACTAGTACTCGTAGTAGTGCCTGGGTATTTGATACTGGTTCGGTTGCTCATATTTGTAACTCGAAACAGGTGCTGCAGAATAAACGGAAGCTAGCGAAGAACGAGGTGACGATGCGCGTGGGAAACGGATCAAAGGTTGATGTGATCGCGGTCGGCACACTACCCCTTCATCTACCATCGGGATTAGTTTTATACTTAAATAATTGTTATTTGGTGCCTGCGTTGAGCATGAACATTATATCGGGATCATGTTTATTGCGAGACGGTTACTTGTTTAAATCCGAGAATAATGGTTGTTCGATTTATATGAGTAATATGTTTTATGCACATGCACCTTTGATAGATGGTCTATTCTTATTGAATCTCGATAGTGGAAATACACATATCAACAACATTGAGGCTAAACGTTTGAAATCAAGCGATAATTCGACCTATATGTGGCACTGTCGTCTTGGTCACATTGGAGTGAAACGTATGAAGAAACTCCATTCCGATGGACTTCTTGAATCACTTGATTTTGAATCACTTGAAAGATGCGAAGCATGTCTGATGGGTAAAATGACTAAGACTCCATTTTCTGGTATGATGGAGCGAGCTACGGACTTATTGGAAATCATACATACCGATGTGTGTGGTCCAATGAGTGTAGCATCGCGCGGTGGTTATCGTTATGTTCTTACCTTCACGGATGACTTGAGTAGATATGGGTATATCTATTTCATGAAACATAAGTCCGAAACTTTCGAGAAGTTTAAGGAGTTTCAAAGTGAGGTAGAGAATCAACATAACAAGAAGATTAAATTTCTGCGTTCTGATCGTGGAGGTGAATATCTAAGTTACGAGTTTGGCGAGCATTTGAAGAAATGCGGAATACTTTCACAATTGACACCGCCGGGAACACCACAGCGTAATGGTGTGTCCGAACATCGTAATTGAACTCTCTTAGATATGGTTCGTTCTATGATGTCACTTACAGATTTACCGCTATCATTTTGGGGTTATGCATTAGAAACAGCCGCATTCACTTTAAATAGGGCACCGTCTAAATCCGTTGAAACGACACCGTATGAATTATGGTTTGGGAAGAAACCTAAATTGTCGTTCCTTAAAGTTTGGGGATGCGAAGCCTATGTAAAGAAGTTACAGCCGGACAAGCTAGAACCCAAAGCGGAAAAATGCGTCTTCATAGGATACCCGAAGGAAACTATTGGGTATACCTTCTATCATAGATCCGAAGGCAAAATCTTCGTTGGCAAGAATGGATCCTTTCTAGAGAAGGAATTTCTCTCGAAAGAAGTGACTGGAAGGAAAGTAGAACTCGACGAGGTTGTCGAACCTTCTCTCGAAATTGCGAGTAGCGCAGCACCGGAAGAAGTTCCTGTGGTGCCTGCACCAATAAGAGAGGAAGCTAATGATGGTAATCATGAAACTTCGGTTGAAGTTGCTACAGAGCCTCGGAGGTCAACGAGAACTCGTACCACTCCAGATTGGTATGATTCCGTTATGAATGTCATGTTGGTGGACAACACCGATGACCCCGAGACATATGAGGAAGCGATGATGAGCCCAGATTCCAATAAATGGCAAGAAGCCATGAAATCCGAGATTGGATCCATGTACGAAAACCAAGTATGGACTTTGGTGGACTTACCGGATGGCCGGAAGGCTGTCGAGAACAAATGGATTTTCAAGAAGAAAACAGATGCTGATGGTAATGTTACTGTCTATAAAGCTCGACTTGTCGCAAAAGGGTTTCGACAAATTCAAGGAGTTGACTACGATGAGACTTTCTCACCAGTAGCGAAGCTAAAGTCTGTGAGGATTATGTTAGCAATCGCTGCATATTATGATTATGAGATATGGCAGATGGATGTCAAAACAGCATTCCTCAATGGAGATATTGATGAAGAGTTGTATATGATGCAACCCAAAGGTTTTGTCGATCCTAAAGATGCTAACAAGGTATGCAAGCTTCAACGGTCCATCTATGGATTGAAGCAAGCATCCCGAAGTTGGAATCAACGTTTTGATAAGGTAATCAAAAGTTTTGGTTTTATACAAACTTATGGAGAAGCTTGTATTTACAAGAAAGTGAGTGGGAGCTCTGTAGCATTCTTAATACTATATGTGGATGACATATTGTTGATTGGGAATGATGTAGACCTTCTTAATAGTGTCAAGGAATATTTGAATAATAGTTTTTCAATGAAGGATCTTGGCGAAGCAGCTTACATATTAGGCATAAAGATTTATAGAGATAGATCGAAACGCCGAATATCATTGTCACAGAGTACATATTTGGACAAAGTTCTAAAGAGGTTTGGAATGGAAGAAAGCAAGAAAGGGTTCTTGCCCATGTTGCCCAATACGACCTTGAGTAAAACTCAAAGTCCGACATCGGCAGAAGATAGAGAAAGGATGAGTAAGACTCCCTATGCCTCAGCCATAGGATCTCTAATGTATGCCATGCTATGTACTAGACCCGACATTGCATATGCTGTTAGTTTAACTAGCAGATATCAAAGTGATCCAGGAGTGGATCATTGGACAGCGGTCAAAAACATCCTTAAGTACTTGAGAAGAACTAAGGATATGGTTCTTTCTTATGGAGGTGATGAACAGCTCGTTGTTAACGGTTACACCGATGCTAGTTGGAACACCGATCCGGATGATTCTAAATCACAATCCGGATACGTATTTATTTTGAATGGTGCAGCAGTTAGCTGGAGGAGTGCAAAGCAAAGCGTTGTGGCGAGATCTTCAACTGAATCGGAATACATGGCTGCTTCGGAGGCTTCACAAGAAGCGATATGGATGAAAGAGTTCATTACAGAGCTGGGTGTGGTTCCTAGTGCGCTGGACCCAATGTCTATCTACTGTGATAACATGGGCGCCATAGCCAATGTGCAAGAACCAAGGTCACACAAGAAGCTGAAGCATATCAAGCTACGTTTTCACGCTATTCGAGAACATATCCAGGATGGGGATATAAAGATTTGCAAAGTACACACAGATCTGAATGTGGCGGATCCGTTGACTAAACCTCTCCAGAGGGCAAAACATGACCAACATCAAACTGCCATGGGTGTTCGGTATATTACCATGTAATCTAGATTAGATGACTCTAGTGCAAGTGGGAGACTGTTGGAGATATGCCCTAGAGGCAATAATAAATGTAGTTATTATTATATCTTTGTGTTTATGATAAATGTTTGCATTCATGCTATAATAGTATTAACAAGGAAACATTAATACTTGTGTGATTTGTAAACTTAATTTGAAGTCCCTAGTATAGCCTCTATACTTCGCTAGCTTGTTGGTTGATTAATGATTGTGGTTTCCCTATCATGAACATTGAGATATTATCAACAACAAGATCATATCATTAGGAGAATGATATGGTGGACATACTCCTATAGATAAGCGTAGCATAAAGATCAATTCATTTCAATAGTTCAATTGCTATATGCTTTCTGATACATAGTAACCTAATTCCTTCGACCATGAGATCATGCATATCACCTTTACCGGATGGATGCTTTGATGACATCAAACACCACACCGTAACTGGGTGGCTATAAAGGTGGCATTGAGTGTTCGAAAAGTATTGGTTGAGACACATGGATCAAGAGTGGGATTTGTCCATCCATATGACGGATAGATATACTCTGGGCCCTCTCGGTGGAATGTCATCCAATTAGCTTGCAAGCATGTGACTGGCTCACAAGGGATCACATATCACGGGAACGAGAAAAGAGTACTTATCAGTAACAAGGTTGAACTAGGTATGCAGAGATACCGACGATCATAACCTCGGATAAGTAACATATCGTGAGACAAAGGGAAATTGGTATCGTATGTAAGTGGTTCATTCGATCGCAAAGTAATCGTAGAAATATGTGGGAGCCATATGAATTTCCAGATTCCTCTATTGGTTATTGTTCGGAGAAGTGTCTCGATCATGTCCGCATAATTCACGAACCGTAGGGAGACATACTTAAGGATTCGACGCTGTTTGAGTAGTTATGGTATTATGAGAAAGAGACCGAATGTTGTTCGGAGTCTCGGATGGGATCCGGGATATCACGAGGTGATCCGGAATGGTCCGGAGAATAAGATTCATATAAGGAAAGTCCCGTTTCAGAGTTCGGGAATGGTTCCGGTGTTTTCATCGGGAATGTTCTAGAAGGTTCTAGATTATCCGGCACTCCGGGGGGGAGGGGTACATGAATGTGTCATTACATATTGGAATGATTGCATCATGTACTAAGTGTTCTTGTTGTCCCAAATAAAGGATTAAATTGAATCCTAAAACAGAAAAGTCAAATGTCCAGTTTGAAAGTCAAACGGCTAAAACAAGAAACTGTGGGAAACAACCAACTCCTCTTGGAGGAGGAGTTCCTCTCCTCCAAGCCGGCGGCCAGCCCTAGGCCGAGTTGGGGAGGGACTCCCTCCCTCCCTAGCGCGCCATGGCCCCTCCACCCATAAAAGGAGGGGCAGGCCTCCTCCTCTAGACACACAAGTTTCTACCTCTAATCTCCGGTTTAGAGCCGTTTTGGTTTAGAGATTCTAATTGCTTTAGCCTGCGGTTTAGAGCCTTCTAATTGGTGTGTCTAATCTCTAGACCACTAATAGCCCTCTCTCTCATACTCCACCATACTCGCTCCGGCTTAAGGCGAAGCCCTGCGGGATCTCCCCTCTACTTCCGGTACCACGCCGTTGTGCTGCCGGAATCGCGAGGAGAGTGCTACAACCTCCGCTGCCTGCTGGAACAAGGGAGAGGAAGGTCTTCGTCGAGTACCGAACGTGTGATCGACTGCGGGAGCGCTGCCGGAACGCAGCACTGGAAGGATCGTCTACACGATCTTGAGATCGGGAAGAGTACGACTACATCACCCACGAGAATCCGCTCTCGTTAAACACTTTGGAATCTTCGAGGGTAAGTTATTCCATCGACTCGTTGCTACAATCTAGTAGATAGATCTTGGCTTGTTTGTTTGTATGCGATAGAAATTTTTTGTTTTCCATGCTACGCACCCCTACAGGTTTCTCTGTCAAGGATCGGCGCACTCGTCAGGAGCTCCTCCGATGTAACGACGCCGACAATCTCTACCACATCACCCCGACGCCCACCGCCACCAGCCTCCTCGCCCGCGTCTCTGCTGATCGCTGGCACGATCGTCTGGGGCATCCCGGGCGAGACAACCTCGCACGCACGCTCCAACATGTCCCCTCCACCACTCCAGCTCCTTCCGATACTTGTCACGCTTGTCAGATAGGAAAAAATGTTAGATTTCCCTTTCCTCACTCTAGCACTGTATCTTTTTTTCCCTTCCAATTAGTCCACTGTGACCTCTGGACATCGCCTGTACCTAGTGTTTCCGGATTTAAATATTACCTCATTTTACTCGATGATTACTCTCACTTCGCCTGGACATTCCCTCTCCGTCGAAAATCCGATGCCTTCGATCACATCCGCCGTTTTCACTCGTATACTCTCACGCAATTTCGTCTCCCCATCGTGGCCCTGCAGGCTGACAACGGCCGCGAGTTCAATAACCATACTGCCCGGCAGTTCTTTGCTGATCACGGTCTCTCTCTTTGCATGTCCTGCCCCTACACCTCCCCTCAGAATGGTCGGGCCGAGCGCATTCTTCGAACGCTTAACGAGACAATCCGCACCCTCCTGTTTCATGCCCACGCCCCTGCTGTGTTCTGGGTTGAGGCCCTTTCCACCGCCACCTTCCTCCTCAACCGACGTCCATGTCGCCCACGTCACTACACCACCCCCTTCCAGCTCCTCTACGGTTCCCCACCAGACTACACCCAGCTTCGAGTTTTTGGTTGCCTATGTTACCCAAACACAACCCCCACCACCCCGAACAAACTATCTCCCAGGTCCCTCCCCTGTGTCTTTCTTGGGTACTCTCCCGACCACAAAGGCTACCGCTGCCTCGACCCCTCCTCCAATCGAGTCTATGTCTCCCGCCATGTCCACTTCGACGAAACCACGTTCCCTTTCGCCTCGGTGCCACACGCTCCTCCCCTCACCTCGCTAGATTTCCTCCTCGACCTCCCACCAACCCACGACCACACCATCGATCTTGACCTCTCTCCCCCACTCCTTCGGTCATCGACCCCCCTGCACCGTCCCTGCACCCTCCTACCCGTGTCGCATCCCCTACCCCTCCTCCTGCCGCGACAGCCGTGGCCTCCCCAAACTCTGCCGCGGCAATCGTGGCCTTCCCAAACTCTGTCGCGGCAATCGTGGCCTCGCCACACTCTGCCACGACATCCGCGCCTTCCCCCCCCCCTCTACCGCGGCAACCCCGCCTACCCCCTCGCCGAGCCATCGCCCCTGGTCTCCCCATCCCCTTCCTCGCTACCAAACCAAAACCCGCGCTCGTCCCACGCTTGTCGTGAGCCCGAAACAGTCCCCACCCATCCTATGCCCACCTGTGCGCAGTCAGGTGTGTTCAAGCCCAACCCTCGCTATGCCAACCTCGCCACCACCGATCCCATCTCTCCCCTTCCAAAAAATGTGCGCACGGCTCTCGGTGATTCCAATTGGCTAACAGCAATGCATGATAAGTACAGGGCTCTGCAGGTGAACCGGACGTGGACTCTGGTTCCTCGGCCACGCGGCGCCAACATCATCAACGGGAAGTGGGTCTTCCGGCATAAGCTCCGCGCTGACGGCAGCCTGGAGCGATACAAGGCCCGGTGGGTAGTCCGTGGCTTCTCCCAAAAGCCCGGCGTGGACTTCGACGAAATGTTCAGTCCCGTGGTCAAATCCTCCACGATCCGCGCGGTCCTCTCCATCGCCGCCCACAAGGATTGGGCTGTTCGTCAGCTCGACGTCAACAACGCCTTCCTGCACGGCTTCCTCCAGGAGAAGGTCTACTGCCAGCAGCCCACGGGCTTCGTCGATCCAGCACGCGCCAATGACGTGTGCCTGCTCACGAAGTCTCTCTACGGGCTGAAGCAGGCTCCCAGGGCATGGTACGACCGCTTCGCTCGCTACCTCGCCACCATCGGCTTCGCCTGCGCCAAGTCGGACACCTCCTTGTTCGTGCTTCATCGACCCGCTGGTACCGCCTACCTGCTCCTGTACGTGGACGACATCGTCCTCACGGCCTCCTCGGACGCTCTGCTTCGTCAGGTCATCGACGGTCTGCAGCGTGAATTCTCCATCAAGGACATGGGCGCCCTCCACTACTTCCTTGGCATCAGCGTCACTCGGTCCAGTGATGGCTTCTTCCTCTCCCAGGGCAAGTACGCTGACGAACTTCTCGACCGTGCCAACATGTCCTCCTGCAGCCCCGCCTCGACGCCGATCGACACCAGCTCCAAGCTGTCTGCTGCCAGACGCCTCTCCCGTCGCGGACGCTTCTGCTTACAGGAGCATCGTCGGCGGGCTCCAGTACCTGACGATGACGCGGCCCGACCTGACCTACGTCGTGCAGCAGGCCTGCCTGCACATGCACGCGCCCAAGGACTGTCATCTCTCCATCGTCAAACGCATCTTGCGCTACGTCCGTGGCATGGCGGGCTACGGTCTTCACCTTTCGCGCTCTTCGTCGCTTGACCTTGTGGCGTACACGGACGCGGACTGGGCCGGCTGTCCCGATACACGGCGCTCCACCTCCGGCTACGCCGTCTACCTCGGCGGCGACCTCGTGTCCTGGTCATCTAAACGACAGCCCACGGTCTCCCGCTCCAGCTCCAGTGCCAAGGCGGAGTACCGCGGCGTCGCCAATGTCGTCGCCGAATGCTGCTGGCTGCAACAGCTTCTGGGCGAGCTGCACGTCGTCATCCCCAAAGCGACCGTTGTGTACTGCGACAATGTCTCCGCATTGTACATGACTGCCAACCCCGTGCATCATCGAAGGACGAAGCATATAGAGCTCGACATTCACTTCGTGCGGGAGAAGGTCGCGCTGGGGCAGTTGCGCGTGCATCACGTCCCCACCTCGCAGCAGTATGCGGACATTATGACTAAAGGCTTGCCCTCCGCGGTGTTCCAGGAGTTCCGTTCCAGTTTGTGCGTTCGGCCACCCGACGATCAAACTGCGGGGGGGGGGGGGGGTGTTGACGATCTGACCTGTTCCACCTAGTCTTCAGGAGTAGATAGACCACCTTCCCCTCTCGGCAGCTGCACGATCTCACGATCCCATGATCCCTCGATCGTTGCACGATCGCTGCCCCTCTGTACTCTCTATATACATACGATAATAGATGCAACATCACTCACATTGAGTGCCCCAAACTCTCTCTCTCTCTCTCTCTCTCTCTCGACTCTGACTCTCTACATTCTCCGTGTTGTGGATGCATGTGACCACCAGCTCCATCGACTACTTCAGGCCGGCCACGGAGCGATCCAACTCTATTCGAGGTGTGTGAGAGTAGATTGGAGCATCGAATGAATGTTCAGCAGTCTATTCGAGGTGTGCAAGAGTAGATTGGAGCATCGGGTATGCATTAAATTTTTTTTCGGTTAGTGTGCTAAGAGCCGGTTCTTTGCTTACATACAACAACTCTGTCTTCCCTCATTAATTAGACCACCACGTTAGTCGTTTTGCCTTTGAAATTGTGTCGAGAGACATCCATTGTCACCTGCCTAAGAACAAGTACAATAGGATACAGTCAGCTAGTTATAAAAGAGATAAAATGTTATAATTTTGGTGATGTAGAGGAGAGAGAAGAGGAGAGAGATTGTAAACGAGCTATAAGTTAAGAGCCAGCTCTAGCACGTGCTCTTAAACATTTTGTAAGATTGAAATATGGACCACATATTTATTAAGTAGTAGACTTCTCCAAGGCTAATCGTAGTGGAGAGTAACATAGAGTAGTGTGATACATATGACACTAGTCTATGTTATTACCTTCATAGTGCATTGTGTCATAAGAGTAATAATACTCATAGAAGGCTTTATTTATTAGTGTGTGGACTCATTGTGTCTCAGGGTGTGTGATTTATGATAACATAAATAGTTACCACATGACTTTTTTTTCTCAATTAATAACATGTCATGTCACCTAAATGCTTATGTAACATTGCATGTGTTATATGTTAATATAGTACTCAAGTTACTTATACTATGGCTACTCTAACTAACTGTTGTATAAATAGGCTATAGTATAGGTGACATGCACTTTCTTATATTATATATAATAATCATCGGTAGGCTAGGTAAAAAATGATTAATTCTTCAACATTTTTCTCTTATTTGTCCTAAGAGCAATAACAATAGCATATTCGGAAGCAAGCTATATGATATGGCCATTTCAGCTAAAGTCATCTTAATTAGGCTGTTCCTAGTGGTAGTATCATACTACTAGTATCATGCATATGATACTAGTATATGATACTATGTCTCTAGTGCATTGTATTATATAGTAGTATATTTATTGATTTGTAGAATCTCTATGTAAAACGTGTGTACAAGATTTACTTGCCATTATGATTTCTAGCTTTACGTGCTATGATACAGTATCTACCTATGATACACTAACCACCTCTCTCTTCATTAATTATGGCGCCACATCAGATTTTTGCCAAGTTGGCATGCATGATACACCTTATGATACTAGCACTAGGACCAACCTTAAGCGGTCATACAACAAGTAGGCTATATCATGACTCTATCAAGCATAAGACATTTAATGCTTGCATGCTTGGAGATTGGTCAATAGTAAAAAAACAGCACGCATGCCCATGCTCTATCGCTCACATCAGGCTATAAGACTAGCCCCAATGGGGGTATCATAGATGATATCATGCACCACATGCATGCAAAATGCTTATGTGACATAGCAATTAATGATGAAAGAGATTGTGTTGGTATCATAGGTAGATACGGTATCATAGCACATAAAACTAGAAAAAATAATCCCAAACAAATCTTGTCCATAATTTTACATTGAGATTCTACAAAACAATAAATACACCAAGACTATGATACTACTATATGATACTATGCATTGTGAAGATGGGATCATATACTAGTATCATATGCATGATACTACTATATGATATTTCCCACTGTGACTAGTCTAAGCAGGCTCTAAACCATCAATTTTTGTGTTATCGCCGGGCGACAGAGCAAGCACCCGTTCACTTATCTCTCCTCCTTTCTCTTTCCTCCAGCTTAGATTTGGATGACGTGGACCGGCTTATAGCCTGCTGATTAGGATGGTCCTAGTGGGAGTATCATAGCTAGTATCATGCATGCCATGTTGACAAAAATCTGATATGACACAACAATTAATAAAGGAAGAGCTGGTTAGAGTATCATTGGTAGATACCGTATCATAGCACGTAAAACTAGAAAATCCTCATACAAATAAATCTTGTACACAATTTTATATTAAGATTCTAAAAATCATTAAAATATAGTACTAGTATGATACTACCATATGATACCATGCACTATGAAGATAGTATCATACACTAATATCATATGCATGATACTAGTAGTATGATACTACCACTAGGACCAGCCTTAGAGCATCTCCACTCGCCTACCCAGGAGGCCGATCCGGACGCCGAATTTCGGTCCGGACGCCGAAAACTGGCCACCAGCTCCATCGACTACTTCAGGCCAGCCACAGAGCGATCCAACTCTATTCGAGGTGTGTGAGAGTAGATTGGAGCATCGAATGGTATTTGAGGTGTGCGAGAGTAGATTGGAGCATCGGGTATATTTTGCATTAAAGTTGTTTTCGGTTAGTGTGCTAAGAGCTGGTTCTTTGCTTACATACAACAACTCTGTCTTCCCTCATTAATTAGACCACCACGTCAGTCGTTTTGCCTTTGAAATTGTGTCGAGAGACATCCATTGTCACCTGCCTAAGAACAAGTACAATAAGATACCGTCAGCTAGTTATAAAAGAGATAAAATATTATAGTTTTGGTGATGTGGAGAAGAGAGAAGATGAGAGAGATTGTAAATGAGCTATAAGTTAAGAGCCAGCTCTAGCACGTGCTCTTAGACATTTTATAAGATTGAAATATGGACCACATATTGATTAAGTAGTAGACTTCTCCAAGGCTAGTCATAGTGGAGAGTAACATAGAGTAGTGTGATGCATATGACACTAGTCTATGTTATTACCTTCATAGTGCATTGTGTCATAAGAGTAATAATACTCATAGAAGGCTTTACTTATTAGTGTGTAGACTCATTGTGTCTTGAGATGTATGATATTATAATAACATAAATAGTTATCATATGACTCTTTTTCCTTAATTAATAACATGTCATGTCACCTAAATGCTTATGTGGCATTGCACGTGGTATATGTTAATACAGTACTCAAGTTACTCCCACTGTGATTACTCTAACTATTGTTCAAATAGGCTATAGTATAGGTGACATGCACTTTCTTAGAGCAAGTACAATAGGATAATATCAGCCGGCTATAAGACATTAAATACTATATTTATGCTGAGTTGGAGGAGAGAGAAGAGGTGAGAGAAGAGGAGTGGACTCTCATGCAAGAGCAAGCTCTAACACGTGCTCCTAGGCGCTATATAAGGGTGAATAGTGGGCCAAGTATTAGTAAACTAGTATATTATTATAATTTGTTATTATACATGTTGGCTACTAAGTTAACTATAGATGACGTGGCACTATCTTATAGCCAGCAGTTGGCTATACTATTGTTCTTGCTCTTATATTCCCTTCGATCCGGATTATTAGGCACGCATGCTATAAAAACTATACATTGGATTCATCTTTAAAAATAGTTTCTAATGGTATATGTTTTAAACATATATTGCATATTTTATTGGTCAAAATTCATAGTCAAAGATTTTTTTAAACTACGTGCGTGCGAACCAAAAGAAATATTATATATAATCATCAGCAGGCTAGATAAAAAATGATTAATTCTCCAACATCTTCCTCTTCTTTGTCCTCGGGACACCATTGATCGCTCCTCCCAAATTCCAACGTCGACCAGACTCCCTGTGCTCCATGCGGCCGACCACACCCCGGCTCGTGGGCCGTATTCCAGACATTAGTGAGCTTTTCTGGAAGGGCCCATATTCCTTCGTTGCTCGTTTCTCCAACTAGTGAGTGTGCCTGTGCACGCACGTTTTATTTTTAAACAAAAATCAGTGATTTTTGTAGTCCAAATTTAAAATATACGGTATTGTAATATAGATGCGCCTATATGTATATGTGATCGAAATGGGAAAAGACTGATCGACATGGAAAAATAAAAAATACAAAAATTCCATATTTCGAGGACAATTGCTTAGGTTAGAATGATTTCCGCCTTCTCAAATAGTATGAACTTTCCTTCCATCATGAGCTGCACGTCTTAAGTCATCCTCGTAGTGACATTTATGTCGTGAGAGAACATAATGCATGTCTATTCAATCCCTAGAACAGCCAGAAGATCAAAGAAGCTATTATTAAGTATTTATCCTCTAAAGTCATTTTTTTTGAAACGGGGGCAAAAGAATTGCCTCGTCGATTAATTAAGTAGAAGAGAATTGCATGGTCAATAAACAGAAAACCGAGCTAAAACCGCTACAACAAGAACACTACTCTCAACCTCAAAACACCAGCAGACCCACCCATCAAAGTACAACAAAAACTCTTAATACAAAGATGAACACCTCGCAAATGAACCCCCATCAATGACGCTAGATGTTCATCAAGCACCCACAGACGCCTTCCTCAAGGCCCCCATCAATGACGCCGGATGTTCATCAAGCACCCACAGACGCCTTCCTCAAGGCACCACTCTTCTTGATTTTACTCTTGAATGATTTATCTTCAGGATGCCAGATCCCACCTTCTTGCTTTTGTTCCTGATTTCCCTCTCCTTCAGAAGACACCCAATCGTCTTGCTAGATCCAGGGTCATCAGCTCCAACCTGACAAGAAAATTCACAAAGCTTTATGGCGAAAAGTGCTCCCGGATAGATGTCAATGCACTGGACAATGCACTGGATACAACAACCTCACTATCCACAGAAACCACCTCCCCGATGGAATCAGCCGAGTAAATGAAATTGAGATGTAAGTAACAAGTTCTTCTGTATGGACATCTCATAGCTTATCAACACCCCATGTGCCCACCTGGAATTGCTGGTAGACACTACAATAACTCTACTTAACTTAAACTCGGCTATACCAGTACCTGCACATTCATAGAAACTTAAATGGTAAACTCAACTACAAAAATACAAATGTGTGGTTACTATTTTTTCTATAGAAAATGGCTGCATTCTGTGCTCTCTGGGAGAGGCTTGATGGTGTAATGATCTTAAGAGATGAACTGATACTGAATTACTTAAACAATGATTCATAGAGCAACCTTATGTTTAGTCGAGTTGGCACACATCCATATCATGTTTCTGCATTGCATCTTCTACATTCATTGTAGCCAATCCAGGGTTTATGCCAGAATCTATATTACATTTACAAAAATTATAGACAAGGAACTGATAGAAATTGCCACTGTAGATGTTGTTGGAATTTGAGGCATATTTGATGTTGGACTTTTGGCCCATAACAAATACAAATTCTGAAATTCTCTTTGGCCCATTATCATGGCAGCTCATGTGTGTGCTAGTGGTGCCAAAGTTTAGTCCCACATTGCTAGTGGAAGGGGAGTTGGACCACCTTATATAGTAGAGTGTTGCACCACTCACTAAGGTGTGAGAAGAAGAGAAGCCCTCGCGCACTCCTCCTCCGACGCCGCCCGCCTCGTCACGACGCGGGATGCGGGATGCGGGATGCGGGAATCTCGCCGAGCCGAGCTTTATTTTGCTCGTTGGGAAAATTAATTGTGTATTAATTATGAGTCATTAATGTGTTATTACGGACCCGTTAATTAACCGGCCGTTTCCATATCGTGGGCTGGCACTGACTCGGTCGTGGACTGTTGCCTCACGTCCTACCCGACCCGCACTATATAGCAGGCAGACGCAAACCGTAGCAGTGACCAGCAATTAGATTGCATCGCCGTTCCATCTCTCTGTGCTGCCCTCTGCTACTCCATCCCGCCGGCTGCGTGCATGGTCGTCCAGGAGAGCAGGCCTCCGGAACCCCGTCTCTCTGATCCTGCACCGGGAGAGAGGCGATAAGGTTTTGGGGGAGCGTCTAGACGCGGCTGCTCAACCTCTTCCTCGACTTCATCGCCATGTCCGACGACGCTGCTGCTGGTGGTGGCTCCACTTCTATTGCGTCGTTGGTCATACCATCGATGAACTCGTACGTATTCTTTGCCCTCCTACTATTTCCTATGATGATCACTAGTATTGCAGTATGCGTAGATGTGCTAGATTTTCACTTGCCTGTATGGTGCATGTCTACTATGCGTATGCTAGTTAGTCTTGGAAATTGTTTTGTCATGATTTATACTTGGATTAAATTAATGCGAAAACTGCTAATTATTTCAACAATCCAAACACCTTATTTTAGGCTGTTTTCGCATAGGCTTTGCCGCTTGTCTGAAACCAAACCCATTTACGGGTGCGCACTTTAAGCGCTGGCAAACCAAGTGTACCCTCTGGCTGATGGCTATGGACGCCTTTTGGGTATCGGCTGGTAATCCTGAAGGAACGATCACTCCTGAACAGGAGAAGACGTTCAAGGAGACCATCATATTATTTGTGGGTTGTGTCATAAGCGTAATTGGGGACAAGTTGGTGGATGCATATTTACATATGCGCAATGCCAAAGAACTATGGGATGCACTCGAAGCAAAATTCGGTGCTACTGATGCTGGCAGTGAACTGTATGCCATGGAGCAGTTTCATGACTATAGGATGGTTGAAAACTGTACTGTCGTTGAACAGGCTCATGAGATTCAGTGCATTGCAAAAGAACTTGAGCTCCTGAAGTGTGCGTTGCCCGAAAAATTTGTTGCGGGATGCATCATTGCAAAGCTTTCTCAATCCTGGAGGAGTGTTGCCACTAACCTCAAAAACCAGAGGCAAGAGATGTCCGTTGAGAATCTCATTGGGTTTCTGGACCTTGAGGAAAAGGCAAAGGCAAAAGACACACACCCAAAGGGAGCCGAGGCACCCCAGTCAAGCGCCAATGTGGTGCAGAAGAACTTCCACAACAAGTTCAAGCGGAAGACCAAGGCCGTTCGTACTACCAACTTCAAAAAGAATAAGGACAAGTCACAGGATCCCTGCTTTGTGTGCGACGAGGGTGGACATTGGGCTCCAAACTGCAAGCAGCGCAAAGGAAGGAAGAATCCAAGTGGACATAACTCTAAGTCTGTCAACGTGACTATGAGCAACAATGATAATGGTGCATCCGGGTATGGTAATTTACCTACTGTTTTGTCAATTTGTCAATCTACAGATTGGTGGATCAACACCGGTGCTAATATTCATGTGTGTGCTGATATCTCTTTGTTTTCTTCTTATCAGATCACAAGATATCTCTCCGTCTTGATGGGAAACGGATCGCATGCTTCTGTTCGTGGTGTTGGCATGGTAGATCTGAAGTTTACTTCGGGAAAGATCGTGCAGCTGAAGAACGTGCAGCATGTGCCCTCAATAAATAAGAATCTCGTTAGTGGTTCCCTTCTTTGCAAAGAAGGTTTTAAGTTGGTATTTGAGTCCAATAAAGTAGTCATCTCTAAGTATGGACAATTTATTGGTAAAGGTTATGAGTGCGGCGGTTTGTTCCGTCTTTCCCTATCAGATTTTTGTAATAAGGTTGTGAACCATATTTGTGCCCCTGGCAATGATACCGATATTTGGCATTCATGACTTTGTCACATTAATTTTGGTTGTATGACGCGGCTAGCTAAGATGAATTTAATTCCGAGTTTCACTTTAGCCAAAGGCTCTAAATATCAAGAGTGTGTTCAAGCAAAGCAACCGCGCAAGCCTCACAAGCCTGTGCAGGAAGCAAGAAACTTGGCACCACTAGAGCTTATACATTCAGATCTATGTGAGATGAATGGTGTGTTGACCAAAGGTGGAAAGAAATACTTCATGACGTTGATTGATGATTCTACTAGATTTTGCTATGTATATCTTTTCAAAACTAAAGATGAGGCTCTACACCACTTTAAAAACTATAAGGCAGAAGTTGAAAATCAACTTGAGAGAAAGATTAAGAGAGTCCGGTCAGATCGTGGTGGAGAGTATTTCTCTAATGAGTTTGATTTATTTTGTGCGGAACATGGCATTATTCATGAGAGGACGCCTCCCCATTCTCCCCAATCTAACGGAGTTGTCGAAAGGAAAAACCGTACTCTAACAGACTTGGTTAATGCCATGTTAGGTACTTCGGGTTTATCCAAGGCATGGTGGGGGGAGGCGATATTGACATCATGTCATGTCCTGAATAAAGTTCCCACAAAAGACAATGAAACTGCTCCCTATGAATTATGGGAGAGGAGAAAACTAACACTCTCGTACTTACGTACTTGGGGCTGTTTGGCAAAGGTGAATTTGCCAATTCCCAAAAAGCGTAAACTTGGACCAAAGACCGTAGACTGTGTCTTTCTTGGCTATGCTCATCATAGCGTTGGATACAAATTTCTAGTGGTGAAATCTGAGGTACCTGACATGAAGGTCGGTACAATTATGGAGTCTAAGGATGCTTCATTCTTTGAGGATATTTTTCCGATGAAAGATATGCCTAGTACATCTAGACAGGAATCTGTTGAAACTCCTGAACCTGCTATTCCCATGAAATATTATGAACAAGCACATGATGAAATTTCTGAGGAGGTAGACAATGAAGTTCCTGTAAGGAACAAGAGACAGAGGATTGCAAAGTCCTTTGGTGATGATTTCATTGTCTATCTCGTGGATGATACACCCACCTCTATTTCGGAGGCTTATGCATCCCCTGATGCAGACTACTGGAAAGAGGTTGTTCGTAGCGAGATGGATTCCATCATGGCAAACGAAACTTGGGAGATCACTGATCGTCCTTATGGGTGCAAACCTGTAGGATGTAAGTGGGTGTTCAAAAAGAAGCTTAGGCCTGATGGTACGATTGAAAAGTACAAGGCTCGGCTTGTTGCCAAGGGTTATACCGAAAAAGAAGGCGAAGACTTCTTTGATACTTATTCACCTGTGGCTAGATTGACCACTATTCGAGTTCTACTCTCATTGGCTGCCTCACATGGTCTTATCGTTCATCAAATGGACGTCAAGACAACTTTCCTTAATGGAGAGTTGGATGAGGAAATTTATATGGATCAGCCAGATGGTTTTGTAGTAGATGGTCAAGAAGGCAAGGTGTGCAAGCTATTGAAGTCTTTGTATGGACTGAAACAAGCACCTAAGCAATGGCATGAGAAGTTTGATCAAACTTTAACATCTACTGGCTTTGTTGTAAATGAAGCCGACAAATGTGTATACTATCGCCATGGTGGGGGCGAAGGAGTTATACTTTGTTTGTATGTTGATGACATACTGATTTTTGGGACAAATATGATTGTCATCGAACATGTCAAGAGTTTCTTGTCTCAAAGTTTTGACATGAAAGACCTTGGAGAAGCTGATGTTATTCTAAACATTAAGCTGCTGAAAGATGAGAATGGCGGAATTGCAGTTCTGCAATCTCACTATGTGGAGAAGGTGTTGAGTCGCTTTGGCTACTCAGATTGTACTCCTTCACCGACACCATATGATCCTAGTAAGATGCTTCGAAAGAACAAAAGAACAACTAGAGATCAGCTGAGATACTCTTAGATAATTGGCTCGTTAATGTATTTAGCTAGCGCAACAAGGCCTGACATCGCGTTTGCTGTGAGCAAACTTAGCCGGTTTGTTTCCAATCCAGGAGATGATCATTGGCATGCTCTTGAGAGAGTAATGCGCTATCTAAAGGGTACATTGAGTTATGGTATTCACTATACCGGAGACCCTGCGGTACTTGAAGGGTATAGTGACTCAAATTGGATTTCTGATGCTGATGAGTTGAAAGCCACAAGTGGATATGTATTCACTCATGGTGGTGGCGCTGTTTCATGGAAGTCTTACAAGCAGACCATCTTAACGAGGTCAACAATGGAAGCAGAACTCACAGCACTAGATACAGCTACTGTTGAAGCAGATTGGCTTCGTGAACTCTTGATTGACTTGCCGGTTGTTGATAAACCTGTGCCGGCTATTCTTATGAACTGCGACAATCAAACTATGATCGTCAAAGTGAGTAGTTCAAAGGATAATATGAAGTCATCAAGACATATAAAGAGAAGATTGACATCTGTTAGGAAAATGAGAAACTCCGGAGTAATAGCATTGGATTATATCCAAACAACTAAGAATCTAGTAGATCCTTTCACAAAAGGTCTATCAAGAAATATGATAGATATTGCATCAAACGAGATGGGTTTGAGACCCACATGAGTTACCATGGTAGTAACCCAACCTATGTGATCGGAGATCCCGTGAATTAGGACCTAGGGAAACAAGCCAGTGGCTAACTGGAGGAGAGTAACTTTTATTAACCCACTCCGCTGAATATGCATTACTCTCACGATCTGTATGGCAGGTTGACTTATTCTTAATGTGTTCATAGGCTTGTATAAGCTAAGATGCTATCCTACAGAGAAGTCTTGAAAGAACGCACCTATGTGAGCCCGACTGCTGGTCACAGTCTATGAGATAGGGTAATCTCTAGGAAGCTCATGAAAAAGGCCAGGAGTGTGACTTATATGCTCCACCCGAGGGGTAGCCTTCGGCAGCCCAGTATCAGTATGACATTAGGTGAAACTCATTTACACAAAATTGGCAATTCAAGGTTTAGTCCATTGACAGTTGTTGATGAGCGTAGTCTAATGCTCTAGGTGGAAGTTCAACTTAACAGTCTCCACTAAAAAATGCTGGTATATCAAAACAGTGATTTGGAACAGAATGGTGTGATGTGCCAATGAGACTTTGTGGGGGATTGTTGGAATTTGAGGCATATTTGATGTTGGACTTTTGGCCCATAACAAATACAAATTCTGAAATTCTCTTTGGCCCATTATCATGGCAGCTCATGTGTGTGCTAGTGGTGCCAAAGTTTAGTCCCACTAGTGGAAGTGGAGTTGGACCACCTTATATAGTAGAGTGTTACACCACTCACTAAGGTGTGAGAAGAAGAGAAGCCCTCGCGCACTCCTCCTCCGACGCCGCCCGCCGCGGCATGCTACGCCACGCCACGCCACGCCTCGCCTCGTCACGACGCGCGCGCGCCGCGGGTTGCGGGAATCTCACCGAGCCGAGCTTTATTTTGCTCGTTGGGAAAATTAATTGTGTATTAATTATGAGTCATTAATGCGTCATTACGAACGCTTTATTTAACCGTCCGTTTCCATATCGTGGGCTGGCACTGACTCGGTCGTGGACTGTTGCCCCACGTCCTACCCGACCCGCACTATATAGCAGCCAGACGCAAACCGTATCAGTGACCAGCAATTAGATTGCATCTGCCTACCTGCGCATCGCCGTTCCATCTCTCTGTGCTGCCCTCTGCTACTCCATCCCGCCGGCTGCGTGCACGGTCGTCAGGGAGAGCAGGCCTCCGGAACCCCGTCTCTCTGATTCTGCACCGGGAGAGAGGCGATAAGGTTTTTAGGGAGCGTCTAGACGCGACTGCTCAACCTCTTCCTCGACTTCATCGCCATGTCTGACGACGCTGCTGCTGGTGGTGTCTCCACTTCTGTTGCGCCGTTGGCCATATCATCGATGAACTCGTACGTGTTCTTTGCCCTCCTGCTATTTCCTATGATGATCACTAGTATTGCAGTATGCGTAGATGTGCTAGATTTTCACTTGCTTGTATGGTGCATGTCTACTATGCGTATGCTAGTTAGTCTTGGAAATTGTTTTGTCATGATTTATACTTGAATTAAATTAATACGAAAACTGCTAATTATTTCAACAGATATGATAGCAAATTAAACTTCTACAAAAACTACTACAGTTTTTCACGTTACATCGTCAGCTAAACTACTGACTTTTCGTTATGAAGATCAGTGAGCAACTTTTCTGTCTTAAGATCAGCGAGGGTAGAGAATGTTCAAATGCTCCAATTATACCCATTGTGCTCCTACAGAAATAAAGTGCATGCCTTGGTACTATCTTCCTCTAGATAAGCTATCATATCTGAACCTTTAGTGACATGAAAAGTTTGACAGAAAGCATAAATAATGGAACTTCATTATACCTCATCTGTTTACAAGTTTCCAAACCTTAATGGATATGGATCATAGAGCTGCAGAAAATAATACCCAACATACTTAATATAACCATTTACTTAATTGACTAAACTCTGTTAGAAATTAAGTAAAACTTCTAGAAAGTCATGAGGATAATAATTACTAAATGGTGTATGGAGAAAGCGCTACTTGTACAGTTCGGATTAAAATAAGAACAAATAAATATAACTTGTTGAACGATCTATGGTTTAGATTTGAATAAGAAGAAATAAATATAACACGCTGAATGTAACATATTTGGGCGGTCGCCATCACTGCATGGCATGGCATGGCATGGCGTCATTGGACATGTTTAGTCGTAGACTGTCGTCCAACCGTGTTACAGAAAGAACCTCCTCTCGGGGATTGAAAAAAAAGGAATTTGAGCCGTCCCCTTAGACAGTTGGTGGGCTGGAATCGAACCATCACACGAATAAAATTTGATTTTCGAATAAATGGTTGAACCAAAAATAACACAGAGGAGGAACACTAGTATTTGAGAACTGTGAGATGGAGAACCGTGAGATGGAGAAGAGAGGATAATACAAACCTGGATGATTGGGGAGGACCTCCACCTGGGTCGTGGTTGAGCTAGGACTGCCACCGACGATGGTGTCCACGCCTAAGGTAGTGGAGATCCCATACCGAGACCTCCGTTGACGGCAATTTGTACCATGAGAACATGGCCGGACGGAGAGAAGAACGATAGATGTAGTGCGGGCAGGGCAGGGTGGTGCGGGCGCGAGAATGATGGATGGCGAAGACACGGGCACAGGCAGGCGGCAGTGTGGAAGTGGAGGAACCGGCACGGGTGTGGATGCGGCGGCGGCGCATGATAACAAATGCAGCGGCGGCGCGCGATAACGATGGCGCAGGGCACGCGATTTTGTTCGGCTCAATTTCTTCTAGGATGGTACCTGTTGCGGATTTAATCAAGTAGGCTGATCCGGTGGTGCTAATTGGTCTGTGTAGGCTAAGTGGTGTGCACCTAAGAAAGAAACTGTTTGTGTTTGCTCTTTTATAAGTAGTGTAGATGTAGATATACTCCCTCTATCCCAGTTTATAAGACTTACGCGTATACCTAGGTCGTCCATATGAGCTATATAATATAAAAAATATATCATTAGAAAATACAACATTTGAAGGTTTTTAATAATATAATTTTTATCTTATACTATACCTCATGCTAAGTTGGTTAATTTATTAACCTAGAAATACGCGTAAGTCTTGTAAACCGAGACGGAGGTAGTATTTCAGTTCTTCATTTCCGTTCCAAAAAATATACTGTATGTAGAAGAAAAACATTCCAGATGGGCGGCGCCGGCGACAGGATGGCACTCCGCCGACGGCGGCGGCGCTGCTGGAGGACGAAGACCTCCTCGAGGAGATCCTAACCCGCCTCCCCCCTCTGCCATCCTCCGTTCTCGACCCTCCCATTCGCATCCCCAGCGAGCGCTTTTCCCTGCGACCAGGCGGTGACGGTGACGAGTTTGACGCGCTTAATTTCTAGATTTTGCTCTGGTCGGGTGCTGCCACGAGCGTGTCTGGTCATCAGCTCATCGTGTCCTGTGCTCCTTGTGTTCGCCCCTGTATCCGGCGAAGGCCGCCGCCTGGCCATCAGTGTCTGCATCAGGATCATCGTTGTGTTAGCCTTGCCATGTTTTCGTACCCGTTCTTCCAAATTCGGGACCGCAAGCAAAGTCGGGAGTCATGGCGTGTCAGGAACAGCACGCCTTAGATGTTCGGGTGTGTCACTAGGTGCGGGTCAGATACAGGCCAGAGTGCGTCATTACTTAAACCAAAGAGTCTGTAATGTAAAGGCATGATCTGAATTAAAGAAAAAGTCTGAGACGTATCTTCTCGCTGACTCTCTCTCCCTTTTTCTCTGTTTCTACTTCTTCTCCACGAAGATCATCCTGCCTCGCTAGCCATCATACTAGCGTGCAGTACACTTGGTATCAGATTCGCCGGTTCTGGGAGTGCTCCGCGGGTTCGACAGGTTCGGACGGCCGTCTTCGGATCGCTCGTCCAGTAACAATCCTCATCCCCGCGGCGGCGTGTTTGTTGTCGGTTCTCCCAATTCGCTGCGCCGGGTGCCGTAAAATCCCACCAAATTTCGGGGCGTGGTTGGTACCGGCAGGTGAGGAGCATCATGGCGCCACCCAAAGCTTCTCCGCAGACTCTCCTCGTGCTCGCGGCGATGGGCGAGACGGCAGAAACGGCGGGCGCAACCCTCACCGAGTGCAGGCAAGCTGTCGATCTGCTGCACGGGCACGTGGCGACGATGGACACGACCCAGCAAGGGCTCGTCGTCCAGATGGGGCTCATCTCGGAGGCGGTTCAGGCCAATTCGAAGGCCCAGGAGGACGCGGCTCGGCACATCTCGGCTCTCGATGATAAGCTCTCGGCTACTCTCGAGCGCTTGGAGCACTACGCACGGTCGCCATCACCAATCGAGGAGGATCCTGATCTCGCGGATATGCGACCGACGAGTAAGGCTACGCTTCATCCCACCACCGCTAATTGGTCTGAAGATGCTCCAGGTGCGTCGGCGTCCACTCAGGTACAACGAAGCACGGGAGGCGTCGGTGGTGGTGTGATTGGGGGCGCTGGCGGCGGTAGAACTGGCGGAACAGGTGGCGGGGTGCTCGGGGGCGCTGGGGGCGGTGGATTTGGGGGTGCTGGTGGCGGCAGCCATGGGCACCAGGACGAGCCTTCTCTGAAGCATAATCTGAAAATGTCCTTCCCAAGGTTTGATGGCGAGCAGCCGAAGATTTGGAAGGATAAATGTTTGGACTATTTCCGTCTGTTCAACGTTCATCCCTCTCTATGGCTTGTGTCTGCAACGCTGCACATGGACGGCAACGCTGCACTGTGGCTCAAAGCCTACCGTCTCCGCCATGAAATCAACACCTGGCCCGAACTCGTGGCGGCAGTTACAGAGAAATTTGGGTCCGATGAGCACCGCAAACACGTGAAACAGCTTTTAGCCCTCAAACATCGGGGTTCTGTCACCGAGTATCAGCTCAAGTTCGAGGAACTGTCGTACTTAGTGTCTATTCAGAACCCAAATTATGATGAGCAGTTCTTTGTCACACAATTCATTCGTGGTCTGAAGTCTGACATTCAGATAGCTGTGGAAGTTCAGGTTCCAGCAACAGTTTCTCGCACCATTCTATTGGCATTGGTTCAGGAGGAAGTGTTTGCTGATAACAAATCGTGGACATCCAAGACCGCCACATACATGAAAACTGACGTTGTTGTTGCTCGCACTGAAGCTCCCAAACCAGCTCTGAAACTCAGTGGAGGTGATCTTTGGCGTGACAGGCAATTGCGCGATTACAGGCGAGCCAATGGGCTATGTTTCAAGTGTGGTGATAAGTTTGATCCGGCACACCAATGCGGCAAGAAACCAGGAGCCGAAATTCATGCTGTGCAGTTAGAGGAACAGGCTGAGCTGCTGTCTGACGAGGTGCTGAACATGATAGAGACGCAGGATCTGGCACAAATAGAGCAATTTAGTCTGTCGATTCATGCTATGGACGGTACTGAAGGGTGTCAGACACTTAAACTAAGGGCTATGATTGGCAACCAAGTTCTGGTCATCTTGGTAGACTCAGTGTGCAGAGCTTGTTCCTGAATTAACTTGGTGGTGCCAAGGAGAAACATTTGTCACAGACCTGAGAGTGTTGCAGTTGGGAGCTTATGATGCTATCCTTGGCATGGATTGGTTAGCACTACACAGCCCAATGGTCACTGATTGGAAGAACCATCGTTTGGCTTTTTCACATAAGGGAAAATTCATCACACTGACAGGCATAGCAGCACCAAGTCCAGACTCTATCAAGGAACTACTAGTGGAACAATTGGTTAAATGGTACAAAGGAAATGAGTTTTGGGCTGTGGCCATTATACAACCTGCCGGTGATAGTGCACCTTCTCAGTTGACACCAGAAATCAGGGAAGTGCTGGAAAAAATTTCTAATGTGTTTGCTACTCCAACTGAGCTCCCTCCTGAACGTGAATACGATCATGCCATTCCTCTCAAACCAGATGCCGCTCCATTCAATGCACGCCCATACAGATATTCTCCTTCTCACAAAGATGAGATTGAGAAACAAGTAAAAGCTATGCTTGAGGCTGGTACCATTGTGCCCAGCATGTCTCCATATGCGTCTCCTGTGCTGTTGGTCCAAACGAAATATGGCTCATGGCGTTTTTGTATTGATTACCGTTGACTGAATGATCTCACAGTCAAAAACACTTTTCCCATGCATGTTATCGATGAGTTATTAGATGAACTGGCCGGGGCACAGATTTTCTCTAAGTTGGACCTGAGGCAGGTTACCATCAGATTCGCATGCTGCCAGCGGATGAGCACAAGACTGCTTTCAAGACACATCACGGCCACTACCAGTTCAGGGTGATGCCGTTTGGCTTGTGCAACGCTCCAGCAACGTTCCAGTGCGTCATGAATCTGGTGCTTAGCCCGTGTCTGCGCAAATCTGTCCTGGTATTCATGGATGATATACTGGTGTACAACACATCTCTTCAGGAACACGTCCAACACCTCACAGAGGTCCTGACCCTGCTATGACAAAACAAATTGTTTGCGAAGGACAACAAGTGCTCATTTGCTTGTTCGAGTTTGGAGTACCTTGGCCATATTATCTCGGCAGACGGGGTAGCAACTGACCCACGCAAGACCGAAGCCATGATCAATTGGCCCCAGCCTTCTACAGTAACAGAACTGCGGGGATTTCTTGGTCTGATGGGGTACTACAGGAAATTTGTTCGCAACTATGCTGTCATTGCCAGGCCACTCACCAACCTTATGAAGAAAAAAGGGTTCCTGTGGACAAAGGAGGCAACAACAGCATTTCTTGCACTGAAATCAGCTATGTCCACTACACCGGTCCTGCAGTTACCTAATTTCCAGAAGCAATTTGTGGTCAAACTGATGCGTGTGGGCAGTGTTGATGCAGGAGCACCATCCCATTGCGTTTCTCAGCAAACCAATCAGTCAGGCACACCGTCAGTTACCCATCTATGATAAAGAATTTCTTGATCTCCTCATGGCCGTGGAAAGATGGCGATCATATCTACAGCGAGAGTAATTTGTGATTCGCACTGATCGTCATAGCCTCTGCTATTTGGAACAGCAACATTTGCAATCGCCGCTGCAGCGCAAAGCCATGGCGCGTCTGATGGGTCTCTAGTTCAGAATTGTGTACAAGAAAGGAGCTAAGAATCACGCTGCCGACTCTCTCTCCAGGGTGGGTCACCTCATGACCATCCAATCGTGCACCCAGGTCCAGCCGGCGTGGTTCCAGGAAGTTCTCAATTCATATACCACCGATACAGCGGCTCAACAAAAACTGGCAGCGCTTGCACTGGTCAGTCCAGATGAGGACGGGTACACTCTTCAGGAAGGCATCATTCGTTACAAGGGCCGCGTCTGGCTGGGAGAAAATTCTGCCTTGCAAACAAATTTGATTTCTGCATTTCATTCCAGTGCAATCGGGGGTCACTCAGGCGTTCAGGGCACATATCAGAGGCTTTGCCGTCTGTTCGCTTGGACTGGCTTGAAGCGGGCTGTAGCTGAATTTGTGCAACAATGCGATGTCTGTCAGCACGCTAAGCACTCTAACAAACATCCACAAGGACTCCTGCAACCCTTGCCCGTGCCGGATGGTGCTTGGCAAGATGTCACTGTGGATTTCATTGAGGGCCTACCAAATTCAGAGGAGGCTAACACAATCATGGTCGTTGTCGATCGCTTTACCAAATATGCTCACTTCGTACCTTTGAAACATCCTTTCACAGCACAGAGTGTGGCTCGTGTGTTTGTGGATTCCATTGTCAAGCTCCATGGTATGCCCCGGTCCATCGTGTCAGACCGCGACCGCATTTTCACGAGTCACTTCTGGCAGCTTTTGTTTGCAAAATTGGGCACTAAACTGAAGTTTACTACTGCCTACCACCCACAAACTGATGGCCAGAGCGAGCGGGTGAATCACATGTTTGGAAATGTTCCTTCGTTGCAGTGTGCAAGAGAATCCCAAGGCTTGGAAAGTCTGGTTACCTATGGCGGAGTTGTGGTACAATTCTTCTTTTCACAGTTCGTTGGGTTGCTCTCCCTTCCAAGCTCTCTACCGGTGTGAACCAAATTTTGGCGCCGTACCGACTGCACCTACTGCTACAACCTCCCCAGTGGCGCAGGTTATGGCTCAGCGAGCAACACACTTTGAAATGCTGAAGAAGAATCTGGCTGCTGCTCAAAATCGCATGAAACAAAAAGCAGACCGCCACCGAACAGAGAAAGAATTCCAGCAAGGGGATCGAGTTCTTCTCAAGCTCCAGCCGTATGTCCAAAGCTCAGTAGTCAACAGACCATTTCCCAAACTGGCATACAAGTTTTTTGGACCTTATGAGATCACAGAGCGCGTGGGCAAGGTAGCTTATCGACTACAACTTCCAGAAGGCAGTCTCATTCATCCGGTATTCCATGTTTCCCAACTCAAGGAGTATCGTGATGACTACAGTCCTGTCTTTGCTGACCTACCTCTGATACCGGCTTTGGATGTTACGGACACGGAACCTGAACAAGTGCTGAACCATCGCATGGTCAAGAAAGGGAATGCTGCAATCACTCAAGTCCTGATAAAGTGGAAGGATCTACCAACTGAAGCAGCTACCTGGGAAGATTGGATAGTGATCAGCGCTCGTTTTCCAACTCTCCTTGCTTGGGGGCAAGCAAGTTTTCCTGGCGGGGGTACTGTCACGAACGGCACGCCTTAGATGTTCGGGTGTGTCACCAGGTGCGGGTCAGGTACGACAGCTGGTGACTTAGAGGTGTGCGTGTGGTGGGCCTGCGTGCCAGAGTGCGTCATTACTTAAACCAAAGAGTCTGTAATGTGAAGGCATGATCTGAATGAAAGAAAAAGTCTGAGACGTATCTTCTCGCTGACTCTCTCTCTCCCTTTTTCTCTGTTTCTACTTTTTCTCCACGAAGATCATCCTGCCTCGCTAGCCATCATACTAGCGTGCAGTACATGGCGTTGCCACATGGGTACTCCGAGGATGTTGATGCAGTTGTTATATTCGTGTCTAGACTTTTCAGAAACGGTGCCTTCTTCGCTGAACTTTGGTCAGTGCAGTCCAGGAAACTTCATACTGCAGGTACTTGTTTATCTTTACATCACAGGAGTAGCCTTAATCCTCTTTATTTTTCATACATGGTTTGTAGAACTGCCTTTACAGCTACGGTGCTTTCAAGTGTTTGCTAGCAGCTCAGTTATCCTTTGCCTCTTTGCTTGATTGATAAAACTATTTTTGGTCATAATTGAACTGTATTTCTCCTGAAAAATAGCAAACTATTTTGAATAATTTATTCTGTCATATCATCCATGCGAAGTTTGCACAGGTTTTATATTAAATTATCGTGAGGAATAACCCGTTAGTCGGATTAGTGAGTGTGCGTTGTGCGCATGCTGGGAACCAGGGTTTGATCCCGGGACATGACCATCTGGTTGATCTTGCACTATTGCAAAAAGTATACACATTCATTGCGAAAATTGTCGATTTGATTAAGGTAAAGTGTAGTCAAAGGCGCCTTTATGGAAAATCTTACACCTTTAATTTAAGTAGGCAATGCTCTGATTAAAGGGTACTCAGTTGCTTCCGTTTCCATTTTTTAGTTTTAGCAAAATATTTTCTATCGACATGTAGCAGGTTCCCTGTGCACAGCTCTTCACGGTCTACTAGGAGTAATTAATAATACATATTGCTAAGTTGTTGACATGTACAAATAACAAGATGATGTACATGTCAAACAGACCTTAGGTTGTTTCAGGGTCATACTGCTGAGTGCTGACAATGCTGCTTATCCCGTGCTTGGCTAACCAATCCTCTTCCTCCCCAATTTAACTTTTTGGATGAGTGGTTCACTGAAAGCTTAGAAATTTGGACTTGTGAGGCTGATAGTCAATTGTTATATGCAAAATCTGGATAACTCCTTAAGGGGCAAATCTTTTGCCCCCGTTTTTTTTTTAATCTGGAAAACTCTAGTAAAGTGTTCAATATTGCTGGCTTGAAAGACACACAAATTGTTCGATTAGCAGGAAGATCCCACGGTCAACATCTAGTCTTTTATCTTTACTTTAAACCCTGCAGCTAGCTAACCTGCTACAAGCAAAGAATCGGTATCTGTCTTTAGCTAAAGCAAAAGGCAATCATCTCAAGTCTTTTATCTTTACTTTAAATTCTGCTGTGGCTCTGGACCACCTAAGGTTATGGAGTGTAGGATTTCGTTTGCAACAAAAGAAGTCACATGTAGAGTGTTTTAGTTATTTAACTATATATGGTAACATTAAAACATTTTCATGTAAGGCTGTTTCCATTTTTTTTGTTGGGGATAAAATGTGTAATTCTATGTGTACATAATTTGTTCGGATGGTTAGAACAAGAATAAATGGCGTGCATTGAAAATTCTAATAATGGGCTTCAGTATGATTGTTTTTCATTATTTACCATTTCAGGTAGTTTGCTTAGTTTCTAGTAGCGCATGAAGCATTTTTTTTTATTTGCGTAGAAAGTTAAGCATGTCAGGCTCTCACGGTACCTCCAAAGGAAGAGAAATCCTTGTAGGTAAGAATAGTCTAGGAATCCGTGTAGCACATTTTTTCCTTGAAGACACATCTAAATCGGTGTGTTTAGGATAAGAAGAAAACACAAAGAAGGCGCAAAGTATAACAACACAAGCCTAGCTGCAATCGTAAACAAAATGCTGTACAAAAACCAGAAAAAAGGCCTAAGGAAGATACCAGCCTAACTAACAAACGGCAAAATAAGAAGCTAAACTACAGCTATAAATAGGATTAGAGATATGAGCATGTGCAATGCAAGTTACACATAAGTTGTTCAGTTAGCTAGCAGCAAACAGTGAGTTGGAAAGCCTTGAATCTTTATCTTCAAATCTCTCACCTAGCCAGCTACAAACATAGAATTGATTTCTTTCTTTAGTGAAAGCAGAATACAATCCTCTCAATGAAAGATAAAAAGGAAAGCAAAGGTAAGGAATAGTACTGCTTGCTTTTATTCTGTCCAAGGCATAAGTGCGTAAGCATAAGTACCAAAAATATTTCGTCGAAGCGTGTAACATGTCCAATTTTTGCTCTCTCCAGTCTAGCCAGATTGTAGTTGTGCCAGAATGATGTATTTGGCTACTATCTAGTCAGCTATTCGATTCAAAAAAGGTATGTAAATCTCACCTCAAACATGTACTGGATCTTCCTGCCTGCTTTGGATTTGGCTAAGCTAGCTTCATTTGGAAAATTGGGCATAGAGTTTTTGTACACTTGAGCACATGTGATGTCTTCTAAAAATTCAAAATATGAGTTTTGAAATTTCAATTTACTCCCAAGAAATATCTGGTATGTATATATGAGAATGACATATGTATTTCAAAGTTTGGTGAAAAATGACTTGATTTGTAATCTAAACTGAAAAGACATTCAAAGTTTGGTGAATCATGCGGGTATAAAAATCATTTTCATATGCTCGAATTGGTAATGTTTGCACAGGTCACTGAAATTAAAAAAAATCCATGAAACTTAACAGATGCACGCTATACTCAATGATGTACAACTATGTTCTTTTTAAGATTTTGCCAAAGCACGAGAAAATTGGGCTCACCTTGAGGTAATTGAGCTTATTTATTGCTATTGCTTGTATATCACTGTATACAGGATGCAATCAACAACCGCTGGAAGAATTAAGGGAGACTTTTAGCTGACTAGCCAATGATTACCCCGAAATGCAATTTATCTAGAGGCTAGATACAGCAATATCCTACCAATTCATCATGCGTACAAAGGTGTGTTTACACGTACCATCCTTTCCATTCCATTCTGTATGGTCTTTGTTATTCATTCCTTTCAAGCCTAGTCCACCAAATTTTATTTGTGTTCTTCTACCCTTTTATATACTTCCTCTGATCCAAATTAATGGACTTAGGTTTTTCTAGATTCGGATGTATCTAGCAATAAAACATGTCTAGATACATCTGAATCTAGACAAATCTGAGTCCATTAATTCGGATCTACATCAATTTGGGTTCTTCTACCCTTCTATATGCATCGTCTTGTGGTAAGGTTTTGTTGTTAAGTGTTTTGTATGCCAGCACTGTCATTAGTTAACTGCACCATGCATTTGTAGCGTGGCCCTTGGCATCTTGTTACATATATGCATACACTACTGTTACAATGGATGTATCTAGTTTGAACTGGTGGTCATCGTCCTCATCCCTTCACATATGGATGAAGGTAATCACAGCGGACACCATTGATGCAGCCGTCGAAGGAATTATTAATGAGCTAAAGGATACTAGTAGAAGAGAAAATTTTATCTACTTTGATGGCTGGGAGGGGCTCGGCGCATCTATTGTCCTGCACGCTGTAGCCCAACACCTGGCATCCAATAAAAAGACGACGCCTTTGGGACTGCAGTTTGAGCAAGTCATCCATGTCGACTGCTCAAAGTGGGAGAGCATGAGATCACTTCAAAGGGAAATCGCAGAACAGCTTAAGCTTCCCAATTGGGTGATGGAGATGTTTGACAAGCAAGATGAGGAGGATGATTTCAATGGGATTACTGATCAAGGCTCTCGCGCGGAGATATCAGAGGTTGCGGCAGAGATTGAGAGGAGCATGCAAGGTCGCAGGTTTCTGCTGGTTCTTCATAATGGAAGCAATGAGGAGGTTAACATAGCTGACCTTGGTCTTTCCATATACGGGTACTTGAGCAGCAAGATGATATGGACCTTCCAAGGGAGGTTTCGGATCAACTGCAAGATGAGAGACAAGGTTACAAAAAAGAGTACAACAGATGTTCTTCTCTCGGCTTCACACTCTCAGAGAGATCCACTGGAGCTGTGGTCCTATCTACTGAATAAAGAGGCTACACAAATTATTTGCAACCTTGGCATCGATTCCACAATAGCTGTTGAGTGCTTTTTGTATATGTTGACACTGAGTTGCATCCGCGGCCATCATGTCAACACTGAGTATGATTTGGCTGCACACACTTGCAACTATTGGATATGTGATGGGATTTTACAAAAAGTCACGGACATTGATGAAGCATGGCGCTTGGGCCATGCTCTGGAGGGTGAGATGCTATTCGATATAGACTATTGCCATAGTGATTTGCCCTCTCACTTGGTAAGGCATGATGAGAGCATACCACACTGGTCTTCACCTACTAATGGATTTCTATTGGTTCCGGCTGGAGTCATTCGTGATGGAATGTTTCAGCATTTTGACAAGCTTGGTGTGCTAAAACTCTTTAAGTGCGCCTTCAGCTTTTCATCACCTCCATTTCGCTGCTGTCACATCCTTAGATTTCTATGGCTTGACCGCTGCCAAGACCTAGTAGACACAGATGCAGAAAAACTTAAAGAGGAGGAAGACAATATAGGGTCTTGTGCATGCTTCCAAAGCTTGTGGGTGCTTGACTTACGCTACACCGATTGTGATCGGATCTTGTCTGCAAAGGTGCTGGATCTCATGACCCAGCTAAGGGAGATAAATGTGATGGAAGTGAGGAACTGGGACATGAGCCATTTACGGGGACGGCTGCGAAACATTCGCAAGCTCCGGGTAACAAAGTCCACGTGCTACTTCAACAACGATGTGTTCTCAGAGATGGAAAGGATGGAACTTCTTGATTTCTCAAGTAATGCCATCATAAAAGGCACGACAAGTTTACATGTGTCAGCAAGCAATAGTAGCCTGAAGACAGTCATTATTGATCAATGTGATGGCTTAAAAGTTATCTCTTTTAGGGGTTGCAAAGAACTGAAGAACCTATTCTTGAAAGGATCGTTGGGGACTCTAGAGGTGCTTGATCTCTCAGGAACAAAAGTAAAAACCCTCGACCTTGGAGGAGTGCAATCCACACTCCCCAATCAGATCATCATGCTGGGCTGCGAGGAGCTCCGTGCAATATTGTGGCCAATAAGTTTAAGACGGCCAGATGTGCTGCAGATTGACACCACCTCAACATCAATATCAGCTGATGGAGGGGAAGCACGACATGTACATCCACATTCTGATCGATCCCTCCAGCAGCAGAAAGAAGAAAAGTATAGGGATGGATGGCAGATTTCTCTTGTGGATGCACGACTCCTTAGGTCACTTTCTGGTGTAAGTCGTTATTTCCAGAGGGAAGCCAGCTTACATATTGATATCTACTCTCCAGCTATTCTTGGTGGTAGTAACTTCCAAGGAACAAGCAGCGACAAACTAGTGCAAGTCCAACCACGTACAAGTACCATAATGGACTCTGATTACAGAGACATTCTGAAGGACGACCCAGTTGAAGTGATGATGATGTGGGAGTGTCCTGAGATACCAAGTACATGCTGGGACGCAGGCACAACATGTATTATAAAGGTGATCACGGATGGGCAGGCCAGTACTAGTTCTTTAGTATTGCCTAATTTCATATGTCTAAGCACTAACTCGCTGCATGTGTACGATAATTCGTCCATTATCACCGGTATCCCTGGACCTTCCAACCCACAAGGATGGAATTATCTAATATGGTGTCGGGTCGAGAGGTGCCCCAAGTTAAACAGAGTCTTCACTCTTCCCCATGGAAGTGATTTAGTCAGCTTTGCGTATCTGCAGACATTTTGGGCATCCCAGCTCCTCTCTGCACGCTACATCTGGGATAAGCCATATTGTTTTGATAAACTGGAATTCTTGCATGTGGATCACTGCCCAAGGCTCGTACATGTGCTCCCCTTGTCCACACTGCGGGGATACTCGTATTCACTGGAGACCCTCGAGATAGTGTATTGTGGTGACCTCAAGGAGGTCTTCCCATTGGACCCTGAGCTTCAAGAGCAGGATAGAGCTATAGAATTCCCCAAGTTGAGGCGCATCCACCTGCACGAGCTCCCCACGTTGCAGCACATCTGTGGGGACACGATGTCCGCGCCTAGGCTCGAGACCATCAAGATTAGGGGCTCCTGGAGCCTCAGGCGTCTGCCGCTCGTCGCACATGACACCAAGCCACCCAAGGTGTACTGTGAGAAGGAATGGTGGGACAGCCTGGAGTGGGATGGGCTGGAGAAGTACCACCACCCTTCCCTCTACGAGCCGATCCACTCCATGTACTACAAGGCCCAACTTCCCAGAGTCAGCGTACTCAGGTGAGGCATACATACTCCATCTCTCCCTACTATACGAATGAACTTCTACGCTGGACCAAGTTACTATTTTTTATTTTCTATAACAAAAACCAACTTCCTATTGTATGTGAAGCCAATATAACTAATTAATCATCCTACCATTGCTGGTTTATTACGTTGCAGGTAATATGTGAATTGATCATCGGCTTCCTTCAACCTGCATGGTCGTGCGTCATCATGCAGACCTACATAACTGAGGCTTCCCTGTTGTCTGTATGCTACATGCCCTGCTTTCTGTTTGATTGGTTTGTGGGTTCTCTACATCTGCATTACCATGGTTTGGCGATGAACTTCCAGTTTGGTTTGATTTGATTTGGATTGGTCATCCTTGCTCGATGCATGAGAACTGATCATGTCGTTGCAGAGATGTTGGTACAAGAGCAAATGAGAAATAAATCAGTGCGCATTCAGCATATGCAGCATGAGCTTCTGAGTGCTCGTGTTGCCGCTGCATGCCTTCTGTGTGTGTGTGTGTGTGTGTGTGTGTGTGTGTTCTGTTTGTTGTGGTATGATTAGTCAGACATGAACTGATTATATTGTAAGCATAAATTGCGATGGTTAATGATTGTTTATGTGCTGTTGTTTGCTATGGTACGAATGAGTGATTGTGATTTGTAAGCATGATAATTCTAATAACGATGATTTTGTGTGTGGTTTGTTGTAATAGTTTCATTCTATAAATCCATTGCCAATGTTCCTATTTGAGAGCTTTTACATGGAGTAGCATAGCATGGTACTCTTATTCTTGCTAGTTTTCTTTATTTAATGCTGAAAGATGATTATTAAGTTTGGGTGCGAAGATTCATAATTTATGTTCATGTTTACTCATTTAGTTGCTCATAGGAACTGCTCCTGAAGTTCTTGAAAGAATTCAGTTTGTTTTCTTTGTTTTTCTTTTAAACAGAACAATAGACTGGTATGTTGTTTGTTCCGATGATAGTTTTATGTTCATTTTTTCCATCATCTACTTGGACTTGATATTGCCACTTTTTAGGCTGGCATGTGCTTCCTGGCTAGAATTCCATTTGACCAAATGTTTAAGTTCAGAGCAGCGTACTTCGATTTGGTTCGGTTCAGGTCCTGATTGTCTTCTCAGAGAGATTGAGCTTGAGCTGTTTGTAGCCCCACCTGTTTAATAAAGATCTAGTTTACCCGCAAAAAAAAAGATCAGAGATGCTGGCCCCTTGATCTTAATAAATTAATGCCATTGTGGAGATATATTATGTATTTCTTTTGGGCATTTGGGTTACTGCATAAGCTGTCACGTGAATAAAAAATCAACCGAAGTGTAAAATTAGACATCTGGGTTGGCCGAACCAAGAAAATGGTGAACAAGCGCCGTTGCCGGCACCAGCGCCGGATTGGAGGACAGTTGCCGGTAAGGAGAAGTTTCTAGCTTGTTTATAGCACTTGCCTAACCATGTTGGAAAATTTTACAAAGTTCTGGACTTCTGGTAATATTTCTGACCATATGTATCTCTCAAAAATATATCTGTGGTGGTTCTGCTTTTTGCGGGGTCATTGCAATTCTGCCTTCATTAGCTGGAGCAAGCGCTGGGAAGAACTCATTAGCTTGAGCAAGTGCCAAATGATTATTTCTTTCTTCTAGACAAAGTGTGTTTTCCGCAATTGTAGTACAGATTAATTGGGATGATGTGGTACATGTACAGCTCTTGCTTTGCATCGTGGCATCTTCCAGTACAACTTACTGGAAAGCCTCGACAATGAACAGAGGTAACAAAGATGAGAAGAGTAAAGCAAAATTCAGAAGGGAAATTACACAATTGGCCTGCCCATTTACCCTTAGAGTCAGGCATGCCGGAAGCAGACAGCGGTCTGGTTCGTGGGATCGATTGCAACAACAGAAATCCTCTCGGTATATCATTCTTTTTTTTGCGAGGCGATTTGGTATATCATTTTGATAGCAAAGATATAGTACTAAACTGTGGGCCAAACAGATGAGACATCCCTTAATCTTATCTGGCAGCCGGTGTAGCATACTTAAACTTGTTCTTACTATCCATGTCGCTGTTTGTTCATTCTGATCAAATAAATTTGGATGAGAGTCTATTATTAGATGTTCGAGGAAATTCTTAAAGTGCCATCAAACTATTGTCGCATTCTGAGAATGCCATCATACTAGTCGTCTCTCCGAGGATGCCATTAAACGAGTATCGTCGTTCTGAAAATACCAATTCTGTCACATGACCTCTAGTTGACAAAAGTGGCATTTTCAGAACGATGACATTCGTTGAATGACATTCTTGGAATGACAATTACTTTGATGACATTCTCGGAACGTGACAATGGTTTGACAGTGTTCCAAGAATGTCTCCTCTAGGGGGCGCCGCGTCCCGATGCAGGAGAAGCCTCTCCCCCGAGCTGAACAACCGTAGCCCTTGCTCACTACCAGCGGCGACGCTCCTCTGCGTGTGTGGCGGCGCCGACGCGTCTCCTTCAGCGGCACCCGCCGCGCTACCGTAGCCTCGTCCATGGCCCCGAAGACGGCAGCTCCGCCGCCAGCCGAGCCCTAACATGTGCCGCGAATCTGTGTTCATCTCGAGATATGCCAGGGTCTTGACGGCATCACCCCTTTGCATCTCCGTCGGCGGTGGCGACGTGCTCCGCCCCTCCGCGTCTCCTCTGGGGGCGCCGCGTACCGATGCAGGAGAAGCCTCTTCCCCGAGCTGAACCAACCGTGGCCCTTGCTCACTACTGTAGCTTATGTCTTCCCATTTCAATGCGTTGCACCGCAGTTCTTCAATTTATTTTTTCATGATACATACTGCTAGCAGAAACCTGAAATTTATCTGAACCCATATATTCTTCGGTTGACTTCCAACTACCTGGCGTAAATCAACTCTATGCATGGACTGTCTCGTCTTCTGTCATGCGGAATTCTTTGACTGAAAATTACTACTCGGTAGCAGAACTCATCTATATATTTGAACCCACAACTTAGTAGATGCACACGTCGTGTCCCTTGCTTGTTACACCTAGCTGTAGAGTTTCCTTGGGGCTACAAAAGTCACATGGTCAAGGAGAAGTATTTATTTCCTAGAACCGGTCTAACCATCATCCATGTATGGAAAATGTAGTAGTATGTTCTAAATTGCCATGTTAATGTTTGTGAAATGTATCTGACATATGAAAGGGGTGTTGTAGATATTGTGTCTCGTATTTATTAGTACAGTTAATAAGAGTGTCTTAAAAATTATAGATGTTGTCAATAACTCAAGTGTATGTCCATACACTGATATTTTTCAATGCCAGGATCAATATGTTTTGCTTGTCTTGTGAATTCGTTTCTGCATATTAACATCTAGCAAATGTATTTGTTTCTTTTGCACCTAATTATATTAATTGCACCTGCTTTTTTTTTGTTGCATAAGGCCTGTTTTCTTGTCCTGCCACCTCCTCAGCCCTCACATTGTAAGAGCTAGTTGTTTAAATATATGTGGTAATTGAAGAACATTTTCAGGTCTGGTTGTTTCGGTAATTGTTTGTGCAATTTCAAGATGGGGTAATTTCTCTTTCGACAAGGATAGATATGAGTATTTTACTGCGTTCGAAATTACTAATCTTGATGGATGGTTTAGAACAATGATACAGGGGAAAACCAAGATTCGGTAACATACTCATGTACGAGGAGTGCAAATCATTTTGTGATCAACATAGGAAAGTTAAGCAACGCAGCCTCACATCACCTTGGAGCAGGAATCCTTGTGAACAGGACTGACATCTAATGGGATTAGAGATATCAGTCAATTTACTCGACACCACCGGTACGTCTTTCCCTCAATACACATCCTACCTAACTGAAATTGCAATGCAAGTTAAAACCCAGATCTGGATAACTCGCGAGCAGCAACGTCGTACAGTGAGCGGACAAGCCTTGCAATCTTTCATCTTTATCTTCATATCCTGCAGGCAGACAGGTACAAGCAAAGAATTGATTTCTGTCTTTAGCAAAAGAAAAGGACAATCCTCTCAAAGAAAGCAGAAAAGTAGTAAAAGGTAAGGATAGTATGGCTTTTATTCTGTCTAAAGTATTTGTGCGCATACACAAGTATGAAGGATCCAAAATTTCAGAATGTTGCATGTCCCCTTTTGCTCTCTAATCCGGCCATCTTGTAGTGTCACCTGGACTATCTACTTGGGTTCTATCTAGATACGCACTATCTACATGGATCCTCATCGAACAACACGTTGGGCGGGGGCACGTTTGATTTTTCTGTTCTCTGAGCTGGGGATTTATTTTCCCGTTTGCACTACTACTTCTCGACCGCTGCATATTCACGTTATTGACTTGATAATAGAACGGTCATAGTCTGATGGCACATGTTCTGGCTTTGGTCACTCAAGCATGTTTACAAAGCGCTTCACAGTTTTCGGTGCTATATACCGCTTAGGCTTCCAGCTGGGGTTAGCTGGTTGGTCCAACTACCGGGATCACCTGACGTGGGAGTCAGGATGAATTTCCGGATAAAATAGAGTATTTCTATGTGTACTAATCTACTAAATTTCACTGGATGGTTTAGAACAACTATGAATGGTGCAGATCACGATTCAGTTACAGGCTTGAGTAGCGGAGATTATTTTCTGCTCCAAGCAGTTTCCACAGTGTTTCTGGCACCTTGTGGTTCATTTTTTTTTATTGAAAAGCAAAGAAAGTCAACCTCACGTTGCATTAGAGAGAAGGAAAACCTTGTAGGAGGACTCATATAGGATTCCATGTAGATGTAGCACATCTCTCAAAGCTATAAATATGATTAGAGAAATCCGCCACACTCCGCAACATAGTAAGATTTCATAGGTTACCGTCAACTATGGCATCAAATCTGTATGCCCTCCTTCAGTGTTTCTTGGATTCGAGTGGCTTGAAATGCACAAAAGTTTTGAGTCAACATGAAGCATGGACAGTGAACAGACAGCCTTGTGCAACCATTCATCTTTAGATATACCCTGTAGCAAGCCAGCCACAAGCAAAGAATTGATTTCTGTCTTTGGTGAAAGCAAAAGGTAATTCTCTCAATGAAAGAGGGAAACCAAAGCAAATAGGAAAAGAAAAGCAAACGGAAAGAACCACAAGCACGATGCACCTCACATATTTCTGTTACTTGTCCCTTTTTTGCTCCCTAATAATATAATCAGGCCATCTGCTAGTGGCACCTGAACAATCTATTCCGCTTCTCTCAAGCTACATACTTCAGTTGTTAGCCTTAACCAAGGTACAAAACTAGCTCACCACACTTTTGCTCAATCTGTCAGCCCGCTTCTTCCGACTTACTATATGAGCTATAGCTTTATTTATCACTGCTGTTTGTATATATATTGATGTATGCAGGTGGTCAGAATTTGTTAAGAGCTGATCTCCAGCCCTGAAGGAATTAATGTAGAGGTTATAGATCGACGGATCTAACCAATCCATTATGCGTACCCAGGTACTTCTGCACATATTTACTTTTTATTCCATTCTGCATGTTATATATATTTACATCCATTTGAGCCTAGTTTGCATAATATTTAACTCTGGTAGGTTTTGGAGTAGAGTTTTATATATGTCAGCGTTCATCACATTCACTAGTTAGGGGGGTTTGATCTAGTACTACCCCTCCCCCTAAAATCGTACAAATATGTCTATATCCAAAACCGTATCCAAACCGAGTATTATCCCTATAGAGGAATACTGATTGGGACCTGTAGATATACGGCATTCCCACACGCACACGATCCGGCCTGCCCACCACCGTCCAGCACCTCGACCGCCGCCGCCGGCCATCGTAGCTGGGAACTTCTAGCCGGACGAGCCGCCGGACAAGACCCTGGACAAGTCGCTGGACAGTCTAGCGAGCCGCCCGATAAGTCACCGTACAGTCCGGCAAGCCGTCGGACTATCCAGCCACCGCCGCCCGATAAGTCACCGTACAGTCCGGCAAGCCGTCGGACATGCTGCCGGACTATCCAGCCACCGCCGCCGCCAAGCTCTCCCGCGCCACCGCTGTCGCTGCGCCAGCCCTGCCGACACACACCTAAAAGGCCAGGACGAGTCAGTGGTTCACCGGACCCAACCGCCACCACTACCACCACGCGCGGACATCCATACTTTCTTCCTCTTTGCATAGAGCTTGTACTAGTACAGGTACGGCTAGAAAAATCGTATTATTTAGTTGAGTTATACGGGGTTTTGTACAGGGTTACATATACGTGTATATACTAATTACGAAGGGGTATTGTCGGAGACTGTCCTTGCGAACTAACGGGGGTACCTCTCATAGTAGGCTGAAATTGAACCCTAGGGGTTGAACACGATCTCCACAAACCCTCGGTGAGCTTGTCGACAAAACTACAACAAACACGACAGGGGGACACAAAGAGTTTACCCAGGTTTAGGCCACCGTGCGGTGTAAAACCCTATTCATGCATGTCTGGGTTGCTTATACTGCTTGGCGAGGTTTACAATATAAGGTAGTGATCAGGCGATGAGATCTAGAGTTCCTAGATAGGAGAAAGCTAGGTTTCCTTCAGGTAGACGAAGATGGGATCCCCTTCTATGATGGCGATGCGGTCCACTTCCCGTGATATTGGCGGGAACGGTTATCACATGGCGATAATAGAGTGGGCAGGTAGGCTAAATTTACTTTTGGCCATAGGCACGGTCCATGGCAGGCAGCAGCTGACCTCCTCCTCTCTGCCTCCTTCACGTTCCTCATTGACCGGAGAGAGAGGGGATGGTCCCCCTGGTGGAAGCGGCTGTCAGCCACTCCTGGCTTTGCAAAGGGGATGGTGCTTTCCTTGGAGAAGGGGTAAATGCCTTCTTTACGCCACGGGTGCTAGCCATGAAAGTTGTTCCATCAAAAGCCATCCTTGTCTCCTCCTTCGTCCCAGACATGGTCCGCTCGGCGTCTAGGACTTGGGCATTGCATACCAAGTGTGCTTCGCATGGGTCCTCGCCAAGGGAATCTTCTCTTCAGGAGGCATGGCCTCGAGAGGGGGCCTCGCGGAGGATCCCCCTTGATGGTTTGAGAGGGTCTCTTTTCGTGCAGCAGCTGACTTCGTGAGGGGGCCTCCCCATGGTGTTGTGGCGGCTTTGTGGGCAGGGCCCAGCAACAGATAGGCCGTGGTACCCTGGTTGCCACTAGCCTGACAGTAGCCCCCGGACGCTTGGGCCATGTGCATCTTGGGAGCAAAGGGACAGGGGCCTTGAGAGATTCTGGGCTTGCTCGACTACACACGGTGGTTGTTTGTGGGGTGGTCCATGGTTGCCGTGGAGACCGAACGGAGGGGGCTCCCTGAGGCGTTGAATATGGTAACCGCAGCACTGATGGATTCTTCTGGTAAATGCCTGAGGGTGCTTGAAGAGCAGAGCCTATGGCTGTGGGGTTTTTTCTTCTCACATTCTTCGCTGCCATTTATCCTCATCAAGCTAGCTCTCCATTTTCCTCCTAGGTCAGTACATTTTTTCTCCTTCTTCCCCTCCTTGAGCGATGGCTCCCAAGAAAGGGAAAGCTCCCTAGAAAGTTGAAGATGCGAAAGAGACGTCCGCGGATCCCTTTCCCGCGCTCGGCGACTCGCGGATCTGTGCCCTAGTGGACCTCGTCAAGTACCTAGGACTTTTTGGCCACCATGATTCCTCTCTCCGTGCACACCCTCTACGCGGGGCTGGTTCCTCCCTTTTCTGCTTTACTCATCTCGCTTGTTAAGCATTATGAGATTCATCTGCTACACCTACAACCCAACTCCATCACCACCATCGCCATCTTTGCCTTCTTCTGCGAGGCCTTCCTCGGGATGAAACCCTCGCTACGATTGTTTCACCATTTTTACAGCCTGTGTCTCACCACAAGAAAACAATGCTCTGGATGTGTCTCCCTTCACATGGAGTCTGACCACATTCATGCGGAATGGTTGAAGAAGGTGGGGGACTTCCGGTTGTGTTGGGTGTGGGTAGATGCTCGCGAGAAGAACCCGTTGTTTGCTATCCCGTTGACGCTAGCAACAAATATCCCTCAATGGAGCAGCAAGCCCTTCACTAGTAGGGCGGTAGAGATAATCATAGAATGAATCAGGGTCCTTTGAGAGGGCGACCTGGCAGAGCAGATTAAGGATGGCAATGGGCAGGATAGAGCAATACCATACCCATACCCGTGTAGTCAATGGGTAGAAAACTTTACCCATACCCGTACCCGCGGGTATAAATCTTTACCCATGCCCATACCCGACAGGTACCCATACCCATTGGGTACCCGACGGGTAGATCCAATAGTAAACAAGTTATTTGTAATTTTACATTAACCAATATCATATTTGACAAAAAATTAAGTATCTCTACCCAATAATAGGTATACGAGTACATGATAATTATCAACATTTAGAAATCGCAATCTCATACTTGCCCCTAGGCTACTCGGCCGCATAGGTTGAAACTCTATAGGTAAGTTTTACAAATCAGTCTAAATGGGCAGGGTATGGGTATACCGACGGGTACAACCCTATACCCGTGCCCGTACCCGTGACTTAACGGGCAGGGTATGGGTATCAACCATGGGTATAAAAGTATACCCATATCCTACCCGCATGGGTACGGGTACCCGTACCCATCGGTAAAATTGCCATCCTTAGAGCAGATGGTTGCAAGGGAGTATGTTCGACAGAAAATTGCGCCCCTCTGGGCCCATCAGTGCGATATGTGGGCCCACTCTGGCGACGTTGACCGGATGAAGCTTCAAGAGGGGCTCCTAGTGGAGTCCTCTATCAATAAGTCGATGAAGCCTCTCTTCTCCGAGCCGGGGGTGAAGTATCCTCCGGCGGCTTCTCCGTTGTACTGCTGGCGGCCACTGGAAAGGAGCGAGGTTCTCGAGGGAATGCCCCGCTTCAATGCTAAGGGGATCCTCGAGGAAGACTAGGAGGTGGAGGATCCTGTGGGCCACAGTGACCCCGCTCCCTAATAGAGCCCCGTGGGGGAGGCCACTATTATGGGAGATGCCACGGTGAGCAGGGAGCCCTCGCGGTTCAAGGCCTACAGCAGCAAAACCAGAATTTGTGGGGCCAGGAGGGCTTCCCCGCATATCCAAGATCCACGCTGCCCTGTCTGGCATGGGCATCTCTGGGGCATCAACCTCCTTACGCTCTGTCTCGGGGGAGGTTGTCTCATCTGCGACGGGCTCTGCCCCTCCGACAAATTGGGAACCGGGTTTGCGCCCTGCTGGCGCCACCGACGTTGTCTCCTCCTAGCGAGAAACTTGCGGCCCGTGGCCTCGTCCACACCTCCTGCCCAGCAGCAGAGACACCCATGCCAGACAGCGCAGCGTGGATCTTGGATATGCGGGGAAGCCCTCTTGGCCCCAAAAATTCCGTTTTTGCTGCTGTAGGCCGCCGCCGTAGGCCTCACCCAGGTGAGCGAGGACATGGCCAGGGCGGAGGAGTTGGCGACAGAGCGTGCTCACCTTGATGAAGCATGGTTCCGGCTTTACGATGCCTCGGAGGCCGATCACAAAGCCGAGGGAGTCACGTTCCTTCATCACGAGGATGCCAAGAAGATTCTTGCGGAGGCCAAGAGGCGCGAAGAGGCACTTATCTCTCGAGAGGGAAATGCCGCCAACTGCGAGAAAGAGATCTTGGCTGCCGATAAGGAGGTGAAGACCAGACAGTAGGAGTTGTCGCTCCGCGAGAAGGAGTTGAGCACCAAGAAGCAGGAGATCCTCGAGCGGGAGCAATACGCCACCTCCCTTGCAGCCAGCTTGGGGGCCAAGGAGAAAGAGCTCGGCGTGGAGCGTGACCGTCTTGATGAGGTAAAGACCCAGCTAGCAAAGAGCTAGTAGGAGCTCGCGAAGGCACACGCGAGGCTCCGCGAGCAGCTAAAAAACCAGGAGAATCGCCTCCTCAAGGAGTAGAGGGCCTCTAGGAAGTGAAGAAGATGGAAGCAAAGCTTCAGAGAGCTTAGGCCGTTCTCAAGCAGGTGATGCTGGAGAAGAACTAGACATCCGGCGAGCTGGAACAACTTTGGTATAATCTCGACAACGCCATTGAGGAGGAATGTCGCCAACTGTTGGGCCTAGCTGGCTGGTGCATATTCAGCAATCTCCTTCGCCTCGACCCCAGGCTTGATTTGCCGCCGTGATCAAGCCCGTGGATCCCAGCGTGTCCAGTGTGCTTGCGACAGAGGCTCAGAAGCACGTGAACCATTACAACATGAAGCTCGGTCCCTGGCGCTTATTGACGCCGAGGCACAACTTTAGTCGTCGCGCTTGCACTGGAGCGGCTTGATAACTTCTTTAGGGATTGTGAAATGGCGGCGGATTTTTTTGGCGTGGCACAACATGATCCTCCGAGCTAGCGCTTCCATGGTAGCAAGTCGTTTATGACACAACCCATGTAGGGAGGCACTGCGTACATGCCGTGTTAGCTGTGAGACTATGACATAACGGCAATCCCTCATAATGTCTCTGTTGGTGCATGCTATATGGCAATTTTTTCAATTCGACCCCCATTAAATATCTAATATCTATATTACATCTCAACCCAACAAACAGCATAACAAAGAACTCATAACACATATAATGCAACTTCAGCTGAATTAACATGAGCATTCATTATATACATACTTTACAGCTCAACCTAACAAGTTCACAACTCACAAAAGATGCAACTAATTCCAACAAGTTCAAACAACTACAAAATATACTACAAAATATGCACCGTCTCGATCAGATAGCCCGCTTTGACTACAACTGGAAGGCACAAACATCACCTTCCTGGAGATTGTGTTGGCGAATGTATTCTCCCTAGTTTGCTCTAAAAATTACAGTAGTTTCATTTTCACATGACTTTGCTTGAATGGTTTCTCCAGATATGTAAGACTTAGTATACTTCCTAGAGGAAACTAGATGAGAAGCACTACACAGGGAAGATAGGAACATTTTAGATTGTTACAATACTAGGTATGGTTAGAGTTCAAGAGAATTACAGTACTTCAGAGGGAAGAGAATTACCATATTTCTTTTATAGTCAGTGGTTTTCTTGAGGGTGCAAACATAGTAAGGAATTTCTGGCCTATAACTTCAAACAATTCTCTTAAGATTCTTCATTTTTGAGCTGATCATGTCCGCTTCATTTCCAAACCTATATCGAAGGGTGAAAGGATAGAGATGTCGCTTAGAGGGGGGTGAATAGGAAATTTCAAAACTATTACGGTTCTGGCTTGATAGAATGCAGAATTAAACTAACGTTTATTTTACAAGCACAAAACCTAAATACACTAGGCTCACCTAAGTGCACCTACAACAAATTAAGCTAAGCAAGATAGCACAAGATAAATATACCACAAGTGTTAAGCAAAATATAAGTACTTCAAGCTCGATGGCTATCACAAGGAAAGTAAGCTCGGATATAGAGATAACCGAGGCACGCGGAGACGAAGATGTATTCCCGTGTTCACCACCTTTGGGAAGGGGGCTACGTCACATTGGAGAGGTGTGAAGTTCCACGAAGGATTCCTCACGCGCCACAAAGACTCACCTTCTTCTCCGAGTCTATCCCACGAAGGAATAGGCCCTTTCCTTATGGCTAGCTTTTCCTCCACTCCGGAGATGGCAAGCTCCACAACCACTTCACAAGCTCCACAAAGGAGAAGCCCGGGTCTCTTCACAATCTTCCACGAAGAGAACACCGCAGCACCAACCGCCAAGCCAACTAGGAGGTCACCTTCCAAGAGTAACAAGATCACGGTCTCTCACTCAGACAAATCGTAATGGAGAGCTCAACACTTATGCAAGAATACAAAACAAGAACACCAAGAGTGCTCAAATCCTTCACTCTCAAATCCCACCAAAGCAACAAGTGCTAGGGAGGAATTAGAGAGGAAGAACAATGGTGGAAGTCAACAAATGACTCCAAAATGTAGATCCAATGGGTTCCCCTCACTTAGAGGAGGAATTGGTTGGTGGGGATTGTAGATCTAGATCTCCTCTTCCAAAGCCCTCAAAAATATGCAAGAATCATAGGAGGGAAGGGGGAGGAAGCAAGCTCAAGAGGTTCAACAATGGAGGTCAATTTCGTGGTCAAGAACACCCTAAAACCAAAATTGAGGGAAGAACCCCCTTTTATAGTGGAAAGCAAATATGGCTGTTGGAAGAAATCTGTGCGAACTCGGTTGAAAGTTCGGTTGGACCGGCTCCAGAACCGGACGTTCCGGTTCCTGGACCGGAAAACCGAACTTAAAACCGGAATTAGGGTCAGTACACAGTCTTGGATAGACTCGGTATAGAAAAACCGAAAATCCCGGTTTCAATTCCGGTTTTTCGGTCCTGGCACCGGACCACCCGGTCTGGGAGCCGGTTGAACCGAATCTACAACCGGGATGAAACAGGCTTCACGAAAAACGCAATAACTTTTGCATCCGGACTCCAATTTCGATGATCTTGGGCTTGTTTTGACGAGGACAACAAGCTCTACAAGATTGTGCAGAGAAACATCATAGCCCAACAAAGGAGGATAAAACCAAATGAAGAAAGGTAAGAAGCCTCCCTAAATAAGAATCGATAAAACCTTCAAAATCGAAAACGACATAGAAGATGTATACGAATTCCGTTTTCGATGAACTTGGGCTTGTTGAAGAGCTAGCAACAAGCTCAAGAACCTCACATGGAGAAACACCAAGAATCAACAAAATAGGAAGATGCAAAGTATGCAAAGGATTGAGCTTCCTATGACGAAGTGATCAAGTTACACAACCGAAAGCCCCTCTTGATAGTGCGGCTATATATCCTATAACCCGGTCTCCTAACAACCACCTTGAGACCGGTAAAAGGAAAACCTAGCAAGGCCATACATTTGCCTTGCGCATCCTTCTTGATCTTGATGACAACGCTTCAAGCTCCACCCAAGCCTGAATGTAACACTTATCATTGTTGCTTCGTGAAGACTCCTAATTTGCTCCCCCATACACCACTATGGGATAGCTTCATTAATACATGTCTTCACATGTCCATTATCATCAATATTGACGGCAAGCTTCAAGCAAATGATCTTCTCGAGATGCTTATCTTGAACTTGCCCTTCTCAACCTTGATGACGATCACCACTTGATGTCATCCTCTCATGGGCTATATAATATCACAGACCATGTGGTACATTCTTTATGCTTCATGTGTTGACCAACTTGAAATCACTCTTCACTCTTTGTATTGGTCAACCAAGTATCTTCTCGTGCTCCATCTTAATATCTTGAGGTACATAAGGAACTCTTCATTTGATTACATGCTCTAAATCTTAGTCAACCATAGCTCAACTAATGAGGCTATCATGACACCAACTTAGAGCCATATCTTGAATTCTTCTATTGAGATCACACTCTCAAGATCTTGATCATATCATATTTTTCTCTTCAACTCGATGTTTTTGATGCCAATACTCAAGGTATATCTTTATCTTCATGGCATCCATACTTGAATCCAACACATGGACTACATGCATGACCTATGGAATATACCTTCATATAAAACTCAGTGAAAACATTAGTCCATAGGGATTGTCATTAATCACCAAAACCACACATAGGGGCAATTACCCTTTCAAAGTGAGTACTTCTCCAGTGATATAATCACTATTAGAAAAAAGGGCTTCGGTTCGGTCCCGAGTCCGACACTAGTCCTGGTTTGTTACGGGCCGTTCGTACCATTTTTAGTGGCTAGGAGCCTGGAAAAGCTTTAGTCCCGGGTCGTTCCGAACCTTTAGTCCCGGGTCATGATACGGCCTGGGACTAAAGGGGTGTGGGCGCGGGAAACACCCTTTAGTCCCAGTTGGTGTCTCTAACCGAGACTAAGGCAACACTCTCTAGTCCCGGTTTGAGACATAAACTGAGACTAAAAAATCTGACAATTTTTTTGGCAGGCTAAAACGGGCAAAAATGCTGCCGTGGCAGGAGATTTCTGTCCACCTCCCCCCAGATCGCCTTTTCTAGTTTCAAAAGCATGCCACAAAATTGTAAAAAAATTCAAAAATAAAATCCTTCAAACTATAGTTATATTAAGTGATTTAGTTGTTACAAAAATTAACTAACATGAATTTCGACATATTTTGCCAAAAAATGTCATAAAAACTTCAAATGGCTATAACTTTTGCGTACGATGTCAGAAAAATGTGCGGAGAAAAAATCGAGTTCGATTTCAATGGCCCTAGGCCGTTTTGGATTCTTTTAGATTTTTAAAATTCGAAAAGGAAAAAAAGTTATTTGAAAAATTAAATTTTTTACAATTTTTATGCCATATTTGGATTCCTCACATTTTTCCGGTAATAATGATATATTATTTGCCGAATTTTGATTTACAGATTTAAATATATTATTTATGGCATATTAAATGAATAAATGGCAAAAAATAATAAAATATTCTTTTAATTAGTTTTTTACTTTCATTGGATTAAAATATTACTATTACTTATTTATTGTTGTTTACTTAAATACTTGTTTGTAATTTTGAAAAATAAAGACGTGTGACATTGATATGAGCTTATAGGATTGATATGGTAGTCTTGACAACAAGGTACAAATAGGATGCACGCAAGGACATCTTGATAGAACAGAAAAGTTAAGCATGCTGGGGGTAGAGTACTGCTAGGATGGGTGACGGACCAGAAAGTTTGAACATGAATGCAATTTGACCTAAGATTAAGTATAGTTAGTGTTAAAAATGTTCCAAGTGAGATGATTAACGAGTCAAACAATTAAAAGTTCAAGAAAAAATTCAAAAAAAAATCGGATTTTTTTTTTTAAAAATCTCTAGTCCCGGGCCGTATTACGACCCGAGACTAAAGGTCCTCTGTCTCCCCCGCTCCGTAAAGTTGCCACGTGGACTGAGACTAGAGATAGGGGCCTTTAGCCCCGATTTCGCAGTCCCGGTTTCGCACCCGGGACTATAGGAACTTTTTCCACTAGTGAATATTGGGACCTGAAACACCAAGGGAAAGAATATTGGTCATATTAACTTCATTGCCAAACATATATCGAAGAGTGTAAATTTTCATAGTTATATGTGTCTTGTATTGATATAGTTGTATACTGAGAGCAAGTTAATTTACCTCGCATGGTAGAGGCCACAAGCTTTTGAGACCTTGGAACTTTGTTACTGTTGTTGTTCACTATGAAAATTAAGACAGTTTAAGACAATTTGACATCACTGCTTACTACCTAGCAATGTTAGTTTTTAGATCCCAAGACACAACTAACCATAAAGCAATGACATACTAACAAATCCCAATGCTTGAATATAAACAATGACAATTCGAGGGATTGGGGACATACGAATATGCGGCCGAGGACTGCTCCGCCATAGAGGATGGTGCGGTCCGGCATGGTGCAGGAGGTGAGTGCGGCCAGGTTTAGCGCCGCCGCTGAGGACGATGCGGTCCGGCGTGGCATAGATGGTGAGCATGGCCGGGGTCAGCGCCGCCACGGAGGACGGTGCGGTCCGGCGTGCCGTAGAGGTCAGCGCGGCCACGGAGCTGGAGCTAGGGTTAGGGTTGGTGGGGTGGGAGATTTTTTTGGATAAGGATAAGAGCGACCTATGTGGGCCCTTCGGGGAAAGAACTAGAACCTTTGCCTTATCGTTTTTTTGGCAAGTCAAACATGTCGCATATTCCCCAACATTCTATTTGATTAACATTTGTATTGATTGACAAACCAACAAAAGAACATACAAAAAAGGGGAAAATAGTAATTTGCATATATGGAGTACACATGTACTTGTGCACGAGTCGTGGCATTGCACTGTCCAAAATGAAAAAGCCACCAAAAAACACTACAGATTATTCGATCTACTATAAGATTAATTAGTACTAAGAACTAATACTACCAACATAATTAACTATAACTCTAATTACGTCTATTAGCAAGCTTGTCCAACCTATTTATAATGGCTTGCACCCTGCTAGCCAATCTAGCGCACCACTCCCTTAGCGCTACAACGCGATCATTCGACTGATTCTGTAATTCCCTGATTGCAAGTCCCATGTGTTTGTCATATGCGACATGTCTTCTTCGTTTTTTGTCCTCCATCTTGCCCCACCAGAACTCGCGCAACGATTTTTGGAGGTGGATTGGGTGCTCAGGATCAACCCATCGCGCCCAACGGCATGAAGCTGCACCCCGACGACGACACAAGAGGAACTTGCGGCCGGTGTCCTCTGCGAAGTTCTTGTCATAGGCCATGTATCTCTAGGAGATTACATGGTCAGGGCATTGACTGAACACGTTCGCTTCGTGTTTCCCGTGCCATTGCTGGTCACGGATATGCTCCAGTAGTCCAGAAATGTCGAACTTCAAAAAAAAAACAGCAATGCGCATTGGTGAGGTCGAGAAATCGAGAAATTTTGGGATGAACACAGGAACAAAAAAACCCAAATGCAAAATTCAATGGCAATGAAATCGAAAAACAACAACTGCCTGAAGCTTGTCTAATGGAACGATAGCGGTACGTCTGATGCCGCCGCCAATTCTCGCCACCGTACCGACTCTAGCCGCCGCCGCCGCCTGAAGCTTCGTGGAGAGATAAAGACAGAGGTTGAAGAAATGATGAAGCGCGTGAGGTGGGAGAGAAAGTACGGTCGTGGGTAGGAAGGTTCTTTCCTTATAAATTCATATGGCAATGGCTAGAATTCGGTGGCACTCACCCGTCAGTGAGACAAACACGAACAGTCACACATGTGGAGGCCATAGTCAACATCATCAAATTTACGCGGCAAAATCATTACTACCCTGGTTCGCGTTACCGAGGCGTCTCATAACGCCGGTACCGATTGACAGCTAGCACGACGCAATTTAATGCCAGTTCTTTTTTGCTTATGCCACCTAAAAATCTGCAGGCAATGGGGGTATTTTTGTAGTGGACTCCCTCTTGGATTTCTAGTAGAGCAAGGTGGTCGACGACGAGGCCTCTGATCCTTCTGGCGAGGCGGTCTCCGACACGGAGTTGGGCAAGACATCCAGCAAGAACGCGGAGGGCTGCGCCTCGCGGGAATAGGTGCCTATGGTGCACGGCCCAAGAAGGCCCAAGCTGTATTCCGTACTTGTGTATGTGAAAAACGCGTGCTTCCCCTAAAAAAAATGTAAAAAAACACGTGCTTGTTAAGACACTGCCCTTTGCATGTGCAATCCGTGCTCGGTTTTCCTTTCTCTTAAACCCTTCCGCTCGTGAAGTGTGGGACGAGAGAAAAAAGAAGAGCATGGCGTAACGTACATTATACTTAGCTTCGGCAAGAAGTCCTTCCTGCGAGCCGCAGCTTGCGAGGCACGTGCCTGGGGTAGACCTCTTGTGAGTTATGGCGAGGGCACCTTGTGGGCCTCTAGAGATACCTCTCGTGAGGCTTTGGCGAAAGGTCTCTTGCGAGACATAGGCGAGGGCACCTTGTGGGCCTTGACGAGGACCTATCATGAGGCCTCGCAAGGAGCATATCGTGATGGCCTCACCTATAAGACATAGGCGAGGACACCATGTGGGCCTCGGCAAACACACCTTGTGGCGCCTCGCGGAGCACATCCCGTGACGACCCTCCTGGATGATAGGTCTCTTGTGAGATGCAAGCGAGGACACCCTGTGGGCCTTCGCAAGGACACCCTATGGTGCCTCGGACTACATCCCGTGATGTCCCCACTTGAGGACTTTCTTCTGCTTTGTTTTGCTAACATAGGCAAGCCCTCCACGTGGATACCTTGTGGGCCGCGAAAGGGGCCTCTTGCGAGGACCCTAGTTACTTCCTTGTGGAGTAGGACTGCGTTTGCGCTTTGCTTTAAGGGCATCGTCATGCTAGCAGGCTTACAAACGAGATGAATGCATGCGCTTCTTTTGTTCACGTATGTGTGTTACACAAGGAGGTTAAGCGCCAAGTTCCTTGGCAAGGTGACGTGTGCAGGTGATCAGTCCCGTGAGCCAGAGCTCAGGTCGCTTGGGCTTTGGCGATGGGGCAGACCCAAGCATGGGCACCGTGCCTAGCCCCCGCTCGTGTGAGACATAATAGAGATACCATGAGCGCATACAATCATGAAGAGATTTTATTTTATTGCTTGCATGAGTCTTTTGATTACAAGTGCTCCACGAGATGTGCAAAAACTCTCGCAAACTGGTGTCGATGCTCAAGAGATGTTTCATGGGTACAAATCTCGAAGGTGCTGGATGTTCCATGGATTCGCCACCTAGAATCCCTCTTCTGTTTACAGCCGCTCCGCACCAGGACGGGAAACTTGTACTACCCTAAAGGGGCCTTCCCACATTGGCGAGAGCTTGTTGAGGCCTTCTCGGGAGAGTATCCTTTGGAGGATACGATTGTCAACCTCGAGCGTGCGGGGATGGATGTTGCGGATGTGGTAGAAACACGGGCCTTCCTGGTACCGCGCGGCACAAACAACAACCCGACGACGTGTATCCTCGAGGAGCAGCAATTCTTCCTCCCCTTGGGTTATCTCGGCTTGAGGGACCGCTTCTGCCCTGTAGACAAGGGAGAAGGGCGTTTCTCTATTGAGCTTGGTTGCTGTGGTGCGGATCAACCAGAGAACGGATGGGAGCGTATCAATCAAGCCCTTGCCATGGTCTTTAAGCTTGTTAAAGCTCTTGGTTTTAAATCCCTTGAGCCCCTCAGCGTTGACGCGCTCGAAATGGCCGTTACTTCGTTTGTGAGCGACATAGGCGTAGAAAATCTTGATGCTGAGGTTCGCACAGTAGGACTTGAACAAGCCGCTGGTGAACTAGTTGTTGACGGTGATGATACAGTTGGGCACGCCAAATCAGCACACCAAACCCTTGATGAACTTGACAGACTTTGTTGGGATGGTGTGGACAAGTTCCACCTCCCCCATTTTGTGAATTTTGTCAATGGTGATGTAGAGGTAGCGATAGCCCCCGAGCGTGCGAGGGAAGGGTCCCAATATGTATAGCCCCTAGACCATGAACAACCAAGAGAGTGGGTTTATGGAATTTCTAGGCGTGGAATTGGCATGCCTTGACGAGCTGAGTGGCATCGTGGAGCGCTATTGGCCAGTAGAAATGACTGCGAAAAGCCTTACCGGTGAGAGTGTGCGAGGAGTGATGGCCACATTCTCCAGCGGATATGTCAACGAGGAGTGTGTTCCCTTCTTCTACAGAAACACGGTGCAATGCCTCCCCGTTGGGGAGCCTACGTTAGAGGCTCTGTCCATCACACGGTATCTCTTGGAATGGCCGATGATGCTCTTAGCTGCATCATCCTTGGGAAGAGTCCTAGCCTTCAAGTATACCTTTAGCTCGTCAATCCATCTTGTGGCCTGGTGAGTGATTTCCATCATTTGTGGGCCACAATCTACAGCGCCTGTGGTGGGTGGCGGCGGGAGTTTCTCGGTGGGGGAGTCCTTGCTAGTGGCCAGCGGCCTAATCGATGGCATCATCAACCTCTCCTCGAAGACACATGGGCGTTATGGTTCGCGCTTGGATGCGCGCCTGGACAGGTCGTGTGCCTCCATGTTTTCTCCATGAGGGATGTGTTTTGGCTCCAATCCGAGGAAATGCTTATTTAGATTGTGCACCTTCTCCAGATAGGCAGCCATGTGGTTTTCCTTAGCTTTGTAGAACTTGTTAGATAAGTTGACGAGGAGCTGGGAGTTTTCTTGTATGGTGATGCGCTCGATGTCGAGAGCAATCGTAGCTCTCAGCCTAGCGAGGAGGCCCTCGTACCGAGTGATTATGTTGGAGACCTTGTCTTTTCCCTTGAAGCACATCTGTACTGCGTAGTAGAGTTTTTGGCCTATTGGTGAAGTGAGGACTGCTCCAGCACCCGCGCATGCGTGTGCGAACGCGCCATCAAAGTTCATGGACCATATCCCGGTGCCATCTTTCCTAGGAGTTGCGATTCTTCCTCGGGGGGTCTTCTATAAAAGGATCGGTTCATTCCATGGAAAAATTTCTAGGGTCATGCTCTTTATGGTGGTTGTGGTGTGGAATGTCAGCTCGAATGGCTGCAGCTCGATGGACCAGTCCACCACACGGCCTGTGGCATTGGGGTTGCGTAGAAACCTCTCCAGAGGGAACTTCGTGATGACTTTGATTGGGTGTCCTTGAAAGTAGTGTCGCAACTTCCTGGAAGTGATGAACAGTGTGTAGAGCAATTTCTGTTGCACAGTGTAGCGCTCGCGTGCGTCGCGCAACACCGTACTGACGAAGTAGACAAGGTGCTACACGAGACTCAGCTCTTTAGGTTTTGAAGGATACTCCTCTCGGGGCTTGTTTTGTGTCTCGCCGAGATTTTCCTTTTCAGGTAGCTCGGCGAGGCCCTTCTCCTTAGCGAGCACCGTTTGTGTGGCTCCCTCGTCAGTAGGATCAAGGCCTGGCGATGTAGAGTTCTTCTTGGAATTTTCTTGGCTTATCGTTCTGCGATAAGGACCACGCTTCTGTTTGCTTAGTGTCATATAGGTATAGCAGTAGAGGCTCGTGGATCCGTGCAGTGACCATGAGTGCTGGGTTAGTGAGATACTGTTTGAGTTTCTCGAAGGCGGCATCAACTTCTGGAGTACACTTGAAGGTTCCTAAATGCTTCATGATCTTGAAGAAAGGCAAGGCCTTCTCCCTGAGCCTGGAGATGAAACAGCCTAGAGCAGCTATGCATCCCACCAAGTGCTGAAAAACTTGAGCTACCACGGAGGCCGCATTTCTTCAATGGCACGGACCTTGTCGGGCTTTGCTTCAATGTCGCGATGCGAGACGAGGAACCCGAGGAGTTTTCCTGAAGGTACACATAAGACGCACTTGGCAGGGTTTAGCTTGATGTTTACCTTACGCAGGTTGGCAAAGGTCTCCTTGAGGTCCTCAACGGGTGTGCGCTCGTCGCGAGTCTTCACGACAATGTCGTTGATGTATGCCTTGGCGTTTCTGCCCATCTATTCGCCGAGGGAGATGCACATGAGCCTCGAGAAGGTAGCTCCTGCATTCTTTAGGCTAAAAGGCATGCACTTGTAGCAAAACACCCCGCGAGGGGTGATGAACGTTGTATTTTCCTCATCTTCCTTTGCCATATTGATTTGGTGGTAGCTTAAGAAGGCATCCAAGAAGCAGAGGAGGTCGTAGCCTGCCATGGAGTCCACGATCTGGTCGATGCGTGGCAATGGGTACGGGTCCTTAGGGAAGGCCTTGTTGAGGTCCATGAAGTCAATGAATAGGTGCGCCCTCCGCTGATAACCTTGGGAACCACCACGGTATTGGAAAGCCAATCAGCATAGTCAACCTTCCGAATGATATCAGCCTTCTTGAGTTTCTCCACCTCCTGGACAATGAAACCTTGCTTCTCTGGTGCCATACAACACACCTTCTGCTTCATAGGACGCGCAATGGGGCATACTGCCAAGTGGTGCTCGATCACTTCCCTGGGTTCGCTGGGCATATATGATGGTGTCTAGGCGAACATGTCAGAATGTGCCCGCAGGAAGGCGACGAGCGCGCCTTCCTATTTGATAGGTAGGTTGGCACTGATGGTAACGCTAGCCTCCGAGCCACTGGCGTCCAGTCTTACCTTCTTAGTCGCGGCTTGCTCCCGAGAGAACAACTGCTTCTTTTTCATGGGGAGCTCGATGGCGTCTTCATCAGTTGTATTGGTGGCAGCGACAACCTTGTATACGTGCTCAATGGAGCGCACCATATACTTCTCATCGCCACGGATGGTGATGCTGCTACTGCTACCCGGGAGCTTAACGAGGTTGTAGGCGTGATGGGTCACCGCCATAAACTTTGCCAATGCGGGGTAGCCGAGGATGACATTGTAGGGAAATCCTACGTGCGCCACGTCGAAGTCGATTATCTCAGTGTGGTAGTTCTTGTGGGCCCCGAATGTGACAGGGAGTTTCATCTATCCTATCGACATGACCGTTCCTTCAATCACTCCCGAGAAAGGCCTTGTGGGAATCAAGAGCTCGTAGGGCACTTCAACTTCTCAAATATCTCCACCAGGATGACACTAAGGCATGCGCCTCTATCGATCAGTGTCTTGGTGACAGTGACATTGTTGATGGTGGGCATGCACACTAGAGGAATGGTGCCCATAGTTCTTGTCAACTTGGGGTGATCGTTGGCGTCGAAAGCGATGGGGAACTGTGACCAGTTGAGGTTGAGGTCGTCAACTCTGGGAAGGGTGGTGGCTATCTCGTGGGTGAGTTGCTTTAGTTGGCAGTTGATAGGGGAGCTTGAGCCTCACCGAGGATACATGCCATCCTTCTCGGCTCCTGGTAGACCCTGCCCCCCTCCTCGGGGAGGTTATAGTTTTCCTTGCCGAGGTGCTGCTGAGCGGCATTAGCCTGGTGGTTCTGCTGATAGTCATTGTTGTTGTTGCCTTTGCTGTGGTTGTTCCAGCGGCTACCTCCTTGGCCGTTGTCATGACCATATATTCCCTAGTACTTGCACTTGCTGCGAAGCTTTCCGAGCTCGAAGCAATTTTCCATGTTGTGGAAGTGCATCTTATGGAAGATGCAGTATATGGACGATCGTCCTTCTTGTCGTTGTCACTTCTGCGTTGGTGCTTGTACTCAGGTTCGACCGCAAGTATGGTTGATGAAAGGGTACAAATGTCACCTAGAGGGGGGGTGAATAGGCGATTAAAACTTTTCCTAGAGTGGCTCAACAAAGGCGGAATTAAACTAGCGTTTACTTTGTCAAGCACAACCTAGAACAACTAGGGTTCACCTATGTGCACCAACAACTTATGCTAAGCAATATAAGAAACAATTTAATAGCAAGATAGATTACTTCTAGCACGAAGGCTATCACAATGTAAAGTGCATAAGTAAAGAGCTTGGGTATAGAGATAACCGAGGCACGCGGGGACGACGATATTTTACCGAGTTCCTCCCAACATGGAGTACGTCTCGTTTGGAGAGGGGGTGGTATCTAACCACCTACGCCACAAAATGCCTCCCTTATTCTCCCGTGAATCTCACCCCAATGGGATCGATCCACGCTTCCACTATCGGTGCACTTGTCGGTGGCAACCGGAACCTCTCACAAGGTTGGGGCACTTCTCCACAACTTAATTGGAGGCTCCCAACAAACGCCACCAAGGACACAACGCCACCAAGGCCACAAAACCGTCTAGGGTTCCAAGAACCCAAGAGGGACAAGCTCCAATGAGTTACACGAACCAAATCCTCCAAGGAGAACTCAAACCGATGCACCTAATGCAAAAGGCAAGAACACCACAAAGATGCTCCAATCCCTCACTCTCAAGTTCCAACAAAGCTACTAAAGCTATTGGGGCAACAAGAGAGGAGGAATCAAAGAGGGACACAAAATCCCCCAAAATCTAGATCCCCAAAGATACACTCACAAAGAGATGAATCGGTTAGGTCAAAACGTGGATCTAGATCTCCTCTCTCTTCCACTCAAATATGGGCAAGAATCATCGGAGGGAAAAGATTAGGCAAGTTTCAAAATCTAGAGCAAGTGTGGACAAAGCTTAGCCTAATAGAAGAGGAAGAAGCTTCCTAAACTGAAAATGGGCAAAGGCTTAAATAGGAGGCCCAGAAAATCTGGCCGTTGGGGCTAATTTTAGGAACGGTCCGGTAGTACCGTTTTCAACCGGTACTACCGTCCTGGGCAAGACAGCGTGAGAGAGGCAGTGGGGAATCGGAGCAGGCCTGCACGCGCGCAGGGGAGTGGGGCCAGCAAGCAGCGGCAGCGGGGCCCAGCGCTGCAGGCAGCACACGCGGGTCAACGGGCTGCAGGCTCGCGAGCGAAGCAGCGCAGCGATGCGCGCGCGGGGCGAGCGGCAGCAGGCGCGCGGCAGTGTAGGCAGTGCGGGGCCAGCGGCAGCAGTGCAGGCGTGCAGCAGAGTGGTGGGCCAGGCACGCGGCAGCGGCGACGCACGCATGCGAACTCACGCAGGAGAAGCGGCGCCGCGGGATCGAGGCAGGCGCGTGAGGCACGAGGCGGGCGAGCGGCGGCTGCGGGCGCAAGCAAGATCTGTGGGCTGGAGCTGGTCTTACCTGGGCCAGCCGGTAGTACCGGCCCACCCTGGCGGTACTACCGGGCCAGGCCGGTAGGGCCGAAAACAACTACCGGGTGAGGCAGTGGGCTGGCTGTGCGCTGCCCGGCACGAGCGGTACTGGCCCGCGGTAGTACCGGTCGGCCCAGACAGAAATCTTTTCTTTTTCTTTTTCAAACCAAATAGGCAAATATTCAAACCATGATAACTTTTGATTGGTAGCTCCGATTGACCCGATTCCAATTGCGTTGGAAAGAGGACGACATTAGCACCAAGTATTGGTTATCACCAAGTGAGAATGTATCATGTATTATAATATGAGATACCTCACTTGGTGAGAAACCGAAAAACCGCCAAGATACAAACAGGAGATCCGATTTTGACAAACAAGAGCTTGTTATGGAGATTATCACAAGCTCTATATCCTCACATGGATAAGACCAAATAACAACCAAATATTATGATGCAAGTATGCAAAGGTTTGAGCTCTCTTCGAACGATATGATCGAGTTACTCATTCGAGAGCCCCTCTTGATAGTACGGCTATCTATCCTAAACCCGGTCTCCCACTAACCATGAGACCAGCAAAAGGGAAAACCTATCAAGATTATACCTTTGCCTTGAGCATTCCACTTGAGCTCGATGTGGACGATCTTGCCCTTCTGAAGATGGAACGCCTTTTTTAATTCCTCATCATCGATCCACGATCACCGAGGATGGCAAGCATCAAACATGAGATCTTCTATAGATGGTGCACATTGAGCTTGCAAAGCATATCTTATTCGCATTTCATCGACCTTGAAGCCGACACAAGCTCCAAGCAATGCCAATGGACAATTCCTACAAGTACAACTTAATACACACATTAGTCCATACAGATTGTCATTAATTACCAAAATCACACATGGGGGCCCACATGTTCTTTCAGTCGGTGTTTTGTGCTGTGCTGCTCTTGGCGCTTCCTCTAGCGAAGGGTTGCCGCTATGGTCGCCCCTAGAGGCGAACACGATGCACGTGTGGGTGCGCTGCTGTCGCCCGGCGGGGAGAGAGGAGTGCGCCTCATCGTCTCCTGCCCTATTCCCCTGGTTGGAAGGGTCGTCGTTGGCATGAGATGTGTTGCCGTTAGAATCAGGTTCCACTCGGGAGGCAGCCCTGCGACGAGCGTGCTCGTTGCGGGTCTCTTGGGCCAACACTACTAGGAAAATGGTCGTCTGTGGCGCACCTAAAAGGACCATCCGTGGCGCACTAGTGGTGCGCCACGGGCCTTGCGCTACGGCTATATCCTAGCCATGGCGCACTGCCTGGTGCGCCACGGTTATGTGGAGATAGGCGTAGCGCACCTGCTAGTGCGCCACGGATATGTTGGCAGGTGCGCTACGCCTTAGATCTTTTGTGGCGCACGTTGCAGTGCGCCACTAAGTTGCGCAGGTGCGCTTTAGTTGCAGTGCGCCACAGAAGCTGTGCCATGTGCGCCACGGGTGTCTTTTTTTTAATTTCAGGGCCAGATGATATACAATACAGATTATATAGGCAGATATACACATAGATATAAGATATACAGTTTTATATATAAATACACAATTCGCAAAACAAGATTGAAACAAATACATATAGATAAGTCTCATACATGAATACATAAGTTATACATTGTTTCGATCAAGTTACAAAGTAGTTGGTGACATGCGAATACATGTGTCGATCGAACAAGTTAGAGCTCGATCGGAAGCTCGCCTAGACATCTAAACTAGCTAGACACAAACGCGGGATAAACAACCAAAGAAGATAAGCATGATCACCGTCGCGACGAAGGTGTAGGTCTTCATCCGGTTCCTCGTCCTAACTCCCGCTAGATAGCGCGTGTATCTAGCTTCCGCCTCCGCCATAGTGTTGTACCCTTTGTAGCTATTGCCGCTAAAATGGTGCACCTGTCTCCGACAGTCTTCCCAATCATCGTAGACTCCGGGAACTCGTCCCTTATACACGACGTACCACGTCATCTATAAGTTGACAATAATAATTAACCGATGATTGAAAAAAAACATATATAATTAAAGTCGCATATGAAGATACACTTATAGAAAGTACTCCTAAATCAAAAAGACCAAACTCAAAAAGCATGCCTCATATATAACTAGGTTGTTGGACACAGGAATATGCTACGATGGAACTGTTCGCCAAGTAGGATGCACAACACCTGGACTTATGCATAGCACAAGGCGGACAATCCCATCGCAGCACATTCACATATAGTGTGCCACGACATTTCAATCATCGGCATTATTCTCGAAAAAGACCAAAGTAACTTGAAAAGAATGCCTCATATATATATACATAGGTCGTTGGACACAGGAATATGGTACGATGGAACTGTGAGCCAAGTAGGATGCACAAGACCTGGACTTGTGCATATCACAAGGCTCACAATCCCGTCGTAGCACATTCACATATATATTGTGCCACGACATTTCAATCATCGGCATTATTCTCGAAAAAGACCAAAGTAAATCAAAAAGAATGCCTCATATATATACATAGGTCGTTGGACACAGGAATATGCTACGATGGAACTGTAAGCCAAGTAGGATGCACAACATCTAGACTTGTGCATAACACAAGGCTTACAATCCCGTCGTAGCACATTCACATATATATTGTGCCACGACATTTCAATCATCGGCATTATTCTCGAAAAAGACCAAAGTAAATCAAAAAGAATGCCTCATATATCAAGGAGCGTCTGCCTAAACCAATGCGTGAAATCTGATTTGTGCTCTTTGATTATTTCTCCCTGCGTCCTCTGTATGCCCCGGTCACTGTACTTCTTCTCGATTAACCTTTTGTGCTTCTGTACCCAAGGATCGACCAGTTCTAAATGTTGTAGCGCAACGAGGTTTGCTCGATCAAAGTCTGCGCATCAAAAATCGAAGTCTGCATGCAGTATGCGACGACCCTCTCGGTGACCAGATCCGTCGAGCTTGCCAAGGTGCCTGTTGACGGGAAGACCGACAGGGTTCTCGATGTCTAGATAATTCGTGCAGAAAGAGATGCACTCTTCGGCCAGAAAGCCCTTGGCTATGCTTCCATCTGGACGGGACCTGTTGCGAACGTATCCTTTGATGTGTCCGTTCATCCTTTCGAATGCCATCATGCTGCGGAGGAACATCGGCCCGAGTTTTACGATGTCCTCCACGACATGGACCAGCAGATGCACCATAATGTCGAAGAATGCGGGTGAGAAGTAGACCTCAAGCTCACATAGTATCACCACGATCTCCTCCTGTAGCCTCCGAGCTGATTCACGCCAATCGACTTCCTAGAGATGACGTCGAAAAACTTGCAGAGGCCAAATAACGTTTCACGGACGTGCTCGTCCATTATCCCTCTTAGTGCGACCGGAAGTACCTGCGTCATTAGCACGACACAGTCGTGAGACTTCATGCCACTGAACCTCTGCTTCGCCTCGTCTAGGTATCTGCTTATCTTGCCCGCGTAGCCGTAAGGAAATTTGACTCCTAGAAGGCACTTGAAAAACTGTTTGATCTCATCCTGGCTTAGAGTGAAGCAAGAAGGAGGGCAGTAATATTCATTCTTCTTGAACTTTTTACCCTTCCGACGACCTTGTGTCGTCTTCGACTCATGATCATCGTCATCTTCCTGATCATCAGGAGTAGTGCGTCCTCCGTGAAGCTCCTTCCGGATACCCAAGAATATCAGGTCGTGCCTTGCTTTCGGACCATCTTTCGTCCTATCTAGCATGTTGATTATGGTGGCGACCAGACTCTCGCACACGTTTTTCATGATATGCATGATGTCGAGGCTATGAGGCGTGCGAAGAAACTTCCAGTATGGCAACTCCCAGAAAACAGACCTTGTTTTCCATACCTTCATCGGCGGCTTGTCTTGTTGCTGCCTCTTTCGCTTCTTTCCAGGCTTAGGACAATCTTTCCAGTTTTTCAGCAACTCTTCCACTTCTTCGCTGCTCCTACGCTCTGGGATTCCTCGGGTCTCGGATTTGCCATCGAACAGGTCTCCATGTTTTCTCCATGGATCATTCTTGCTGAGCCACCTCCGGTGCGCCATGAACATGGTTTTCGATGACCCTGGATCTTTCTCTAGTTGGAGATAGCTTTTGTTATCCATGCACCTAACGCATGCGCAGAATCCTTGGATAACCTGCCTCGAGATATACCCGCAACCTGGATAGTCTTGCACCGTAGTGACCAACGCGGCTCTCATAGTGAAATAATCTTGTGCGACGGCGTCGTAAGTATTGGCTCCAGATTCCCATAACGTGGCTAGCTCCTCTTTCAACAGCCCGAGATACAGATTGATGTCGGTACCAGGTTGTTTCGGCCTTTGAATTAGCATACTCATTTGTATGTACTTCTTCTTCATGCACAACCATGGAGGGAGGTTGTACATCCATACAAACACAGGCCAAGTGATGTGCGTGCTGCTCTGGCTACCGAATGGATTGAGTCCATCGGTGCTCGTACCAAGCCTAATGTTCCTCGAATCTCCACCGAATTCTGGGAATTCGAGGTCCAATGCTTTCCACTGGCTAGCATCTGAAGGGTGCGTCACCAGCTCATCCTTTTCAGGGTCATCATCGTCATCTCCTGGCTTCTTCATTTCCGCATGCCATCGCATGAGCTTCGCTTCCTTAGGGTCCGCGAAATAGCGCTGCAGACGAGGAGTGATAGGAAAGTACCATACCACTTCTCGAGGTGCTTTCTTCCCTTTCTTGTATCGACTCACGCCGCACACCGGACATGTGGTTTTCTCCGCGTCCTCGCCCCGATAAATGATGCAATCGTTGATGCATACGTGATATCTAACGTGCGGTAGATCGAGAGGACAGACGATTTTCTTGGCGTCCTCGATTCTAGTTGGACATGTGTTCCCCTCCGGGAGACGATCGTGCCAGAATGCCATCATATCGTCGAAGCTTGCGTCGCTCAATTTGTGTTTTGCCTTCATCTCCATAGCCTTGAGCGTTACATTCAACCGGGTATCATCGGGCCTGCATCCTTAATACAATGGAGTAATCGCGTCTTTCTCAAGTTGCGCAAGCTTGGCTTTCTCTCTAGCGGCAGCCCTGGCGTTACTCGTCTGCTTGAGAAGCAGCTCTTGCACATAAGGGTCCCGCACCCAGCCTGACATTGTTCCATCGTCGTCTGCTCCTTCGGCATCTAGATCATCATCATCCCGGTCTGCTTCCGCACCTTCACCATCTCCAGGAGACTCTTCATCATCTCGCCCGTTCTCGCTGTGATGATGATCATCGTCATGTTTCCCACCTTCACCGTCTCCATCGTCTTCGTCATTGCTTATCCAACGAGTGTATCCATCCATGAAACCATGGCGGAGCAGGTGCGCCTGCAGATTCCCGGAATCTGGGTCGATCACCCAGTTGAGTTTGCATCTTCTGCACGGACATCTTATATCTGTCTTGTTATTTTGTATCATGTCGGCAGTCGCACATTTCAAAAATCTAGCCACAATGACTTCGCTCATTATGCGGACCATTTTTGCCTGCACGGTGTACACGGTACAATTAGAAGTCTATTAGAACCACATAATCAATGCATGCATGCAATGGTCGATAGAAAATTTCGGCATGACCTATCCTAAAATTAGGACCTTTGCGAAATGTCAAAGTCTTGCCAAAATGGAAATGAATCAACATTTTGGCAAAATAAATGGCAACTTGTTCACATACAAACACAAGAGAGAGAGACCGAGATCCATACACACATGAACATATCATTATCCTCTCCATACACACATGCATGAGCATCATCGATACTCTCCATATATATACATATATGACCATCGATCCTCTCCATACACACATCATGAGCATCGATCATCTACATACATATGAGCATATCATCCATATACACATGAACACATCCTTACATGGACAACTTACCGAGATGAGAGACCAATCGCGAGAAGATGGAAAGGAGAGGTGCGCGCGAGATCGGAGAAGGAGATGAGAGACCGGAGAGCTTCCTCTATTACTTATGTAACATCCAAGGCAAGTTCTACATGCTAAAAATGGTGAATGGGTGGAGAAATTGAGGTGGAAAGGAGAAGGATCCCGACTAGATCTAAGGAGGAAGAAGAAGGGGAAAGTGAAGTGTGGGTGGTGGATGATCACACATGTGCACAAAGTGGAGCTGGCAAAAAAAAATCGCCACATCCGTGGCGCACTCGGCCCCAGCGCGCCACATGGATTAGTAACATCCGTGGCGCACATGCCATAGTGTGCCACGGATGTGTCTGACCGTTTAACAGAGCAGAGGGGCATGCGCTTAGGCGTAGCGCACCCTCCAAACGTGCGCCACGGATAACACCAATAGGCGTAGCGCACCTACCCTATGTGCGCTACGGATTTCTGGCGTGCGGCCAACAGGGCCTTGGCCCACACATATATGTGGCGCACTATGGTCTTGTGCGCCACGGTTGTTCTAGTTACTAGTAGGGCACTGCCCATAGGTGAGCCACGCCTGTTTTAGCCGTGGGGCACTTCAACCATGTGAGCCACGGATGTGCTGATTACCTATAGCCATTTTCCTAGTAGTGCAAGTTGACGGAAGTACGAGAGATGCACCTCGGCTTCCTACCTGGCGTGCCAAATGTTGGAGATTGTCCTTGTGAACGAACGGGGGTACCTCTCGTAGTAGGATGAAATCGAACACTAGGAGCTAAACACGGTCTCAACAAACCCTTGGTGAGCTTGGCGAGGAAACCGCAACAAACACAATAGGTGGACACAGAGAGTTACCCAGGTCTAGGCCACCGTTTAGCGTAAAACTCTACTCCTGCATGTCCAGATTACTTATATTACTTGGCGAGGTTTACAGTACAAGGTAGTGACCACACGATCAGATCTAGGGTTCCTAGCTAGGAGAAATCCAGGGTTCCTTCGGGTAGACGAAGATGGGATCCCCTCCTATGATGTATTCATGCCCTTCTTATAGGTGCCCCGATCCTTTTCTTGTGATATTGTCGGGAAGGGTTTCCACATGGCGATAAGAGAGTGGTCAGGTAGGCTAAAGCTACTTTTGGTCGTAGGCACAATCCATGGCAGACAGTCGCCGACGTCCTCCTCTCTACCTCCTTCACGTTCTTCATCCAACAAAGAGAGAGAGAGAGGGGTGGTACCCCTTGGTGGCAGCGGTTGTCGGCCACTCCTAGCTTGACGAAGGGGAAGGTGCTTTCCTTGCAGAAGGGTAAATGCCTTCCTTGCACCACTGGTGCTAGCCAGGATAGTTGTCCCATCAAAATCCATCCTTGTATTCGCCTTCATCCTGGACATGATCCGCTCGGCGGCCAGGACGTGGGCTTTGTGGCCCAAGTGTGCTTTGCACGAGTCCTCGCCAGGGAATCTTCTCTTCGGGAGGCACGACCTCGTGGAGGATCCCCCTTGAGGCTCTCAGGGAGTCTCTTTTCGTGTAGCACCTGACTTCATCGGGGGGCTGCCCCATGGTTTTGTGGTGGGTCTGTGGGCAGGACCTAGAAGAAAATGGGCCGTGGTACCCTGGTTGACATAGGCCCGACAGGTGTCAAGCAATCTGAGCCATCCTTGTGTTTGATATTGTATGAGTTTGTACGAGTTTAGGGGGGAGGGGTAGTACTGGATCAGATCCCCACTAGTTATATATGTGTTTTTGTACATTTTCAGGCATGCACAGTAATAGAGTATGAAAAATAATTTGGCGTGCATCATAGGATTTCCAATAATCTAATACCATCTGTCGACTTATTTTGTGTTTATTTTAGTACTATTTAACTAGTTTTAACTTTGAAGTGATTTTATCCTCATCACTACACATCCATGCAGGTTATCAAGGCGGACACCATTGACGCCGCCGTTGAAAGGATTCTCATTGAGCTTGGTACAGACAATAGAATAAGCAGCAATAGAGAGAATGTCATCTACTTTGATGGCTGGAATGGGCTTGGGGCATTCGCCGTCCTACAAGCTGTAGCCAAACGCCTTGCAGTATCAAGTCAGCTGTCGATGAGGCCTGCAGAGCTGGTGTTTGACGAAATCATCCACATCGATTGCTCAAAGTGGGAGAGTAGAAGAGCAATGCAGAGGAAAATCGCAGAGCAGCTGAAGCTTCCTGATTCGGTGATGGAGATATTTGATAAACAAGATGAGGAGGATGATTTTGATGGGTTATACCAGGGCTCCCGCACTGAGATAGAACAAGTTTTCACAGAGATCTATCAAACCGTACAGAATCGCAGATTCTTGTTGATCCTACACAATGGAAGCAATGAGGAGATTGATATATTCAACTTTGGTCTTTCTCTCGGTGGATATGCAAATAGCAAGATGCTATGGACTTTCCAAGGGAGGTTTCGGCTTGACCCCAAGATGATAGACAATGTGAAGGAGAGTAGAACCACAAATGTTCTTCTTTTAGCTTCAAGAGATAGGCGAGATCCACATGATCTTTGGTCATATCTAGTGAACCACGAGGCTGAACAAGTTTCCCTCAATAAGCATGGCAATAGCATCATTGATCCCGCAGTTGCTGCTCAGTGTGTCTTGTATATGCTGAAACAATCCTGGATTGGCTCTCACATCATTGACTACAACTGGGCTATCCACTCTAGTAACTATTGGATATGTGATGGCATCATTGCACTGACAGACATTAACCAAGCATGGCAAGTTGGTAATGCTTTGCAGAAAAATGTGTTGTTACCGTCTAACATGGACAACCGGTTTAACAATGATGAATCAGGAGTGACGAATTTCAGCTCTCACCCGGCATGCTCTGTTGGGCGCATGCCATACTGGATTTCAACAACAACTTGTGGATTTGTACTGAGCCCCTCTGGTGCTATTGCCGATAACATGTTTCAACACTCACACATGCTTGGTGTTCTCAAGCTCTCAAGGTGTACTTTCAGCTTCTCATCGCCTCCATTCCTCTCTTGCCATAGTCTGAGATTCCTCTGGCTTGAGCATTGCCAAGACTTCCGAACAACAACAAGAGCTACTGATCTTTACCATCTAGATGCAAGCAAGGAGGAGAAGGAGTTGGACAACAAAACCATGATGCTGTGGGAATGCTTCCAAAGCTTGTTGGTGCTTGACGTGTGCTACACATATTGGGATCAGATCTGGTCTCCACAAGTGATGGATCTCATGACCCAGCTCAGGGAGCTAAATGTGATGGGAGCCAAGAACTGGAACATGAGCCATTTACGAGGACGTCTGCGAAACATTCGCAAGCTTCGTGTAACAAAGTCCACGTGCTTCTTCAACAACGATGTTTTTTCAGAGATGGAAACCATGGAGCTTCTTGATTTTTCAAAAAATACCATTGGACAAGGCATGACAAGCTTATCTGGGCCAGCAAGTAACAGTAGCCTTAAGACTGTCACTATTGATGGATGTCAGGGGTTAAAGATAATCTCTTTTAGGGGCTGCAAAAAATTGAAGAACCTGTTCTTGAAAGGATCTTTGGAGAGTCTTGAGGAGCTGGACCTCTCGGGCACAAGAGTGGAAAGTCCTGACCTCAGTGAGGGAGAGATCTCAATCCCTAAGCGGATCATCCTGCTGAGCTGCGAGAAGCTCCGTGCACTATTGTGGCCAACATATCGACTAGAGAAAACATGGCCAGATGTTCTGCGGATTGACACGACCGCAACATCAGGATACCCTGAAGGAGTGGAAGCGGTGCATTCACATCCATATGTTGACCGATCCTTCCAACAGCATAAAGAAGAAAAGTTTAAGGATGGATGGCAGATTTCTCTCACGGATACGAGGCTCCTTAGGTCACTTTATCCTGTAAGATATTATTTTTGGGATGCATCCTTACATATTGATATCTATTCTCCATCTATTCTTTGTGGTAGCAACTTCCAAGGAACAAGCAACGACAAACTAGTACAAGTCCAACCACATACAAGTACTACCATAATGGACTCTGAATACAGAGATGTCTTGAAGGATAGCCCAGTTGAAGTGATGATGATGTGGGATTGCCCTAAGATATATATAACTTGGCGTGGACCCACAACATGTAACATAAAGGTGATCATGCACAGGCAGGGCAACAAACTGTTTGAGGATTCTCCAGGTGCTTTACTATTCCCGAATTTTATATGTGAAGAGGCTACATCGTTACACTTGTATGATAACTCGTCTATCACCGGAATCCCGGCTCCTCCCGGCGGATCAGGATGGAAATATGTAAGGTGGTGCCGAGTCGAGAGGTGCCCCATGATACACACTGTCTTCACTGCTCCCCGGGTCAGTCAAGTGGACAACTTCGGTTATCTAGAGACATTCTGGGTGTCCCAGCTCCTCTCTGCATGCTACGTCTGGGACAAGACATCTTTAATTGAATACTTGAAGCTATTGCACCTGGATCACTGCCCAAGGCTTGTACATGTGCTCCCCTTATTCACACGGGGAAGGGCCTTGCATGCACTAGAGACCCTCGAGATAGTGTACTGTGGTGACCTCAAGGAGGTATTCCCTTTGGACCCTGAGTCTGACAAGCTGGATGAAGTTATAGAATTACCCAGCCTAAAGCAGGGGCGGAGCTAGGGGTGGTGCTACCGGTGCCGTAGCACCGGCCTATCAGCTACAGTATAAGAAGCATGCATTAGATTCAAGGCTATATAAACATGAAAATCCTAGGTATTAGCACCACTAACCTAGTATTAGCACCGGACTTGAGCTGTTTCTAGCTCCGCCCCTGGCCTAAAGGGCATCCACCTTCACGAGCTCCCGACACTACAGCACATCTGCCGGCTCAGGATGCGAGCTCCTTCCCTAGAGACCGTAAAGATCAGGGGCTGCTGGAGCCTCAGGCGTCTGCCGGCAGTCGGGCACTACACCAAGCCGCCCAAGGTGGACTGCGAGAGGGAATGGTGGGACAACCTGGAGTGGGACGGGCTTGAGAAGAACCATCACCCAGCCCTCTACCAGCCGATCCACTCGCTATACTACAAGGCACAGCTGCCTAGAGTCAGCGTACTCAGGTGAGGTATACTTATACCACCATGTATCTCCCTAGCTACTTTGTGAATGAACTTACTTTTATGCTGCACCAACAAGCTACTACTATTTCTGGAACAAAAAAAAACTAAAATTTGTAGTTCCAATATATGTGTACATAAGTGCCAATCAATATCTCATTGATGGTTTATTTGTAGGTAATCCATTACTTCCGTGAATTGATCATATACGGCTCCCTTCAACCTGCATGGTCGCATGTCATCATGCAGACTTACATAACTCAAGCTTCCCCATCGGGTGTTCATTGCTTGCCCCTGCTTCCTGTTTGATGGGTCTGTTGGTTCTCTACATCTGCATTGCTATGGTATGGCAGTGAAATTCCTGTTTGGTTTGATTTGGTTTGGTTTGGTCGTCCTTGCTCGATCCATCAAAGCACCTATCATATGGCTGCATAGATGATGGTGCAAGGTTTCGAGCAAATGAGAAATAAATCAGAGCGGGCATTCAGCCCCTGTTTGCTCACGTTGCTGCCGTGCTCCTTCTCCGTGTGTATGGTGTTGTTTGTTATGCTATGGATTGTCAGCTACCTATGGACTTGTTGTACTTTTTAAGCATATAAATGATGATGGTGTTGAACTGGTGAATTATCCTGGTGAATTATCAGCTATCGACTGACTCTAATTTGTAAACATAAATGATGACACTGTTGATTATTGTGTGTGTAATTTGTGCAAGAGTTTCAGTATGGTTATTAATCCCTTTGCCAATGTTCCTCCTATCTTATTAGAGGCTTCACATGGAGTAGCATAGTATGGTACCGTGTTATTCTTCTTCTTTTATTGTTCCAATCTAAAAGACGATTGATAATTTTGGATGGGAGTATTCATTTTAACTCATTCAGTTACTGCTCCTGAAGGTTCCCAAGGAATTCCGAAAAAACTACAGACTGAGATGCTGTCCGTTCCAAGGCTACTCTACTTGTTAGGCTGCCATGTTCTTCATGGTTGGAATTTCCTTGTACCAGGTCATGCATGTAAACTTCAGAGATAGGGGTAAGTAAATATAACCTCCCGCCCTGAGCCCTCCCTCCGAACCCTAGCCATCCGCCGCCGTCGCTCCCTCGCCGACCGCTGTCGCCGCCCGCGTCGGTGGTGGCAGCCATACCTAGGCTGCCGAAGGCCATGCCAATCGACTTCCTAGAGATGACGTCGAAAAACTTGCATAGGCCAAATAACGTTTCATGGACGTGCTCGTCCATTATCCCTCTTAGTGTGACCGGAAGTACCTACGTCATTAGCACGGCACAGTCGTGAGACTTCATGCCACTGAACCTCTGCTTCGCCTCGTCTAGGTATCTGCTTATCTTGCCCGCGTAGCCGTAAGGAAATTTGACTCCTAGAAGGCACTTGAAAAACTGTTTGATCTCATCCTGGCTTAGAGTGAAGCAAGAAGGAGGGCAGCAATATTCGTTCTTCTTGAACTTTTTACCCTTCCGACGACCTTGTGTCGTCTCCGACTCATGATCAACGTCATCTTCCTGATCATCAGGAGTAGTGCGTCCTCCGTGAAGCTCCTTTCGGATACCCAAGCATATCAGGTCGTGCCTTGCTTTCGGACCATCTTTCGTCCTATCTGGCATGTTGATTATGGTGGCGACCAGACTCTCGCACACGTTTTTCATGATATGCATGATGTCGAGGCTATGAGGCGTGCGGAGAAACTTCCAGTATGGCAACTCCCAGAAAACAGACCTTGTTTTCCATACCTTCATCAGCGGCTTGTCTTGTTGCTGCCTTTTTCGCTTCTTTCCAGGATTAGGACAATCTTTCCAGTTTTTCAGCAACTCTTTCACTTCTTCGCTGCTCCTACGCTCTGGGATTCCTTGGGTCTCTGATTTGCCATCGAACAGGTCTCCACGTTTTCTCCATGGATCATTCTTGCCGAGCCACCTCCGGTGCGCCATGAACACGGTTTTCGATGACCCTGGATCTTCTCTAGTTGGAGATAGCTTGTGTTATCCATGCACCTAACGCATGCGCAGAATCCTTGGATAACCTGCCCCGAGATATACCCGCAACCTAGATAGTCTTGCACCGTAGTGACCAACGCGGCTCTCATAGTGAAATAATCTTGTGCGACGGCGTCGTAAGTATTGGCTCCAGATTCCCATAACGTGGCTAGCTCCTCTTTCAACAGCCCGAGATACAGATTGATGTCGGTACCAGGTTGTTTCGGCCCTTGAATTAGCATACTCATTTGAATGTACTTCTTCTTCATGCACAACCATGGAGGGAGGTTGTACATCCATACAAACACAGACCAAGTGTTGTGCGTGCTGCTCTGGCTACCGAACGGATTGAGTCCATCGGTGCTCGCACCAAGCCTGATGTTCCTCGAATCTCCACCGAATTCTGGGAATTCGAGGTCCAATGCTTTCCACTGGCTAGCATCTGAAGGGTGCGTCAGCAGCTCATCCTTTTCGGGGTCATCATCATCATCTACTGGCTTCTTCCTTTCCGCATGCCATCGCATGAGCTTCGCTTCCTTAGGGTCCGCGAAATAGCGCTGCAGACGAGGAGTGATAGGAAAGTACCATACCACTTTTCTAGGTGCTTTCTTCCCTTTCTTGTATCGACTCACGCCGCACACCGGACATGTGGTTTTCTCCGTGTCCTCGCCCCGATAAATGATGCAATCGTTGATGCATACGTGATATCTAACGTGCGGTAGATCGAGAGGACAGACGATTTTCTTGGCGTCCTCGATACTAGTTGGACATGTGTTCCCCTCCGGGAGACGATCGTGCCAGAATGCCATCATATCGTCGAAGCTTGCGTCGCTCAATTTGTGTTTTGCCTTCATCTCCATAGCCTTGAGCGTTACATTCAACCGGGTATCATCGGGCCTGCATCCTTCATACAATGGAGTAACTGCGTCTTTCTCAAGTTGCGCAAGCTTGGCTTTCTCTCTAGCGGCAGCCCTGGCGTTACTCGTCTGCTTGAGAAGCAGCTCTTGCACATAAGGGTCCCACACCCAGCCTGACGTTGTTCCATCGTCGTCTACTCCTCCGGCATCTAGATCATCATCATCCCGGTCTGCTTCCGCACCTTCACCATCTCAAGGAGACTCTTCATCATCTCGCCCGTTCTCGTCGTGATGATGATCATCGTCATGTTGGCCACCTTCACCGTCTCCATCGTCTTCGTCATCGCTTATCCAACGAGTGTATCCATCCATGAAACCATGGCGGAGCAGGTGCGTCTGCAGATTCCCGGAATCTGGGTCGATCACCCAGTTGAGTTTGCATCTTCTGCACGGACATCTTATATCCGTCTTGTTATATCGTATCATGTTGGCTGTCGCACATTTCAAAAATCTAGCCACAATGCCTTCGCTCATTATGTGGACCATTTTTGCCTGCACGGTGTACACGGTACAATTAGAAGTCTATTAGAACCACATAATGAATGCGTGCATGCAATGGTCGATAGAAAATTTTGGCATGACCTATCCTAAAATTAGGACCTTTGCGAAATGCCAAAGTCTTGCCAAAATGGAAATGAATCAACATTTTGGCAAAACAAATGGCAACTTGTTCACATACAAACACAAGAGAGAGACCGATCCATACACACATGAACATATCATTATCCTCTCCATACACACATGCATGAGCATCATCGATACTCTCCATATACACACACACATATGACCATCGATCCTCTCCATACACACATCATGAGCATCGATCATCTACATACATATGAGCATATCATCCATATACACATGAACACATCCTTACATGGACAACTTACCGAGATGAGAGACCGATCACGAGAAAGATGGAAAGGAGAGGTGCGCGCGCGAGACCGGAGAAGGAGATGAGAGATCGGAGACCTTCCTCTATTACTTATGTAACATCCAAGGCAAGTTCTACATGCTAAAAATGGTGAATGGGTGGAGAAATTGAGGTGGGAAGGAGAATATCCCGACTAGATCTAAGGAGGAAGAAGAAGGGAAAAGTGAAGTGTGGGGTGGTGGATGTGGTCACACATGTGCACATAAAGTGCTGTAAAAAAATCGACATATCCGTGGCGCACTCTGCCCTAGTGCGCCACAGGGAGGAGTAACATCTGTGGCGCACTCTGTCATAGTGCGCCACGGATGTGTCTGGCCGTTTCACAGCAGAGGGGGGCATGTGCTTAGGCGTAGCGCACCCCCCCATTTGCGCCACGGTTGACACAAACAACCATAGCGCACCTACCCTATGTGCGCTACGGATGTTTGGCGTGCGGCCAACAGGGCCATGGCCCACACATATCTGTGGCGCACTATGGTCATGTGCGCCACGGTTGTTCTAGTTACTAGTAGGGCACTGCCCATAGGTGAGCCACGTCTGTTTTAGCCGTGGGGCACTTCAACCATGTGAGCCACGGATGTGCTGATTACCTATAGCCATTTTCCTAGTAGTGTGTGTACGTCGATTAGTGGCAGAAATCCATTCAATATGGTCCGAAAATAAGATCATGGGCCGGGCCTAGCCCTTAGACTTTTTTGAAGTAACCATATATTTTACAGAGATTACATGTATGGTCACAATATGAGAAAAACACGCTTGTCAAGCAACTTTGCACAAAAAATCCTCGCAAGAAGTAAAACTATAATTTTACCCTTGGAGAAATTTGTGCCTCGCCGAATTGTTGTCAACCGCTGCCCTCCTTCGCCACCATGGCAACGTCGGAAAGAGAGGCGAACAATCGCCATACCAAGATCTGGTATAGCACCTTTGCATATAAGGATGTTTTTTGGGCCGATGAACCGGACCGTCGCAAGAGACGAGACCGAGATTTTGTGGCACGTCGACTAGGGATCTCCCCCGTGATCACCAGATCCTAACGACAACACCTACATCCGATGTAGTCAAAGAAGGGATACGCTGCCACATACCGTCATCCACGCACCCAACTGCAGGACAACAAACACAACTACAACAGCTGACAAGACCGCCACCCGCGAGAGTGCCGATCGCCGACCACCAGACACGAGTCTCACCGGATCCAGAGATCGACGAGATGACCAGGCCACCTGCCCCTCGGCGCCACCGGTTAGAACAACGCCAATATAGAGCAGAGGAAAATTATTTTAACGCGACGTTGTCTCCTCCATTGAAACAACACCCCTGGAAACACTAGGCCAACCTAACTACAGACCGGAGCCAAAGCACAGAGATTCCCACCCCTCTCATCACCGGAATGGCGGACATAGGAGGCAGGGACTGGCGGACATAATTTGTGGGGCGAATTATATGTGCCTGACGCGCTCTCTGGCGCTAAAAACCGAACGGGAAAAAGAATCGTGTCGTGTTTCTACTTTTGGTCTAGTTTCATAGGTTACGGATGTAACTTACTTTTAGAGCATGGTTTTATTAGAGAATGTAAGTCTCAGTTTTATTAGGGATGTAACTTTCAGTATTTTTTACTTTCAGATCATGGTTTTATTAGAGATCGTAAGTCTCGGATTTATTAGGGATGTAACTTTCAGTACTTTTTACTTCCAGAGCATGGTTTTATCAGAGATAGTAGGTCTCAGATTTATTAGGGATGTAACTTTCAGTATTTTTCTTAATTCATGCGATGTAATTCTTTACTGTTTTTACTCTCTCGGTTTTCAATTTTTTGATATGCTCACAATCTGATTTCTGATTCAAGTGGGAACTTTGTGTTGGTGGCTTTGAGCTTTCGTGGTGTTTGTCAAGCCCAGATCTGATCATATGGTCATTTTCTAATGGTTGTTGCTTGTCTCATGGAAGAGGTAGTTATTCACAGGGTACCTTTAAACTGATTATCTAAGATCGGGGCTATTTTTTTCATCCTTAGACAAGAAAAACAAGGACGGGTTTCGGGGCAACTATATGCTAGTCATTTTAGTAACAACAAAAGTCCATGGGACACTCACGAAGGAGGGTGTGTGGCCGCATGAGGACCGGGACAGGACTTTTCTTTCGTAGAAGACACTTGCCAGGAACATGATTACTTGCTATTTATGGGTGGGGCACCGTAGACCACATGGTGCGCGCGCACCATCTAGCAAAGCCCATTAGCTTTTTTTTGAGGACTATTAAAAAAAACGTATCAAAGCCCGGCCTTTTGAATCTTCAATGGATTGAAAGTTAAGATGGGTCGATGACTAAAAACGTATCAAAGCCCAGCCAACTTTCCCCATGCGTCAATGAGTGGTGGCCTGGTGGGCAGGTCCAGCCCTAGGTTATTCTCAAAAAAAAAAAAGGTCCAGCCCTAGGCCCATAACTCCCACGCTATGAACCTCGTGCGGCAGTTTCGCTCGCCGCGCCGGCTCCCCGCTATGAGCCGCCCTCCTCTCCTCCGCCGCCGGCAGCCGCGATGGCGCTCGCGTCTCCGGCGACCGGCGCCGTCCACTGCATCATTCTCCAGAACCTCCCGCACCCGCCGCCCACCTACCTCCTCAACCAGCTACTCACCGCCTACGCTAGGTCCGGCCGCCTTGCCCACGCCCGCCGCCTGTTCGACACAATGCCCGACCCGAACCTCTTCACCCGGTGCTCCAGTGCAAGATGGTTGCGGAGGCCAAGGAGCTGTTTGAGGCGATGGTGGAGAGGGATTCCATCAGTTGGACTACGATGGTTACAGGGCTGACGCAGAACGGTCTGCAGTCGGAGGCACTCGATGTTTTCAGTAGGATGAGGGCAGTGGGCGATCAGTACACTGCCCTTGCTGCCTGGGAAGAGGGAAGCAGATCCATGCCTACATAATCAGAACTCTGTATGATGGGAATGCCTTTGTGGGAAGTGTGCTTGTTGACATGTACCCCTGGATGATCACTACACTTGTATGATAGACCTGTATAGCATATTAGGGAGGTTAAAAGAAGCCGAGGAGTTCATAAGGCAGATGCCACGGTGTCCTGATGCAATCGGATGGGCAACGTTGCTGAGTTCATGTAGGTTGCGTGGTGACATGGAGATTGGGAAATGGGCTGCTGAGAATCTCTTGAAAATTGACCCTCTAAACCCAGTGAGCTATGTCTTGCTGTGCATCATGCATGCTTCTAAAGGTGAATGGAACTTGGTTGTGCAGCTTAGGCGTGGAATGAGGGATAGGCAAGTGAAGAAGGAACCAGGCTGCAGCTGTATCAAGTATAAGAATAAAGTCCACATATTTTCAGCCGACGACCAGTCTCACCCCCTTTTCTGGAACAATTTATGACAAGCTCCAGTGGCTCAACTCTAAGATGGTGGAACAAGGATACAAGCCTGTTGTCAGTTCAGTGCTGCATGATGTAGCAGATTCTGAAAAGGTTCACATGCTCAGTAATCATAGCGAGAAGCTTGCAATTGCATTTGGCTTAATTTTGGTTCCTGAGGAAATGCCGATTCGGATTGTCAAGAATCTGCGGGTCTGTATGGATTGTTACAATGCTACCAAGTTCATCTCTAAGATAACTGGGCATGATATTCTTGTGAGGGACGCTGTCAGATTTCACAAGTTTAGCAATGGCATTTGCTCTTGTGGAGATTTCTGGTGATTGCATTGTCTATACAGCCAACGTTGTGCATGCTTTCAAGTTGAAATATAACTCTGAACTGCTGTTGGAAGAAAAGGAGAAACATTGAGCAAAGCGAAACAAAGCATGCTCTGGCCATCATGTTTTTTTTATGGATCAGAGTAAGAACTCATGTTGCAGGTGCAGGGTTCGAAAGAGGTGTGTAGCGTAATTCTGTACTTCTCGAAGGTTGTTTCAGTTAACCTTTTGTCTCATTAGCTTTCCTAACTGTTGGTCGGTATGGCTTTGACAGACAAAGTGCCAAACTGCATCTGCTAACAGCAGTTTGATATGGTCCTTATGTCATGTCAATTTCCTGTTGAGCAAAGTGAAGAATAAAGGTAAACATAAACCAAGTGTTTGAATTCTCATTTTATTTTAGCATAACTAAAACAATGATAATTTGTTCTGAACCTCCTGGCCGATAGAGCTCCATCTGCACAATGTTCTGATCACGTGCTTTCTGGGACGTTGTTTGGACTAACCTTTTGCCGCATTAGCTTTGTACTTGTTGGTTAGTATGGTTTCGACAGACACCCAAAATGGAGATATTTTCCTCTAAAGTCACTAGTTTTTAGGCTTGTGTTCTTTGCCTTCCGTTTGGAAGTGCCAAATGCTAACAGCAGTTTAATATGAAGATTATGCATGACAGTTATATCCTTAGTGCTGCTTATCTCATGTTTAGTTATCTGTAAGCAAAGGAGAAAGGTAAGCCAAAATTTGAAATTTGTGCAATATCTATCGAATTCATCACATTGACAGAAGAAACCCCCACCCTTCAGACTTCATTAATCGTTTTCATTCCACTTTAGCATAACTAAAAATATGGTAGTTTGTGCTGAACCTCCTGATGGATAAAACTCCTTGGTCACAATGTTTTTCATTCCATTTTAACATAGTCTGGATGTGCGTGGTTATATCTGTAGGCGGCAGAATTATATTTATTTCTTGTTCATTTATGGAGTTTGACACTGTATCGCAATTGTAGATAGCCTGAGACAATATAGACCAACTGAAGTTTTGAAAGGCAAAAATTGATTGGACTGATGTAATACATGTACAACTCTAGCTTTGCATCATGGCATCTTCCACTAGCTGTTACAACTTACTGGAAGGCCTCAACGATGATAGACATAATAAAGATGAAAAAAAAGATGGGAAGAGTGAAGCAAAATTAAGAAGGGGAATTACACGTATGTATAGGCTATCAAAAAATAATCTGTCCATTTTCTTTTTACAGTGAAGCTATATAGGCCTGGTTGTAGGAAGAGTCCATCTCATGGACGATGATGCTAGTTGCGGTGACCCGGGCGCCGGTGGCGTTGTTGAAGAGATACACTCCGGCGTTGGCGTAGATGGCCTCGGTCGGGTACACCCGCGACGTCACCGTCGACCTCCCGCCCTGCGCAAAGCTCTCTACAATTGAGTGGTCCACCAGCACCCTGACGGATAGCGCCTCGCCATCCAGCACCGGCACGACGTTGCCAACGACCCTCTTCACAATGTCGTTGGCACGCGACGACCGTGACTCGTCATGGCAGAAGTGTGTGCGCAGGCCGCCGTCAAGGCCTCTGGCGACGTAGAAATAGACGGCGGTCTGTTCCGTGTCTCCGCCATGGTGCCTGACGTCAGCGAGTACAAGCAGGCCAAAAGGGCCTAGCGTGCCACGGCCTGCTGCGCCGCTGCTGGTGCTGCAGTTGTATCCAACGTCAGCCTCCTTGGCAGCGGCGACATCTAGTGGATCGAGGTGGAAAGAGGCCTCGATGTCGAGCTGGGTGGCGCGGCGGAGGCTGAGTGGGAAGATGGAGCCTTGGTCGATTGTGACGCCGCCGAGGTCAGTGGAGTTTGTCCGGAGCGTCTCCACCTCCACCACCGGCCACTGGATGAGGTTGTTTCCCGTCTTTGTGTCCAGCACCACCGTGCGAGGGATCGACTGCAACAACAGAAAACATCAGGCAAGCACTAGCAGTTGACACTAATTAATTAATTGATTAATCAACACTTGCTAATCTTGTTTGTAACGTCACATGATTGTTTGTCAGTGTGACAGCAAACTAGTACTAACTGTAGACAAGGCATCATTTTTTCTTATCTAATCCCAGTTTGGTTGGTACTAGCAAAAATTATTTAGTATTTAGTTTGGTGGTAGTACCAAATTGACAATCTTGCATGCCACATGGGGTGCCACTAGGCCACATGGGTGCCACACTAGAGCTTGTTTGCAGGACACGCAACGCTAACTTAGCTGCATCGAGCTAAACAGTAGTTGGAATTGAGTACAACTATATGACAGCAACCTTGATTTAGCTGCTAGTATGTATGATTCATCCCAAGTGACTACTACTATTTATGGTCCTCAATATCAGATGCTTTTTGTTCCATCATCATTGTTTTTCAATTGCTTCAAGAATCTTCTTAGTATCATTATGCCAACAAGAGATATAGTGCTAACTGTGAGTCATCATTCACTCAGGTACTTGCATCAGATTACCAATCTTGCATGCCACTGCCACTAGGCCACATGGGTATGTAGAGTTTGTTTGTAGGACACAGCTGCATTGGCATCCTGTAGTCAAGGTATCTCAACAGTAGCTAGAATTGTAGACTGAATGAAGCTAAGGACACCTGACAACCACATGACAGCAACACTGACTCAGCTCCTATCTATCTACAATTGATCACACAAGTGGCTGATATAATTTGCATGCATGGCCATGACCCACCCGTGCCATGCAACACTGACTAATCATGCAAATTACTAACAAAGCAACATTTTTAAGAACCAATGGAGGTTAATCAATTAGCTTTGCCATGTTGAAGAATATGTTGAAAGTACCTGTAGGGAGGCCCATCCCTTGGCCACGTCGGCGCGCTCGGAGTCAGTCTCGCCCACCCACCCCCACAGCACACGTCTCTTCTTGGCCGGGTCATAGAAGGTCTTGGATGCGTAGAACTTTCCCCAGTCATACCTCAGCCCGATGCCGACATCGGCTTCGGCATCTAGCGGCGTCCACTTGTTTGTTGCAGAGTCGTACCTCCCTAGGGCGTAGTAGTCGTGTCGATCGTCATCTGAGCTCTCCTTCATGACATGCAAAACTTCGCCGCCGCTGTTAGATGCTGCTGCGACAGCGTCCGTCATGTCAATGCCCCTCGTTCCACCGACTGGGTACAAATCGATGCACTCCCACATCCCTGTTGCCGGCACCCGATGCAGCACCCCGGGGACGAGCTCAAAATCAATGAAGTTGCTGGTCTTGTAGGTCAAGGCCATGCCGGCGTGGTGGTCGTCCTTGGACCCGATTACGATCCGCCACATTCCATCGGAGCCATCGAACCATGCCGTGGTAGGGTCCCGGAAGTCCTTCTCCCCGACGTGCGGCGGTGGGTACAGCACGGGGTTGCCCTCGTATTTGGTCCAGTTGGTGAGAAGCGGGTCCGAGGGGTCGGAGGGGATGGCGAGGCACTGGACCTGTACAGAGGCGTTGGTGGAGCCAGTGTAGAGCATGACGATGCTGCCGTCAGGGAGCACCGTGGCAGAGCCTGACCAGGCGCCGTTGATGTCGTACCACTGGTCAGGAAACATGGCGATGGGAAGATGGCGCCACCGGAGCAGGTCCCGCGACACGGCGTGGCCCCAAGCGATCTTGTTGCCCCAGATCGCGCCGTCTGGGTTGTACTGGTAGAAGAGGTGGTACCACCCCTTGTAGTATACCGGACCTACATTTGGATAAAAATATTTCCATGAACATTTGTCAAGTGATTTTTTTTGCAAGATGCCATCGTGCCTGGCTTTGCTCTAACAAGATTGTTGCTTGCTTGCAGGGGATTAATGGCGGAAGGAGAAGTGCTGTGGTGTATAGTATGGAAATTTCATCAACATTTGTATATTGTTATTTTGGGAATCTTGTGACTGAATTTTGTTGATATTCCATCATGCATTGCTTTGCTCTAAGAAGATTAATGATTGCTTGCAGGGGATTAATTGTTGGAGGAAGGAGACGTGATGGTGGTGGTACGTACCGTTGGGGTCGTTCATCCAGTTCTTCTCTGGCTGGAAGTGGAAGCCGGTGCGCTGCCACTGGAGCATGGCATTGCTCCACGGGAACGCGTTGCCGCTGGCATCCGCGCCCAGCCTCTCGCCGCCGCGTGCAACACCAGACGTCTTCTCCGACACGCCCGACTCAGGCCCACGGCTGCTCCTGATCGCGTCAGTGACATCTGCTGGGTGGCCGGGCATGATGGTGCCACCGGAAGGCAGCTGGCCGACGAGCCTGATGCCCGTCAAAGTGGCAACCGCCAGGAGCACGGCTGCCGTCACCAGGAGAATGGCAGCCACCATAGGCCTGGTCCGGCGACCGCGCCCAACCACGGCGGCCTCGGCGTCATCAGGCAGCGCAGCGTACGAGTACGGCAGCAGTGATGCGGGCATCGAGCCGCCGTCTCTCGTCTCCATTGGCATAGAATTAATCGAGATCAATCGGGGGAAGCAAGGAGGAGAGGAGAGGATGCCTGGATTGATTAGTGCAAGGGAGGGATTAGTGTTTGCCGAGGAGCCCTTTCTCCGGGTGGTATTTATAGTCTCCAGACTGCACTCGTCGTGCTGGCGGCCTATCTGGCGTGACCCCATTGGCCGTCAGGGCGGGCCCGGAATGTCAGTGGGTGACTGCTAATCATCATCAATCTATCCAGGCCATGTTATCGGTAGCTGGAGAGACGCCTGTGAATACGATGATGATGATGAGACACACAGGAACATGGCATCATCATCGGTGGCATGGAACAGCCTCACCTTGTCGCACTCTTTGTTCTGTTAGATTGGATTAGATTAGATTTGAACCGCTAATTAGTAATTGGATGAGGCTGGATTACTCTATGTTTAACGAACCTAGGGAAGATAACATGTTTTGCTTTTGTCAAGCTTCGATTTGTGATACCACATCTGTAATTTTTTTTTGTGATACCACATCTGTAATTCATGCAGAGTCATAGATACCATTGATGTGTGCATATACAGAGGGAGTCCTGTTGGTAGAATTGCGATGCAATTTCAGCAATTTGATTGTGAGATATGTTTCTGGCATGTGCAATTTTGCGGCTGAACTAGCTAGTCACTGGTTGATTTTTTTTTCCTTGCGTGGGAAATTGTTGTGTGCATATATGCATGCCATATCATCGTTGCAATGCCCCTAGAGAAAATGTATGTTGAAAACAGTTTTCCCAAAAAAACAAAAAGGCATGCATTGGTGAAACCCTAGCCCGCACCCTCCCACCACCGTGAGTCGTAGGTGAAAGCCCTTGTGGTGTTGGTGGCGGCGGGCTTCCCTTCACTCGTCGCAAAGCCCTTGTGGTGTTGGCGGCAGCGGTCTTCCCTTCACCCATCGCAGGCTCGATTCTGCGGGAGATCTGGTGTGACAGTGGTGCGCCCTGGAGTCGGGATGAGATGGACCGGCGTTGAGGACGAGATGTGACAGATGGGGTCCACGCCAGGAAGAGAGTGGCAACTCAAAAAAAAGAAAGGACATGATTTCGATGGAAAAGGGCGTTCTTGTGGTCATCGCCTTCTGACATGATGTGCAATCGAATGACTCGAGCGAGTCATCTGATATGTCTCATTCGTCGCCTCAATGGCATGCTCTGCTACATCTTGCAGGTTATGACTTCTCCGCCATCTTCTCCATTCTCACTATTTTGCTTTGTTCGGTACAAGAAACTATATTGCACGTATTTGTAGAAGTGCTTCTTAGAGATGAACATCTTGTTTATGCCTAGACTTTGTTGTTTTTATAGGGATGCATCACATGCTTTCTAAGATGCATATGGTTATTCTTTTAGACATATGCATTCTTCTATTTGTGGCGTGATGATCGATTTTGATGCCGTCATTTTAAAATTGTTTATGTGGGTATGTACCAGGAAAAATTTATGTGCGCTAAAATGTTTGCTTAGTTGCTACAGAATATTTCACCAAACTTTTGTTGGAAACATTTGTGCATGCAGGGCCATGTTGTGTTTTGTTCATGAACAAGTGAAAGTGCAATGGTTATTTCGATGGCTGCTATAATTCCTTTGTAGGTCCTATTGTTCTTTGCATGTTCTCTGAATGTTATTTTTTTCATGTCCCAACTTGGATGCTCAATGTTGATTAGTGAAGGATATAGGTAGACATCTATCCAAGGATTTCCATGATAGATCACATGCACAAGTTGGATGTCCATTAACTCATGTCAAATCTTTGAACTTGTACCAAACTTGTTCTCTAGAATATAGTTCTTTTCATAAACTTGAATAGATGGCACTGAAGTTGATCAATTAATTTGACAAATGATCATGTGTACTACAGCTTCACGGTTTCCTTTTTTTTTACTTGGCGTGCTTCAGTTTATCTCAATTTGTTGTACACTTCACTCACTCAAACAAGTAACCAGATCACTAAAGCACAAAGCAATGAGATCACTTATGTGCTTTCTATTGGAGCATTGTTTTAGATGGTCGTATATCCTGCACTGATAGTTTCTGGTTTAGTTGTTATCCACTGGATTACATGAATGTAATTGATATCCAGCAAGCAAGCAATTCTTAATTCTTTGATCTCAAATCTGTTTGAGGAATATAAGAGTATATGTGGTTTTTATAAGTAATCTTCACTTTGGTGCGCCTTGATGACCAATTTATCATGTTCAATTGCGACCTTTCTCATTAATCACTATTTTCTTGTTCTGTCTTGTTCATAAATTGCTCATGGATTATTTGGACTTGTATACAACATCTAATGCTGGACAAGAACATATGTACTAACCTATCTATGAAAGAATAGTATGACTAGGAGATGCTCACATGTTATTACAAATGCGTGTTTTGTTTTGTTCTCTGTAACAGACACTTTGCCATGACAATAGTGTTTTGTCCATTGCAGAATATGAGTGCACATTTATTATCGCTGTATAATGATTCTTACTGTTACTTTTTTTGGTTGACCTTCAATGTGCATTTCTATTTGACTCATGCTGTCCTTTTTACCATTGTGGTAGTCATAGTGAAGCTTTCTTTTCTAATGCTTGGTAGTTGTCTTCGTGCTATGTTAATAGTTTCTTAGATTCAAGTTATGTGTTCTTGTGCTCATCAATTCCTCCTTTTTTGCAAATATTTTTTTGGAGACCACGTATTGTTGTTTTGGAGGTTTAGTTAAAATAAGCCATGCGGCCTCTCTTCTCTTTAGCCTCTTGTTGTGCTGACATTTTACCTTGAGATTAAATTATCATGATTGTGTGGCTATGAAAGCATTTGAGATAGCATATTCTAGATGTACGTGTGTGTTTTGTCATGTCCAACCTGGTGTTACGGTGTTGAATTCCTCTGTTGTTTAGCATGAGTCGGTGCTACTCTCTCCTTAATTTGTTGATTATGCATGTCAACAGTCTGATTTTTGTTTGTCTTATGGGATGTTTGTGGGACCTTTAAGTTTTATAGGGTAGCTCATGTCGTCCTCTTTCCAACGCAATTGGAATCGGGTCGATCGGAGTTACCAATCAAAAGTTATAGCGGGTTGAATTTGCCTCTCTTTTATTAAAAAGAAAAGAAATCAGGTTTCTGGGCCGAGCGGTAGTACCACCCGGGTGGGACGGTAGTACTGCCCGCCCCTGGGCGCCCCCCAATTATCTTCTGCCTCGCTAGGTAGTCAAATCCGGCACTACCGGCCGGCCCGGTAGTACCGCCCGGGTGGGCCGGTAGTACCGGCCAGCCCAGGTAGGCCAAACTCAACTGCCCAGCTACTCCCCGCCTCCCGCTCGTCGCGTTGACCTAGCGCTGCTCGATCCCGCCTCTCTCCTGTGGGCCCCGCGCGTCGCTCGCGCAATTCCCGCCTGCTCCCGCTCGCTGGCCCACCGCGCGCGCTGCCGCCAGCTCATCCCGCGCACTGCTCGCCTCGCGCGCCCCCATCATTTCTCGCCCCGCGCGCATGCTACCGCTCGCCTTGCTAGGCCCAGCCCTGGCCGCTGCTCTCGCGCGCGATCGCCTGCCCCGCGTTGACCAGCGCCGTTGTGCGCCTACTGCTGCTGGCCCCACCTCGCACGTGCGCTGCTTCTCTCACTCGCTCGCGTGGCCCCTTGCCTTTTCCGGGCGATTTGTTGTTTGGTTCCGGTAGTACCGGTTAGTCCAGGAAAAACGCCCCAACGGGCAGATTTGGCCCCTCTTTTTAAATAGCCTTTTCCCTTTATCTTTTAGTGCTGCTTCTTTCTCCTCCTTTTGTCTAAGCTCTGCCCCCATTTCCTTACTCTTTGAGGTTGATTTCTACACACCCCTCCATTGATTCTTGCATATATTTGAGGGGTAGTTGCAGGTGATCTAGATCCACGTTCTGACCTAACTGATTCATCTCTTTGTGAGTGTATCTTTGGAGATCTAGATTTTGGGGGATTTTGTGTTCCCTTTGTGTTCTTTCTCTCTTGTTCCACCAATAGCTTTAGTAGATTTGTTGGAACTTGATAGTGAAGGATTTGAGCATCTTTGTGGTGTTCTTGCCATTTGCATTTGGTGCATCGGTTTGTGTTCTTCTCGGAGGATTTGGTTTTAGTTACTCGTTGGAGCTTGTCCCTCTTGGGTTCTTGGAACCCTAGACGGTTTTGTGGCCTTGGTGGCGTTTGTTGTGGCCTTGGTGGAGTTTGTTAGGAGCCTCATATTAAGTTGTGGAGAAGTGTCCCAACCTTGTGAGAGGTTCCGGTTACCACCGACAAGTGCATCGATAGTGGAAGCGTGGATCAATCCCGTTGGGGGTGAGATTCACCGGAGAATAAGGGAGGCCTTTTGTGGCGTTGGTGGTTTGATACCACCCCCTCTCCAAACGAGACGTACTCCATGTTGGGAGGAACTCGGTAAAATATCGTCGTCCCCGCGTGCCTCGGTTATCTCTATACCCGAGCTCTTATGCACTTTAATTTGTGATAGCCTTCGTGCTTGAAGTAATATATATCTTGCTATCACATTGTTGCTTGTATTGCTTAGCATAAGTTGTTGGTGCACATAGGTGAACCTTAGTTGTTCTAGGTTGTGCTTGTTAAAGTAAACGCTAGTTTTATTCCTCCTTTATTGAGCCACCCCTCTAGGCGACATATGTATCCTCTAGGCGACATCTGTATCCTTTCACCCCCCTCTAGGCGACATCTGTATCCTTTCAACGGTGATGGACAAGATGAACAATACTTACGCTGACACCGGCTGTGGCGGTGATGGGATGGGTGAAGAAGGCCGGCTACGGCTTCAAATTGGGGGGAGGGGGGGGAGGGGGGTCACCGAGTAAAACATGGCCCGGATGGATTGATCGGATCTGTGGCGGCTGGACAAATTGCAGAAAGAGAAGGCCCTCAAGGCCCGCGGCCAGGTGCAAATGGAGCGCTGATGGGGTGGGAATCCTCGCGCTGGCGGCGGTGTGTGGGATCAGCGAAAACCCTAGGAGGGAGGACTGCAACTGCGGCTCGAGAATTTCTTCCGCTCGCGTCTTGAATATTCAGCATGCGTGTTTTCTGTGCGCCATGCAGGAAGTGGCAAATATGCACTATCGAACCAAGTATACGCGGGGTTCGGAGATGGGTTTTCCTGTAGCCGAAAAAAAGTGCGGGTCAATCGATTATATGGTTTCTGCACTGTCTTCTTTTTGCCCTAAAACCGCAAATTGATAGTTATTTTGCGGATTCGCGCCTTAAGCGAAGAGATGCTCTTAGGACCGATTATCACAAAACGAAAGCCTCATTTCTTCAGCCGCCAAACCTAAGCCACGTCCTGTTATTGCTATGACAGTGCAACCACCTTCCCCTCTCGATGGTGCACTTGTGTCCAGCTGGCCAGTTGGGCAACGATCAATGGCCTCTTGTTTGCAGTTAGTTGCACACAGACAACACGCCAACGCCACATGCATCAAGCATGGAGGAGCGTTATGACACTCCAATAACGGCCGACGAGTAATGCTGACTCGGCATTGACAGATATATAAAGAGAGAGGGTGGGAGGGTCCATCTGGCCAATCAGCAGCCAAGCAACATGTTCTAGAGAGTACTCCCTCCGTTTCACGGCTTAAGGCGTCCTCGTTTTGCGTGTTTTTTCTTTGACCAAGAATTACTCTAAATACGTAAAGAGTTTTGTTATAAAACTAGTATCATTGGAAAGTATTTTTCAATACGAATCCAACGGTACTAATTATGTACAATATAATCAAAATTTTGTTGCTCAATTCTTTTGGTCAAACTTTGCTTTGAAAAGCGTGTGCGCCTTAAGCCTTGAAACGGAGGTAGTACGATATTAGGCTAGTGGAAAGTAACTTAGAGTAATAACATGTGTATGTTACTAGTCTAAGTTACTATCTTTATAGTGGAAAATAACATATGTATGGTGTCATGCAAAGGCTTATTTATTGCAATATAGACTTAATTTGTCTTGAAATGTGTGATGTTATGGTAACATAGCTAGTTGCCACAAGTCTCTCTCTCATCATTTAATTACATGTCATGTCATCTAAATGCTTATTTGGCAATACATGTAGGACTATGTTACTACTCAAGTTACTCACACTATGACTAGCCTTAGTAGTTGGTAGCAATCAGCTTCAGCTTCACATAACGAATCGATTCAATGTTCCTTAAATTTTCATAGAGAATTACTACTTCACTACTGTAAGTCTATCTCCTCCGCATCAGCAGACACAACATGGACTGTATAATAATGCGACCCAAAATTCTCGGGTCAATCAAGGGACCGGCTCTGGGATGTGGAACGTGCCCATCTCAAGCGCGTAGCACATCAACTTGTTGAGCGGCATGTTGGCTGCACGCCGCCCGCTACATACATGTATGTGAATGAAGCAGGGAGGAGCGCTTGCGGACTTTAGTGACAACCGCAAGCGCTCAGCAGTTGTGGATAGATATGCCGACTCACCAATGTCGGAGAGGATGTTCGACTCGTTGTGGGTAGGTCAATCCACATGTGTATACACCGGAACCAATCAGCCCAGTTAAGGTACGTACTGGTCCTCCTGCCAGCTTCACATTATTGTGAAGAACACATCAAGATATTGTACAATTTTATATAAATTAAAAAATTACAGTGGAGACATGCAATGAGATGGAGAAGATGGAGATCAATGTATATGGTGTCGACATGTCACTGTCCTAGTTTCTCTAGACCACGTTCTCAAAATTAGCATCAAACACGACTTCTACAGTTTCTTGGAGACCCGTCAAAATCAGCATTAGCAGGAACATCACAATAATACGGTGGTAGGGATGGGAATTGGGATGATCCACACGATGCTTGTAGCACACGCCAAGTGTCTTCACGTCAAGCGGGTGCCATGTCATCAGTTACAACACCTACTTTTTACTCTGTCTTTCTCTTTAGAAATCGATAGGTCATCAGGGGGTCGTGCACATCAAAGTTATAGCCCACCAGGTCGACATTTTTCATGGATGATCGCTCAGAGTGATGTGGACAAGCTAATGTGTACAAATGGCAACAATTGGCCTGACTAGTGATAATTGTGAAATGAGACTTCTACCATAGTTTTATGTATGTGGTGACCGTGTGTGATAGAGGTTAGCCACAAGAATGGTTGACTTCATCAATTCTGTCGGGAAGCCAAGTCGACATATCTAGAATAAAACCATTATAATCATGATTCTCACACAAACAATATAGACTATCTATATTTTTCAAAGTGTCATAACATCGCGGTTATCTAGCTTAAAATGGAATTAAGTTGCTCCTGGATGCCAGTGTTATAGAAATTTAACATGCACGACATGTACTACATTTCAGCATGAAGTTGATAGTCTCACAAGTATAAGAGTGTAGTATTACCCTTGTTGGTGGTTAATTAGCATGGCGTTTGGACAAACAAAAGCATGCTTCCTTAATCACCGGACCAAGAGCAATCCATAGAGGAGAAGGGTAGATGCTTGGTTAAGCAATAATGCGTGGCAGAAAGTCAGCAACCACCTTTTTGGTGTGTGTATGTGAGAGAGAGACTATACAACATGCAGTACTTGTTTGCTCGAGGGTAATACTTTCGAGAATTTAAGACTTATTTATTCTAACACAAACTTTTTGAACTTTGATCAATTTTATGAGAGATTGTCAACATATAGAAGACCAAGTTAGTATCGGTACCTACATCTAACATGAACTGTGTTTTCCTCGTTTTCCTTAAAGATGGTGAAATTTTAAATAAGGAAAACAATAATTAAAACACTGGTAATTTTTTGTTCCGGTTCCCCTTGGTCTGGTACCGGTGTTTTCGTGGCAAGTTTTGGTCCTCCTAATACTTTTTGTTTATTTTGATCTGTTGTATAACATAGTCTTCTCATCATCTTGTGTCGATTCAGCCATTTATGACTTTATTTATAATAAGGTGATAAACAAGCAAACAAAATCTGGTAGCAGAATCTAGCAAGCAAAGATATTCTAGCTAGTAGAGGGACCCCAACAACTAATTCAGAGAACCGAAACCGATGGCTTCCTCGGACTCTTGCGCTATCTTTCGCCAACTCAGCATGCTGGTCCACCTGCATAAGAAGATAAAAAATGGCATTATTAATGGAGCTAAGGTGCCTACACTGCATCTGTTCTGAATATTCATGAGAGCAAATTAGAGGCCGCCATGTGCCATCTGTGGGCAACTTACACTGATCTTCTACATAAACAGATAAACAAATGCATTATTAGAGATAAGTACACTATGTGAAGACAAGTGCCAATGATGCCGACCAAGGTGTATACACTGCAAATGATCTGAATATTCAAGAGAGGAGGAAATTAGAGGCCGGAGATTGAGATGAAAGGTTTGATGATGATAGGATTCCCAATCTTCTCGTCACTCAACCTGCCGGCATTATTTGCCATGTATGGAAACCGCGTCTATCGTTAAGCCACACCGTCAAGATTAGAACAGTCATATGGCACAAACCAGATGCATGGCACGACACTTGGAGATAGCTACGAGCAGGAGTTAGGTTCTCTGGGTTGGATCGTACAGTTTGGATGTGGCCTTAATCGGAGCAAATCAACAACCAAGCAAAGCTAGAGCTTCTAGCGGGATCAGCTAGTATTTTGAGCTTCACATAATTGTAAGAAACCAACCAAATATAACTGATAAGCTATTGTACTTTCAGCATCATCGCAGACCGTAGAGCAGTACAATAATGCAGAGGAGTTGAGATCGATGGCTCAGCCAATTCAAACTTGTTGGAACTCCTGGCTGTGGATCTGTCCAGCTCGTGAGTAGTTAATTAACCTCTAGTTTGCTCTTTCTTGAAGCCGACGAGACAATGGAGATGCACGTTTGTGTGTGTCACTCTCAAAGCTAGGATCGTTGTTCTATAAATGTGCATTCAGTGATATACACTTTTTTTTTACAGAACCGCCAACGTCAGCATCAGCAGAGATATGGATGATACGATAATCTACATGTAGAGATCGGATAATCTGCTCCCTTCATTCAAGCCACCGAAAATTCTCGGATTAATCCAGGAATCCACCTCTTGGTCACCATACACGCCAACTCCCGTTCATGTACAATGTGCACTTTATTTCATCTGGATTTCCCTTTATCAAACGACACGTTGGCGAGGGGGAAGGCCGCAAGCTCCTTGCTGCCTTTCATTTTTGAGGGAAGTAACACCAAACCACATGGAGGTAGCCACGTAGGAGGATGGATGGATTTGTGGTTAAGCAATGGAAGGTGTCATGCAAAGCGTTTAAGCCATGGATTGGATCATGAATTGTCCTGTCACTCAAAGCTGGCCTCTCGTTTCCGATAGCGTGCATCCATGCTCACGCTGCACACCACATGCATGCAGTGCTCTATTAACTGGCTAGCCAGCCACAAGGTGCTGAGTGCTGACTCATCGGTGTTTAAGAGCCTATTAATCAGCAGCAAAGAAACATGTTCTAGAAAGATCGATAGATAATTAGTTTTTTTATGTGGAAAAGAGCGCATTTATTAAAGATAATGTTTACACCCGGCCTCTGCATAACCAAGATGCACACAGCCACACGACCGACAGAGTTAAGGTAAAAAGTATACAAATATTACACAAAGGCACTATGAAAATAAATGACTAGTATCTAAGACAGATCAATCCTCAAATCACGTGGCCATCCATGTTGAGAAAAAATATCCCTCGCCGTGTCCTCCAATCGCCTACATCCATCCATAAATAAGTCGCGGAACTCGGAACGTTGGAGAATCTTCCATGAACGGAGAATAGCCGTGGCTCGATAGATAACCTGTAGAGGAGAAGACACAATGTTATTAAAAATCTTGTCATTTCTACATAGCCATAGCGACCATATAATGGCAAGCGCTCCCACCCTAAACAAAGTTCTGTACTTATCAACAATTCCATACAACCAATTACCAAAAACATTGGTTACAGAACGTGGCGGAGATAAACCAGAAGCTATTTGGATGAATGGCCATATAGAGCGAGAAAATTTACAATGGAAGAATAAATGGCGAATTGTCTCATCTTGATGACAAAAAACACATTGTGTACTTCCATGCCAATTCCTCTTTGCAAGATTATCTTTTGTTAGAATTACCCCTTTCCGTAAATACCAAGCGAATATCTTCGTCTTAAGGGGTATTTTCATATTCCAAATTTTATTATTATCATTAACAACGACCGGGATATCAGGTTGGATCAAGGCTTTGTATAGTGAGCCAACAGAAAATTTACCACTTTCTAGTAATTTCCATTTGAACACATCAATACCGTCCGATAATTGTATTCTGGATAATCGTAATAGTAGATTGTTCCAAGATACCAGTCTAGGACCGATGAGACTTCTTCTGAAAGACACATTAGGAGGATAATCTTCCAACACCGTGGAAATTGTATCCCCTTTATGTCTAACAATCGAATATAGAGCCGGATATTGTTTGTGAAGATGAGAATGGCCAAGCCATCTATCTTCCCAAAACCTAATCTGTGATCCATCTTTAATCTCGAAAGCACCAAAACGAAAGAAATGCTTCTTGGTGGCCATAAGACCCGCCCAAAAATGTGAATCACCGGGTTTCCAAACCACTTGAGACACAGCCTTGGACCCCACATATTTCCTCCATAACATGGTTTGCCAAACACCATCTTCTGTAAGTAGTTTAAAAAGCCATTTGCCCAGGAGTGCAGTGTTTTTGACTTGCATATCATGTATGCCCAGTCCACCAAATTCCTTCGGGCGGCAAACCACATTCCATCTGGCCAGTCGATATTTCTTTTTCTCACTATCCCCTTGCCAAAAAAATCTTGAACGGAAATAATCCACTTTGGTCAAGACCCCTTTTGGCAATTGGAAGAACGAGATCATATATAGTACCATGTTAGTGAGTACTGAATTTATGAGTACTAGTCTTCCACCAAGGGATAACAATTTACCTTTCCAACTATTAAGACGTTTATGTAACCTTTCCTCAACATATTTCCATTCATCAATTGTGAGACGCCGATAATGAATCGGTATTCCCAAATAATTGATTGGAAACTGGCCCTGACCACAGCCGAAAAGTTTGGCATATAGGTGAGCCTCGTTTTGGGCCTCGCCAAAACAATACAAATCACTCTTATGGAAGTTTATTTTAAGCCCGGATAGCTGCTCGAATGCTGATAATATCAATTTTAGATTCTTAGCCTTCTCCAGATCATGTTCCATAAAAAGAATTGTATCATCGGCGTATTGAAGAATAGAAAGTCCACCATCAATAAGATGTGGAACCACTCCTTCAATTTGACCATCATCCTTCGCTCTCTCAATAAGGATAGCCAACATATCAGCCACTATATTAAATAGTAAAGGCGATAGTGGATCCCCTTGTCTCAGTCCTTTCTTGGTTTGGAAGTATTTGCCAGTATCTTCATATGATCATCTGATGTCTGTTCTTCAGCTTCTTCTTCTTCATTGTCTTCTATTGCAGTATCACCGTATTCAGGGAACATATAATAGTTGTCATTATCCTCTTCTTCTTTGTTGTCTTCCATAATAACCCCTCTTTCTCCATCCTTGGTCTAAAAATTATAGCCGGACATGAAACCGGACTGAAAAAAGTGGGTATGAAAGATTTTTGAGGAAGAGTAATCCTTCTGATTCCGATAGACACCATATGAACAACACATAAAACCATTCCGCTTGTTTGCCTCATCCACATCGAGAAAAGAACGCACTCCTTTAATGGGCTTATAGCTCCTATGCGACGTCTTTACGTGGAATTGGAAGGAAAGAGACATCGTTGCAAAGAATAGCTCGCGTGCGACACTTCTGAAGCGGCAAATAGCTCCGTGCGACACTTCTACTTAACCCTACGAGACCGTCAACGAATTCGAATCAGCTGAGCACAGTAGGACCCACATCCTCTCCACGTCACGGCGGAACTCACCTGATGTCCACCTCATATCGTGGGACCCACCCTGTGGTTGAAGAGAGCCGTTGGCCCCGATCCGTCCCCGCACCCGAGCACTCCCGCCACCGTTCCAGCATCTCATCCCCTTCTGTTTTCTTCTCCGGCGAGCAAGTGCGGCAACGCCGGCGAGGATGTCGAGCTCTGCTTCCTCCCACCGCTCATGGCCTCGGTATGGTGCGGTGCCGATGAGGAGGTGACCCGATTGCCCCCGTACCGCGCCCCTGAAGCGGCTTGTCACATCCACCGACAAGAACGGCAACATTGGCCGGGAATTTGTGAAGTGTGAGAGCAAGCCCGAGCCGGGAAAGGTGAGATCTGAGTGTTCTGAGCGCCAATTTCTCGCTTTTCTTTCGAAATTTCATGCATTTCATCGAATTTGGGATTTAGGGTTCATCTCTGCGATTTCAGGAACTGCCAAAATGTGGGCATTTTGAGTGGCTTTATGAGTACATCGAGCGAATTGGGGTGGAGGTAGCATCCCGGGAGCTCGAAAACCCGTCCGTGGTGGAGCAATTGGAATGTGGCAACCCCATTTTCGCTGGTACTACGGTGGATGCGGAAGTGAAGGCCGAGCTGAAGAAGATGAACAAGCAGCTAAGTCAAATCATCGAATTGAAGAAGCAGGACAATCTGATGGCCGGTTTTTTTATTTTTGTGTAATTTCTTTCGGATTAGTTTATCTCCTGATCGTTAGTCATTAGACAGCGCAGTCAGTGTTCGAGTGATGCTTTGTAATAGATGTAATGGTCTATGTCTTTGGCTTGAATAAAATGCAACACAAATTCGGGCTAATTTTGAGTTGCTCTGTTTTCGAAATCAGTGTTTCTTCAGTTTCGTCAGTGTTCCTTTTATCAGTGTGCAGGGGGCGTCCGTGTGCAGGGGAGGGGGAGAGATTGAAAAGTAAAAAAAACAATTGACGAGGATTGAAAAAGGCCAGGCCCAAATAGAACTTAGCCAGGCCAAAATGGACGTATCCAGGCCCAATAGTAACTATATGTTGATTGGGCAAAAAAAATGGTACTCACGTTACAATCTAAATAGGGACGTGTGGATCTGCAGATACTCGTGCTCAGGTCGCAATCTTTTTTTTCGAAAGTAAATATATAAATGAAGTCTAAGGACATCCATTTAACTAACATAACTTGGGCGCTCCTTTAACTTATGTAAATATGTAAATGTCTTGTTTAAAAATGAACCATGTGTTGTTTTGAAAATAATCAACCATCATTACGTTAACTTATTCTTCCTTTTGAGCTTTTCTAATTTCACTCATTTTATAAATATTGCACGAGTATTATATGAACTTGTTTTTGTGTCTTTTATTTTATACACTTGTTGTTTTGGGTGTTTTGACAAATGACAATACAATAAAACACATATTACAATAAAACAAGGGGATAGATAATATTAGGATAACATTACTTATATTAGATAGCCGGATCGATAACATTACAATAAAAAGAAAAAAGTACAATAATATAGAAGGGAATAGGCGCCCCGCCTAAACCCTGGACTAGCCCCTAAACCCTAACCCTAGCTACCCTACTCCATCGGCGGTGGAGGCGGTGCCGGTGCAGCCGCCTTCGCGGCATTCCATGCCGCCAGCCTCTCCCGCTGCTCCCGCTTCCGCTGCTCCTCCCGGAAGGCCCAGCCATTTTCCTCCTGTCGCTCCTCGTCCTCCCGTATGCGCCTTTTCTTCAAGGCGCGCTGGGCCTGCTTCTCCTCCCACCTGGCGATAGCAGCCTCCTGCTTTGCCTCCTCCTTCTCCGCCATAGCCCAGTACGCTTCGGAGGGGAGGTTGGGGACTAGGTTGGTGACGATAGGGCCCTACTCCCCCCAGGGGCAAGGCGGGGACTTCTTCATCTTGCCACGCTTGGGGCGCATGGGCGCCTCCTGCTCCCACCACTGCTTGTGGTCCGGGTGGTTGTCCTCGTCGCTTACTTCGGTGTCGAAAAGGAAGCGGAAGGGGGAGGTCGCCATGGTCGCCGGAGTGTTTGGGGGCTAGGAGGAGGCAAATGGATGGTCTCAAGGTTGAAGATGAGGGGTAAGATGAGATGAGGAGGCAAAGGCGTTTTGCCTATTTATTGAGGGCGGGGCGTGAAGGGCGGCGTGGGAATCCAGAGTCGCGTTGGCGCAGACGCGTGCGCTGCGTTCGTGTGGACAGCGGGCGTGATAAATGCGAAAGAGAGAAAAAAAATAGCTAGGATGCGACGTAACCCCTGCACCGCCGCCCCCGCCCCTACATGCATGCATGCATTAATGCGAAAGAGAGAAAAAAAACGTCCAAGGTACTCGTTCGTTTTTACACACCGCATGCAACAAACTCGTTCGTTTTTACACACGCAAGAAAAATCGGTGGGAGTAATCAGAGGGATGTCAATTGGAGGGAATAGAGGGAGTATGAAACTAAGTTTATAATATTTTAGATTTTGATTTTTTTTCTTATATACGTAGTCAAAGTTGATATTTTAGATTTATAAATATTGACTTTTTGTATGGCGCATGAACCAGATGGGAGTAAGTTTGACTGAAAAAAGTTGTTCGACGTACACTTATTTAATGGGACAGCGGTGTTGCACGCAAAATAGCTAGACTGTGACGCTAGGGGTAGCTGCATGCATGGTGCAGTCCGCCCCGCCCAGCGCCCTCGCATGCCACGCTCGGTCTAACGGTCAATGGAGTGTGCCACGCTGTACGTTATATTTATTACATATTTTAGATTTTGATATTTTTTCTTAGACTGGTCATAGTGACATGCATACTCCCTCTGTCCACAAATAAGTGTACGTTTGGCTTCAAAATTTGTCCACAAAAAGTGTACTTCTACCTTTCCAATGCACTTACATGTGGTATCATGCATATGTTACTAGTCTAAGTTACTACTCCATAGTGCAAAATAACATAGATGTGATATTATGCAAAGTCTCATTTATTACAATGAATCCGAGGGGAGTAAGTTTGACTGAAGAAAGTTGTTATACATACACTTATTTAATGCGACGGATGAAGTAAATACGCTGCAGCGCTGTTGCACGTAAAATAGCTAGACTGCGACGCTAGGGGCAGCTGCATGTATGGTGCAGCCCGCCCCGCCCAGCGCCCTCGCATGCCACGCTCGGTCCAACGGTCAATGGAGTGTGTCACGCTCGCATGCCACGCTGTTGCACGTAAAAACGATGAAGCCAATCAGATTCCAGAATCATCCATCCCACGGATCGCCAAGAGCTAGCCACGAAATCCTCCGAGGTTTTCTGACTTTCGGGTCAAATGACCATTGATATGGCTAGAATCAAGGCATAGTTTGTGATAATATGTCCATATTTGCATGCATGTCTATAATGGGATGACTAACAATGTTATAGCACAAAGTTTTCCTTTTCGACGCACAGAAAATTCATTTTCTATTTTCTGAGTGCCGAAAGAGGGGGATTTGTGAAGCAACCACCAAATTGAAGTTTCAAAATGGTAACATCCTATTTTTCAAAAATACTAGACCACCTAGCATGTACAATTTCCCAAATTGAGTATCTCAAACCTTTTATTCCATCCCTGGTGAAAAAGACAAATCCTGCCGAATCTGCTGGAAGTGGGTAAGATATGAACTACTGGTACATGATTTCATGTTGATGATTTTTTGTAAAAATCATTTTTAAGTTCACAACATGCTATTTCATCAGAGATCAAATGCTAGCTTTGTGAGCCTCATCCCTTAGCTAAGAATATTTATGAAAACCCTTCAAGTTTGACCAGACATTCAAACGTGCATAACTAATTCAAAAATAATAAAAAAATACAAAACCTTCGCATGGTGTCATGTTATGTGACATAGTTCTGAGGAAAAATATCAAACTTAGTTTTAGAAATGGTCGAAAAAAAACTTGCTTAGAAATGGGGTGGTTTACCCTAGCTTTGGAGCCCATTTCTACCCCATTTTGCACTACTAGGAAAACGGCTATAGGTAATCCACACTTCTGTGGCGCACTTGCTAGTAGTGTCCCACGGATAAAATAGGCGTGGCGCACTGCCCACAGATGCCCTACGGCTAACTACCATAAGCGTGGCGCACATGGGGGTGGTGCGCCACGGCTATGTGTGGGCCAGGACACAGGTGGCCGTAACACACATACCCATAGCGCACTAGGTCAAGGTGTGCTACGGATGTGTCACTTAGCCATAGCGCACCTTGACCTAGTGCGCTACGAGCATGTGTGCTGCAGCAGCTGAGTCAACTTAGCCGTAGGGCACTCTGCCCTAGTGCTCTACGGCTAAGTGGCCTGCACCAACTCCACCCCCCTTGGATCACCTTTTTAGGTTTTGCAAAAAATAAAAGAAAATGATAAACACTTCCAAAAATAAAATCATTTCATATTTAGGTAGGTAATGTGGTCTAGTTTGTAGGAAAATTAACAAACATGCATTTCGACTTTTTATGCAAAAAAAGTTTATGCCACGGTAAAACTGCCCTAACTTTTGCATACGATGTCGGAAAAATACGTATAATATACCAAAATGACGAGAACGAGATTTCGCATCCGCTCGTAACTACCTCGGTCGTTTAGCGATTTTTTAGATGTTAAAAAATCTGAAAAGAGTAAAAATTTACGGTCAAAAGACCGTTTTTTCCTGCAGAAAAAAAATAGAGAAAACTTACCCGTAGCGCACCACCACCTAGTGCGCCACGGATAAGCTTGGGGGGATTCAAAATTTGAATCCTCACCCCGCCCACCTACCCCTTTTCTTTTCCCTCCCCTTCTCTCCTTTTCCTTTTCCTCCCTTCTCCTTTCCTTCTTCTTATCCTCCTTCTCCTTCTCATTTTCCTTCTCCTCCTTCTCTTTCTCCTCATTTTCCTCCTCCTCCTTCTCCTTCTCTTTCTCTTTCTCCTTCTTTCTCTTTATCCTTCTCCTTCTCCTCCTCTTCCTCCTCCTTGCAGTGAAGATGGTGACGGCGGCCTCCTCCTTGCAGTTCCGACGACGAGGCGGCGGGCTCCTTCTTCTTCTCCTCCTCTTCCTCCTTGTAGTTCCGACGACGACGAGGCCTCCTCTTCTTCTCCTCCTCTTCTTATTCTCCTCCTCCTCTTCCTCCACCTCTTCCTCCTCTTCTTCTCCTCCTCTTCTTCTCCTCCTCCTCCTTCTTGCAGTTCCGACGACGACGACGAGGTGACGACGAGGCGACGACGATGACCTGCACCGACGAGCGATGGAACTGACGACAAGATCTAGATCTGCCGCTTTTTTTTGAATTTTGAAATTTATATCCGTGGCGCACAACACGTAGTGAGCCACGGTTATCGTTTCATACGCGTGGTGCCACGCCTATCTCGACACAACCGTGGCGCACCAGGCAGTGTGCCACGGCTAGGAGATAGCCGTAGCATGAGGCCCGTGGCGCACTGCTGGTGCGCCACAGATGGCCTTTTCAGGTGCGCCACGAACAGGCGTTTTCCTAGTAGTGTTGGGTGAGGGTGAGTTGTACTTCACAAAAGGGATCAGGATGAGGATGAGTTGTATTGTACATATGAGAAAAACGTTGGAAGCTCATACACACATAGAAAAGTGACATAGCTACATTTGTTGGAATTCAAATTTACCATCATATTTGAATTTTGTCTAAATTATCAACAAGTGACAAATTATTATAATAACAAATGTTTACAACAACAAGTTCCAAATTATTACAATAACAAATTTTTACAACAACAAGTGCCAAATTATTACAATAACAAATGTTTACAACAACAAGTGCCAAATTCAAAGTCTATTTCTTTTGGCTCTTCTTACCCCTTGTTTTCTTCTCCTTCACAAGTTTCACACCACACAACAGGTTTATGCTCTTCTTTTTCTTACCATTACCATCTGGCCTCCCCACAACACGTCCAAGAGTCTCCTTCACCTCCTGCACCTCCTCAACAACCTCATGATCATGATCCAGAGCCTCATCAACATGGTCAGTTTGCACCAGAGCCTCAACAACAGGCTTATTTTGCACCAGAGCCTCAACAACAGGCTCATTTTGCACCAGAGCCTCAACAACAGGCTCATTTTGCCCCTCATTTTGCACCAGAGCTTCCAAATCAGAAACGGTGTGCCCTAAAGCCTCAACATTTTGCACATCATCCTCCAAAACAAGTTAGATTGCACCTCAGCAGCACCAAACATGATCTGGTTAGTTCTCTTCTTTTTTGGCCATTGATTCTTGCCCTTTTCACTGGCCAGCATTCGTCAACAACAAGAGGTGGGCCTTTTTATCCACGCTTCCTCCTGAAAACAAGCAAGTTAGCTGGGGGAGAAAAATCATCAACAAGAAATGGGATAGATTTTGGATGAACATACTTTGGCTTTTCAGCAGTGTATCTGCACTTGGTAGAGCCAGCTCGGTGTCCAAGTTCTTCACAGAGTTTGCATCTATTCTTGTTACCTTTTTGGGCCCTTTTTGGCTTGGCATCTTTCTTTCCCTTCTTACTGCTCCCACCTTTCTCAAACTAAGCCTTGAATCTACTCTGCTTGGGCCTGCCAGCCTTTCTTTTCATCAAAGGAGGACACAAGGAGAACTGAATGTCCACTTCAGGCCACTGAGACTGATCTGTAAGTGCTGGAATTGGTGTTCCATATGCAGCCTTGAATTTTGCTACGGAATAATACTCATGCAAATATGGGTGCATATTTAGCTTGTGTTTGGAGGCCAAGAAAAGTATGGCATGCTTACAAGGCTCCCAGTGTGTTGCCACTCAAGGCATGTGCATTCATGCAATTGAGTGTCAACAACATGCCTCCTGCCAATCTTTGTATCTCTGACTTCAGCACCCCACAATGAGGATTTCTCAACACGCAAATGTGCAAGATTTATGCTCCTGTTGACCATCTGCTGCACAACATCAGGAAGCTTATCTCCTTGAAGAACATCACCAAGCCTTCTTTTCAATTCCCACAACATCATGATCATGATCCTGATCTGGTCAACCATGTCATGGACAGGCAAGTCTTTTAACTCCTTCACTTTGTTGTTGAAACTTTCTGCCAAATTATTGTTGATATGATCACATTTGATGGCAGTGTTAAAATCAGACCTGTACCATAAAAGAGAACGGTAGGTTTCCAACCATGTACAAAACTTGACCCTATCCTCCTTAGAGCATGCCGCCTTAATCTTCTCAAGGTGATATGAATGTGTCTGCCTGGTGTAAGATCTTGCTGCTGGCCACATGCGTCCAAAATCATCTCCTCTGAATTTTTTGATCAAATTCATCCACATATGGCCGAAGCACTCCCTCTGCTCAGCATGAGGGAAAACAATCTTCACTGCATTTTCTAAAACTTTACATGCATCTGTGTGCACTGCCAATGGAGAGACTGGCCCTATGCATCTTTTCAACTGCATCATGAACCATGTCCATGATGCCTCTGTCTCAGAGTGAAACATGCCAATAGCTACAGGGAACATCCAATTGTGTCCATCTAAAGCATTGCATGCTGCTAGTTGACCATTCCACTTTCCAGTCAAGAAAGATGAGTCTATACTCAAATATGGACGACACCCTGCTTTGAAGCCATCGATGCAAGGCTTTAAAGCCATGAAGAATTTAGAGAAGAAGACTTTCCCATCAGCTGTTACCTCAGTATCTATCTCCACAACACTGCCAGGTGACCTCTTCTCTACTTCTGCTTTGAAGTTATAAAGCATTCGAAAGGTATTTTCCCAATCACCATATAACTCTTTTATTGCCCTTTGCTTTGCCTTCCACACTATAGTATAATTCAGCTTAATGGGGTACTGCTTTTCCAAGTCTATTTTCAGTCTCTTTGCAGTGTTGTTTGGTGTTGTGGCTAAAATGGGCTTGACCTTTTCTACAACTCATAATTGTGATGTCATCTTTGTAACTGTTTGAGAACTTGTAATGCAAGTATGAGGTTTTGGAATTTGATTCACTCTTATTGTCCTTCCATCAGGTTGGCGTCTAGCAGATATATACCACTTGCAAGGCTTGGCACCACCATCATAACCTATGCATTTTGCATAGAACTTCTTTTTATCAGTCCACATAGTCTTGGTACCAAACTCACGTTTGACTGCATATGTCCTGAAACACATCCTGAATTCATCCATGCTTGGAAACAATCTCCCAACTTCAATAACTGGGACCTCTTTGGCATAAACTGTTACTAGCTCATCATCATGTGCATCATCTACATGAACTGCAGCATTTTCCAACAACTCTAGATCTATATCTGCCTCTTCATCTCTTAAATGGTTGTCACCATCATTTGCAGCTTCATCCCTCTTCTTCTCCTTGTCTCTGTCAGCTATAGGAATGCCAAAAAGCTTTGCCATTTCAATGTCATCTATTGGTGCAATGACCAAATCAGTCCGGTCATGTATCTCAACTGAATTCCAATCAACAGTTATAATCCTTTGTGCATTACCATCTGCAGCCTCCCCTTGTGCATTAGCATCATCATCCTCCACTGTTAACACTTCCAACTCAGTAAGTATAGGCATTACTTGCCTTTGTGCAGCCCAATCATCCTTGACCATCTGAGCAGCCAGCTTCGAGGCCACATATCCAACCCTCGAATCAGGTTTCAGATCATGAGCTCTGCTAAAAACATAACAGTTTTGCTTGTCCAACCGTTTCGCTCATCGATTTCATCAACTATATGTTCCCCTGTCTCAACCCTAACATAGTCACATTTGCAATCATCAAATCGTAACAAAGAAACTTCTTGCTCTGGCCCCCAAACCACACTATCCCCAATTTTTTCCACCATTTTACTCACCGCCTCCTCTCCCATGTTTATTAGCTCTTGGGGATCAACATGTTCTAATTCCACCTCCCATTTAACAACCATGTCTCTCTCAATGATCTGCGTGCTGCCATCAACTAAAACAGCCCTAGAGGGAAAGAAATTGATGCGAAATTCGAAGGTTTGGCGCGTAACATCGTCTCCCCTGTGTTTGGCGGGCACTGTGAGCTAGCGGAAGCGAACAAAGAGCTCAACCTTAGAGAAATTAAGTGCAGAGATACGGGATATAACGATTAGGAGTCCCCTATCCATGCTCTATATCATTTCCCCTCGCCTTGTTCAACACACCCTCGCCTCCACAATCTAGCATCAATGGGCACGCTCAGATCTCGAATTGAGAAGAATGGGAGAGGAATTAGCTTTCAAATGGCACTCACCACCTTCGCCGTCGAACGAAAGCGCCACCGCCTAAATTAATTGCCGTGTCGCTGCCGCCGGCGCCGAGAACGATGGGTGAGGTCCGCCGCCGCCGTCGGGGAAGCTACAGTCAGTGTGACGCGCGCTCTCGGTCGAAAGCGGTTGGTTTGACTGGCTGTCCCAACCAACCGGTTTGGCTTAACCCTAATCTTGGAACAAAGTTAAATGTGTCCTTACGACCGTTTTATGGCTCGTGTGGCCCTACGATATTAGCTGCCTCATAACCGTCGCTTGCGAGCTATTCTTTTCAACGATGTCGCTTTCCTTCCAATTACACGTAAAGACGTCGCATGGGAGATATAAGCCCATTAATAAACTCGCTAGTGTGTCGGTCAGCATACATCCATGGCCGATTGTATATCAAACGCAATCACGATGCTAAATTTGTAGCGGTCTAAAATTATATGCACACAACGATACTTCGGCTCCGGTTGCGACGACATACTATGTACTAAAACTATGTACTGATTTAAAAAGTTTCTACTCCAACTTTAGTCCCAGTTGGAGATACCAACCGGGACTTAAGGGGTTGCGGCAGGCTGGGGCCGACGTGATCCCATTTAGGCCGCGGATGGTGTCTCCAACCGGGACTAAAGATGAACCAACTGGGACTAAAAGTTTAGTTTTATTTAATCGTGGGTGGTGACAATATTTGGTGGCTGGCGAGGTTGCACTATGCTAGTGAGTGACGGCACTATTTTTGTGGGTGGCGACACTATGACAGGGATGAGTGTCGACACTATGTTGTGGCGCTTAATCTATAAACAGAAAAAATGCATCCTTATGAAGTTATAAACTACAAGATGGTGTGCGAGAGGGACACCACTATGGCGAACCTTCTCGGAGATGTCTTAGGATCCCGTTCTTAGACATCTTCAAGGAGCTCTCCATAGAGGCACTCCCTAATATGTGAAATTTGTTAGCTCCCTCGAGTATAGATCTAGCTAGAGAAGTTATAAACTGCAAGATGGTACAAGAGGGACACCACTATGGCGGAGCTTCTCGAAGATGTCTTAGGATCCCGTCCTTAGACATCTTTGAGGAGCTCACCATAGAGGCACTCCCATATATTGATATCAAGGAGCTTCTCGAAGATGTATTGAGCTAGTGTGTCTTCTTATGAAGATTTTGTGAATTAACCATATTTTTGTTACAATTTGTGAGTTTGTTGAAGGCAGGTAGAAGAAGAACGTCATTTTGTTGTTGGATGGCTTGATGCATCTGTGAGTGTGTGCACTAATAGATGTAGTAGTTGTAGTAGGATGAACCCATGTATCTATGTGATGTAGTAGTTGTAGTAGGATGAACTAACATTTCTTTGTGTTGTAGTATCTAGCTAGGATGAACTCATGTATCTTTGTGCTTCTATGAATAAAATGCATTTTGAGAATATGCGCCAAAACAAGATATAGATAGAATCCACATATTGAAAATGATATTGAGCTCAGAGATCAACACATTAATACAAGATATAGATAGAATACAAATTAATACAAGTTCAACACATGTTATTATTGCAAAAATTACTCCCAAAATAAACCCACAAATCCCTCTACTTCTAGAGCATGAAATGAGCTAAACTAGCAATTAAAGATGAAAGAATTAAGTTGGTAACCTTATAGAAACCCTTGGATAGATGGGGCACCATAAAATCTTGACAAATCTTGTAAAAAAGGGATGAACTCGAGTTCAGGGAGGAAACAGAGAGGATAAGAAGTTTAAAATGGAGTATAGCTTGGGCAGGGAGGAAGATGATATAGAAGGGACATTAGTCCCGGTTGGTGTCTCGACCCGAAACTATATGTCCATCTTTATTCCCGGTTTAAGACACCAACCGGGACTAAAGGTGCTGGCTCGGGACCTAATCTGCTTGAAACCCTTTAGTCCCAGTTCGTGTATCAAACCGGTACTAAAGGACCCATTCGAATTGGGACCAGTGGATGCCGTACCTTGCGGTCATTTCTAGCCGTTGGCACCAGAGCATTAGTCCTGGTTCGTAACAAAACCGAAACTAATGCTCCGAACCAAAGGCTTGTTTTCTACTAGTGTTATGTGTCTTTCGGTGGCAAGTTGTGGTTTTTTGTCTTATATTTTATTTACCTTTGATTTGTTTTGCTAGAGGTTCTTCCCATCATGTTGCATTAGCTCGGCCATTGTGCCTTTATTTATAAAACGGGGCAAAAGGACATGGATGACACAATAATATGTAGGAGGGAGGGGATAATCTGCTCCCTTGATCATCTGTTACAATGTGCACTTTATTTCATCTGGCTTTCTCTTTATGAAACGACATGTTAGCGAGGGGGCAAGCATGATGACGTTGTGAGCTTGTTGTTGCCTTTCATTTTTGAGGGGAAGCAGGACCAAACCACATGGAGCTAGCCATGTACTAAGGAGGATGGATGGATGTGTGGTGAAGCAATGGCAGCTGTCATGCCAGTGTTTGGGACACATCTTGGATCATGAATTATCCACTGCTAGACATGACACTGGAGCAACTTCTGTGTCCTTTCACTCAAGCCCTATTGGATTTCATATACACTGGGGAGCCAAAAAATTAGATTCCCCGCAGAGTAGTTGCAATAATATGCAGATCATATATCAAGAAATTTCTATGGCCTAGTTCGACCGATTAACATGAACTTGTGGAATATCGAATTGACTGAACTCCTGGCTACAATTCTATGCACATGGACGAGCTCCACTTAGCAGGTGCCACGTCAGGTAGGTGCTGATCAACATTTCCTTTTGCTGTTGATTAGGATCTCCTTGGTGTCGCCAACTAGAGTCGAGCTCTGGTACTGCTGGCGGCAGCATGCTTCCCTTCACCTTGCGCATGCAGAAGATCTGGCGTCGCGGCGGTGCACCCTGGAGTCGGTGACAAGCTTGACCCTTGGGTTGGTGGTGGCATGGGGCGAGACGGGGGCGGGACTCCAGGTGGACGACATGGGAAGCATGGCGGACGGGCTGGTCTGGGCCTAATCTAGAGGTGATGTAGGGTTGATCCCCTCAACTGGACCGTTCTGTAGTCTGAAGGTTGTAGGTACTAGTGTTGTCCTAGCTCGTTCACGCCATTGGATTTGTGGTGTGATGTATTTCACGTCGTGGGCTCGAGTTCATGGATGTCGGGTGGTGGACTCAGAAGGTGGAACCATGTGGGTGACTCTGCGATGAACGACATGGCACTGGTGGTGGTCTCACTATTCGGCCATGTGGATGGCGAGGAGCGAGCGGTAGGGGATTCTGGTGCTAGCGACACTTTGACGTTGCCATCTCCTAAATTGCATTTTGGAGACCTGACTCGGGGGCAACGGGCGACCTAAGATGGGAGCGGTGCGGTGGGTTTTCTAGGTAAAATCTCAGCGCTACGGCGTCAAAGGCAGCGATGCCTACAGTTATGTCATAACCTTCGTGGGGGCGCCGTTGTGGCTATCTTCCCATCGATGAGGCTCTGGGTGAAAATCGTTCACCATCATGGTCACGGTGGCGACGCAGTGCGTCGTCGTGGAGCTCCGGCTCCTCTATGTTTTGCTTATATGTCTTGGGTGGCAAGTTGTGGTTTTTCGTCTTTTATTTTGTTTACCTTTGATCTGTTTTGCCAGAGGTTCTTTTCTCATCATGTTATATTAGTTCGGTTATTATGCCTTTATTTATAAAAGGGGACAAAAGCCTTTGTCGATAAGGAGGAGAACATGTACGTTCAACAATGATTGAGCATCTAATATACCTTACTAAATGTCCTCCTTTCCTGAACCCAATCGCTGGGCTTGTGGAATCGATGAACCGAAAAGGAAAGGGCAATAGCAGAGGGGACTAGATTCCTGGGTCCACGAATGATTCAGCGAACCGAAACCGATCCATGGATTCTCTAGCACTGTTACCTGCACTGCAAGTACATACAGCAGGAGATTGAAATTAATTTTGCATAGCTGGCATGTTCCCACTTCAAACCCTTCTCGTGGTTATTAGCACAAAACGAAAGAAGCCTCTACTATATATGAGACACTCCAACCTCCTCCCACTCCGTCCAGCTAGCTATGGCCCTTTAATTTGGGGAACCATCAATGGCCTCTTCGTTTGCAATTCCTTCAAGGAGTGCTGGGTTATTCCAATGACGATCGGACGAGATGCTGACTCACCATTGTCGGGGCATAGAGATACAGAAGGTGGAGGGTCCATCTGGACTATACCGGACCCAATCAAGAATCTTAGGTGAATGAACAATGAGACTCTACTCAATGGTGTAGCTACGAATCCATGTTGCTCAAATTTGCATGGATAACTAGTAGTACTCCTGCAGCTTCTCATCCGCATCAGCAGGGACAGGGACAGGACAGTACAATAATGCGAGCTAGCCATGGTAGGGACCGATGGGATGATCCGCTCCGAGCCACCCAAAATGCTCGGGGTCCGACCAGGCATCTGAAATTTTTCGCCGGTAGAGCCATTTGAAATTTGGCCAATTTTACATATATATATATATATATATATGTATAAAATACCAACAACGTTGATACATCTAGTTGAGCTATTTTCGTATTATATGGATCACGACACTCTCTTACCAAACCTGGAATTCTGGATAGACGGAAGCATTTTTTTCCTTTATCACCAAACCTTAATCAATCCATAGTGGAGATGGGTAGATGTTTGGTTAAGCAATAATGTGTGGCATCAAACCACCGTTTCTGTTATAGTTGCGACAAGAAGATAACGAAGAACGAAAAGAAAATCACAGCAAGGGGACACAGATTTAATGTGGAAAAACCTCTTCAACAAAGAGAGGAAAAAACCACGGGCGTCAGCCAATGAAACTTCACTATATCGGGGAGTGTTTACAAACGGCGGGGATTTCACAGATGCAACTCATCCCAACCGGCGGCTTATAAGAGGTTTATATATCGGTGGAAACATAGGTGTCTTCCACTCGGCCCTAGCCTCCGCCGACGGGTCTCGCTCCACTCATCAGAAGTTGGCCTATACTTTGTAGAATTTGAATCAACATATAACAATTTCGGTCTTTCGGACCGCATTAGGTACCACGAACATGAAATCTAATTATCCTCCCTGGATCCATCGTGTGCTCCTTCCTGTCGTGTCGTTCATGGCCTCTCGTTTGCAATACATGCACACAAGCCACATGCATGAAGAGCAGAGGAGGTGCTGGTTACTCCATGACAGTCCATGAGGTGCCGACTCACCACTGTCGAACAAAATGATCCAGAATATCGACGGGATGTACTACATGACATGTACATTATATTTCAGCTCGAGGATAGTACTTCCCAAAATATAAGACATATTTGTTCTAACATGAGCTTTATAAACTTTGACAAAATGTCAACTTGTATACGACCAAATTAATATAGGCACACACATCTAACATGAACTTTTTTTTCTTCTAAATACGTTTTCCTTAAGGTTGATGAAGTTTTAAGTAGTGATAAAATCAATTAAGTAACGCCGGGTTATTTTTTGTTCCGGTTCCCCTCGGTCTCGTTCCAATGTCTTCGCGGTAAGTATTTGTCGTCCTTGAAAGTTTTTGTTTATTTATGATCTTTTGTATACTAGTCTTTTCACCACCTTGTATGATAAATTCATCCGTTTATAGCTTCATTTGTAAAGCAGGACAAAATCCTATTAGCAGAAACTAGCATGGTGGCTCTCGCATTTGCGAGGGCGTATCTTTATAGTACTGAAGAGACTTAGTATTGTCTTTATAATTTTATTGTATGTAGTATTATTTTAAAGCCTTTGAACTGTTATACTAAATAAAATAACACACTATGAAGTAGGTATTAAATTTGTTATAATATTGTTATACTATATTATTGACCATTTATGTTGCTTCGACATGATGTTTAATAGGTTTGTTTAATTACAATCTGGAAAGCAAGTTGGATGATATTTTTGCTTTGATCTTCAATAAATATGAGGCGATGACATTCATTAGCATCTAAATTTAAATTAAGATGGATTTTTTTATTTTGTCCCATTATTAATTTTTTGTTCACCCAAGAATATTTAGAATAGAAAAATAAATTTTCTTCATGAAGTAACAAATTTATTTATTTTGTGCAGATATTTCTATTCTCACTTACTTAGTGGTTCTAGAATACATCACATTCTTCCTCTCTTTTTAAAGTTCACCATCTAGATGTGCTAAATATGTAAGATGCAATTTTGACCATCATTTTGGGTATGAATACGTATATTAATTAGTTATACAAATGTTTTGCTCGTATTTCCTCCCTTCATGGCCTAATCTTATATATATATATCAAACCATTTAAGTATTTATTAATTATCATGTACCAAAAAGTTAGCAGCAATATTTTTTGATAATGTCGAGAAAATATATGTACATCTCTATAGAGATTTCAATTATGTGTTCAAGTTTAATATGTGTGTAGTGAAAAAGTTTAAGGTAAATTAAAAATATCACGTGTGCAGGAAAGCACTTTTAGTCGTATTTAATTTATGGATGAATGATTTTAAATATTTAATCAACTTTAAGTTGATGTCTACATAATAATAATATATGCTAGATCACACTTAATTACAAATATCAAGTAGTCATGGTCTATTGTAATACCACACCCTTGGACCAAAGGCCCCATGACTTTTACACAAATTATGTTTTTCCAGTGAAGCAAGGAGTAGATTCACGTTGTGAGGTAGGGAAGGAAGGGAAACTATACCATGAGAAGCTTCGCTTTATATTTTCCAAATCTATCGGTTCACTCATTTAATAACTTCGTTCTAAAATGCCCAATGACATCCGTTCATATTAGAATATGTGACATTCCACACACACTCTGCAATTGTTTAGATCATGTCATTATAAATTAAATTAATATCATGAACTTGTTGTCTTAAATTAGATGGAACTTTTATTTAATGGATACTGTCTTATCTACCTCTTGATCTACTTTGAAACTACGGTAGCCATAATTTATCCAATTTTTTATTTCTCTCATTGTATCTTTTTTTGTTTAGTCTAGTCTTTCTACATAGTAATCACATGAGTAGTTGTTTCATGTAACATGATTACCCGAGATCAATTGACATGTCATCAATTAAGTCCTCCATAGAAGCCATTCTTACAATTCCAATACCCAACTACCAAGTTCTTCCCTAATTAATCGGGCATCAACAGTCCTATGTATGTATTGTAGTTATACCACCACAATATTATGGGAAAAATATTGGATTCACATGATTAGAAACATATATATATATAAATATACAATTCAACGCCATATTCTCTAATACCTTGAATTCTTTTGAACTATATAGATAGAAACAATAAAGTCCTAGTTGAGATCCATCATCATTTTTGCACACATATTTCTAGAAACATTAGTTGTGGCAGTGGGTATAAACCATATCGCGCTGATCTATCTCTACTACTCTAATCTGGCTGTCTACGTGAGGGTGCTAACGCACAATCATACACTCTAGTCCAGAGTACCACCATGCAACCCCAAAAAACCATGCCACACAGACGAAGCAAAGCTTGAAAAAATAATGGCCATTGTATTTTTTTGGAAACAAACTGTAAATATTGAGTTAGAATTGACATCCTCTCAATCATGTCTAATTAAAGCTATAAACTTTTTGGAAGCCCACCACAAATGCTAAGTTGGAAATTTACAGCCAATATTTATGTAAAGTTTATAGACTTCCAACTTCTAAAATTGATTAATTATTATGGGTTCAAATTCATTGGAAACTAACTTTAACTGTCTAAGTTAATTTGCTAGAGTCATATGTCATGTTATTTGTCATATCAATTGGTTAAAATATAGTAATAATTTTCTTATGTATGGCGATGAATTGTGCTATCCTATTTTTCCAAAAATAAGAGCTTGAAATCTGAAGCAATGGCACCATTCATAAATTTTGCAATAGTATGTGCATTTCTTATTGTTTAATGGGACTACATTAGAGGACACAAACTGACTTGTTTTATCGTAGAATTCTTAAATATTATACCAAACAATTCTGGCACTAACTTTGTGTTCTTGTACTTGTATAGAAATATTAGTGCTTTTCTTGGTGGAAGCAATATTAGTGTTCCTAGGCAAACATGCAGCCCCAGTTATGTGGATTAGCATGATTAATTGCGAGACTTGGTATCCTGCAGTACGTTGCATGCAATGATCTTTCATGTTCTACCTTCTCGGCGAGGTAGCTATGCACATGTATGACTGATTAATCTCCTAGCTAGTATAATACATAGAAAAAGCAGCCAAGTACATGAAAGAAAAAGAAAATTGAGGGAAGGCAATTTGTTTTTCTAAGAGTTAATTTTTGTAACCGAAGAAAGAATATTTCATTCTGTTCAAACCATGTTAGGTATATTTTATTTTCTTTGGGTCAAATGTACATGCACGCTATCCTTCAGTCTAGCAACCCTGCCATGTATATACGTTTTTTTGCTAAGGTGATGGAAACATTTTTTTCGGGTGGGTGGGCTAGCTGTTAGCCGATCTAGTCTTACATAGAGGTCCACCATCTTGGCCTAGCGAAACCTGTCAAATCTTTTTCTACTGGGCTACCAGGTATATTAATCTTGGCTCGTTACGTCCTAAGGTGTGTGCGGTATTTTTTTTTGGTCGGATTTTTAAACGATCTAATCTATATAGAGGTCCACAACTTCAATTAATGGGTCGTGTCAAACGACATTATGAGGTTACGTAACTGCTAATTTTTAGTTAAATCCTAGCCATAAATTTTAGATCTAACTATCAAAATTAATTATAATGATGTGGCTTAACGTGGTGCCTCGAAAAACACTCGTATATTGCTTTTAGTATATAATAGATAATAGATTAAGACAGCCGGTGATAAACAAGCAAACAAAAACCAAGAGCAAAATCTAGCAATCAAAGATTCCGCCTAGTAGAGGCCTAGAGGGACCCACAAATAATTCATAGAACCGAAACCGATGTCTTCCTCGGACTCTTGCGCTCTCTATCAGCAACAGCAACTCGGCAGGCTGGTCCACCTTACATTGTTCTCCTGCATAAACAGATAAACAAATGCATTATTAGAGATACATACACTCAGCGAAGACAAGTGTCAATGGTGCCGACCAATGTGTGTACAGTGTACACTGCATCTGATTGAGGAGGAAATTAGGGGCCGGAGGTAGAGGTGGCAACGGCATGTGCCAACTAGGCCACGATGGCTGATGATGATAGGATACCCAATCTTCTCCTCACTCAACCTGCCCGAATTATTTGCCATGTGGAACCACGCGTACAGCGTCTATCGCCGCGGCGCCGGTGCCGGCAGCACCGCGGCATTGCCACAAAGTAGGGAGAAGATGTGCATCTCAGACGATCCATCTGAAGTCTGAAGCTCAAGCTGCTGGTCGACGTTCACACCGCGGTTAATTAGTCTACTAGTAGTAGAAGAACATTAAGTAATTGGCCCATATATAGTGTAATTGAGTGGATACAAGCAACCAGGGTGCCCATGAATGGCAATAGACAGTGTCGACGAAAACTGAATCATTTCCACGTAGGCTGGCTGCTGCATTATATATTGCAGCCTAGTTAATTTTGATGGTTTGCAGGTTGGTCAGAGGTTGTTGTCTTGGACAGAGAAAGACTGGACCGGAGCCAGTGAAGGACCTAGGAATTTATGGAAGCCTGGACGCTTCGCAGGACAATTGATTTTTTTTTCTCAAACAAATATAAGACACATATGAAGAAACCAAACAAATCTTGATTTATGGGAGGAGTGTTCACGCACCCCCGCCCCCTTCGGTGCTGGATCATGTGTTATTGTCGGAGAGATGTTCGTTCTATAGAGATCAATGTACCCATCCTGATGCACCGGAGCCGATCAACAGCCAAGCAAATCTGGAGCTTCTAGCGAGATCAGCTAGTAGCTTGAGCTTCGTATAATCGTAAGAAACCAACAGAGATGCAGCCAAGAAGCCATTGCAGATTCAACATAATTGTATATCAGAAGAAGCAGTGTAGTACAATAATGCAGTGAAGATGAGATCGACGGCTCACCTGATGCATCCAATCCAAACTTGTTGGAACTCTTGGCCGTGGATGCATCAAGGTGTCGCTCCACCAGCTAGCGAGTAGTTGACTAACCTCTCCTTCGTTCTTTCTTGAATCGGATGAGACGTTGGAGCTGCACGTGTGTGTGTCACTCCCAAAGCTACGGTAGTTGTTCTGCAAATCTGCATTGACCATTGAGTGTTATACACTTTCTTGCGGAACCACCAACAAACATCAGCAAGGAAATGGATGGGGCACACTAATATGCAGGTAGGGATGAGATAAGATGCCCCCCCTCATTCAAGCCAACCCAAAATTCTTGGATTAATCCAGGAATCCACCTCTTGGTAATGGTACACGCCAACTCGATCTCGATCACAAGCCAAATCATCTGTTACAATGCTCACTTTATTTCATCTGGCTTTCTCTTTATCAAACGACAAATTCGCGAGGGGGCAAGCATGATGGGGTTGTAACCTCAAGACCGCGAGCTCGTTGTAGTCTTTCATTGTTTTTAGGGAAGCACCTGCACCACCAGACCACATGGAGCTAGCCACGTAGGGGATAGATGGATGTGTGGTTAAGCAATGGCAGGTATCATGTGAGTGTTTGGGACATGGCTTGGATCATGAATTATTTTTAGATCTGGTTTAAATCAATTTTGCATCTGGTTGGGTTTAACAAGGTCGTTACATATGTCTCTAAATCGACAATTGGCTAGTTAATTTCCAATTTAAAGTTGCAATTCGTATACAACAATAATTGGTTACTTGACCATATATATTTTGACAGGAACTTGTATTCTAACTAGCCAATTGTCGATTCAAGACGTACGTAAGGACCTAGTTAAACCCAACCAGATACAAAATTGATATAAACCTTATCTGAAAATATTTGGCAATACTAGGGGGTTTTCATAAGATATTAACTGCCTTGACATGCTCACGTGGGACCACACGTGCTGTTTTTTTTTTGTCAAAAACCGGCCGATTGATGTATTTGTGACTTGCGGTGCACGCGTTTGACAAGTAGTATGGTCGGTTTGTCTATTTTATAAGAAGTGTGACTTATCTACACACGCGGAACAAGTTGTATGACCCCTGGTGCCATTTACTCTATTAATATAAAGCCAAGCAACAACTTCTAGAGAGATTGATCGATAATTATTTGCATCTTCAGCTTCCTATTAACAATAAAAAAAATATAATTGTAATTATTAAAAATCATTAAAGAAAATCCTAAAATAAGATGTATCCCACGACTGTATAAGAACTTAACTCGAAATGTTTTTGTATTCTAAGCTACACAAAAATGAAAAATTCTGATTTTTTATGTGATTTGAAATCACTATACACAGATCCACACTTTCGTTATTTCCGTGTCTCTCAAAATAGAAAACATTTTGAAAACCATTGCTGATCAAGTCATCAAGGAGACGTAGGGGGAGACATGCAATGACATGGAGAAAATAGAGATCAATGTATCTGGTGTCGACATGTCACTGTCCTAGCTACTCTAGACGACGTTCTCAAAATTAGCACCAAACACGACTGCGGCATTTTTTTAGAGACCCATCAAAATCAGCATCAGAAGGAACATCACGATAATACGGTGGTAGGGATGGGAATTGGGATGATCCACACGGTGCTTAGCACAGGACAAGTGTCTTCATGTCAAGCGGGTGCCATGTCATCAGTTATAACACCCACTTTTTACTCCCTCTCTCTCTCTTTAGAAATCGACAGGTCATCAAGGGAGCATGCACATCAAAGTTGTAGCCCCTCAGGTCGACTTTTTTGCATGGCTGATCGTCTCGAGTGATGTCGACAAGCAAGTGTGTACAAATGACACAAATTGGTCTGACTCGTGATAATTGTGAAATGAGACTTCTACCATATGTTTATGTGTGTGGTTGTGTGCGATAGAGGTTAGCCACGATAATTGTTGACTTAATCAACTCTGCTGGAAAGCAAAGTTTGGCATATCTAGAATAAAACCATTGTAATCATGAATCTCACACAAACAATATGGACTATCAATCTTTTTCAAAGTGTCATAATGTTGCAGTTATCTAGCTTAAAATGGAATCAATGGCTCCTGGATGACAATGATATAGAAATTTACAATACGCGACATATACTACATACTCATCATGCAGTTGATAGCTCCACAATTATAAGAGTGTAGTATTAGTTAATTTGGGCGCCGGGTAAAGCCTTTTGAAATTTGACCATTTTACATAAATTTTATCAACATATAGGTGCACCAGTCATTTTACCTATATATATATAATACCAACTTAATATCGATACATTTAATTTAGCTATTTTTCATATAAAATGGACCCTGACGCTCTCTTACCCGTGTCGGTGGTTAGCATGGCGTTTGGATAAACAAAAGCATGTTTCCTTAATCACCAAACCTATAGCAATCCATAGAGGCGAAGGGTAGATACTTGGTTAAGCAATAATGCGTGAGAGAGAGACTACACAACATGCGGTACTTGTTTGCTCGATGGTAATACTTTCGAGGATTTAAGACTTATTTTTTCCAAAGTTTTAAATAGCCGGCTATAGCCGCGCTATAGCTTTTTAAAAGGTCTGCGACTATGGCTATGCCCTTCGTAGGCTAAATAGGAAATAGCCGCTAATAGCCAGTTATAGCCCGATATAGCCTTAAATTAGCCTCCAATTTAGCCGCTAAACTTCTGCTCTTTGAATTTTTCTTCTTTTTGTTTCTCTTTTTCGATCTTATGTTAAATATGATTCAATAGAACTTGTGAGTTAATTGGTTGAATACTTATTTATGTTCAATAGTTGCATGACTTGTAGCTTGAATCTTGTTTGAGTCATAGTTTTTACCATCGTTTGAAAAGATTTGACTGAAATTTGCTTAAATTTTGAAAATACGCTAAAATGTAATAGCCTGCTATAGCTGCGCTATAGCCTTTGATAGACTCTAAAAAATCCGCGGCTAAATGGAATAGCCGGCTATTTTAAACTATGATTTTTTCTAACACAAACTTTTTGAACTTTGATCAATTTTATGAGAAATTGTCAACATATAGAAGACCCAAGTTAATATCGGTACATACATCTAACATGAACTGTTTTTTCTGAATATGTTTTCCTTAAGGATGATGAAATTTTAAATAAGAAAAACTAATTAAACGCCGGTATTCTTTATGTTCCGGTTCCTCTCAGTCTCGTTCTAGTGTGTTCATGGCAAGTTTTGGCCCTCCTAATACTTTTTGTTTATTTTGATCTGTTGTATAACAGAGTCTTCTCATCATCTTGTTTCGATTCAGCGGTTTATAACTTTAATTATAAAGTGATAAACAAGCAAACAAAATCTGATGGCAGAATCTAGCGAGCAAAGATTCCGCCTAATAGAGAGGCCCCACTACTAATACAAAGAACCGAAACCGAAGGATTCCTGGGACTCTTGCCCTATCTGTCACCAACACAGCATGATCTCTTGCATCAAGAGATAAACAAATGGTATTATTGGAGATATCTAGGTACACTCGTGAAGACAAGTGTCAATGATGCCGTGGCTAAGGTGCGTACACCGCCTCTGGTCTGAATATTCATGAGAGCTAATTAGAGGCCACAATTGAAGTGAAAGGTCTGACCTGGCAGCGGCACGTGCCAACTAGGCCATGATGGCTGATGATAGGATTCCCAATCTTATTCTCCTCTCTCAACCTGCCGGCCGGACTTATTTGCCATGTGTGGAACCCCACGGCGTCTCTCGTCGCGGCGCCGTGGAGCACCGTCGCCGTCGACATGGTACAGACTACAGAGAATATGTGCACATGATACAGTTTATCCGACTCTGAAACTCATGCTGGTATAAGTTGAGTGGATAGAACCAGAGAAATTATACATGGCATGGCAATAGCACAGTCTCGACGAAAACTGAATCATTGCCACGTCGGCTGGCTGCTTCGTGCATTATTGCAGCTTAGTTTATTTTGCTCCTTTGTAGGTTGGTCAGAGGATGCTTTCTTGAACAGAGATAGTATCTCTAATTTAGAAATATAAGATGTTTTAGGTTTAGACATCTTTTAGTGTATAGGTTTAAATAGATTTGTGAAGGAGATCTATCTAGACACCTTTTAATGTATATGTGTGTACCGTGAGCGAGCGGTGAGGCGATTTATGGTGCGCGGTCTCCCGTTCTTCTCCCCGTGTACAGCCACATGCCTTCTCTTGACTCCGCAGGGCCTGTCCTGCAAAAACGCCCGATTTCAACTTTTCTAGCGAGCCAAGTTTTCAGGTAATTTAAGACCCGTGCGATGCGAGTTCATCCTGGAGACTTATTTCTTCCGGCCCGATGGGGAAAACGGCCGTGCGGCTGACCAAACAGGCCCTTACGTGCGTTTGCTCGATGCTCTGGTCCAATCTATCTCGGTCCAAGAAAGCATCCTCTGACCAACCTACAAACGAACAAAGTAAACCTAAAGCTGCAACAATGCACGCAGCAGCCAGCCGACGTGGCAATGATCATTCAGATTTTGTAGACGCTCTATTGCCATGCATAGGCACCACATATAATGGTCCTGGTTCTATCCGCTCAATGTACATTACGGGCCAGCTGGTTGTAGCTAATTGGGTGCATGTCAACTACACAATGTTCTTCTACTACTAGTAGACTCATTAACCCCGCGCAGCTTGACCTTCAGAGCTCAGATGGATCCTATCATGTGCAAATCTTCTCCATGTCGGCGGCAACGGCGCCCGGCGGCGCCGCGGCGATAGACGCCGTGGGGTTCCTCACATTGGCAAATGATTCCGGCTGGTTGAGTGTGGAAAAATATTTGGAATCCTATCATGAGCATTCGTACGTGGCTTAGTTGGCACATATGCCTTTGCCAGCTCAGATCTTCCACTTCAATCTTCCGGCCTCTAATTTGCTCTCGTGAATATTCAGACCATATGCAGTGTACTTCACCAAGTGTACCTATCTTCAATAATACAATTTGTTTATCTCTTTATGCAGGACATCATGCATCCCGAGTTGGTGGCAAGAGTTCGAGGAATCCCTTCAGTTTCGGTTTTTTGAATTAGTTGTGTGGACTCTCTACTAGGCGGAATCTTTGCTCACTATATTCTGCTATCATATTTTTTTATCACCTTATAAATAAAGTGATGAACGGCTGAATTGGTACAAGATGATGAGAAGACTCTGTTATACAAGAGATCAAAATAAATAAAAATTATTAAGAGGACCAAAACTTGCCACGAAGACACTCGAATGAGATCGAGGGGAACCGGAACAAAAAAATATGGGCGTTTAATTAGTTTCCCTTATTTAAATTTTGATTTTTATCATTTCTGCCACTATGGCCAACCTAAAACTCAGTTTTGCCATTTGACTGATCGAAAATCTAGTATTGCCACTGCTCCATTACAACACTATACTCAGTTTTGCCATTTTGACATCTTTTCACCGTTAGGCAGGCGATAATCAGTTTTTCCATTTTATCATATCTTTACCGTTAGATCTGTTATTTATTAGTCTGTAGCTTGCAAGAGTAGTAACAGTAACTGACCATCGCCACATTTGTTGCATTCGTACCAAATCTGCAGGGTTTTGCGGCCAGTTACTCTTGCAAGCTACTACCAATGTTATTTGCCACAAATCTGCGTATTATGTATTTATTACATACTTAAAGCAATATACGAGATATAAAATATAGGTATCACATTAATCCAATTTATTAAAATAATTTTGATATTAAAATCTAAAATTTGTAGCTAGATCTAACAAAATATCATTAACCACAAAACTCTTTGACACGATTTAAGTTTGACATACCCTCTTTGACATGATTATGTGTCCAGAACTTCTCAGACCTAGACTTCTGTATTTAAGCAATAAGCACGCAATAGCTACCTCCGTAATATGCGTATAATTACTTAATCCCTAATATGGTTTACGTCGAGATCTTTCGGATGTAGACTTACGTTCCACATTCACCTTAAAAATATCGATATAATCATGTAACCCATTTGACATGTACAGTTTCAGACCAGGACCTTCATTCGACATTCACGTTCTTAATAATAGTTGCGTCTATATGGTGAAAAGATGGCAGAATGGCAAAAATGATTATAGGCAAACGGTAGAAAATGATGGAATGGCAAAACTGAGCAGTGTTGTAACGAAACAGTGGCAACATAAGAGTTTCGACCAGTCAAATGGCAAAACTAAGTTTTGGGTTGGTCATAGTGGCGGAAATGATAAAAATCCTTTAAAATTTCATCATCCTTAAGGTAAACATATTTAGAAAAAAAAACAGTTCATGTTAGATGTATGCATGTGCCGATAGTAACTTGGTCTTCTATATGTTGACAATTTCTCATAAAACAGATCAAAGTTCAAATTTTTTGTGTTAGAACAAATAAGTCTTAAATTTTTGAATGTATTATCCTCGAGCAAACATGTACTGCATGTTTGTGTAGTCTCTCGCTCTCTCTCACCAAAAGTGTGGTTGCTGCCATGCATTATTGCTTAACCAAGCATCTACCCTTCTCCTCTCTAGATTGCTCTAGGTTTGGTGATTAAGGAAAGATGCTTTTGTTTATCCAGACGCCATGCAAACCACCGACGAGGGTAAGAGAGCATGAGGGTCCATTTTATACGAAAAATAGCTGAAATAAATGTATCGATGTTAGGTTTGTATTGTATATATATGTTGATAAAATTTATGTAAGATTGGTCAAATTTTAAAAGGATTTATCGGGCACCAAAATTAACTAATACTACACTCTTATACTTGTAAGACTATCAACTTCATGCTGAAATGTAGTACATGTCGTGCATGGTAAATTTCTATAACATTGGCATCGAGGAGCAACATAATTCCATTTTAAGATATATAAACATGACATTATGACACTTTAAAAAATATTCATATTACAATGGTTTTCATTCTAGATATGCCAACTTTGCTTCCTTGCAGAGTTGATTAAGTCAACCATTCTCGTGGCCAACCTCTTTCGCATGCATAAACCTACGGTAGAAGTCTCATTTCACAATTATCAGGAGTCAGACCAATTGTTGCCATATGCACACACCAGCTTGTCCATGTCACTCAAGCAATCAGCCCTGAAAATAAGTCGACCTGAGGGGCAAAACTTTGATGTGCACGTCCCCTTGATGACTTGATCAGCAATGTTCTTTGAAATGTTTTCTATTTTGAGTGACATGGAAATAATGAAAGTGTGTATCTGTGTATAGTGATTTCAAACAACAACAAAAAATTAGAATTTGTCATTTTTGTGTAGCTCAGAATACAAAACATTTCGAGTTAAGTTCTTATATAGTCGTGGGAGTGGGATACATCTAATTTTAGGATTTTTTTTAATGATTTATAATACTTACAATTATATTTTTTGATATTTTTAATAGGAAGCTGAAGCTGCAACTAATTATCGATCAATCTCTCTAGAAGTTGTTGCTTGGCGTCGTATTAATAGGCTCTCAAACACTGATGAGTCAGCACCTCGTGGCATGGATTCAGGAAAGAACGAATAGTGCCTGCATGCATTCGATACACCCTATCTGAAATGTCTTCATTGACAGGACAGAATAATTCATGATCCGCCATTGCTTAACCACACATCCATCTATCCCCTACGTGGCCAGCTCCATGTGGTCTGGTGGTGCATCCCTCAAGAAATGAAAGGCGACAACGAGCTTGTTGGTCTCGATCGATGTTACAACGCCATCATGCTTGCTCCCCCTGCCAACGTGTCGTTAGATAAAGAGAAAGCCAGATGAAATAAAGTGCACATTGTAACAGATGATTTGGCACGCGATCGAGATCGAGTGACCAAGAGGTGGATTCCTGGATTAATCGAAGAATTTTGGGTGGCTTGAATGAGGGGAGCAGGTTATCCCATCCCATCCCTATCTCTGCATGCATATTAATTATTGCGCCCCATCCATGTCCCTTCTGATGTTGATCTTGGTGGTTCTGCAAAAAAGTGTATATCACTCGATGGTCAATGCACATTTACAGAACAACGACCGTAGCTTTGAGAGTGACACACACACACGTGCATCTCTACGAAGTAGAGAGGTTAGTTAACTACTCGCCAGCTGGTGGAGCGACACCTGGATGCATCCACGGCCATGAGTTCCAAAAATTCTGGATTGGATGGATCAGTTGAGCCGTCGATCTCAAACTTCTCTGCATTATTGTACTGCTGATGCTGATATGTGATGATGCTGAAAGGCAACGGCTTCTCGATCGGTAGGATTTGGTTTATGTGAAGCTGAAGCTACTAGCTGATCTCGCTAGAAGCTCCATCTTTGCTTGGATGTTGATTTGCTCCTGTGCACAAGACGATGTGGCTCCGGTGCACAAGGATGGTTACATCGATCTTTGTTTGTGAGAGAGACGGATTAAGATTAGACCGTGCATATATACACTTGCCATACACTTGCGTGCGTTCGCTCCATGCTCTGGTCCAGTCTATCTCTGTCCAAGACAACATCCTATGACCAACCTGCAAACTAGAGCAAAATTAACTGTCTATTGCCATGGATGCATGGACACCACACATAATCGCCTTGGTTCTATCCACTCAATTACACTACAGGCCATCTGGTTGTAGCTAATTGGTTACCAACTACTCAATGTTCTTCTACTACTAGTAAACAATGGACCAGCTCGAGATTCAGAGTTCAGATGGATTGTATCAGATGCACATCTTCTCCCTACTTTGTGGCAAAGCCGCGGTGCCACCCGCAGCGGCGCCGCGGCGATATACGCGTACGCTGGGGTTCCACATGGCAAATAATTCCGGCAGGTTGAGTGAGAAGAAGATTGGGAATCCTATCATGCATCAGCCATCGTGGTCTAGTTGGCACATGCCGTTGCCACCTCAAACCTTTCACCTCAATCTCCTCCTCTCTTGAATATTCATATCAGATGCAGTGTACACACCTTGGCAACGGCATCATTGACACTTGTCTTCACTGAGTGTACGTATCTCCAATAATGCCATTTTTTTATCTGTTTATGTAGGAGATAGGTGTAATTAAGCTGGGCCAGCGTGCTGAGTTTCTGACAGATAGCGCAAGAGTCCGAGGAAACCATCGGTTTCTGTTCTCTGAATTATTTGTGGGGTCCCTCTACTAGTACTTGTTGAAGGGTAGAGGGAGAGAGAGATTGCGGAATATGATGGTTGTATTATTGAGCCTTTCGGGCGAGTATATATAGACATACAGGGACCAACTTGGAATACAAGACAAGTAACCTACTTGGAGTACAAGACAAGTAACCTAGTCTATCCCTAACAGATACGTATACTCTAACATCCCCCGCAGTCGTAGCGGTAGCATCGTGAACAACTAGAACGTTGCGAACGGTCAGACTGGAGAGCCGAAGTAGACCAGTGCGCTGACATCCCCCCGCAGTGGTAGCGGGAACGTCGTGGACGGTGTCACGTCGCAGAAGTTTGGACCGTAGAGGATGCTGGTGAGGAGCTCATGCGAGGTGGTAGCCCTTGTGCCAGTGTCGAGTGAGCCGAGAGCGGTGGGTGCTGCAACCTTGGTCGAGGTAGCCGCGCGAGGGGTCGCCGTGGTCGATGTCGTGGTCGGGGTTGCCGGTGTCGAGGTAGCCGCATATTAAGCCGCGTGCGCATAGTGCAGCCAGGAGAAGGACGGAGACGCGTCAGGGCAGTCGTCGGAGAGAGCGATGCCGAAACCGATGCAGTCCGAGCCGTCGAGGACGAGGTGCGGCCATGGCTTTGCCAAAACCAGGCGCACGTCGGGGACGAAAGCATACTCTGGTTGTGCCAAAACCGAGTATGCGAAGACGAAGTAGGTATGACGCAGTCGAGGCAGACGTAGAGGAGGTAGTCGATGCTGATGAAGACCTTGTCAAAGCCAATGAAGACGAGGCGCTACAACCGAGCTTGCCAGACTCGGGAACGCGTCGGGAACGAAGGCACGCATCGGTGTTGCCAGTACCGGGCATGCGAAGAACGGGACCAGTAGAAACAACTTCACGCCATGTCAGAGAGGAGACTAGCAGAGGAGGACTCTACGACGGTTGCGTTGCGCAGATCGACGAGGTGCCGATGCAGGCCGCAGTTGTCGGAGTAGACGAGTAGGTGTGGTCGAGGACGAGGCGAGGACGATGGCGACGAAGTCGTGCTGGACGAAGACGTAGAAGGCGGCGAACCAGCGACGACCAGGGATGGTCAGACTGGATGCCTAGACAGAGGGGTAGTCGGCGGGACCTACGACAGCCAGGAGTGGCCATGCAGGCTACCTGTGGAGATGCGGCGGCGGTGCTCGAAGTAGGCGAGGAAGAACCCGGCGACATGACGAAGACCATGCGCGGACGGCGGCGACCCGCGCCGAGGGAGGTGGCGCGGTGGAGGCCTGCGACGTCCTTGCGGAGTGACGGCGATGACCGCGTGCAGCGATGCTACTGCCCGATGGGGCGGTGTAGCTGCAGGGCGCGAGTCGGTGCAGCGGTGTGAGAACCACCAGCGACGGACACGCCTGAGAAGGCGCGTTGGTAGCCGGCGGCGGGGACCAAAGACGGCGACGCTACGGCCCGAAGGGGCGACGCAGCGGCAGCCCGATGCTTGATCGGTGGTAGGCGCGTGCTCGGGGACGTACTCGGCGTAGACGAGCGCCAGATCGGTTGATCAGACCGACGGCGGCGCGCGTACGCGCCAAGTCCGTGACGACGGCAGATCGGAATCTGCGGCGTCGTTGTCGGTGCAATCCCAGACGATGACGGCGAAGACAATCCGAGGGGGGGGGGGTCGGCCGCGACAGCCTCCCGAGGAAGCCCGCAGCAGCCGGCCGCGGTGCGCGGCAGCCTGTCATGAGGCCGCGACGGACTACCGAGGAAGGCACAGTGTGGCATCCCGCAAAACCACTACTAGAAAATCGCGTTGAATTTGTGCATTGCATCGTCATCAACATGCATTGTTTGCCTAAAACTAATTTCGAAAACCTATTTTTGTTTTCCAAACGCCCCAACTTATTTCAAACGCCAAAACCCGGGGCTCCGGAGTATTTTGTTTTGCCGCTATCGGTTTGCAAACGGAGTTATTAAAAACCAATAAAAAATTATAATTATTTTGGTGGGGCAGTCGAACGGTCCGACCCGACCCGAACGACCGCCCCAGATTTTAACCGGTCCACCCCAACCTGCCCCTCTAAATCCTAGACCTACCCAGAAAACTACCCACACCTAGCAGCCACCTCACCCCACCCAATGGCAGCGCGCCACCTCACCTCCTCCCTCTCTCTGGACCACTCCCAGGCTGCCACTTGGCCACCTCCCTCCAACCACCACTCCTCTCTCTCTCACCTTCCACCCACACAGCCTCCCTTCCTCTCAGCACTCACGCGCACGGGCCCCACCGGCCAGCCCTCCCCTGTCCCCCAGATCGAACCACCCGCGGGTCCCACCCCTGACGCGCTCCCAGCCCCACCAACCCCGCGCCTGTGCTTCTTCCTCCTCTGCTCACCTGCCCGCTCGCGCCCTCCCTAGCTCTCCCTCAGCCCCTAGCCTCTAGCCGCCGCCTGCCTCCGACCCTGCAGCCGTCGCCGCACCTGCCGCAGCCACCGCCGGCCAGGAGCCGCTCCCGCCACCGGCACCTCCCCGCAGCTCGCGCCCCTACAACCCCCCTCCTCCGGCGGCCCGCATCACCGCGCCTCCGCGCGCGCGCGGCCTCCGACCTCGCCGCCCCGCGCAGCAGCCCCGCGCCGCCGGCCGCGACGACCCCTTCGCCGGAGCCTGCCACCGCGACGACCCCTTCGCCGGAGCCCGCCGCCGCGAGCACGCCTCCGTCTGCGACCCCCGAGCTCGCCAGCGAGCGCCGCCTGGCCCGTCCCCCTCCTCGCTCGCCGCATCTGCCCCCTCCGCCTCGGCCTCTGCCCCGGCGCCGCCGCTCCGCCCCGCCCTGGTCCGGCTCGTCCGCGCCCGCGGCGCCCGGGCTCAGCGCCGCCTGGCCCCGCCGGTTCCCTGACCGCCCCTCCTGAGCCTCCCTGGTTTGCAGAGCTTCGTCCGAGTCGCCCCGCCGTCGAGGTCAGCCAGCCACCAGAGAAGCAGGCCCCATGGACCCGCTCGCCCTCTCATCTCCACGGACGTGCGACGCCCTTCTCCTGCCGTCTCTGCGCATCCCTGTTGGTGGTGTTCGAGAAAGTGTGTGCCTCTGTGTTCATGCTGCTCGTGAAGTGCGGTGCTGTTAGTTCTTTGCGGATGTGTTGTAAGCTTCAGAGCTACGCCGAGATCATGCGACAAGGTCTCGAGGACAAGCCAACCCAACGCCGACCAAGTCCTCTAGGGGTGCTGAGGCTAGGATCCAAGATCTCCGCCAAGGAACAACAAGCTCTTCATCATGGATCCCAAGTTCGTCTCGATCCGAAGACCGCTCCTGGAGTTCGAGACCCGAACCCGATAAACCATCGACGTTGAACCCACGGACACACCAAGTTCTCCATCGAGGGAACCAAGGCCGTCGACGTGGAACCGTAGAACGCCGAGTGCTTCACCCGGACACCGAGAAGATCCCCCCTGAACGCCATGACCGTCGACATGACCCCAAGTCCCGCACCCGGATGCGCCAAGACCTACCCCGAACCCCAGACCGTCGAACCCTGGACCCCGAACCCCGGACCCCAAGATCGTCGAGAACCCTAAAGTGTGACCCTTTTTCCTCAAACCCTATTTTATAACATAACAACTTGTTGCATGTTTAATTGTCATCTCGCATGCATTCATGTGGTTTGGGGGCCTTATGCCGATTCACCTAATAACTAAATATGGGGCCCATATGCGGGCAAATCTAGTCTCATATTGGCCTCATTTAAACTTGTGTAGCGAACCGGTGAAACTTTCTGCCTTGTTAAACAACATTTAAATTGCGGGGCTCTAAATAACTTGAACCATCTAATAATTGTCGGAACCCCGGTTCCGCTTAATATGACCTAATTGCATCGCACCTTTGCCATGCCATGCATCATACATGCATCATGCCGATCTTCTGCCGATCTTAAATATTGCATCCGGTGTTTCTTCTAGTGTTTTGCTTCTTCGCGGATAAGGCCGTTGAGTTGATGTGAGCTTCGCCCCGATCTTCGGTTGAACCTTCGGCAATGTTTTCAGGCGAGCATCCCCCTCTTGCTACCTATCTTACTTTTATAGTATTTACTTCCCTCCTGTTGATCTATTGCTATCTGTGTTGCGATGCTCTAGTTTTCCGTACCCGTGATATTCCCTGCAGCCTCATATTGCCTTGGACACATCCTATTACCTGTTGTTTGGTAGATAGTTGGACTTGCGCGTCGTAGTTGCTTGCTCAAGTGCTGATGTGTGTCGTCATATGCCACAGTTGCTGATGTATTGCCGCATGTTGATGTTGGAGATGATCCTAGTTTTACTTATCGTCACTTTAATTTCTGTTTAACAACTAAAATTGAATAAGCAGAGGCATCGGTGGATGATAGATAATATTTGGTTTCCGAACGCCCACTTGTGTCCCGTAAGACCCCGAGTACTTGATTCCTGTTCCTTGATTTTTCGCGCTATCCACATCCGGGAGGTATATGGGACCCCCCTCAGCCAGAGCTTGATTCCGTCTTATTTCTTGGGGCCACAAACTAGTTTGAGGTTTTATTACTATCCTGTACTTATGCCATGTTTTACTGCTTTATTTACGATTATGCGAGGAGCACACTGTACTGTTTAGGATGCGGAGTGATTACGCGGTATCGACAAGCCCAGCCACACTTTCGGGTTCCCAGTCGTTTACAGCCATTGGCGCAGACCTTGAGGCCGTCTCGGAGCTTGCCTACTCCGTTGCGGGTTCTACTCAAAGGGGTGGCCCCCTGAAATAATTCTGAATCTTGTGATTGCTTTGTCGTGAAAGCCTCGTTGGGTTTTGATTTGGTTTTTCCGAGGTTGATCGAGTGTGTGTTGCTATTGGTGCACCCCGGCCGGGTAAAACTTTCTGAAAGCCGTGTCCGCGGATATGGACGACTTGGAGCACAGTTTCTCGATCATAGACAAGCATAACTAAAGTTTATTGCTATAAATTTGACTTATAATGACTAGTAATCAGCTTCACTATAATGGAATGGCTAAATAATACTGCCCACAATTGCTTGTTTTGGATTGTCGCTTGCGACCATTGTACCTGACTAGTAAGTATTGCAACTACAACGGAATGGCTGAATAAAAGTATCAACAACTGCTGGGTTTTGGGTTTATCTCATGCTATCTGTATCTGATTAGTAATTGTTGCCACTATCACGGAATGATTAACTAAAAGTGCCCACTGCTTATTTTATCAGGATGATTATCTATACCTGACTAGTAATTGCTGCAACGATAACTGAATAAATAAAACTGCCAACTGTGTGAGTACCTCGGTTGACTTCCTCGTTTGGTCTCGAGGGGGAAACGCCAGGATGGGTTTGTTTGGTGATAGCTTCAGGTTGGATCCGGTTAGGTCATTCTTATCCCTCTCTGATATCCGCCAGTTGTATTGAGTCTCCATAGGTTGTTTAGTGCATGCTGCCGCTGCCGCTCAGTCCACCATACCTATGTAGGCGAGGACCGCCGAATTCTAGCCTCGCCGTGTACTGGCCTCAGTACTGACGCTCCTTCTTTGTTTTCTGCTTTACCCTTTGTCGGCACCCCTTTTGTTCAAGCAGGATTTGAGATCGACGCCGTTAGCAGGGTTACCCTTCCGGCTTGGCCTGGGCAGGGTTATGGACGCCATTGTTATTCTTCAGGGCTCTTAGCCCCATTTGCATCTTGTCCGTAGTCGGACGCTTCGTCTTTTCAAGGTGATTTGGATCTTTGTATATTATATCTGCATTCTTGACTCGTTGAGTCGCTGTTGTATATATCTGTTCTGTGGGTCCCATCGAGGACTGTTGTGTAATGTTATTACTTCGTTTTCCACCCGCACGAAAGTGCCTGGTGGGCACCTTTGAATCGTTTCTATGCGGGTTTGGTGAAATTTGCCCAAACTTGCATAGGTCCGATTCTGAGGGTGTTACAGAGTGGTATCAGAGCTCAGCAGTTACGATACCCCACAAGTCCAGCCTGTAGGATAACCTAGCTAACGGCCGAAGTAGAGTGTCAAAACTATTTTCGAAAATCGATTAGATAGCTCTGATTAGGTCTGATTTTACTCCTTACCCTCTGCTGTTCTCCTCTTATCTCTACGTGTTTTGAATCCGCTCTCTTCCCTCTCTTCGAGTCCAGGATTTCTCGTGGTTGGGCTTCCGTCGTACCTTCAGGGTTTCGCTTTCTCCCCTTTTGTAACGGAGGTGCTACGATCATCAATCTGCAACTTGTCTGTTGTACCCTTCCTCCAATCTTTTGTTCCTCATCCATATGTGTTCCTTGCTGGATATCAGTGTCGTTGAAAACATATGAGAAGGACGAGCATGGGTGAAATTGGAGTATACCTTGAGCATGTGTTGTTCATGCCAATGGAACCATCGCGGAACCTAATCATTGTGTCTTCCATACGAATTCTGCTGGCATTATCCCTTTGCTCCGGATACCGACTATGAAGATCTTCAGTCTAAATCCCGAGAGTTGGATGCTTAATCCGCTTATTCGTGTGCAGAGTAATGGTTTGAGTGCGGGATGGAGTAGCTACCCTACCACTGCTCTTATCATTCGCTCTTGTACGTCGAATCAGTGGACCCAGCAGTTTTACTCCGTCCACGGAAGTTAGGGGTGGCTTTATTTGTCGATACCTCTACCTTCGTCCTTTGTTTCCCCGGAGTGTTCTCTTGTCGATCAGAACAACGACCCTTTGTTGGTGGTGTCGCCGATTTCCAGATGAAGAAGGAACCCTCGTTAGTGGTGTCGCGAGGATCTACACGAAGCGAGAAGACGCAGAACGCCGACCCTTCCTTCCGGTACCATGAGGCGGATCTCGAGGGCGAGATCCATTGTTAGTGGTGTCGAATTGTGGCATCCCGCAAAACCACTACTAGAAAATCGCGTTGAATTTGTGCATTGCATCGTCATCAACATGCATTGTTTGCCTAAAACTAATTTCGAAAACCTATTTTTGTTTTCCAAACGCCCCAACTTATTTCAAACGCCAAAACCCGGGGCTCCGGAGTATTTTGTTTTGCCGCTATCGGTTTGCAAACGGAGTTATTAAAAACCAATAAAAAATTATAATTATTTTGGTGGGGCAGTCGAACGGTCCGACCCGACCCGAACGACCGCCCCAGATTTTAACCGGTCCACCCCAACCTGCCCCTCTAAATCCTAGACCTACCCAGAAAACTACCCACACCTAGCAGCCACCTCACCCCACCCAATGGCAGCACGCCACCTCACCTCCTCCCTCTCTCTGGACCACTCCCAGGCTGCCACTTGGCCACCTCCCTCCAACCACCACTCCTCTCTCTCTCACCTTCCACCCACACAGCCTCCCTTCCTCTCAGCACTCACGCGCACGGGCCCCACCGGCCAGCCCTCCCCTGTCCCCCAGATCGAACCACCCGCGGGTCCCACCCCTGACGCGCTCCCAGCCCCACCAACCCCGCGCCTGTGCTTCTTCCTCCTCTGCTCACCTGCCCGCTCGCGCCCTCCCTAGCTCTCCCTCAGCCCCTAGCCTCTAGCCGCCGCCTGCCTCCGACCCTGCAGCCGTCGCCGCACCTGCCGCAGCCACCGCCGGCCAGGAGCCGCTCCCGCCACCGGCACCTCCCCGCAGCTCGCGCCCCTACAACCCCCCTCCTCCGGCGGCCCGCATCACCGCGCCTCCGCGCGCGCGGCCTCCGACCTCGCCGCCCCGCGCAGCAGCCCCGCGCCGCCGGCCGCGACGACCCCTTCGCCGGAGCCTGCCACCGCGACGACCCCTTCGCCGGAGCCCGCCGCCGCGAGCACGCCTCCGTCTGCGACCCCCGAGCTCGCCAGCGAGCGCCGCCTGGCCCGTCCCCCTCCTCGCTCGCCGCATATGCCCCCTCCGCCTCGGCCTCTGCCCCGGCGCCGCCGCTCCGCCCCGCCCTGGTCCGGCTCGTCCGCGCCCGCGGCGCCCGGGCTCAGCGCCGCCTGGCCCCGCCGGTTCCCTGACCGCCCCTCCTGAGCCTCCCTGGTTTGCAGAGCTTCGTCCGAGTCGCCCCGCCGTCGAGGTCAGCCAGCCACCAGAGAAGCAGGCCCCATGGACCCGCTCGCCCTCTCATCTCCACGGACGTGCGACGCCCTTCTCCTGCCGTCTCTGCGCATCCCTGTTGGTGGTGTTCGAGAAAGTGTGTGCCTCTGTGTTCATGCTGCTCGTGAAGTGCGGTGCTGTTAGTTCTTTGCGGATGTGTTGTAAGCTTCAGAGCTACGCCGAGATCATGCGACAAGGTCTCGAGGACAAGCCAACCCAACGCCGACCAAGTCCTCTAGGGGTGCTGAGGCTAGGATCCAAGATCTCCGCCAAGGAACAACAAGCTCTTCATCATGGATCCCAAGTTCGTCTCGATCCGAAGACCGCTCCTGGAGTTCGAGACCCGAACCCGATAAACCATCGACGTTGAACCCACGAACACACCAAGTTCTCCATCGAGGGAACCAAGGCCGTCGACGTGGAACCGTAGAACGCCGAGTGCTTCACCCGGACACCGAGAAGATCCCCCCTGAACGCCATGACCGTCGACATGACCCCAAGTCCCGCACCCGGATGCGCCAAGACCTACCCCGAACCCCAGACCGTCGAACCCTGGACCCCGAACCCCGGACCCCAAGATCGTCGAGAACCCTAAAGTGTGACCCTTTTTCCTCAAACCCTATTTTATAACATAACAACTTGTTGCATGTTTAATTGTCATCTCGCATGCATTCATGTGGTTTGGGGGCCTTATGCCGATTCACCTAATAACTAAATATGGGGCCCATATGCGGGCAAATCTAGTCTCATATTGGCCTCATTTAAACTTGTGTAGCGAACCGGTGAAACTTTCTGCCTTGTTAAACAACATTTAAATTGCGGGGCTCTAAATAACTTGAACCATCTAATAATTGTCGGAACCCCGGTTCCGCTTAATATGACCTAATTGCATCGCACCTTTGCCATGCCATGCATCATACATGCATCATGCCGATCTTCTGCCGATCTTAAATATTGCATCCGGTGTTTCTTCTAGTGTTTTGCTTCTTCGCGGATAAGGCCGTTGAGTTGATGTGAGCTTCGCCCCGATCTTCGGTTGAACCTTCGGCAATGTTTTCAGGCGAGCATCCCCCTCTTGCTACCTATCTTACTTTTATAGTATTTACTTCCCTCCTGTTGATCTATTGCTATCTGTGTTGCGATGCTCTAGTTTTCCGTACCCGTGATATTCCCTGCAGCCTCATATTGCCTTGGACACATCCTATTACCTGTTGTTTGGTAGATAGTTGGACTTGCGCGTCGTAGTTGCTTGCTCAAGTGCTGATGTGTGTCGTCATATGCCACAGTTGCTGATGTATTGCCGCATGTTGATGTTGGAGATGATCCTAGTTTTACTTATCGTCACTTTAATTTCTGTTTAACAACTAAAATTGAATAAGCAGAGGCATCGGTGGATGATAGATAATATTTGGTTTCCGAACGCCCACTTGTGTCCCGTAAGACCCCGAGTACTTGATTCCTGTTCCTTGATTTTTCGCGCTATCCACATCCGGGAGGTATATGGGACCCCCCTCAGCCAGAGCTTGATTCCGTCTTATTTCTTGGGGCCACAAACTAGTTTGAGGTTTTATTACTATCCTGTACTTATGCCATGTTTTACTGCTTTATTTACGATTGTGCGAGGAGCACACTGTACTGTTTAGGATGCGGAGTGATTACGCGGTATCGACAAGCCCAGCCACACTTTCGGGTTCCCAGTCGTTTACAGCCATTGGCGCAGATCTTGAGGCCGTCTCGGAGCTTGCCTACTCCGTTGCGGGTTCTACTCAAAGGGGTGGCCCCCTGAAATAATTCTGAATCTTGTGATTGCTTTGTCGTGAAAGCCTCGTTGGGTTTTGATTTGGTTTTTCCGAGGTTGATCGAGTGTGTGTTGCTATTGGTGCACCCCGGCCGGGTAAAACTTTCTGAAAGCCGTGTCCGCGGATATGGACGACTTGGAGCACAGTTTCTCGATCATAGACAAGCATAACTAAAGTTTATTGCTATAAATTTGACTTATAATGACTAGTAATCAGCTTCACTATAATGGAATGGCTAAATAATACTGCCCACAATTGCTTGTTTTGGATTGTCGCTTGCGACCATTGTACCTGACTAGTAAGTATTGCAACTACAACGGAATGGCTGAATAAAAGTATCAACAACTGCTGGGTTTTGGGTTTATCTCATGCTATCTGTATCTGATTAGTAATTGTTGCCACTATCACGGAATGATTAACTAAAAGTGCCCACTGCTTATTTTATCAGGATGATTATCTATACCTGACTAGTAATTGCTGCAACGATAACTGAATAAATAAAACTGCCAACTGTGTGAGTACCTCGGTTGACTTCCTCGTTTGGTCTCGAGGGGGAAACGCCAGGATGGGTTTGTTTGGTGATAGCTTCAGGTTGGATCCGGTTAGGTCATTCTTATCCCTCTCTGATATCCGCCAGTTGTATCGAGTCTCCATAGGTTGTTTAGTGCATGCTGCCGCTGCCGCTCAGTCCACCATACCTATGTAGGCGAGGACCGCCGAATTCTAGCCTCGCCGTGTACTGGCCTCAGTACTGACGCTCCTTCTTTGTTTTCTGCTTTGCCCTTTGTCGGCACCCCTTTTGTTCAAGCAGGATTTGAGATCGACGCCGTTAGCAGGGTTACCCTTCCGGCTTGGCCTGGGCAGGGTTATGGACGCCATTGTTATTCTTCAGGGCTCTTAGCCCCATTTGCATCTTGTCCGTAGTCGGACGCTTCGTCTTTTCAAGGTGATTTGGATCTTTGTATATTATATCTGCATTCTTGACTCGTTGAGTCGCTGTTGTATATATCTGTTCTGTGGGTCCCATCGAGGACTGTTGTGTAATGTTATTACTTCGTTTTCCACCCGCACGAAAGTGCCTGGTGGGCACCTTTGAATCGTTTCTATGCGGGTTTGGTGAAATTTGCCCAAACTTGCATAGGTCCGATTCTGAGGGTGTTACACACAGCGGCGCAGGTGACAGGCGCACGGGCGCGGTGTAGATCGTCGATGCCGATGGTGAGTAGAGGCGCGGCGATGACGACGGCGATGGGCGACGCAATCTGATCTAAGATCGGTAAACCAAAAAAGAAAACCGATCAAAAGATCGGAAAAAAAAAGACTTGCAGGGCAGCCGATCACAGATCGGCGGACGAACCCTGCGTACGGGTTGCGCGGCCCCCGGCGGAGATCATGGAGATCGACCTCCCCGGGGGCGGCGCGGCGGGAGCGGAGGCGGCGGCTAGGTCAAGGACCGTGCCGCTCTGATACCATGTTGAAGGGTAGAGGGAGAGAGAGATTGCGGAATATGATGGTTGTATTATTGAGCCTCTCGGGGAGTATATATAGACATACAGGGACCAACTTGGAATACAAGACAAGTAACCTACTTGGAGTACAAGACAAGTAACCTAGTCTATCCCTAACAGATACGTATACTCTAACATAGCTGGAATGTTTGCTTGCTAGATTCTGCTACCAGTTTTTTGTTTGCTTGTTTATCACCGGTCTTTTAATTTCTCATAACTGGTTTTTGTCTCACTTTATAAATAAAGCCATAAACGGCTGAATTGATACAAGAAGATGAAAAAGCGATGAAAAATAAACAAAAAATTACAAGGAGAGCAAAAACTTGCCATGAAGACACTGGAACGAGACCGAGGAAAACCAAAAAAAACATCGTTGAATTAATTTTCCTTGTTTAAAATTTCACCATCCATAAAGAAAACGTATTTAGAAAAAAAAAATAGTACAAGTTAGATGTGTATACCGATATTAACCTGGTCTTTTATATGTTGACAATTTCTCATCAAAATTGATCAAAGTTCAAAAGCTTGTGCTACAACAAATATGTCTTAAATGCTGGGAAGTACTATCGTCGAGTAAATTATGTACGCATTATTGCTTAAAAAAGCATCTACCCTCTATGCAGTGGCGAATCTAGGATGAAATTGAAGGGTAGGATAAAAACTTGAACATAATTTCAAACCATTTATGTCCACGCACCATGTAACATGAGAAAATTGAAGCAAGCCAATAATCTAGTTCTATATTGAATGTTCTTGCGTCTTTGAAAGGCATGTCTCTGGCTGCTTAAGTTGGGATAGTTAGCAAACATGACCTCACTCATTCAACTCTAATTTCAAAAACATGATTTCTTATCAACCAAACAATATTTGATATCACACAATCATAACTAAAAGACCGATAAAATATACATTGATGTAGTGCGCTTCGAGTGAATGTTCAGCTCGTTGTCCGGGTACTTTACTTCGAGCTACACCGTTGGCTATCACTGCTCTGCCGGCTACCATATTCAAACATTGAGATGATTGCTTAAATGTTTAACCATGCAACCATTTATACTGGACTTCTCGCACTTATCTACATAGTTGGGCCAAGGAGCTACACCCGTAAGGCCAAAGTTGGCGAGTCAATCAGTGTAGACTCATTTTATCAGTTATTTCCCTATGTAACTACAAAACTTTGAGCTTTCATCATCAATCATGGTTGAGACACAATTTTTTGAAGGTATCATGGTAAAAATAGAGGGTAGGCTCGAGCCTATCGAAGCCTCCCTGGTAAATCTGCCCCTGCCTACTAGACTACCGCGACTCCGCGAGTCGGTCTATCGAGAACGGGGCCATCTTAATTTGTCCCCGACAATGGTGAGTCGGCACACACGCGACATCATACGCGAGCACTCCTCACTGGTTCATCCATATGCATATGTGGCGTGCAAGGTGTGGATGCGTCCACGCTGGCAGAAACGAGAGGCGGTTGCTGGCCGATTAGCTCCGGTACAGTCCAGATCGTCGTTGATGGACATTCGTCCAACCCTCCCTCTCTCTCTATATGCCCCGACGAGACAATGGTGAGTCAGCACTTCGTGGATCGTCGTTGGAGTGTCGCAGCACAGCACTCCTCCATGCTTCATGCTTGATGCATGCTGCACGCATTGCAATTTGCAAACAAGAGGCCGTACGTTGATAGTTCCCGAAAGGGCCAGCTAGCTGGACAGGCCATGCACCAGAGGTGGTTGGATTGTCATAGCTAGCTGCTTGGTACGTGACGCTTTGGAATGCTAGACTTGTGGTGGTACTTTTTCGGAAGACGCAACAGTGACGAGTTACCTTCGTTCTCGTCGCACCGTTGATGTTGGCTTTATTTTTTTCTGTCTTCTTGTTTTGTTTTTGGGGCTCGGCTTGTGCTCCTTTGCCCATGTATCGAGTGATTGCTATATTAATGTAGCGGGCGTAAAGCCTGTTTCGAGAAGTTACAATAAGTTTGGATTGGATGGATCGAGTGAGCCATCGATCGATCTCAACTTCTCTGCATTATTGTACCGCAGATCTGCGATGATGCTGAAACTGCAATAGCTTCTCGGTTGCATGCATTTGGTTGGTTTTTTACTATTATATGTGATTAAGCTCAAGCTACAAGCTGATGTCGCTAGAAGCTCCAGCTTTGCTTGGCTCCGATGCACAAGTATGGGTACATTGATCTCTATAGAACGAACATCTCCCTGACAACTATGCTCGAGGATATGGCTAGAATTATCACATAGTGGGTGTGCTTTGTTCGTGAGAGGGAAGGATTAAGATTAAACCAGCATACCCTTGGCACACATAGTGTGTGTCCAGTCTGTCTCCTATGACTAACCTGCCAACAAGCGAAAAATAAACTAAGCTGCAATAATGCACGCAGCAGCCAGCCGACGTGGCAATGATTCAGATTTCGTCGACACTGCTATTGCCACACATAATCGCCCTGGTCCTTGTTAGATGTATATATCTGTATACTGTATTTCCTCCATATGTTAGGGGGTTTCCTGTATATTTGCCCGGCACCTGTACTATATATTGTGGCCTTTGGCCCCTAGTGGAATATATGTTGTCTATTCCTAACATGGTATCAGAGCCACGTTAGTCTGTCCTCTCTCCTGCAACTTCCGGCCGCCACCGTCCCTGTCGTCGCCGGCCTTGCCGTCGTCGCCGCCGCCGGTCGCCGCCGTTTCAGATCTGTGTCCAGATTGGATCCCGTTTTGTATCCGGTTGCCGTCTGCTTGATTTGTGTCCAGATTGGATCCCGTTTCGCTGGTCTGGATCGATTTCTGGCCGGTCTCTCCCCGTCTCGCAAACTCGAAGCGCCACGCGGATCGATTTCTGGCCGGTATCCGCCCGTCGCCTGACATACACTCGCCTCCGTCCACGGGTCTCCACGTCGCCTCCACTCGCGCGGGACAGCCTGCAACTTCCAGCCGCCCACGCGCACGTACGACAGCCTTGTGCTGCTCCCAGACGGGCGGTCACGTACGGCAGCCTTGTGCTGCTCCCAGACGGGCGGTCACGTACGGCAGCCACCCACGCGCACGTACGGCACGACTTCCAGCCGCCCAGACGCGTACGGCACGCGAGCCCCGCTGGGCTCTCTGACGCGTGGCCCTGCTGCTCCCAGACGCGCGGTCCCGCAGCTCCCTGACGCACGGTCCCGCAGCTCCCTGCAGTCCCTGCAGCGCGACTCCCTGCCTGGCCCGCCGCCGGCTGATCTGGCCCGCCGCCAGCTGTCTCTAGATCTAGATCTGGTGTTTTCAGATCTGTGCTAAAAAAAAAAAAAAAAAAAATTGAGAGATATGTCTTCTGCATCGGGCTACGTTGCGATTCCTCGCTGCCCGGTGATTTTCGATGGCGCGAATTATCCTGATTTTGCTGCCTTTATGCGCGTTCACATGCGCGGTCTCCGTCTTTGGGGTGTGCTCTCTGGCGAGGTCCCCTGTCCGCCGTGCCCCCCTGCTCCTGTGGCTCCTCTGCCTCCGACGCCGATTGTGCTTGCTGCTGATGCTTCTCAGGAGGCCAAGGATGCTGCTCAGAGTTCTGATGATATTGCTGTTGCTGCCTATGACCTGAAGTTCAAGCAATATTCTGCTGATCTCGAGTCCTATCGCCACTCTCTGACTGCCTACACTCAGTGGGTCGATGAGGATGCTCGTGCTGCTGCTGTTCTCACCTCTAGTGTCCTGCCCCAATATGCTGCTGAGTTCATGAGTCTCCCTACTGTTGCTGCTCAGTGGGCCCATCTTCGTCAGCGTTATCAGCCGTCTGGGGATGCTCTTTACCTGTCTGTGGTTCGTCAGGAGCATGCTCTTCAGCAAGGTGATTCCACTATTGATGAGTTTTATACTCAGAGTGCTGCTATCTGGCGTCAGCTTGATTCTCTCCGTACTGCTGTTTGTGGCACATGCTCGTGCTGCCAGATTATGCGCTCGGACTTGGAGTTTCACCGCATCTATGAGTTTCTGTCTCGGCTTCGCCAGGAGTTTGAGCCCCGGCGTGCTCAGCTGAATGCTCGTGGTCGTGTTCCGCTCTCTGAGGTGTTGTCTGAGCTTCGGGCTGAGGAGACCCGTCTCCGTGGTGCTGGTCTTCTTGCGGTTCCATCTGCGCTTGCTACTCGTGGTGCTCCTTTGCTGTCTGCTCCCTCGACTCAGCCGCGGTCTCCTGTGCCGCCGCCGCCGATCCTACCCACTCCTCCAGGTCAGGGTCAGGGTCAGCTTCAGCACCAGCAGCCTCCGGGTCCGAGTCAGCACCAGCAGGCTCGTGGTCAGGGTCGCCGTGGTTCTCTTCGTCACTGCTCTTACTGCAACAGGGATGGTCACACTTGGGCCACCTGTTATACACGGGACCCCAGTTTACGCCAGCAGCACCAGGCTCGTGGACAGTCGGCTCCTTCCGGGTCTTCAGCAGTGGCTCTCTCTGATCAGGACATTATCAGGAGTCTTCGCGGTCTGCTTGCTGCTACAGGCTCTTCCTCCACGGGCACTGCTGGTTCTGTGACTGACTCTTCAGGCACTGTGCGACCACCACCTTCTACACAGTCAGGTACGTCTCCGTGGTATCTGGATTCTGGAGCTTCTTTTCATATGACATTTGAGTCTTCTTCTCTGTCCGCTCTTCGTTCTCTCCCTTCTCCTGTCCGTGTTTTTACGGCTGATGGTACCTCTCTCCCTGTTTCTAGTCGGGGCACCCTTTCTACTTCTTCTTTTTTTGTTCCTGATATTTCTCATGTCCCTCTTCTTACGATGAATCTGTTCTCTGCTAGCCAGCTTACTGACTCTGGTTGTCGCGTCATTCTTGATGCTGACTCTTGTGTTGTTCAGGACCGTCGCACCCAGGCCCTGGTTGGAGCTGGCCCTCGCAGCCGTGATTCTTCCGGACTCTGGGAGTTAGACTGGCTTCGCGTTCCTTCCGCTGCCACTTCATCCGCCAGTTCTTCTCCGGTTGTCGCCTCTACTACCAGCTCCTTTCAGCAGTGGCATCATCGTCTTGGTCACCTCTGTGACTCTCGCCTGTCGTCATTAGTTCATCGTGGTCTTCTGGGGTCTGTCTCAGGAGATGGGTCTTTGCATTGTCAGGGTTGTAGGTTGGGTAAACAGATTCAGCTTCCCTATCCTACTAGTGCGTCTGTATCTCAGCGACCTTTTGATTTAGTTCATTCCGATGTTTGGGGTCCGGCTCCTTTCGCTTCGAAAGGGGGCCATCGCTACTATATTCTATTCATCGATGATTTTTCTCGATACACTTGGTTGTATTTTATGCGCTCTCGTAGTGAGGTGCTCTCCATATATCAGCGTTTTGCGGCCATGGTTCGTACTCAATATTCTACCCCCATCCGTGTGTTTCGTGCTGATTCTGCTGGTGAGTATATCTCCCAGATGTTGCAAGGTGTTCTTGCCGAGCAGGGCACTCTTGCTCAGTTCTCCTGTCCTGGCGCACATGCCCAGAATGGCGTTGCTGAGCGTAAGCATCGCCACATTCTTGAGACCACTCGCGCTATGATGATTGCTTCCTCTCTCCCGCCGCATTTCTGGGCTGAGGCTGTCGCTACGTCGGCTTACCTCATCAATATTCAGCCTTCTGCTGCCTTGCCGGGTGGTATCCCTCTTGAGCGCCTCTCTGGACAGTCTCCAGACTACTCCATGCTTCGCTTGTTTGGTTGTGTTTGCTATGTTCTACTTGCTCCTCGCGAACGCACCAAACTGACCGCTCAGTCCGTTGAGTGTGTCTTCCTCGGATATAGTAATGAGCATAAGGGCTATCGCTGTTGGGACCCTGTTGGTCGTCGGATGCGTATCTCTCGTGATGTTACTTTTGATGAGACGCGTCCTTTCTATCCTCGTCCCACTGCTGGTACTTACCCGGTGGAAGATATATCTTTTCTTCTCTTCCCTGACACACCTCCTTCTCCCCCTATTGTGTCTTCTTCCGGATCTCCTCCCCCTGATATCTCTTCTTCGACACCGTCCTCTTCTGCTCCGTCTAGTTCTCCTAGTTCTCCTCGTTCTCCGGAGTCTTCCTCTCCTATTCCCTCTTCTTCATCATCGTCTCCTGTGTCGTCTTCCTTTGATGATCTTCCCTCTACTCGTCCTATTCGCCAGCGTCGTGCCCCCAACCGTTACTCTCCTAGTCAGTATGGTCTTTCTGTCGTCTCCGAGCCGACCTCTTATCGGGATGCTGAGCATCATCCTGAATGGCAGCTGGCCATGGCCGAGGAGATTGCTGCGCTTGAGCGCACTGGCACCTGGGATCTTGTTTCTCCTCCTCCCGGTGTTCGTCCTATCACGTGTAAGTGGGTCTATAAGATTAAGACTCGCTCTGATGGATCTCTTGAGCGCTATAAAGCGCGTCTTGTGGCTCGTGGTTTTCAGCAGGAGCATGGTCGTGACTATGATGAGACCTTTGCTCCTGTTGCTCATATGACCACTGTGCGTACTCTTCTTGCTGTTGCTTCTGTTCGTCACTGGTCTGTGTCCCAGCTTGATGTTCAGAACGCCTTTCTCAATGGTGAGTTGAGTGAGGAGGTTTATATGCAGCCTCCTCCTGGGTATTCTGTTCCCGAGGGGATGGTTTGTCGTCTTCGACGTTCCCTTTATGGCCTCAAACAGGCCCCTCGTGCCTGGTTTGAGCGCTTTGCTTCTGTCGTGACTGCTGCTGGTTTCTCTCCTAGTGCTCATGATCCAGCGCTGTTCGTTCACACTTCTCCTCGTGGACGCACTCTTCTTCTTCTCTATGTTGATGATATGATCATTACTGGTGATGATCCTGAGTATATCGCCTTTGTTAAGGCTCGTCTTCGTGATCAGTTTCTTATGACTGATCTTGGTCCTCTTCGATACTTTCTTGGGATTGAGGTTTCCTCCACTTCTGATGGCTTTTACATCTCTCAGGAAAAGTATATTCAGGATCTTCTTGCTCGTGCTGCTCTTGGGGATGAGCGCACTGTTGAGACCCCTATGGAGCTTCATGTTAAGCTTCAACCTACGGATGGTGATCCCCTTTCTGATCCGACGCGTTATCGTCATCTTGTTGGGAGTCTGGTTTATCTTGCTGTCACTCGTCCTGACATCTCTTATCCTGTTCATATTCTGAGTCAGTTTGTCTCTGCTCCCACCACTGTTCACTATAGTCATCTTCTCCGTGTTCTTCGTTATCTTCGTGGTACGATCACTCGTCGCCTTTTCTTTCCTCGTTCCAGCTCCCTCCAGCTCCAGTGCTATTCGGACGCCACGTGGGCGAGTGATCCTTCGGATCGTCGTTCACTTTCTGCTTACTGTGTGTTTCTTGGTGGTTCGCTCATTGCTTGGAAGACAAAGAAACAGACAGCGGTTTCCCGTTCGAGTGTTGAGGCTGAGTTGCGTGCTATGGCCTTGTTGACTGCTGAGGTGACCTGGTTACGGTGGTTACTTGCGGATTTTGGGGTCTCTATTACTACACCCAGTCTGGTTTTGTCTGACAGTACAGGTGCTATTAGTATTGCACGTGATCCGGTCAAGCATGAGCTTACCAAGCATATTGGTGTTGATGCTTTCTATACACGTGCTCAGGTGCAGGCTCATGTTGTTGCGCTTCAGTATGTGCCTTCTGATTTACAGTTGGCGGATTTCTTCACCAAGGCACAGACCAGAGCGCAGCATGATTTCTTCCTCTCCAAACTCAGTGTTGTGGATCCACCATGAGTTTGTGGGGGGGTGTTAGATGTATATATCTGTATACTGTATTTCCTCCATATGTTAGGGGGTTTCCTGTATATTTGCCCGGCACCTGTACTATATATTGTGGCCTTTGGCCCCTAGTGGAATATATGTTGTCTATTCCTAACAGTCCTATCCACTCAATTACACTCTTTGAATTAGTTCTGGGGTCTCTCCACTAGGCAGAATCTTTGCTTGCTAGATTCTGCTAGTATCATATTTTGTATATGCTTATTTATCACCTTATAAATAAAGCTATAAACGGCTGAATCAATAAAAGATGATGAGAAGACTGTTGTACAACATATCAAAAATAAACAAAAAAGTATAAGGAGGACAAAAACTTGCCACAGATCACCACAGATCACTGGAAGGAAACCAGAACAAAAAAAAAGAATGTCGAGCTTTTCTTAACAGGAAGTTCAAGAAGCTTGTGTGTTAGAATAAATATGTCTTAAATTCTGGGAAGTACTATCCTCGAGCAAACATGTCCAAAACGGTGGTTGCCACCACACATTATTGCTTAACCACCCTTTCTCCTCTGTGGATTGGTTCGGGTTTGGTGATTATGGAAACATGCTAGCTTTCGTTTATCCAGATGCCATGCTAACCACCGACAAGGGTAAGAGAGCGTCCAGGTCCATTTTATACGGAAAACAGCTCAGCTCGAAGTATCGACATTACATTGGTGTTGTGTATATATATATATATATATGTTTATAAACATTTTATGTAAAATTGGTAAAATTTTGAAAGGCTTCTCCTGCGACCAAAATTTACTAATATTGCACTCTTATTCTTGTAAAACCATCAACTTCATGTTGAAATATAGTACATGTCGCACATTTCTATAAATTGACATCTAGGAGCCCATTTTGAACTAGATAATCGTGACACTATGACACTCTGAAATATAGATTAAAAGTCTATATTGTTTGTGTGACTGATGACATGGATACACTGACTTTGCTTCCTGGTAGAGTTGATTAAGTAAACTATTCTTGTGGCTAACCTCTATTGCACATGGTTACCTACATTAGAAGTCTTGTTTCATAAATATTCGGCGCTGCGCCAATTGTCGCCACTTGTACACACTACCTTGTCCACATCACTCGAGCAATCAACGAGGAAAGAACGACTAGCTCATGGGCTACAACTTTGATGTGCCTACCCGCCGATGATATGTCGTTTTCTCAAGAGAGAGCCATAGTAAAAAAAAACGGGTGTTGTAACTGATGACATGGCACCTGCTTGACAGGAGGACACTTGGCGTGTGCTAGGGCCATCATGTGGAGCATCCCAATCTCCATCCCTACCACAGTATTATTGCGATGTTCATGTTGATGTTGATTTAGATGGGTCTCCGAGAAACTGTGGCAATGCTGATCTGAGTCTAGAGGAAGTATCTCCATCGCTTGGTTGGGTAGCTCAATGGAAATTGCATGTTCTCATAGCGTATAGGGGACATATAGTAGGTAGGGCAGTGACCACACCAATTTACTCAACTATCTGATAGTTCTTGTTGTGTTCTTACCGATGATGGTGCCCTCAAGGAACTGCTAATTATACTGCAATCATGGAGCATATATATACACAGGAACAGAAGGACCAGTACTTGCTATACTCCAATCGATCTTTGTAGAATGAGACCATCTTTACACCTAAAAATGAAAGAAAAAAAAAGGACCATCTACCTATCTCCCCGGCAATGGTGACTCAGGACACGCCACGTCGAAGGCGAGAACTCCTCCGTGCTCCATCCATGTGCATGTGGCGTGCAGCGTGTGGCCCCGCAACTCTCCTAGCAGCCGATGTGTCACCGAACAAGGTGATGTGGCGCACGCTTGAGAGTGAGACACTTGGCATCTGCCACCCCCCGGAGCTGGTTCGTGAATGGGCCCCTAGAATTTCGGGTGCCATATTTTGGACTGTCTCCATGTAAATTTAAAGAACATCGATTCGTAGCTACACCAGTGGGCACACGTACGTATGCATCTCTATATATAGTCTCATTATTGATTCAACTATATTTTTTATATTTTTTGATCAGTTTCTTTCGATCTAGGGTTGTCACCATTGGTGATGGTTGCTGCTCTCGTACGTTGGCCCTTTATGAACTTAGCACGACGACTTTCCATCTTTCTACTATAATAAGTTTTTCTACGACAAGCTTTGCTCCACTGGTGATGGAGGAACGAGGACGACGACACGCCTTCGGCTCATGCAAGTGTATGTGTAGTCGTCGTTAGGCGGTCTAATGGCCTATTTGTAATTTTTATTATTTCTAGGTGTTTTTTAACTACTGATTATTAATAGATCAGCAGAATTTTGTAATAAAAACTATACTATAACTGTTAGCCTTTTTAAATCCAGTATTGCTACTAATCGGCATCCTCTAGAATTGCTTGGCTGCTGATTGGCTCAGGTATAGTGTCCAGATGGACACACAACCTCTCTCTCTCTCTATAACCGACGATGGTGAGTCAGCACCTCGACGGTGGTCATTGGAGTGTACTGCAAACGAGAGGCCATCGATCGTTTCCAAGGGGCCAGCTGGACAGGAGTGCACGAGTGGCTTTCGTTTTGTGCTAACCACTTTTGGAGTGGGAACATGTCAATGGTCCTGTTGTATGGACAGTGCTAGCAACCACCATGTGCAAAGATAATACTCTTTGTTTTAAAATAGATGTCGTATGTTTGTTAAATTTTATATTCATTCATATACTCGATCTATATTAATTGACTCAAATTTGTCTAGATTTAGATGAATCTAATCACTATTTAGTATATATGTTCGTCCAAAATGTAACAAATCCAAGTCAATTAATATAGACCGAAGGGAATACTAAATAGTGTCTCGGTTTATTCAAATTTTGATAAATTAAGACATTTATTTTAAGACGAAGGTATGATCGCTCAGAGATGGGAACGATGCTTGGAGCTCGCATCGATTACATGTTAATATATGGAAGGCATCGGCACAATTACAGGGAGGAGTTACAACGTACGGGAGAGATAAGAGGATAGCAATCTGATCTTTATAAACGAGATCAGATTGGTTACATGGTTTAAGCTAACAGATTCTATCTCTATCTTGTTGTACGCGACAGGTTCCAACACCCCTCCTCAATCACAACCTTTTTAGGTTGAGGTTGTGCTTGAACTCCTCAAGTTGCCGAGTTGGTAACGCCTTGGTGAATCCATCTGCCACCTGATCTTTAGAAGGAATAAACTGAATCTCCAACTGCTTATGTGCTACTCTTTCTCGTATAAAATGGAAATCAATTTCAATGTGTTTAGTTCTTGCATGAAATATAGGATTGGCTGAAAGATAAGTTGCACCCATATTATCACACCACAACAGGAGGTTTTGCTGTATACTTTGGGCCTAACTTAATTTCTTGGAGTGCCAGAAAACAGGCAACAGTATCAAGATCAAGTACAGAAGCAGAGATTTGTACTCTGCTTCTGTACTTGATCTTGATACTGTTGCCTGTTTTCTGGCACTCCAAGAAATTAAGTTAGGCCCAAAGTATACAGCAAAACCTCCTGTGGATCTCCTGTCATCTACACATCCTGCCCAATCAGCATCTGAGAAGGCACTTACAAGTGTAGAGGATGATCTCCTAAAGGTTAGTCCAAGACTCACTGTTCCACTGACATACCTCAAAATTCTTTTAACAGCTGTCCAGTGTACAGTAGTAGGTGCATGAAGAAACTGGCATACCTTATTGACAGAGAAAGCAATGTCTGGTCTAGTGAGTGTCAAATACTGAAGAGCTCCTACTATGCTTCTGTATCTTGTACCATCCTCTTGTCCTAGAGGTTCTCCTTCAGTGACTGAAAGTTTTTCAGATGCTGATAGAGGAGTCGGTAAGGATTTGCATCCCTTCAATCCAACTCTATTAAGCAAGTCTGAGGCATATTTCTCTTGGGTTAATACAATTCCTTGATTAAATTTCTTTACCTCAATTCCCAAAAAGAAGCTTAGATCACCAAGATCCTTAAGAGCAAATGTTGAGCTAAGATCTTGAAGAAGTGATGTAATTGCTTTGTTGGAGGAGCTAGTGACAATAATATCATCAACATAGACTAGCACATAAATAGTTATACCTGATTTGTTGTATATAAATAATGAAGTGTCTGCCTTGGATGCCAGAAAACCAAGTTGTTGCAACTTGGAGCTTAATTTGGAGAACCATGCTCTTGGTGCCTGCTTGAGTCCATAAAGTGACTTGTCAAGTTTGCATACATGAAAAGGTGCATTAGGATCCTCATAACCAGGTGGCTGCTTCATGTAGACCTCTTCTTCCAGAACACCATGAAGAAACGCGTTCTTCACATCAAGTTGCCTCAAATTCCATCCTTTTGAAACTGAAATGGCTAAAACAAGTCTGATAGTAGCAGCCTTAACAACTGGACTAAAAGTATCTTCATAATCTATGCCATATCTTTGTTTAAATCCTTTTGCTACTAATCTAGCCTTGTACCTATCAATAGTGCCATCATCTTTCCTTTTAATTCTATAGACCCATTTACAATCTATAAGATTTCTACCTTGCTTGTGTGGTACTAGATGCCATGTTTTATTTTCCATTGGGGCCCTATACTCATCATCCATGGCAGTTTTCCAATTTTTATCATTTAGAGCTAATTGCAAGTTCTCAGGTTCACTAGTTAAACAGGACAAATCGTAACGAATAGTACCATCTTTGTAAATTTTAGGCATTGAGTTACCGGTTGTTGCCCTTGTTCTGTGGACTGGTGATGCAGTTTGAGCTGACCATTCGCCTGTCGCCGTACCAGAGGGTCCGCCTGGCGCTGCCCCCTGCCGCATGCAGCGTGACGCGAGATGCTGCGGCGTAGAAGTACACGACAGGGGAGAATCTCTCTGGTGATTGGATGGGCGCACAGATCCTGGAGAAGACCAGCCACTGCTGTCTGAGGTTGTCGCCAGATCTTCCTCGGTTGGTGTGTCGTTCGCGCCTGAATTTGGGCGGGACGAGATAGGGTGCATGTTTGCACCGTTTTGACTCGTTCCAGCGTCATTTTGCACAGAATTTTCTCCTGCTGCTTGCTGTACCTGAGAGGCACTAAAAATACCAGGAATTATAGAGCCATTAAGTGTTAGATCAGTACAATGTTGTCCCCCCTCATGAGATGATACTAATGGATTTTGGAGTGTTTCGGGTAGGAGGAGAATTTCTTGCCGAAGAAGAGCACCGGCATTAGGATGAAGATTTGCAAAAGGGAAGACTGTTTCATCAAATACAACATCTCGTGAGATGTAAACTCTACCAGATTTAACATCGAGACATTTGACACCTTTATGCATGTGACTATAGCCCAGAAAAACGCATTGTTTAGAACGAAAAGCGAGCCTGTGCTTGTTATAGGGTCGAAGGTTAGGCCAACAAGCACATCCAAAAATACGAAGAGATGCATAATCTGGGGTTTTGTGGAAGAGACGTTCCATGGGGGTGTCATGGTCAATGACTTTGGATGGTAGCATATTAATAAGATATGTGGCAGTCAAGAAGGCTTCATCCCAAAATTTTAATGGCATGGACGCATTTGCAAGAAGAGCAAGTCCTACTTCTACAATGTGACGATGCTTGCGTTCAGCGGAGCCATTTTGCTGGTGTGTATGAGGACAAGATACATGATGCTCAATGCCAATTTTTTGAAAGAAAGAGTTTAGTTTCTCATATTCTCCTCCCCAATCAGATTGCAAGGCAAGAATTTTTCTGTCAAATTGGCGTTCAACAAGTGTTTGGAAATTGTGAAAAATTTGGAAAACATCTAACTTCTTCTTGAGAAGATAGATACAAACAAATTTACTAAAATCGTCAATAAAGCTTACATAGTATGTGTATCTCCCTATGGAACTTGGCGCAGGGCCCCAAACATCTGAGAAAACAAGTTGTAAGGGGACAGTGGATACACTAGTGGATCTTACATAAGGCAATTGATGACTTTTGGCTCTTTGGCAAGAGTCACAAATAGACTCACTACGAGATTTATTTGAGCAAGGAAGAAAATGCTTGCTAAGGACTTGTTGAACAATACGAAATGAAGGGTGTCCTAAACGACTGTGCCATCTGGAAGCTGAAGGCTTGGTGACACTGAAGACTTGTTTATTCTTGATTGATGATGAAGAAATCAAGGGGTAGAGACCTTTTGTGCATCTACCTTTGAGAAGTACCTTCTCCGTTGCTCGATCCTTAACATAAAAATGTCACGGGTGAAATTCAAGGAAGACATCATTATCTTTGGTAAAACGATGAATAGAAACAAGATTCTTTGTGGCATGTGGAATATGAAGGACATTTTTTAGATGCAAATTTTTAGAGGGGGTATTAACAATTGCATGACCAACATGACTAATGCTCATACCTTGTCCATTGGCCGTGTGAACTTGTTCCTGGCCATGATACTTCTCCTTCATGGTAAGCTTATTGAGCTCACCGGTGATGTGGTCTGTGGCGCCAGTATCTCCATACCAGTTCGTGTCCACTCCATAGGACACTGCATTGGCGCCCTTCTCTTCTTCTTCATCTTCACCGTCAGAGTAACGGTGCCAGCATTTCCAGGCTTCATGGCCCGGTTTCCCGCAGATCTGGCAGGTGACGTCGCGATCCTTGCCGTCACAGCCTCCTCCACGGCGGCCATTGCTGCCGCTGCCGCCTCCATGCTGCTGATGACGTCCTTGGCCACGACCGTAGCCGCGACCTCCTCGGCGCCCTCCACGGTTGCCACGCCCACGCGGCCAACCACGACCACGAGAGGCCATGTTGGCAGAGGAGCCGCCACAGTCTTGAAGCAGCTCCATGCGGTTGTCGTAGGAGGTGACGTGAGCGTATAGGTCGCTCACTGAGAGATCCTTTCCGCCGTTGACGCCGATGGCGGCGAAGAGCGGGTTGTAGGTGTCGTCGAGGCCGGCTAGGAGGTACTCCACGAGCTCCTCATCTTCAATTGGGCGGCCTGCTGCTGCAAGTTCGTCGGCGAGTCCCTTCATATTCAGGAAGAAGGCGGTGGTGGTCATGTTCTCCTTCCTCGTCTTGGCGAGGGCGACGCGCAGGTTCGAGACACGCGTCCTGGACTGGGAGGCAAACATCGCCTTGATCGCCCCCCAGACTGCCGCCGAGGTGTTCATGCCGATGGTGGACACGAGGATTTCCCTTGAGAGAGTTTGCAGCAAGTACGACAGGACAAACTGGTCCGTCGATACCCACGCGTCGTAGGCGGGGTTTGGTTCCTTGACTTGTTTGCCATCCTTGTCGACGACGATCTCGGACGGCTCGGCCTTCTCCGCATCGAGGAAGTCGAGGAGACGAGCCCCTCGGATCGGCGGGAGGACCTGGGAGAGCCAGAGGAGATAATTCTCCTTCGTAAGCTTCTCGGAAACCCCCTGGCCTGCGAGAGGGTTGGTCATCGTCGAAGAGGAGGAAGTTGCGAGGCACATAGATGTGTTTATTGGAAGTCTAGCTCTGATACCATATGATCGCTCAGAGATGGGAACGATGCTTGGAGCTCGCATCGATTACATGTTAATATATGGAAGGCATCGGCACAATTACAGGGAGGAGTTACAACGTACGGGAGAGATAAGAGGATAGCAATCTGATCTTTATAAACGAGATCAGATTGGTTACATGGTTTAAGCTAACAGATTCTATCTCTATCTTGTTGTACGCGACAGGTTCCAACAGAAGGAAGTAATAATAATCCAGCTAGCGCTAATGCAGCCTCGACACTTGCATGCTGCTGACAGCGCAAGTGAACCCGTCGGTTTCGGTTCGCTGAATCATTTGTGGGCCCAAGGAATCTAGCCCCTTCCATCGGTTTTCTTTTCGGTTCCCCAAGCCTAGCGATTAGGTCATGAGAGGAGTATATTTGTTCTCCTCCTCCTTAAAACAGGATAAATAAAGTCACAACAGAAGAATTCATACCGTGTGACAAGAAGAATCCATAACAAAGTAGATTAAAGATAAAATGGAAAACACGAAAAACCACAACTTGCCACCCATTGCAGCCAAGTTAGGTCTCTGAAATGCGATCTCGGAGCTGCCAACGCTGAAGTGCCGCTTGCGCCACCCATCTGCTCGTCGCTATCCACACCGTCGACACCGAAGGGTGCAACAACCACAACCGCCACGTCGCTTGCCGTGGAATCGCCGCGTAGTTCTACCTTTCGAGGCCGCAGGGGAACACCACCACTGCGCCGCCCAGGGACAAGCCGCGCCATCCCAGATGCCATGTCGTTACCGGTCAAGCTCGTCACCCACTCCAAGGTGCACCGACGCCATAGCCGATCTATCAGGAAAGCAAGCATGAGCAGGTAAAGGGAAGCCCGTCACCGCTAGCACCACAACGGCTTTGCCCTGCGGCTCCTGCCGGCGATGACAGTAGAGGGAAGAGGAAGGGGTGGTGGGCGAGTGTTGGCTACGGTTTTACCCTTGAGTCGCCCGCGGGGCAAGCGCACAGGTACAAAGCTATAGTTTTTCTTTTGGAAAAACTGTTTTCGTTATCGCATGTTCTTGCATTGCAACGAGGATATAGCATGCAAATGCACACGAAAATTTCCCATGCAAGGAAAAGAAAATGCACAGAGCAATTCGCGGTGATACAAATTAATTTCACAATCAATTATTCCCTCTCATCCATATTAATGGTCCGTATTTTATCTTTCTTTTTTGGAAATAAGCATATATTAATATTACACGGATACCAATTACACCGCCCCCTGCAACAACGCATACCCTATTGGCAATACAGATGCACACGGCAAAAAAAAAAGAAGAATTACAAAAAAAGTCCCGCTACAACGATTGAATCCTTAGTAGCAGCGACACTAACCCCATCAGAACAACAATAGAAGTCCAACATCTCCAACAGCGACGCCTTCAAGAAGGCAACAGAGCACAAGAACCGTCATCGTCCGATCAAAGATCATAGGTTTTCACACTAGAGAAAGTCCTCGCTTATAAAACAATGCCTTTAACAAGGTTATTGGCAAGCACAACCAATTAAGGTCAGACCTTGGATTTTCACCCTGCAAGGTAAGACTGTGGACTACTCATGTGTTGCCGCTCCCACTTTTCGATGCCGCTGCTACAATTTACGAATTACCAAGCCAATTCCTCATCGCCACCAGGACTCGAGCCACCATAGCTAGTCCACAAATCTTGGCTTCCATGACATTCTCCGCACACTGACTTTATCATGGAACTAAAGACATGTTCGATGATGGCAACAGACTGCAGAGCTTTGTCTCCCTCTTCTAAAACCAAATGGTCAGAAAAACAACGGTTGCGCGCGACCGAATCCCATCCGTTTTAGAAATCTACAGGCATGAATCGCCCATGGAAGTTCGCCGGCGAAGCCTTCCGGAACACGACACTGCCACCGGATCTATGGAAACAGGCTGACGGCAGATCTTCGTCTTGGCGTGGGAGAAATCCTAGGACCACGCCCCTGCCAGCAGATGCGAACCGCGACACCATCCGCCGAGGGAGAACCGCCATCAAATCCCGAGGCCGCTGCCTCGGTTTCTAGATCCCGCCTCGCTCCATCAGATCGCCGTCGGGGCAACAACCATCAGCGCCCAAGGGGCTCCCTATGGAGGAGAGGCCACCGCGCAAGGAGGTAGCCCGTCCGCCACCGTCGGTCGGACGGGCTTATCCCGCCGGCTTCCTCCGATGGAAGCGGGGGAGGAACGGGAGGAGAATTCGGGGGCGGCGGCTTAGGTTTCTGCCCGTGCCGCCTCCCCAAGAGCAACACGTGCGGTACGTACCTTTCTCAAAAAAAAGTGAGAACACAAGAGAAAAACATTCGTATTTTTTCTAAATTTTTATATATATATCAATTTAAATATTTAGCCAAGATGCATTCATATTAGATAAAGTTGAGGCCATTAATATGGATCCGAAAAAGTAGTGACTAGCTAGCTCGGCCGTCTAAATTGCACATGCCACAAATATATTTCCCAATCACCAAATTGAATCGCAATTCTACCGCTGTATGTGCACACAGCAATGATATCTAGGACTCTGAATGAATTATGATTGAACGGATTTATATTACAAATCCAGACGCTTGACGAGAGCAAAACATTTTATCTATTGTAGGTTCGTTAAACCCAACTCGGATGTACTATATCCAAACACATAGATATAGACTAATCTAGCCTTATCTGACTACCAATTTTAACGGTTCAATCTAATCTAATCCAATCCAATCTCTATACCACAACAAATTAAAGAGTCCGACAAGGTTCCATGCCACCGATGATGCCATGTTCCTCTCTGTGTCTAATCATCATCATCATATTCACAGGCGGCTCTCCAGCTACCCATAACATGGCCTGGACTGGATAGATTGACGATGATGATTAGCAGCCTCCCACTGACACTCCGGGCCCGCCTTGCGGCCAATGGGGTCGCGCCAGCGCGACGGGTGGAGACTGGAGACTATAAATGCCTCCCCGGAGAAAGAGCTCCTCGGCAAACACGCAGAGCTTTCTTGTTAAGATTAGCACAAGCAGAAGAGGAAGAGGAGCTTCTTGTTAAGTTCCACTAATCCTTTCCAGCCATCCAGGCATCCTCTCCTCCTTTCCTTCACCGATCGATCTCGGCCAATTCTCCATGCCAATGGAGACGAGAGGCGGCGGCTCGATGCCGCCATCGCCGCTGCCGTATTCGTACGCGGCGCTGCCGGACGACGCAGAAGCTGCCATGGTAGGGCGCGGTCGCCGGACCGGGCCTATGCTGACCGCCATTCTCCTGGTGACGGCAGCAGTGCTCATGGCCGTCGCCGCGTTGGCGGGCGTCTGGCTCGCCGGCCAGCTTCCTGCCGGTGGCGCCGTCATGCCCGGCCACCCGGCAGAGGTCAGCAGCCGCGGGCCTGATTCAGGCGTGTCAGAGAAGACGTCCGGTGTTGGACACGGCGGCGAGAGGCTGGGCGCAGATGCCAGCGGCAACGCGTTCCCGTGGAGCAATGCCATGCTCCAGTGGCAGCGCACCGGCTTCCACTTCCAGCCAGAGAAGAACTGGATGAACGACCCCAACGGTATATGACCACTAACATTCTGCCATTAATCCCCTGCAAGCAACAATCTTCTTAGAGCAAAGCCAGACATGATGAAATTATGTAAAATTCGACATTTCAAGATCCCAATAACAATATACAAATTTTGATGCAAATATGCAGGTCCGGTCTACTACAAGGGGTGGTACCATCTGTTCTACCAGTACAACCCGGACGGTGCGATCTGGGGCAACAAGATCGCATGGGGCCATGCCGTGTCCCGGGACCTACTCCGGTGGCGCCACCTCCCCATCGCCATGTTCCCCGACCAGTGGTACGACATCAACGGCGCCTGGTCAGGCTCTGCCACGGTGCTCCCTGACGGCCGCATCGTCATGCTCTACACTGGCTCCACCAACGCCTCCGTCCAGGTCCAGTGCCTTGCCGTCCCCTCCGACCCCTCTGACCCGCTGCTCACCAACTGGACCAAGTACGAGGGCAACCCTGTGTTGTACCCTCCACCGCACGTCGGGGAGAAGGACTTCCGGGACCCTACCACGGCATGGTTCGATGGCTCCGATGGAATGTGGCGGATCGTCATCGGATCCAAGGATGACCGCCATGCAGGCATGGCCTTGACTTACAAGACCAAGAATTTCATTGATTTTGAGCTCGTCCCTGGGGTGATGCATCGGGTGCCGGCAACAGGAATGTGGGAGTGCATCGATTTATACCCGGTCGGTGGCGTGAGGGGCATCGACATGACCGAGGCTGTGGCGGCGACATCCAACGGTGGCGGCAATGAACTTTTGCATGTCATGAAGGAGAGCTCGGACGACGATCGACATGACTACTACGCGCTAGGGAGGTACGATGCCGCAACAAACAAGTGGACGCCGCTAGATGCCGAAGCTGACGTCGGCATCGGGCTGAGGTATGACTGGGGAAAGTTCTACGCGTCCAAGACCTTCTATGACCCCGCCAAGAAGAGGCGTGTGCTGTGGGGGTGGATCGGCGAGACCGACTCCGAGCGCGCCGACGTGGCCAAGGGATGGGCCTCCCTACAGGTACTTTGAACACTTTCAACATATTCTACAACATGGCAAAGCTAATTGATTAACCTCCATTGGTTCTTAAAAAATGTTGCTTTGTTAGTAATTTGCATGATTAGTCAGTATTGCATCCACTTGTTGGTTCCACAGTGTATTTGTGTGTCCCCTACAAACAAGCTCTCCATTCCTGTGACTCATGTGGCACCCCATGTGGCCTAGTGGCATCCTAGATTGTCAATTTGGTACTACTACCAAACTAAATACTAAATAATTTCTGCAAAGTACCAACCAAACTGGGATTAATTAGATAAGAAAAAGGGATGCCTTGTCTGCTTTGCTATCACGTTGACACCAGAAAGGTAGTTTAAGGACAAACAATCATGTGACGTTACAAACAAGAGTACCATGTATTGATTAATCAATTAGTGTCAATTGCTAACACTTGCCTGATGTTTTCTATGGTTGCAGTCGATCCCTCGCACGGTGGTGCTGGACACAAAGACAGGAAGCAACCTCATCCAGTGGCCAGTGGTGGAGGTGGAGACGCTCCGGACAAACTCCACTGAACTCGGCGACGTCATCATCGACCAAGGCTCCATCTTCCCACTCAGCCTCCGCCGCGCCTCCCAGCTCGACATCGAGGCCTCTTTCCTCCTCGACCCGCTAGATGTCGCCGCTGCCAAGGAGGCTGACGTTGGATACAATTGCAGCACCAGCGGCGGTTCAGCAGGCCGTGGCGCGCTCGGCCCTTTTGGCCTCCTTGTGCTCGCTGATGCCAAGCACCATGGAAGTGACACGGAACAAACCGCCGTCTACTTTTACGTTGCCAGAGGCCTTGACGGCGGCCTGCGCACACACTTCTGCCATGATGAGTCACGATCATCACGTGCCAACGACATTGTCAAGAGAGTCGTTGGCAATGTCGTGCCGGTGCTTGATGGCGAGGCACTGTCCGTCAGGGTGTTGGTGGACCACTCAATTGTCGAGAGCTTTGCGCAGGGTGGGAGGTCAACCGTGACATCGCGTGTGTACCCGACCGAGGCCATATACGCCAATGCCGGAGTGTATCTCTTCAACAATGCCACCGGTGCCCGGGTCACCGCCACCAGCCTCGCTGTCCATGAGATGGACTCCTCCTACAACCAGGCCTATTTGGCTTCACTGTAAAGCGAAAGTGTACAGATTCTTTTTTGATAGCACATGTGAGTAATTTATATGCCATGCATCAGTCAACCACAAAGAAAACATGGCTCTGACTTGCATTTCATTCACCAAACAACAACAAAAAAAGGGGGAAGCTTTACTTTGAATCGCACATGCGTATGTACGGCTATCCTCACTAGCAATATGCTAGTGCTATCATCACAACTCGAATTTATTCATCTCAAGCCAAGCCAGCTATGAAAAAGATAAAACTAATTCTTTTCAAAGACTTCCGCACAAATAACTCTAAAATATTTTAAAATCTAGCCATACGCATAGCACCTACCACCGGGGCGCTATATACCCTCTGTACCATAGAGTCATGCTCTATGCATGGCACCATGCCCCTGCCAGTATGGCGCACCCGGGCCCAACACCATATTAGACAACGTCAAGCATCGAGACATTACCCTATGGGACTTATAAATGTTCTCCACGACCGAACCAACATGCTCTCTGAAACCTCGATGATAACTAGAGTAGCGCCCTGGACGTCGACCCTACCCAGAGTAGACATCAACACTACCCTCCAGAACTTAGAAATTTTCATCCTTTTCTCCCAATCCTCCTCTAGAACTTAGCGCCAAGGTTCCAGAGCGCATGTTTGTTCGGTTTCGACGAAAAGTTCAGAGTCCCAGAGGGTAACATCGATGCCCTGGTGCTCGACGCTACCTAATCGGGCACTGGGCACAACCGTATGGTGCAGAGGGTTGCGCCTCAGCAGCAGGCGCTATGCATCTGGGTTACATTTTGAAATATTTTCAAAACAAGGTTACAATTCGCTGAAGTTTTCGCAAATAGTCAGTTTTTACAAGCCCGCTCCAAAGCCATCCTAGTTCTCTCACTTACTGCCACTTGTCACACAATGTGCGTCCTTGCTAACATGTCAACATCGGGTCAATCGACCAGTTAGACTGTAGCATCGAGCTCGTGTAGCTTTAGTGCAGGTTCGCTCTATGATGTGTGGACGCGCTAGATTCTAGTTCGTGACACGAGGTGCTAACCTGACGTGGCACCTGCAAGGTGGAGGTTGTCCATGTGGATCGAGTCATACCCAGGAGTTCAATCGATTTGATATTACACAAGTTCGTGTCAATCAGTCGAACTAGGCCATAGAAATTTCGTAGTATATGATCTTCACCATTGCAACTACTTTGGAGGGAATCCAATTTGGCTCCCTGGTGCAAATGAAATCCAATTTGTCTCCCAATTTCCGGTGCTCTCCGCATAATAAAAAAATTTAAAAAATATTTATAGGTTACAAAAATCATGAAAAAACCTAAAAGTAGCTAAAGCTATAACCCACAAATCGTACAAAATCTCAAATCGAGATGTTTTCTGTTATGAGCGACACAAAATCGACAAAAGTATGTACATGAGTGCAGTGATTTCAAATCACCGAAAAGTTTGAGACTTTGCATATTTGTGTAGCTTAGAATACAAAACATTTTGAGTTGAGATTTTATACAGTGGTGGGATACATCTAATTTTATGATTTTGTTTCACCATTTGTAATACTTATGATTATAATTTTTGAATTTTTTAATATGTAGGGAGCACCGGCACTCGGGAGGCAAAAGCACTTTTTCGATCTCTTCCTATCATATGAAGCTGAAGACGCAACAAGTTATCGATCGATCTCTCTAGAACTTGTTGCTTCGCTGCTGATTAATAGGCTCTTAGACATTGATGAGTCATCACCTCGTGGTTTCATAACCAATTAATAGAGCACTGCAAGCATGTGGTGCGCAGCGTGAGCATGGATGCACGCTAACAGAAACGAGATGGCAGATTTGAGTGAAAAGACATAGGAGTCGGTCCAGTGTCATGCCTGGCGCTGGACAATTCATGATCCAATCCGTGACACCTTCCATTGCTTAACCACAAATCCATCCATCCTCCTACGTGGCTAGCTCCATGTGGTTTGGTGTTGCTTCCCTCAAAAATGAAAGGTAGCAAGGAGCTTGCGGTCTCGAGGTTATAACGCTATCATGCTTGCCCCCTCGCCGTGTCGTTTGATAAAGAGAAAACCAAAAGAAATAAAGTGCACATACCGATTTGGCACGTGGTCACGAGTTGGCGTGTATGGTGACCAAGAGGTGGATTCCTCGATTAATCTGAGAATTTTCGGTGGCTTGAATGAAGGGAGCAGATTATCAGATCTCTATCTGTAGATTATTGTGCCATCCCTATCTCTGCTGATGTTGATGTTGGTGGTTCTATAAGAAAGTGTATATCACTGAATGCGGATTTATAGAACACCGATCTGTATCTCCATCATCTCATCGGCTTCAAGAAAGAGCAAAGCAGAGGTTAATTAACTACTCGCCAGCTGGACAGATCCACAGCCAAGAGTTCCAACAAGTTTGGATTGGATGGATTGGCCGAGCCGTCGATCTCAAGTCCTCTGCATTATTATACTGCTGCTACAATCTGCGATGATGCTGAAAGTGCAACAACTCCTCTGCATCTGGTTTGGTTTGGTCATGCAAAAACTAAAGAGGCTTTCGTTTTGCAATAAAGCATTGCAAAGCATGGGCGATAGTACAATAATGCGGCTATGTGGAGACTATTATCGCAACCGATTAAGGCCACATCCTAACTGTACGATCCACCCAAAGAACCCAACTCCTGGTTGTAGCTATCTCCAAGTGTCGTGCCATCTGGTTTGTGCCATGTTATGTGTTCTCTTTTTCTCTTTGTTGTGGACATGTGATGGTTGTAATCTTGATGATGTGGCTTGAATTATCACATAGTTGGTCGATGATGCTGACATGGCATCCTATAGTAGTGGTGATTTCAAAGGAACGCTACATGTCACACTAGAGAAAACGGATACTAATACATGTCGCGGGCCTCAAAACCACAAAGTAAACGGTCTACGTAGTGCCAGATATTCCTATATAGGGAGGCAAGCTTATTTTTTCGAAATGCTGCCCGTTCCATCTATATTCCACAAGTTCGTGTCAATCATTCGAACAGGGCCATAGACATTTCTAGGTGTTTGATGTGCATTATTGCAACTACTCACTAGGGAACTGGTTCCCCGGTGCATATGAAATCCAATTTAGCTTCGAAGTTTCGGTGCTCCCTGCATAATAAGAAATAAAAATATATTTGCAGGTTTCAAAAAATTGTGAAAAAGAAACCTAAAAGTAGCTGAAGCTAAATCCCACGAACGTGCAAAATCTCAATTCAAAATTCTTTCTCTCTTGAGCGACACAAAAATGACAAATGTGTGGATCTGAGTGTAGTGATTTCAAATCACCAAAGACTTTCGCACTTTGTCATATTTTGTGGAGCTCAGATTACAAAACATTTCGAGTTGAGGTTTTATACGGTTGTGGGATACATCTAATTTTAGAATTTTGTTTGACGATTTTTAATACTTATAATTGTAATTTCAAAATTTTAATTTATAGGGAGCACTAGAACTCGGAGGCAAAAGCACTTTCCGGTCTCTTCCTATCATATGAAGCTCAAGCTGCAACTAATTATCGATCGATCTCTCTAGAACTTGTTGTTGGATCATTGGCTGCTGATTAATACTCATGGCTGGCTAGCCAATTAATAGAGCACTGCAAGCATGTGGTGTGCAGCGTGAGCATGGATGCACGCTATTGGAAACGAGAGGCCAGCTTTGAGTGACAGGATAATTCATGATCCAAACCGTGGCTCGAACGCTGGCATGACCATCCTCCTACGTGGCTAGCTTCATGTGGTTTAATTTGTTGTTGCTTCCCTCAAAAATGAAAGGCAACAAAGGAGCTCGTGGTCTCGAGGTTATAATGCTATCATGCTTGCCACCTCGCCAACGTGTTGTTTGATAGAGAAAGCCTGATGAAATAAAGTGCACATTGTAACCGATGATTTGGAACGTGGTTGGGAGTTGGCGTGTATGGTGACCAAGAGGTGGATTCATGGATTAATCCGAGAATTTTGGGTGGCCAAAATGAGGGAAGCAGATTATCCGATCTCTACTTGTAGATTATTGTACCATCCCTATCTCTGCTGATGCTGATGTTGGTGGTTCTGTAAGAAAGTGTATATCACTGAATGCACATTTATAGAACAACGATCATAGCTTTGAGAGTGACACACACAAGCATACATAGGTTAATTATCTACTCGCCAGCTGGACAGATCCACAGCCAGGAGTTCCAACAAGTTTAGATTGGAAATGTCGAGCTCAACTCCTCTACATTATTGTACTGTTACTACAGTCTACTATGATGCTGAAAATGCAACAGCGTCTCGGTTGTATTTGGCTTGGTTTGGTCATGCAAAAACAAAAAAGTCTTTTGTTCTATGATAAAGCAGTGCAAAGCATGTGCGATAGTACAATAATGTGGTTGTGTGGGGACTATGATCGCAACCGATTAAGGCCACATCCAAACTGCACGATCCATCCAGAGAACCCAACTCCTGGTCATAGCTATCTCCAAGTGGCGTGCCATCGTTGATGATCTTGATGATTTGGCTTGAATTATCACATAGTGGGTTGATGATGCTGACATGTCATCTTATGGTAGTGGTGATTTCAAAGGAACTTCACATGTCACACTAGAGAAAAGTGATAGTAAGATATGTCGCGGGCCTCAAAACCACAAAGTAAACAATCTACTTAATGCAAGATATTCCTATGTAGGGAGAGACAGAGGGAGGCTTATTTTTTCAAAACGCTAGGAAAAAGATTTGCCCATTCCATTGATTAAAAAGAAGAGAGTCGCATGATTAATTACGGAATACCGAGCTAAAACCGATACAACATCAACCAACCTACAAATGACCAAAATAAACTAAGCTGCAATAATGCACCCCACGGCCAGCTGACGTGGCCATGATTGAGTTTTCGTCCATATTGTGCTATAGCCACATATAATTGCCCTGGTTCTATCCACTCAACGTACACTACGGGCTAATTGGTTGCTAATTACTCAATGTTCTTCTACTAGTAGACTAGTTAACCGTGGTCCACCAGCTTGAGCTTCAGAGTTCAGATGGACTGTATCATGTGCACATATTCTCTGTACCATGTCGTCGGCAACGGTGCTCCGCGGCGCCGCGACGATAGACGCCGTGGGGCTCCACTCATGGCAAATAATTCAAGCAGGTTGAGTGAGGAGAAGATTGGGAATCCTATCATCAGCCTAGTTGGCACATGACGCTGCCAGCTCAAACCTTTCACTTCGATTGTGGCCTCAAATTTGCTCTCATGAATATTCAGATTAGATGCAGTGTAGGCACCTTAGCTACGACATCATTGACACCTGTCTTCACAAGTGTACCTATCTCCAATAATACCATTTGTTTATCTCCTTATGAAGGAGATCAGTGTAAGGTGCGCCAACATGCTGAGTTGGTTTCGGTTTGGGTTCATTGAATTAGTTGTGGGGTCTCTCTACTAGGCGGAATCTTTTCTTACTATATGTTCTGCTATTAGATTTTACTTGCTTGTTTATCATCTTATAAATAAAGTCATAAATCGTAGAATCGATACAAGATGATGAGAAGACTCTTTTATACAACAAATCAAAAAAGTATAAGGAGGACAAAACCTTGCCACGAAGACGCTGGAACGAGACCAAGAGGAACCAGAACAAAAACAATACCGGTGTTTTGATTATTTTTTCCTTATTTAAAATTTCACCATCCTTAAAGAAAATATATTTAGAAAAACACAGTTCATGTTAGATGTACGTAAGATATTGACTTAATCTTCTATATGTTGACAATTTCTTGTAAAATTTATAAAAGTTCAAAAAGCTTGTGTTAGAATAAATATGTCTTAAATTCTGGGAATTACTATCCTCGACCAAACATGCACGTGCACTCTCACCCCTCTGACTAAAACGATGTATTCTATACGAAAAATAGCTCAACCAGATGTATCAATATTAGGTTATATTTGGTTGGTATTGTACATATATGTTGAGAAAAAATATGTAAAGTTAGTCAAATTTCCAAATGCATTAACAGCGCCAAAATTAACTAATACTACACTCATATACTTGTAAAACTATCAACTTCATGCTGAAATGTAGTGCATGTCGCGTGTGGTAAATTTCTATAACATTGATATCTAGGAGAAAAATAATTCTATTTTGAACTAGATAATCAGGACATTATGACACTTTGAAAAATATTAAAAATCTATATTGTTTTTGTGATTGATGATTACAATGGTTTTCATTCTAGAGACTTGATATGCCGACTTCACTTCCTGGGAGAGTTCATTAAGTTAACTAATCTTGTGGCTAACCTCCGTTGCACATGGTCACACAAGCATTGCCTGCACTAGAAGTCTCCTTTTCTAATTATTATGGGGCGGGCCAACTGTTGCCACTTTTACACACTAGCTTGTCCACGTCATTCGAACAATCATCCATAAAAGAAAGTGGACCTAAGGGGCTGCCCACCCCCTTGATGACTTGTCGTTTTCTAAAGACAGTGCCAGAGTGAAAAGTGGGTGTTGTAACTAATGACATGGCATCTGTTTGAGAGGAGGACACTTGATGTGTGCCACGAGCATCGTGTTGATCAGCCAAATTTCCATCCCCACCACCATATTATTGTGATGTTCCTGCTGATTTGGATGGGTCTCCAAGAAACTATAGCAGTTCGTGTTTGATGCCGTTAGTTTTGAGAACGTCGACGATGGTAGCTAGAACAGTGACATGTCGACACCACATGCATCAATCTCCAACGTCGCAATGGCATTGCATATCGCGCATGCCACTGATCTCTCCGTGCCTATGCGACTATAACCGTCACTGGTTTTTGTTTTTTGAATTGAAATAGTGGAAGAATTTCACAATTCAATTTTCGAAAGTATTATCGTCGAGCAAACAAGTATTGCATGTTGTGTAGTCTATCTCTCTCTCACACACACACAAAAAGTAGTTGTTGCTACGCATTATTGCTTAAGCAAGCATCTATCCTTCTCCTCTATGGATTGCTCTAGGTTTGATGATTAAGTAAACATGCTTTTGTTTATCCAGACGCCATGCTAACAACCGACAAGCGTAAGAGAGCGTTAGGGTCCATTTTATACGAAAAATAGCTGATCAACTAAATGCATCGATATTAGGTTGGTATTGTGTGTGTGTGTATAATTTATGTAAAATGGTCAAATTTCAAAAGGCTTTACCCGGCGCCAAATTAACTAATACTACACTCTTATACTTGTAAAACTATCAACTTCATGCTGACATGTAGTACATGTCGCGCATGGTAAATTTCTATAACATTGACATCTAGGAGCAACTTAATTCCATTTTAAGCTAGATAACCGCGACATTATGACACTTCGAAAAAGATTAATAATCTATATTGCTTGTGTGAGATTCATGATTACAATGGTTTTCATTCTAGATATGCCGACTTTGCTTCCCGGCAGAGTTGATTCAACCATTCTCGTGGCTAACCTCTATTGCACATGGTCACCACATGCATAAACCTGCGGTAGAAGTCTCGTTTGTCATTTGTCCACATCACTCGAGCGATCAGCCATGAAAAAATTCGACCTGAGGGGCTACAACTTTGATGTGCATGCCCCCTTGATGACCTGTCGATTTCTAGAGAGAGAGAGAGAGAGAGAGAGAGAGAGAGAGAGAGAGAGAGAGAGAGTAAAAAGTGGGTGTTGTAACTGATGACATGGCACCCGCTTGATGTAAGACACTTGGCGTGTGCCACGAGCATCGTGTGGATCATCCCAATTCCCATCCCTACCACCGTATTATTGTGATGTTCCTATTGATGCTGATTTTGATGGGTCTCCAAGAAAATGTAGCAGTCATGCTTGGTGCTAATTTCGAGAACGTCGTCTAGAATAGCTAGGACAGTGACATGTCGACACCAGATACATTGATCTTCATCTTCTCCGTGTCATTGCATGTCTCCCCCACTAGTAGGAAAATTCTTATAGCAGTCATTTTTTTAGTGGCGGGTAGAATAAAACAGGCGCCACCACTCCAGTGAAAAATAGTAGTGGAGCTCGAAGAAACGCGAACGCCGACACTATGATTTAGTCATGGCGTTCACGCAAAACCAAACGCCGATACTAATAAGTGGGGCCAACAATGCGAGCCGGGACCAAAATATCCTAGACGTTCAGCATAACCGAACGTTGCCACTACAGAAAATAGTAACGACGTTGGCTAAGTGGAAACGCCATAAATATTTGTAAGCCATCATGCCTTCTCCCTTAAAAATGAAAGGCAGCAAGGAGCTCCTAACACCATCATGCCTTCCCCCTCGCCAACGTGTCATTTGATAAAGAGAAAGCCAGATGAAATAATGTGCACATTGTAACCGAGACGTGACCGGGAGTTGGCTTGTACGGTGACCAAGAGGTGGATTCTTGGATTAATCCGAGAATTTTGGGTGGCTTGAATGAAGGGAGAAAATTATCCGATCCCTATCTGTAGATTATTGTACCATCCCTATCTCTGCTGATGCTGATGTTGGGGGTTCTATAAGAAAGTGTATATCATTGAATGCACATTTATAGAACAACGATCATGGCTTTGAGAGTGACACGCACAAACATGCATCTACATCATCTCATCGGCATCAAGAAAGAGCAAACGGAAGTTAATTAACTACTCGCCAGCTGGACAGATCCACAGCCAGAAGTTCCAGCAAGTTTGGATTATTGTACTGTCGATCTCAACTCCTCTGCATTATTGTACTGTTGCTACACTCTGCATTATTGTATTTGGTTGGTTTCTTATGATTATGTGAAGCTCAAGCTACTAGCTGATATCTCTAGAAGCTCCAGCTTCGCTTAGTTGTTGATTTGCTCCGATGCACACACGGATGGGTACATCGGTCTCAATAGAGCGAACATTTTTCCGACAACAATGCATGGGCAGTGCAAAGCATGGGCGATAGTACAATAATGCGGCTGTGTGGGTACTATGATCGCAACCGATTATGGCCACATCCAAACTATGCGATCCACCCAGAGAACCCAATTCCTGGTGGTAGCTATCTCCAAGTGTCATGCCATCTGGTTTGTGCCATGCGACTGTTGTAATCTCGACGACGTGGCTTGAATTAATTATCACATAGTGGGTTGATGATGCTGACATGGCATCCTATGGTAGCGGTGATTTCAAATAAACACTATATGTCACGCTAGAGAAAATGGATACTAAGATATGTTGTGGGCCTCAGAACCACTAAGTAAACAGTCTACGTACGTAGTGTGTTAGATATTCTTACGTAGGGAGGGAGGCTTATTTTTCCAAATGCTAGACAAAAGATTTGCCCGCTCCATTAATTTTAAAAAGAAAAGAGTTGCATGATTAACCGAGCTAAAACCGATACAACATTGACAAACACGTACGTCGGCACCCTAACAAAAGGCAAGCTGCCTAGCAAAATTAGGTGTAAATAAGCACCGCTGTAAGGGAAGAGGATTAAGACTAAACCGTGCATACCCTGTGGTCCAATCTATCTCTATCCAAGCAAACACCTTTAGGCTGGTCATAGCGAGGAATAACTTAGAGTAGTAATATGCGTATGTTACTAGCCTAAATTACTATCTCCATAGTGGCAAATAACATAGGTATGGTGTCATGCAAGGCTTATTTATACAATGTAGACTCATTTTGTCTTGAAATGTGTGATGTTATGGTAACATAGCTAGTTACCATAAGCCTTTCTCTCATCATTTAATTGCATGTCATATCATCTACTCCCTCCGTTTGGGATTGTAAGTCCCGCGTGGATAACTAGGTTGCTAATTTGAACAACAAAATATAATAGTATAGCATAAAAATATATCATTAGAAATTTTAGAGGTTATATTTTCTAATGGTATAATTTTTGTGATATATAAGTTATGTTTTTTTAGTCAAATTAACAACCTAGATATACGCGTAGGATCTATAATTCCGAATAGAGGGAGTAAATGTTTAGTTGACAATACATATAGGACTGTGCTACTACTCAAGTTACCCCTACTATGACTAGACTTAAACGAACAAAATAAATTAAGCTGCAATAATGCACGCAGCAGCCAGCCGACGTCGCAATGATTCAGTTTTGGTCGATACTGTGCTAATTCCATGCATAATTGCCCTGGTTCTATCCACTCAATGTACACTACGGTGTTAATTAATTATGTTCTTGTACTACTAGTAGACTAGTTTTTTTTTTGGGTATACTCGTAGACTAATTAATCGCGGTGTAAACGTTCACCAGCTTAGGCTTCAGAGTTCAGATGGATCGTATCATGTGCACATATTCTCTGTACTAAGTCGCCGACAACGGTGCTCCGCGGCGCCGCGACCATAGGCGCCGTGGGGTTCCACACATGGCAAATAATTCCGGCAGGTTGAGTGAGGAGAAGATTGGGAATCCTATCATCAGCCATCGTGTCCTAGTTGGCACATGACGCTGCCAGCTCAAACATTTCACTTCAATTCTGGCCACTAATTAGCTCTCATGAATATTCAGATCAGATGCAGTGTAGGCACCTTAGCTACAGCATCATTGACACCTGTGCCTATCTCCAATAATACCATTTGTTTATCTCCTTATTATGCAGGAGATCAGTGTAAGGTGGGCCAGCATGTTGAATTGGTGACAGATAGCGCAAGAGTCCGAGGAATCCATCGGTTTCGGTTCTCTGAATTAGTTGTGTGGGGTCCCTCTACTAGCTAGAATCTTTGCTTGTTAGATTCTGCTATTAGATTTTGTTTTCCTGTTTATGATCTTATAAATATAAAGTCATAAACGGCTAAATCGATACAAGATGATGAGAAGACTCTGTTATACAACAGATCAAAATAAATAAAAAATTATTAGAAGGATCAAAACTTGCCCACGAAGACGCTTGAATGAGACCGAGAGGAACCGGAAGAAAATATACCGGCGTTCAATTAGTTTTTCTTATTCAAAATTTCATCATCCTTAAGAAAAACACAGTTCATGTTAGATGTACGTACTACAGATATTAACTTGGTCTTCTATATGTTGACAATTTCTAGAAAAATTGATCAAGTTCAAAAAGCTTGTGTTAGAATAAATATGTCTTAAATTATGGGAATTACTATCCTCGACCAAACATGCACAGCGGTGCCGTGTATTAGTCTCTCTCTTCGACTAAAACGGTGGTTGCTTCCACGCATTATTGCTTAACCAAGCATCTACCCATCTCCTCTATGGATTGGTTCGGGTTTGGTGATTTAGGAAACAGGCTTTTTGTTTATCCCGACGCCATGCTAACCACCGACAAGGGTAAGAGAGAGTCAGGGTCCATTATATATGAAAAGTACCTCAACCAGATGTATCGATATTAGGTTGGTATTGTATATATATGTTGAGAAAAAATTATGTAAAGTTAGTCAAATTTCCAAATGCATTAACGGCGTCAAAATTAACTAATACTACACTCATATACTTGTAAATCTATCAACTTCATGCTGACATGTAGTGCATGCCCCGCATGGTAAATTTCTATAACATTGACATAATGACATCTAGGAGCAAACTAACTCTATTTTTAACTATATAATCGCGACATTATGACACTTTGAAATAGATTAAAAATCTATAGTGTTTTGTGATTGATGATTACCATGGTTTTCATTCTAGAGATGATATGCCGACTTCATTTCACGTTAGAGTTGATTAAGTTAACCATTCTTGTGGCTAACCTCTGTTGCACATAGTCACCCACGCATTACCTGCAGTAGAAGTCTCCTTTCCTAATTATCATGGGCCGCGCCAACTGTTGCCACTTTTACACACTAGCTTGTCCACATCATTCGAGCAATCAGCCATAAAAGAAACTGGACTTGAGGGGCTACAACTTTATTTTGCCCACCCCCTTGATAACTTGTCGTTTTCTAAAGAAATAGCCAGAGTGAAAAGTGGGTGTTGTAATTGATGACATGACATTCGCTTGAAAGGAGGACACTTGACGTGTGCCATGGCATCGTGTTGATCATCCCAATACCCATCCCTGCCACTGTATTATTGTGATGTTCCTGTTTATTTGGATGGGTCTCCAAGAAACTATAGAAGTTCGTGTTTGATGCTAATTTTGAGGACGTCGTCAACAATAGCTAGGACAGTGACATGTCGACACCACATGCATCGATTTCCAGCATCTCAATGGCATTGCATATCACGCATGTCACTGATCTCCCTCTGCCTATGTCGCTATATCCATCACTATTTTATTTTTTGAATTGAAACAGTGGAATAGTTTCACAATCCAACTTGTTTATGTAAAAATGTACTCCAATGCAACATTTTATGGAACATCGTTCATAGCTACACTCCAATGCAAAAGTAAAATCTTACTAATTTTGAGTAAATAATTATAAGAAAATATTTACATCCACAATATTGAATAGACATATTATGAAAACATATTTCATGGTGAGTCTATTGATATTGATTCAGTATTTTAATTTTTCATATTTTTATGTATAAATTTTATCAAACTTAGAAAAACCGTGACATTTTGACTGATTCTTAGATATATCATATATTTTGGGACATAGGGTGTAGCACGTACTCTCAAGAATTGGCTGCTCAAGTCAAAAAAAAAAAAAACTTGGCTGCTGATTGGCTCCGGCTATAGTCCACCAGATGGACCCTCCCACCCTCTCTCTCTTTATCCGACGAGACAATGGTGAGTCAGCACCTCGTCGACCATCATTGGAGTAACCCAGCACTCCTCCATGCGTCATTGAAACAACTCCCCAACGGGCCAGCTGGTGCACGCATAAGCATATCAAATCGTGGCTTAGGTTTGGCGGGTGAAAGATAAGAGGCTTTCGTTTTCTGATAACCAGTGCCAACCACGAAAAGGGTTTGAAGTGGTGCATGGTAATTAGCTTGCACGTACTGGCCACCACATCAGCTACTCTCTCCGTCCCAAAACTAAGTTTATCTGGATTCGTCTAGATTTACGTAGGACACGTAATACGATAATGTTAGCTTTTCCTTAACGTTGCCACATCAAATTTTTGCTTAGTTGAAAGAAAAAAAATTAATAAAAATAAGGAAAAGGATACCACCAAACAGGAAACTGCCCCATCTTCGAATTTTTCTTTCCTCTACCTACAGCTCGTGACCGAAGTCACGGAACCGCCGCTGATTTGAACTGGCGCCGCCGTGCACCTAGCGCCTCACGCCCCATGCCGCTGTGTGCCACCATGCCTTGCACTTCCGCCTGCCCCACGCCGCCGTGCGCCACCACGTACCCCGCACCCAGGGACGACTGCAGATTACGCCTCTGCGCTCCACGCTGCAGCCTCGTCACCTTGCCTCGCTGCAGCCGTGCCGCCGTAGCCGCGGTGTTCGACCACGAGTTGGAGGCGCTGGCTCTCGATGACTCCAGCTTCCGCCATCTCCGCACGTATTCCGCCATGTGCACGAGCTTTGGCCGCCGATGAGCTATGCTGCCCGCGCTGGTGGTGGCACTGCGCCGGTTTTTGGTGGCAGGTGTTGATGGCGCCGGTGGTGGTGCCGCCCGTGTCTATGGCGGTGCTACTCCTTCCTATTCGGCGCGATGCTACACAGGAAGGACGACGATGCTACTGGAGGTGGCCATCGTTGCAACAAACAAAGGGTCACGATGCTACCGACCAATAGATGCGTCTTGAGATTTTGCTAGAGGGCGATGCTATAATAGTAGCAATTTTTTGTTAGTTCTGTTCTATATTTTTGCTATAATAGCACAAAGCTTTTGCTGCGATATTTTTGATGAAAGTGCTTAGCAAAATCGGTTTTCCTACGACACCCACCGGTGATATCTCCGGCGAGGTCGTTCTTTTTGTTACATTAGCATTTTTTTGCTATCATCGTTTTGTGATTTTGCTACACTAGCCCAAAATTTTTGCTACAAGGTCTCCGGCGAAAGTCTCCCGCGAGTCTTTGGTGAGGTCGGGTTTGCTACATTAGCACAACTTTTTCCTACACGGTCGCCGGCGCGGTCTCCGGCAAAAACTCTGGCGAGGTCTAGTTTGTTTTTCTATTTTTGGGCCAAACTATTTTTTGCTACATGTAGCAAAAGAGGGTTATTTTGTAGCAAAATCGGGTGTTTTGTAGCAAAAGCGGGTTTAAACCAGAAAATATGGACACGTGGTTTGCTGGGACCGGAGGATGAAAACAATCGATCCCCCAGGGACGCGTAGGGGTGCCCTAAAAATAAGGCCGCCTTCCCTTAGCTAAGGGATGATCCCTTAAAAATAAGGGAAGACTAATTTCTCTATTGTAGCTTGTGTCTTTCTTTATCAACACAATTTCTTACTATTATTAGTCAATTCACATTAATTCTTAGAGATGACGACAATAAGGGATAACTCATTGTATGACTTATTTTTATTGCATTTCTAGATTATGTGAAGGGCTAAAAGAAGACCGGTCTTCTCTATCACTGTGCATGCCTAGGTCACTTATTTTGGAAGAAAGAAAGTATGCACTATGGTTCAAAATTAATTCCTCAATGCTCATGATGTATGTATGTACTAAGATACTAATAATTGAGGCCAACATAGCTAGCGCTAATCCAGCAGCCTCGACACTTGCATGCTGCTGACAGCGCAAGGGAACCCGTGTTTATCGGTTTTTGTTCGCTGAATCATTTGTGGGCCCATGAATCTAGCCCCTCCATACGTTTTCTTATCCATTCCGTGAATCCACAAGCCGAGAGATTGGGTTCATGAGAGGAGGGCATTAAGTAAGGCATCTTAGGTGCTAAATCATTGTTGAACATGCATGTTCTTCTCCTTCTCGGAAGATGATTTTTGTCATGGTTTATAAATAAAACCACAATAGTCAAACAGATACATGGAAGAGAACCTCCAACAAATCATAACAAAGATAAAACAAAAAACATGAAAAACCACAACTTGCCACTGAAAACACCAAACCGTGATCAAGATGACCAAGAGGAGTCGGAACTCCACGATGACATCCACAAGAAGGTAACAACGCACCGCGCTGCCCCCATCGAGAACATGCCGGTCAAGGGTTCATTCCTATTTGCAACACGTTATCAGCATGCATAGACTCTACCGAGAGCAATCACAGGAAGAAAAGAAGAACAGAAGAAAACCACAACCACCACGTCGCTTGTTGCAGAATCACTGTGCAGTTCCACCCTCCGAGGCCTTCGTCCCAGCATCCACGAACTTGAGCCCATGATGGGACCAACATCACACCGCAGGACAAGCTGATGTGGCACATGCTTGAGAGGGGTGACACTTGGCATGTGCTACCTCCAGGAGCTGGTTCCTGGGTGGACCCGAGAACTTTGGGTGGCTCGGAGCGGATCATGCTATTGATCCCTAGTTCCCTACCACCGCATTATTGTATTGTCCATGTCCCTGCTCATGCGGATGAGGAAACTGCATTGGTGGAACTATGCAAATTTAAGGAACATCGATTTCGTAGCTACACCATTGTATGCATCTACACCATTGCTGTCTCATTGTTCAATTCACCTACGTAATATTATTTCCTTCTTTAATCTATGATTATTATCGGAAGCTGGACCTGGTTCCTAGTCCAGGTGGACCCTCCCACCCTCTCTCTCTCTGTATATGTCCGACAATGGTGAGTCAGCACCTCGTCGATCGTCACTGGAGTGTCGCAGCACTCCTCCATGCTTGATGCATGTGGCGTTGGCGTGTTGTCTGTGTGCAACTAATTGCAAATGAGAGGCCATTGATCGTTGCCCAACTAGCCAGCTGGACACAAGTGCACGATCGAAAGGGGAAGGTGGTTGCACTGTCATAGCCATAACAGGACGTGGCTTGAGAAAATTACAAAAAAACACCACATTTTAGGCTAGGGTTTCAAAAGACCACCAATTTTTTTTAAAATTTTATATAGCACCGGATTTGGAGCACGCGGTTCACTACTAGGAAAACGGCCTTTAGTGGCGCACCTGAAACCATCATCTGTGGCGCACCTGTAGTGCGCCACGGGCCTTGCGCTACGGCTATCTCTCAGCCGTGGCGCACTGCCTAGTGCGCCACGGTTGTGTAGAGATAGGCGTAGCGCACCTCCTAGTGCGCCACAGAAGTTTGGCGTGGTGCGCTACCCCTTGGATCTTCTGTGGCGCACTACCTAGTGCGCCACTAAACATCCATGGTGCGCTTTAGGTGTAGTGCGCCACAGAAGGTAGACCATGTGCGCCACAGATGTATTTTTTGTTTTTTTTTTAATTTCCAAGCCAGATTATATGCAATACAGATTATATACAATATTACATCAGATATACACACACAGATACAAGATATACAATTATATATATAAATACTCAATATGAAAAACAAGATTGAAACAAATACATATAGATAAGTCTCATACATGAATACATAGTCCAAGTTACATTGTTTTGATCATGTTACAAAGTAGTAGTTGGTGACATGCGAATACATGTGTCGATCGAACAAGTTAGAGCTCGAAAGCTCGCCTAGACATCTAAACTAGCTAGCTAGACACAAACGCGGGATAAATAACCAAAGAAGATAAGCATGATCACCGCCGCGACGAAGGTGTAGGTCTTCATCCGGTTCCTTGTCCTAACTACCACTAGATAGCGCGTGTATCTAGCTTCTGCCTCCGCCATAGTGTTGTACCCTTTGTAGCTATTGCCGCTGAAACGGTGCACCTGTCTCAGGCAGTCTTCCCAATCATCGTAGACTCCGGGAACCCGTCCCTTGTACACGATGTACCACGTCATCTACAAGTTGACAATAATAACTAACCGGTGATTGAAAAAACATGTATAATTAAAGTCGCATATGAAGATACACTTATAGAAAGTACTCTTAAATCAAAAAGAGCAAACTCAAAAAGCATGCCTCATATATAACTAGGTTGTTGGACACAGGAATATGCTTATGACGGGACTGTTAGCCAAGTAGGATGCACAATTCCTGGACTTGTGCATATCACAAGGCTAACAATCCCGTCATAGCACATTCACATATATATTGTGCCACGACATTTCAATCATCGGCATATTCTCGAAAAAGACAAAAATAACTCGAAAAGCATGCCTCATATATAACTAGGTTGTTGGACACGGGAATATGCTTATGACGGGACTGTTAGCCAAGTAGGATGCACAATTCCTGGACTTGTGCATATCACAAGGCTAACAATCCCGTCATAGCACATTCACATATATATTGTGCCACGACATTTCAATCATCGGCATATTCTTGAAAAAGACAAAAATAACTCGAAAAGCATGCCTCATATATAACTAGGTTGTTGGACACAGGAATATGCTTATGACGGGACTGTTAGCCAAGTAGGATGCACAATTCCTGGACTTGTGCATATCACAAGGCTAACAATCCCGTCATAGCACATTCACATATATATTGTGCCACGACATTTCAATCATCGGCATATTCTCGAAAAAGACAAAAATAACTCGAAAAGCATGCCTCATATATAACTAGGTTGTTGGACACAGGAATATGCTTATGACGGGACTGTTAGCCAAGTAGGATGCACAATTCCTGGACTTGTGCATATCACAAGGCTAACAATCCCGTCATAGCACATTCACATATATATTGTGCCACGACATTTCAATCATCGGCATATTCTCGAAAAAGACAAAAATAACTCGAAAAGCATGCCTCATATATAACTAGGTTGTTGGACACAGGAATATGCTTATGACGGGACTGTTAGCCAAGTAGGATGCACAATTCTTGGACTTGTGCATATCACAAGGCTAACAATCCCGTCATAGCACATTCACATATATATTGTGCCACGACATTTCAATCATCGGCATATTCTCGAAAAAGACAAAAATAACTCGAAAAGCATGCCTCATATATAACTAGCTAGGTCGTTGGACACAGGAATATGCTATGATGGGACTGTTAGCCAAGTAGGATGCACAATTCCTGGACTTGTGCATATCACAAGGCTGACAATCCCGTCATAGCACATTCACATATATATTGTGCCACGACATTTCAATCATCGGCATATTCTCGAAAAAGACAAAAATAACTCGAAAAGAAAGCCTCATATATAACTAGGTCGTTGGACACAGGAATATGCTATGATGGGACTGTTAGCCAAGTAGGATGCACAATTCCTGGACTTGTGCATATCACAAGGCTAACAATCCCGTCATAGCACATTCACATATATATTGTGCCACGACATTTCAATCATCGGCATATTCTCGAAAAAGACAAAAATAACTCACACTTGTCGTCCGAGAACCAAAGAGTAAGCAAAAAAACCAAAGAGTAAGCAAAAAAACCAAGCATTGATTGATATATAATAATAATAAGCAAAATAAGTAAGCGGTGATTCATAAACCTAATAAGATAAGTACACTTGTCGTCCACACACACACACAAAGGTCATCTATAGTTTGCAACTACAACTAGGCCAACATCAAGCCTTCTGGCTCGGCTTAGGGAACGGGAGGACGCCCTGTCTCGTCATGAACTTCCTATAGTCACCCTGCATCTCTAGGCGATCTTCTATGTCACGGTTATTCGGGATATTTCCTCCGTAGAAGATCCCCCCCGAAGTCATGACATCACGAAAGATGATTGCCCCAAACTGCTGCTGGATGCGATACATCTCTTGTCTAATATCCGAATCATTGATCTTGGCCTTTGCTTCGGCCCACTGTTTGAGATGATCTGGCAGCATAGAATTCTGCTGGTCAAGTAGGAACGCCCTCATGTGATGGAGTGCGTAGTAGGCTTCCTTCTTACTGTTTTTCGGCTGCTTCACGCAGGGGAACTCTGTTACGTGGTTGAAGACGTGCCTGCCGAACTTGACCTTCTTACGCACGAAGCTGGTGCCTTCCGTCGAGGCAAAGCCAGTGAGAGCATCATCCAGAACTTCCTTGATCTTGTCGTAGTTTTTCTTCTTTTCTAGACTCCCCGAGTCGAAATACGTGGCGTGGGAATGCTTCGGCGATAAGGAGATGAGCGTGCAGTGTTCATCTCTGCGCAAAAAATTCAAATGGAATGTGTTGAAAAAAGAATAATGATGATCTAATAAAGCCAATCGACGGTGGCGACTGAATAACGACTTACTCGGGAAAGTAAGGCACGAGAATGTATTCCTTTGTCTTGTTCGCCACGAGGATTCTTTTTAGGTACGAGGCCATGATACGTCGTTCGGCGGGGGAACCCAAGCAGCCGTCACGCATGTAGTAGGGGTCCACTATAGCGATGCCCGGTGTGTTCTCTCTAATGATCTGCGTGGCCAGGCTGAGAGAAAAGAGACGGACCATGGTATAGTGCAGCGGGTATAGGTGGAACATATTGAAGATGTCCTCGAACCGCAGGAAGAACAGATCCGCGGGGGCAGTGTCGACGAAGCCCAAGCCTGGTGGCACCTTAACCACGAATACCGGGTGCGAGGGATCTTTCTCCGATAGAAGGCGTCTCTCTATCGTCAGCACGCCGTCATGCACACTCTGCAGTTCCGAACTGGCGAGCTTCCGCAAATTCTTAGGTAGCATGGGCTCACCCGCCATAATACCCTCGGGTCTTGGTGGCCCGTCCCGAAACCTGATCGGATTCGCAGTTGTTGACGCCACCGGCTGGCTCGAGCTGCTAGATTTTCTTTTCCTGCCCTTTTTTCCTTTTGGAGAGCGGGCAGGCACCGCAATCTGAGCACCGGCCGCCCTATGTAGTGTGTCAGGGCTTAGAATAAAGGGCCGGTTGGTTGTATCAGCTGGCTCTGTAAAGGCACAAGCTGGAGGCGTCTCCTGAGAACCAAACAGACGCTTGGTGATAGTGGCTTTCTCTGTGGGGCCACCAGCTAGGTCTTCTTCGTTGCCAAACTGAGTGCTGAAGAAGTGATCATTCCAGTCTTCGTCGTCCTCGGCCGGATCCTGCGCCATGTGCATATCATCAACATGATCATCCGACCCACCGCGTGGAGGTGACGGCGAGGGCGGTAAGGGGGCCTTGCCACCGCTTGCCGCTGGCACGACAGGCGGTGCTGTTGTCTGTGGCGTGATGGCCCCCGCCGTCCCCAACGGATCATGCTCTTTGGACATAGCAAGAACAAGCCGAAGCAACTTCTGAGGACAGACGACTCTTCTTCATCCGCTCCTGGGGGTTGAATGGGAGGTTCCAGGTCGTCGCAGCCCCTTAGCACCCGACTAATTTTAACCCTATGCACGCTATCTGGCATCGGTTTTGAGTGGAACGTGCGCTGCAAGGGTTGAACGATGGTACCCTTGGCAACATCCCTCAGCTCGTTGTTCACGTAGCATAAGAGAGTGCAAGGAACATCCGTCTGCAGAAAACATGTACGGCGTCGTCAGAGCGAGATGCCACAAGAGTAATATATAGATGGCATGAAAGGCGGTAATTAAAGAAATTTGTTTACCGTGATGGCGTCGAGATCGGCTAATGTCGACGCACCGCATACGGCGACAGGCGTGCAAGAGACGGAAGGGCTGCTTGATGGCGCGGTGCTGGCCGCCGGTGTATTCTCCCTACCGACGGGTGCTTGGAGCTCCGGTGACGCCGCGACGATGGCAGGGGGGCACCAACATGTACTCCGGCGCCGCGGTGATGGCAAGGGGAGTCACCAACACTTGCGGCGCCGCGGTGCTAGCGGGCGGAGTCACGAACACGTAGTTCGCCTGATTCTTCGGCGCCGCGTTGTTCGAGTGGCTGCTGACCATGCTTGGAATCGGGCACGGCCCTACTCGACCACCCGCACTCCAGTTCGCTATTGACTCCACCAAGGTAGGCAGGAAGGACGTAAGGGTGATTGCCAGGTTGTCTTGGACGATCCGCGGGATCCGCGCCACTTGTGCCTTAAGTTCTTGAACCTCTCTGTTTTCCTCCTCGCTCCTTCCCGACGGTGCCACATGCGTCCTCGGCGGTGCACCAAAATGATCCACCCAATTCTTACCCCCGAGGCCGGCCAGCCGACGACGGCTTCTTCGTAACCGGCTCTATTTTCTTGGCCCGGTTCATCGCCCTGTTAAAAGGGTTATCCCACCGGGTGGCCTCCGTCGACCTCTGGGATGAGGAACCCTGGGATCCTTGACTAGCAACAATTTCCTCCTCCTGCAGAAGAAGTAACAGTGAATCATTTAGATCATCGATTAGATTGCAATCGTGTTGATCCGCGGTAATTAGATTATACTTACCACAATTTCCTCGAATTCCTTCACCGCAGGATCCGCGGTGAGTTGTTTGGTTCTTGGGTCCACATGGTAACGGGCCCTGATGAAGTTTCGAACCTGCCCGGGTTCGAATTTAGCAAAGTGGTTTTCTATCCCCTTGGATCTATACTCTTCGTCCTCCTTATTCCATTTGGCCTCCGCGGTTCTGTATCCACCAGATCCGAGATGGTGATGACCTATATTCATCGCCTGCAGCACCTTTCCCCGATTACTATTGTCCAGGGCTCTTTCGGATTCACACCTCTCCTTGAACTCCCGGAACTGATCTTCGGTGATCTGCGGGTCAATCTTCTGGATCTCCTCGAGACTTTTGCCTTCTTTATAGATCTTCTTCTTTATCCGGGTTCTCCAGCTGGCCAGGGCGGTGCTCATCTTTGTGAGGGCGGATTTGTTTACTTCGTTCCCATGATAATTTGTGTTCTGATACTTAGCGGGGAACTTGTATCTTGCGTGCAGCTTCTCGAAGAGGAGTGTGCGCAAGTGGCCATTATCTTTATGCCGGAGATTCTCGGTGTTGATCGAGATGGTTGTCCGGGTGATCGCCGCCACTCGCCCACCGTACCCTTTGACGACAAGGGCGGGCTCCAAAGGAACCCCTGATGGGCTCACTTCGGTAATTTCCTCCCTGACCGTGCCGACCGTGTTCGGGCGCCGGTCCTTCGGCTTCTTCTTCTTAGGAGGGTTGCTACCACTCCCTGTTCCCTCGCCGCCATCAGTGGTTTCATCGTCCGTCGTTCCTTCGGCTTCTTCCTCCGCGTCTTCCATCTCATCATCCTCGCTCTCCGAAGGATGGTATTCTTCATCGTCTTCTAGACGCTGGGCCGCCTCCCAGAATGTCAATTGTTTATTCGGAGGTCTGAGTTCTCCTTCAGCGCTGATGCGCTTAGAACATCCAGCCTCGTCGTTGTCACACATCTTTGCACTAATAAAAAACAAATAATTGGTTAAATGCACGGAAAAATCCGGCATGACCTTTGCTAATTTTCTTAAACTAGGAATGCCCGATTTCTGCCAAAACGGAAGTTAATCAACATTCCGGCAAAAATCGGGACTCATTTCATACAAGAACCTGCATACACACATAATAAAGTGCTTCATATACAAGCACAATTTCAAGGTGATGTTGTCCCAGCATAGATAGTAGTAGAAGCACATGAGTAGCACCACAGATAGTAGTAGCCAGAGCAACACTAGGATGGATATAAGGAACAGATAGTAGTAGCAGCACAGATAATAGAAGTAGTAGCAGCTCAAGTAGCATAGAACAACAAGCACAACACAGCAAGCTCATGTTCCAGACTAAGAAGAAGAGCAAGCACAACAATGACAACAGCAAGCAGAGCAAGCACAACACAGCAAGCATATTGCTGTCATTTGTACTATTTCAGTTGGAGAAAACAGTGGATTCACCAGGCTATTATTTGGATGAAATATGCAAAGATCATATTTCTATCAGTATTAGCTCAGTAATCTCAAAACATTATATACCAAACTTATGTTTTCTGAAAGAAAGAAATTGTAGAGCAACTAAATGTGTACATCAATCATATCTTAAGTACTGACTGCCCAATATGCTTTTTTTTCTAGAAGCTGGTTTAGAAGTACTAACTTCCCAATATGCATTTTTTTTTACAAAACACCCAGCACAAACTCTTGCTTGAACTTTTGCTATGAATACATATAGAAACCAGCTAAGCTAGTAATTAAGGCAAGATTTTCACAAGAGTTTAGTACTCAGATTTTTTACAACTTGAATCTTGCTACTTGCTTAAGTATAAAAGTACTGAAGCAGCAGCAACACCTAACACTACTTTCTAAACCTACTACTACCAATAACACACCATCCATTTCTAGCAAAGCTACTACTACCTGGACACTGGTAATAGAAGCAGCACCAGCACCAGCAGGACCTCCTTTTTTACTGTTTTTCATTAACTAACATGCTACCAGTTGGTGTATGCCACACAGGCATAATGTCCATCTTAGAAGCATCCACACAGGCAAGCATACAATCATGCAGAAATAAAAATTCAGAATAATGTTCATCTCAGAATAATTTATCTAGGGGCTAAGACAACTAGGAAAGGAAGTTGCTTGCAGTGTAATCCATGAACCATGAAGACAAAACCACTGTTATGATTTCATACTACCTAAGAACATTTCCTAACTCTGAATCCTAACTCTGAACCACTACTCTAAATTTCCTACTCTAAATTTCCTACTCCAAATCTGAATTTCCTACTCTAAATTTCCTAACTCCAAATCTGAATCCTAACTCCAAATCTGAATTTCCTACTCTAAATTTCCTAATCTGAATTTCCTAACTGATTAACATTTCCTAATCTGAATTTCCTAATCTAAACATTTCCTAACTGAATTTCCTAAGAACATTTCCTACTCTGAGCATTTCCTAACTAAACCCTATTCTGAATCCTAAGAAAATCTGAACATTTCCTACTCTGAATCCTAAGAACCCTAACTGAACCCTAACTTTGAACCCTTACTCTGAATCCTACTCTGAATCCCCTAAGTGAATGGATGCAACGAGAGGGGAGAGAGGGGGAGAGGGGAGAGGGTGATTCTCACCTCCGAGACAAGGACAACGGCGAGCACGCGGACGATGAGGGCCTTCTCCTTCACGGACTGCGCGGCGACTGCGACCTCCTCCTCCTCGAAACGAGCGCGACCCCCTCCTCTTGGCGTGGCGACTGCGACCTCCTCCTCCTGGACTGCGACCTCCTCCTGGGCACGGGCCTGCTCCTCCACGGCAGCGCGGCGACTGCGACCTCCTCCTCCACGAAACGAGCGCGACCCCCTCCTCTTGGCGTGGCGACTGCGACCTCCTCCTCCTGGACTGCGACCTCCTCCTGGGCACGGGCCTGCTCCTCCACGGCAGCGCGGCGGTGGCGGCGGTGGCGGCGGCGGCGGTAGCAGATTGATGCGTGTGGTGTCTGTGAGATGCAGCCGTGCGTGTGGTGTCTGTGAGATGCAGCCGTGCGTGTGGTGCGCTACGCGTGTGTGGGTTGGACTATCAGATAAGAGGGCGGCCGTCCCACTAGTTAACACTAGTACTGTCTTACCCCACTGGTTCTGCCCTTAGCTCTATTCTAAACGATGAGCACCCAGGTTCGAATCCTGGTGCTCCACTTTTTTATTTTTACTTTAAAAATACTTTAAAATGTTCCAAAAAATACTTTAAAATGTTCCAAAAGTGGTGATACATGCCATACAAATTTTGTTTTGTTTTTAAAATACTTTTAAATATTCCAAAAATTCCCAAAAGTGATAATATATGTCATAAAAGTGTTACAAATATGATTCAAAGTATAACTAAATTTCATAATACTTTGTCCATGAATATTACAATCTTTTTCGACCACGCGTTTTACAATATTTTTTGAGCTAGCATTTTACAATCTTTTTTCCCTTCTTTGTCGCGGTTGAATAATTTAGCCCCGGCACTTTAATGTTTCTTCTATTGAACGGGCTACCTTTTTTGGGTAGGGTTGTCCTTTTTCTTCTTGTGATGTATGTTGCTGCATCGTAGTCGTCGTCATCTTCAATCTTTGGATCGCCGTACTGGTCGAAGTCTTGCTCGTTGGCGACTCCATCCATTCCGATGATGTTTCTTTTTCCTCTCCTCACGACAACACGGCTAGGCTTTGTCGGGTCGGTAATGAAAAAACATTGGTCCACTTTGGTAGCCAGTACCCACGGTTCATTTTTCGCGGCCACGTTTGCACCGGCGGCCTTGGATTTGGCTGCTTCGGGTATAACCATGGTTGTGAAATACCGGTCTTCTCTTTCGACGCTCTTTGCCCATCTGACACGGAACATCGGCACCTTTTCTCCACAGTAGTCGAGCTCCCAGATCTCCTCGATTCTTCCGTAGAATCTTTCCTTCACGTTGTCATCGGTGTAGAATTCCGACGTTACGCCTGAGTTCTGATAATCACACTTGTTGTCCTTTTCCTCCGTGTAGAATGTGTAGCCGTTGATATCATACGCCTGATAGGTCACCAGGTTTTGCATCGGTCCTTGCGACAAGGTGAATATGATCTTTTCCGTGTCAGAAGAATGCGAGCGCGGGAGATTATCAAGGAGCGTCTGCCTAAACCAACGCGTGAAATCTTAGTTGTGCTCTTTGATTATTTCTCCCTGCGTCCTCTGTATGCCCCGGTCACTGTACTTCTTCTCGATTAACCTTTTGTGCTTCTGTACCCAAGGATCGACCAGTTCTAAATGCTGTAGCGCGACGAGGTTTGCTCGATCAAAGTCTGCGCGTCGAAAATCGAAGTCTGCATGCAGTATGCGACGACCCTCTCGGTGACCAGATCCGTCGAGCTTGCCAAGGTGTCTGTTGACGGGAAGACCGACAGGGTTCTCGATGTCTAGATAATTCGTGCAGAAAGAGATGCACTCTTCGGCCAGAAAGCCCTTGGCTATGCTTCCATCTGGACGGGACCTGTTGCGAACGTATCCTTTGATGTGTCCGTTCATCCTTTCGAACGCCATCATGCTGCGGAGGAACATCGGCCCGAGTTATACGATGTCCTCCACGACATGGACCAGCAGATGCACCATAATTGTAGCATCCCAGTTGTCTAACACCTGTAATGCTACTTGTTATAATAATAAAAAGGGCCACTTTCAACATATAATTGCTGCATCATTATCATATCATGCTCATGTCATCATGCCACCTTGCATTTGAGCATCATACAAAACCCTTTTCTTGTTTGGTTCTTATCTCATGTGCAATATTAATTGTAATTGCCTCTTGATATTGTATTTGGCTCTTGATATATTGTTAAATGCCCAAGTTGAGTTGGGGGCATATCTCTTCTAAACTCCACCACCTCTCTTTCACCACCTTATATTCCACCATCCAATTAATATGAGCTTGGCATTTTATTTTGGGTTATCTCTAGCTCATGTTGGTTGGTTGGATTCCACCCATAATCTTTGCTTGGCCTTGCCCACCTTTTGGGAATGCATATGAATAATGCCATGTTAATATTATTGTTTTCACAAGGATAAATTTGGCATTAATTATTTTGCATGGGCCATGCAAGTGCCACCTTTTCTAGTATTTGGTTTTTACTTGAATTCTAAGTGGATCACCTCTCCTTTGTTTAAATCTTGTGTTGGCTTGTAGTATTCTTCACCATATCATCTAAACCTCTATCCCCATCTCCATGCATACACATGTGATCATGTGTAAGCATAAGCACAACCCCATCACCACATCTCTCTCCCCTTTTCCTTGTTTTGTTTTTGTGTGATCTTGTCCAAGCATGCATGATCAACTAAAGTACCATCTCCCTCTATCCATACCCCCCCTCTTAGCTAAACCCTAAACCTACCCCATGCCATACCCATCCTAGCTAAAGGCCTACACCACACCCTTGCTAATCCCAACCCAAAACACCCCTCTCCCTCCCCACTCTAGCTAATCAACCCTAAACCTATCTAGCATGGCCCTATCTCACCATGTCCTATCTACCCTCTCTCACCATCAAGGACACCCCCCCTCACCTAACCTAGATCGAGCCGGCCCTCTCCCTCTCACTGCTTCCCTCTCTTTTCTCTCTCTGCCTACCGGCCCCCCCTCTAGTTCTACCTGCCCTCGAGCCCCCCCCTGGCCCACCTGCAGCCCCCTGGCCCCACCTAGCAGCCTGCCTGCCCGAGCACGCCCTGCCAGCCGCGCACGCCATGCACGTGAGGTGCAACGTCCTACCCCTCCCCCACGCAAGCAACCTCGCCCCTACCTGCCCCTGGCGATCTTATCCTCCCCCCTCGTCTCTAGCATCCCCAGATCTTCCCCCTCAGGCCTCTCTTCCTCCCCTGCCTCCCTCCTTCTTTCTCCCAGCGAGCCAGAGCTCCCCATGGCCTCTAAACCCTAACGACGGCGCCCCCCAGCATCCCTTCGCTCCAGAGCTCCCCGAGGCGCGCCAGCAGTACCAGGAGCTGCGCCTTCTTCCACTGCTTCGCCGTGACGCGCCGGAGCTCGCTGGATCTCGCCGGAGGAGCCGCGCCGCCGCCGTGCCCGTGACCGCCAGGACGCCCCGACCAGCTGCCCCCGCTCTGATCCTCGCCTCCCCGAGCCCCGCCAACCGCATCGTCGAGCTGCTGGTGAGCTCCTCTTCCCCCCAGACAACGTCTCCCTCTCCCTATCGCCGTGCATCGCCGTCGCATTCGGTCGAGCGCTCTGCGCGCGCGCCGCGCGTCGCGTGCTGGCGACAGCAGCTGCGGCAGCAGGAGATCTGGCCATATTCAGAGCCCTGCCCCGCGCGCTACGGTCCTCCTTCGCGCAAACATCCCAAACCAATGTTGCAGACCGATGAACCCTCTTCCTTTTTCGTTTTGGCCGCGATGCGATTCACCCAGTGGTTCGCTCGCCAACGTCGATCAAACGGCGGCCGATCGCTGTCGCCGGCAGAGCGCTGCGCCGCTGCCGTCCGACAGTTTTTGGTCTTTTGCATTTAGGACCTCGTAGTATCTCCCGCCTAAACCCGCCGTCCCCCGGTTCCCACCTGTCAGCGGCAGTGAGTTTTTGCAAAAAGGATCCTCAGCTCCCCGCCAATCAACCCGCGGTCCTCAGATCGCCACCGTGTCACGTCTTCGCTGAGTGACGCGTGTGCGTGGCCCCGCTGTAGCCGGCCCCACCTGTCTGCGTCGGTAGCTAGGACCAGCCGCGGTGTCCACCGTTTTCCTGTGCGCGTGGGCCTGGGTCAGCTCAGGTCCCACCTGTAAGCGGCTGGGTTTTCTTTGTCAGAGTGCGAAAAGTATGGCTGGGTCTGTTTTATTTATTCAAATCTTTTTCTGAATATTTCAAATTCAAATATATTTCAGATTCAAACAACTTTTCATATATTAGTCCAAATAATATAAACAATATATGTTTTGAGATCAGAAAAATGCCAGGTTTTCAAATATGCCATCTAATTTGCTTTTTGCGCATTTAAAATTCCAAGCTTATTCAAATTACACAAATGCCACTGGAACTAAATAAATTCACAACTTTTGATTTATAATTCCAAATTCAACAAATGATATGTCTAAAATGATCAGCTCGACGAGACCTTTCTGTTTATGCTATCCATAACTTCAATTGCAGCATGCATCATATAAATATATAGGGAACAGCAATTGTTATGACAACCAAATGTGATCCAAAACCCCATTAAAAAATGTTATTACTTGTCTTCCACACCTCACCATGCCATGCTACCTTATTGCCATGTAAATTGTGCATCATTCATCATGGCATGATTGTTTGCTTGACGCATCTTCTTCATATGCTTGTGCTCTATATTCATGTTGGCCTTGTTTGTTTGGTTTTTCTCGGATAGACACTGAGCAGGGGTTATATCAAGAGAACCAGGAGCACTACCCAGATCCGTCCCTCGCTTCAACTGAGTTGACAGGCAAGCACTTCCACATGCTTGCATACATACAGTACCTATTGCCTCTATCTTATTCTTGCATCATTGAGTCACGATTGCATTAAATTGAATCCCAAGTATGCATAGCCTTTACTTTTAAACCCCACCAAGCTTGTTCCTCCATCCCATGAGCCATTACTACAGGAGTTGTTTGAGCCATGCGAGTCGTAGAACAGCATGTGTAGGGGTTGTGAGTGTCGGATGGATAACGAGGTACCTAAGCAACTTAACCTGAGTAGTGATGGGATAACTAATGAAAGTGGCACCGGTGAGCAACATCTGCTATTTGGTTTTTCCTGCTCACTTGTGTCCCGTAAGACCCCGAGTACTTGATTCCTGTTCCTTCTTTTATCGCGCTATCCACATCCGGAAGGTATATGGGACCCCCCCTGAGCCAGAGCTTGATTCCGTCTTATTTCTTGGGGCCACAAACTAGTTTGAGGTTTTATTTACGATCCTGTACTTATGCCATGTTTACCGCTTTATTTACGATTGTGCGACAGATAGCACACTGTACTGTTTAGGTAAGCGGAGTGATTACGCGGTATCGACACCCCGAGTTTTCGGGTTCCCAGTCGCTTACAGCCATTGGCGCTAACCTTGAGTCCGTCTCGAAGCTTGCTTACTTCGTTGCGGGTCTACTCAATGGGGTGGCCCCCTGAAATATTTCTGAATCCTGTGATTGTTCAGTCGTGAAAGCCTCGTTGGGTTTTGATTTGGTTTTTCCGAGGTTGATCGAGCGTGTGTTGCTATTGGTGCACCCCGGTCGGGTAAAACTTTCTGAAAGCCGTGTCCGCGGATATGGACGACTTGGAGCACAGTTTCTCGATCATAGACAAGCATAACTAAAGTACCACTTCTAATCTGACTAAGTAACTTGACTAGTAAATAGTGCAACACTCATGGAATGGTTAATAAAATTGCCAACGGATGGGGGGGTTGTTCGTCCGCTTCCTTGTTGGTAAGCAGGGAGGAGGATGGATCTGATGAGATTACCATTATAACTGCTGTTCTTAATTCACGGACATCCGTCTATCATTGGTTAGGCGGATGGTTAGCGTCTATCTGTAGAACTGCTAGGGTTTATCTTTCGCTGCAATTGCGTCACCCCAGGTTGTGTCCCCTTTAGAGGCATTAAGACTTGCTGAGTACCCTTAGGGTCTCACACGATAAATTATTGGTTCAGATGGACAGGTACCCCCGCAGGACGGATACTGGGTGGAAGAAGCTGATGATGTGGGCAACGATCGTTCGGTGTAGAGATTCCGGGAACGGGGATCCGTGAGACCTGTAGTTGGGATGTGCTTATTTCTATGGCATCTTATGCCGATTTGCTTCTTATCAGTACTCGGATTTTGTTTGCCGCTTCCGCATGATACTCTGATGTGTGTTGTATGAGGAAGTATCCTAAAATATAGATCTATCTAGGTCATTTGAATCTTGCCGTATGGCGTTGCTATATTTCCTTTCTTTCTAGATGGTATGGCTCTGATGTACTCTTGTATGGCGGCTTGCGTACATACCCACTTGTATACGTAGTTGATCCCTTCGCCTGCCGATTACGCCGCCCGTACAGGTCCCGTTGAGAGGGTAGTGGTTGGGACGTCCGAAAGGACTACCTGTGAGTGGCTTTTGGGGCCCCACCGTACTATTTCAACCACTACCACTCATCCAGGCTTGTATCTAGGAGCGTAATTCACCGAGGTAGTTACAATAATGTTGAAGAATGCGGGTGGGAAGTAGACCTCAAGCTCACATAGTATCACCACAATCTCCTCCTGTAGCCTTCCGAGCTGATTCAAGCCAATCGACTTCCTAGAGATGACATCGAAAAACTTGCATAGGCCAAATAACGTTTCACGGACGTGCTCGTCCATTATCCCTCTTAGTGCGACCGGAAGTACCTGCGTCATTAGCACGGCACAGTCGTGAGACTTCATGCCACTGAACTTCTGCTTCGCCTCGTCTAGGTATCTGCTTATCTTGCCCACGTAGCCGTAAGGAAATTTGACTCCTAGAAGGCACTTGAAAAACTGTTTGATCTCATCCTGGCTTAGAGTGAAGCAAGAAGGAGGGCAGTAATATTCGTTCTTCTTGAACTTTTTACCCTTCCGACGACCTTGTGTCGTCTCCGACTCATGATCATCGTCATCTTCCTGATCATCAGGAGTAGTGCGTCCTCCGTGAAGCTCCTTCCGGATACCCAAGCATATCAGGTCGTGCCTTTCTTTCGGACCATCTTTCGTCCTATCTGGCATATTGATTATGGTGGCGACCAGACTCTCGCACACGTTTTTCGTGATATGCATGATGTCGAGGCTATGAGGCGTGCGGAGAAACTTCCAGTATGGCAACTCCCAGAAAACAGACCTTGTTTTCCATACCTTCATCAGCGGCTTGTCTTGTTGCTGCCTCTTTCGCTTCTTTCCAGGCTTAGGACAATCTTTCCAGTTTTTCAGCGACTCTTCCACTTCTTCGCTGCTCCTACGCTCTGGGATTCCTCGGGTCTCTGATTTGCCATCGAACAGGTCTCCATGTTTTCTCCATGGATTATTCTTGCCGAGCCACCTCCGGTGCGCCATGAACACGGTTTTCGATGACCCTGGATCTTTCTCTAGTTGGAGATAGCTTGTGTTATCCATGCACCTAACACATGCGCAGAATCCTTGGATAACCTGCCCCGAGATATACCCGCAACCTGGATAGTCTTGCACCGTAGTGACCAACGCGGCTCTCATAGTGAAATAATCTTGTGCGACGGCGTCGTAAGTATTGGCTCCAGATTCCCATAACGTGGCTAGCTCCTCTTTCAACAGCCCGAGATACAGATTGATGTCGGTACCAGGTTGTTTCGGCCCTTGAATTAGAATACTCATTTGTATGTACTTCTTCTTCATGCACAACCATGGAGGGAAGTTGTACATCCATACAAACACGGGCCAAGTGCTGTGTGTGCTGCTCTGGCTACCGAACGGATTAAGTCCATCGGTGCTCGCACCAAGCCTGATGTTCCTCGAATCTCCACCGAATTCTGGGAATTCGAGGTCCAATGCTTTCCACTGTCTAGCATCTGAAGGGTGCGTCAGCCGCTCATCCTTTTCGGGGTCATCATCATCTCCTGGCTTCTTCCTTTCCGCATGCCATCGCATGAGCTTCGCTTCCTTAGGGTCCGCGAAATAGCGCTGCAGACGAGGGGTGATAGGAAAGTACCATACCACTTTTCGAGGTGATTTCTTCCCTTTCTTGTATCAACTCACGCCGCACACCGGACATGTGGTTTTCTCCGCGTCCTCGCCCCGATAAATGATGCAATCGTTGATGCATACGTGATATCTAACGTGCGGTAGATCGAGAGGACAGACGATTTTCTTGGCATCCTCGATACTAGTTGGACATGTGTTCCCCTCCGGGAGACGATCGTGCCAGAATGCCATCATATCGTCGAATCTTGCGTCGCTCAATTTGTGCTTTGCCTTCATCTCCATAGCCTTGAGCGTTACATTCAACCGGGTATCATCGGGCCTGCATCCTTCATACAATGGAGTAACCACGTCTTTCTCAAGTTGCGCAAGCTTGGCTTTCTCTCTAGCGGCAGCCCTGGCGTTACTCGTCTGCTTGAGAAGCAGCTCTTGCACATAAGGGTCCCGCACCCAGCCTGACATTGTTCCATCGTCGTCTGCTCCTCCGGCATCTAGATCATCATCATCCCGGTCTGCTTCCGCACCTTCACCATCTCCAAGAGCCTCTTCATCATCTCGCCTGTTCTCGCCGTGATGATGATCATCGTCATGTTGGCCACCTTCTTCGCCGTCTCCATCATCTACGCCATCGCTTATCCAACGAGTGTATCCATCCATGAAACCATGGCGGAGCAGGTGCGCCTGCAGATTCCCGGAATCTGGGTCGATCACCCAGTTGAGTTTGCATCTTCTGCACGGACATCTTATATTTGTCTTGTTATTTCGTATCATGTCGGCCGTCGCACATTTCAAAAATCTAGCCACAATGCCTTCGCTCATTATGCGGACCATTTTTGCCTGCACGATGTACACGGTACAATTTTGAAGTCTATTAGAACCACATAATGAATGCATGCATGCAATGGTCGATAGAAAATTTCGGCATGACCTATCCTAAAATTAGGACTTTTGCGAAATGCCAAAGTATTGCCAAAATGGAAATGAATCAACATTTTGGCAAAACAAATGGCAACTTGTTCACATACAAACACAAGAGAGAGAGAGACCGATCCATACACACATGAACATATCATTATCCTCTCCATACACACATGCATGAGCATCATCGATACTATCCATATACACACACATATGACCATCGATCCTCTCCACACATACACACATCATGAGCATCGATCATCTACATACATATGAGCACATGCATCATCCATATACACATGAACACATCCTTACATGGACAACTTACCGAGATGAGAGACCGATCGCAAGAAAGATGGAAAGGAGAGGTGCGCGCGTCGACCGGAGACGGATAGATGAGAGACCGGAGACCTCCTCTATTACTTATGTAACATCCAAAGCAAGTTTTACATGCTAAAAATGGTGAATGTATGGAGAAATTGAGGTGGAAAGGAGAAGATCCCGACTAGATCTAAGGAGGAAGAAGAAGGGGAAAGTGAAGTGTGGGTGGTGGATGTGTGGGCACACATGTGCACATAAAGTGCTGTCCTAAAAGAATCGACACATCCGTGGAGCACACCGCCCTAGTGCGCCACAGGGAGTACAAACTTCTGTGGCGCACTAGGCCGAGTGCGCCACAGATGCTCCTAGTCCCTGTGGCGCACTAGGTGGAGTGCTCCACAGAAGTTTGTGGCCGTTTCAGAGCAGAGGTGGGCATGCGCTCAGGCGTAGCGCACCAGGCACACGTGCGCCACAGATGACCCTAACAACCGTGGCGCACATGACTATAGTGCGCTACATATGTTTGGTGTGTGGCCAACAGGGCCCTGGCCCACACACATCTGTGGCGCACTATAGTCATGTGCGCCACGGTTGTTCTAGTTATTAGTAGGGCACTGCCCACAGGTGAGCCACGCTTGTTTTAGCCGTGGGTCACTTCAACCATGTGAGCCACGGATGTGCTGATTACCTATAGACGTTTTCCTAGTAGTGGTTGCAGATAGTATTGATGGCTTTGACGCGGCGCTAACGACGAATCTGACCGGTGGAGCCCGGTCGTTAGGCTAACGTGGCACATTTGGACGGTCGGGTGTGGACGGTTGTTAACGGCGCGGTCGGAACCCTAATACCACGCTCCGACACGGTTCGACCAAGTCAGTTACTCGCACCAGCTCTCTCCCCCGTGCGCACAGAAGCGATGGCAGTAGCGCGGATCCCCCCACGGGGCCGGAGCTAGAGACGACGCCGGCGGCGTGGAGGGCTCCAGGAATGGAACAAGTTCCAGCGTCAAGGATTGCTGCAAGAGCTCAAACCACGTGGCAGCGTCATTCACTTTGCCAAAGAAGGCGGCCGCCGTTGCCGTGGCCCACGTGTGGAAGGAGAACCCGACGCAGAGTAGCTGTTGGACAAATGCATTCGGTGGCGGCGGCGAGTAAGTCCCCCCTTCCCCTTTCTCTTATATCCGTTTTTTCTTTGTGTGATTTAGGCTAGGGTTTTTGTTGCAAATAATTCTTTGTTATTTCAATTGTGTAGTTTGGACGATGACATATGGGATGTAAGGATAAATCTAGATGGTCAGGACAATATTGAGCGCAGTATATGCAAATCGGACATCACCTTCTAAATCTGTTAGCTTTAATTGAGGAAGAGGGCTATGGAATGAATGATTGCATGTATTATGTTAGAGAGAAGGGTAGAGGAATTGTTGGTATTGAGTTATTGGATGGAATTAGGAAGGTTCCGCATATGGTTAGACAGTATGAGCAGAAGAAATAAGTTAGTTTAACTGTAATCAATGGACAAATCACACAGCCACCAAATATAAACACGGCCTCAATAGAAGAAAAAATTCCAATTTCAAAGATTGGAAACCCTGTTGTGTACACAGTGGATGAGGAAGGAGTAATTTTGCCAAGCCAACAATGCATACAGTTATCTGAAGATTCAGACTGCTTATACATGTTGACACAGCAGAGCAAGCTCCATTGAGTCCAATGTTGGTTATGGAACCAATTCCTATAATTATGAAACCCATATGAGATACGGAGGAATAGGCTATTCTTCAATATGGATGAAGAACAACAGCAGCAATGCAGAGCTAATGAGAAGGGCAAGCAAGTTGGGGATTATTTCATGGAGCAAGATGAAGATCGGATGGAGGAGGGTGAAGATTGCATGCAGGAGGACCATGATGTAACTAATTCAGATGATGATGAGATGAACCATACTCTGGATGATTTCAGGAAGAGGAAGAGGTGGGAGTGGGATCCAGTTTTTGATGCACAAAAAGAGATAGAAGATATTTTCCATATGTCAGACTATGAAGATAAAAACAATGGTTTTGAACTGACAAACTTTGAACTGCATCCAATCTCTGGGAAGAAGAAAGAACCAATTAGAAAGGGGCCAACTGACAAAAGTCATTGTACTCAGCCAAAGAAAAGGCTACCAGCAGACTATGTTCCTTCTGATGATGAAGGGCCAAATATAGATTTGGATCCAGAAGATGATGGGTTTGAGACAACTTCTTGGGTTCAGCCAAAAGGAAGAAAAAGCAGGGCAAGAAGAAGGAGCCAAGGGTGTGGTATGATGAAAATAGAATACATCCAGAAGAAGGGTTTTGTTGGAAAATGTGTTTTTCAGATTTTTATCAGTTCAGAAGAGCAGTGTAGACACTGCATATTGCACCGCTAAGGAAATTTAGGTACCACCGAAATTGCAAAGACGGAGTCATAGTACATTGTGCTTAGGAGAAATGTCCATTTTAATGGTTGGTGCACAAATTAAAAATGAGAAGACTTTCTGCCTAAAAAGGTGGACTTTGACCACACCTGTTCCTTATCTGATGAACAATGCAAGGTGACAGGCAAGTGAGCCCAGTGTGAGAGTAGATCTAAGGACAGGCATTGAGGCTGTGATAGAGACAACTAAGGAAAAAATATGGTGTAGATGTGTACAAGATGATGGCATACATGGCAAAGAAGAAAGCATTACAGGCAGTGCTTGGTGATCAGGTTGTATAGTACAAGAGGCTCAGACACTACTTGCAGATAGTTCTTGACACCAACCCTGGCTCAAAATGCATTGTTACTACCAAATTTGTTGTAGAGCATCCCAGCACCAACCCTAGATTCCATGGGATGTTCTACTGTCTAGGTGGATGCATATAAGGTTTTCTTAATGGCTGCAGACCATTTATAGGTACATGTGATCAAATATTTTCTTCATATTTGTTGTGACCAACTAGACATTTTATTACCTTACTGTTTAGTGTTTCTTTGCAGGTCTGGATGGTTGCTTTGTGAAGCTAACCACGGGACAGCAGATCCTTTGTGCCACTGCAAGAGATGGGAACAACAACATATTCCCTCTTGCTTTTGGCTTGGTTGACAAGGAGGAGACATCTTCATGGAGTTGGTTCCTCACACAACTGAAGTATGCAATTGGGGGTGAACAAGGCAAGTTTGGATATTACACCATAATATCTGATAGACAGAAGGTCAGTGTTACATGTAAATCTTTTATACATTGTCACATTGTAAGTATACAGAAACTACTATTGCATTACTTACATAGGTAGTGACTTGATGTGTAGGACCTGCTTAATGCAATAAACACAATATTTCCCAACTGCCCTCAAAGATTTTGTTTAAGGCACATCTATTCAAACTTTCAAATTGCTAGGTTTAGAGGTGAGGAGCTGAAGAAATACATGTATGCAGCCAGCTATTCTTACACACAATATGGCTTTGATGTTGCTATGGCTAACATAAAAGAAGAGAGTGTAGAAGCTTGGGAGTGGCTAATCAAAATACCAGTTTTAGTCTTGGCTAGATATGCCATGGATTATAACTGTAAAACTGACTTAGTTGTCAACAACTTGATTGAAGTTTTCAACAGATGGATACTAGATATTAGAGGAAAACATGTGAATACCATGTTTGATGGTATAAGCAATAAAGTAATGGTCAGACATGATGTTAAGAGAACACAAGGTGCCAAGGCAAGGTGGGACATCACACCCACTTATTCAAAAATCCTAGAAGAAACACTGCAAGAATCTAGACGGTACATGACAATCTGATATCGTTCTGGATCAAAGGCAGAACGTCATAGATCACCTTTAGTGACGAAATTTTATGACGAAAAAAGGTCATGAACCTCACGTCATAATCTGACCAGTGACGTTTCTTCTGTCTGAAAATGTCACGACCGACCATGATGTTCCTTGAATTTTGTTGCGGCCAATGGGACCGGGCCGACCCAGGTCCAATCAGTTGTGGCGTTTTTCTTTCGTCACGGTCCATGCCACGTGGGTGACGGCACCGCAGGTGGCCGTTAGCAATGTCAGTTGATGTCATGTTGGGCATTAGTGACGTCATCGTCGTCCCGACGTTTTGTTTTTGTCACAGCTTGATTTCGTTAACACCGGTTGCTTATGTCATCGTGATGTTTAGGACGTCTTCCCCAGCATGACGAATTTCCTTCGTCGCAGCCTGTCGCCGACAGGCCAACACATGGTGCATTAAAATGATAAGCCGTGGGTTACTGGAGCACGTGGACAAACTTTTTGTGACGTTACTATGTTGTCATGGCAGTTGGCCAGCCTCCGCTCGCCACATTGACAACTATGCATGACGGAAATATTTCATAAAGCGTTTACCCTTACATAAATTTTAGTACAAATATTTTACTTCACGGAAATGAATAGCAGCTTCAAAGAAACTCACATAAAAGGTTCAACACCATAATACTACCAAACATCATAAATATTTCTTGGCCAAATGTTTGACAATTTTTTACAGATTCACCACAAGATTCATACCACCAGTTCACTTACCAAATTACCTCTCTGGTTTCGATAGCTGAGCTAACACTTGTTGAATTAATGCATTTGCATCTTCTTGTTTCTTCCTTAGATCTTCTTGTTTCTTCCGCAATGCTTGTAGGTCTTCCAAATACTTCAGCCTATCTATCTCGCTAGATACGTTCACCTTCTGCAATTCCTTAATGGTATAGCGCAGTTCCATATTATCTGCTCTCTAAGTGTTGAGTTGCACTTCTAGTTGAGACTTGGTTGGTCTTGAAGTACTTGGATGACAATGTTCTTAAGGAAAGTTGGCTTTCTCTTGTCCTACGGCATCACAAAGTGCACAACATCGTTGGAAGGAATTGGTTCATCGTCTGTGCCATCTTTTTGAAGTAGATGGCACCATGTTGCTTTCCATGACTACCTACCAGTTTTAGAAATAAAAGACAATATGAGAAACATAGCGAGCAAATTATAAACACATGGTATACGTTTGAGAGAAGAAAAGGGCATTGAATTTTATGAAGATGGATAATATTATGGAGCACTTACCAATACTTCTTTTACATTGCCATTTGGAAGAAGAAGAAGTTTATTGGAATGTTCCTCCATGTCGAACAAAACCTTGTAGCTGCGAGCACTAGTGACATGATGGTACTTGACTGACCGTCTGCTCATCTTATTTTTTTGGGAAAGAGCCTACACAAACATAGAGCATACAGTTAGTCATGCTTAAACAATTCAAACAGGAGGGAAGTTGAGTATTATCCTCGAGCAAAAAAGTATTGCATGTTGTGTTCTCTCTCTCTCCCAAGCATCTACTCATCTCCTATATGTCGAGTGCTTCAGAATTGGTGATTTAGGAAATAGGCTTTTGTTTATCCAAACGTCATGCTAACCACCGATAAGGACAAGAGAGAGTCACGGTCCATTCTATACTAAAAATAGCTACACCAGATGTATCAATGATAGGTTATATTAGGTTGGTATTGTATATATATGTTGACAAACAATTATGTAAAATTAGTCAAATTTCCAAATGCATTAAAGGCGCCAAAATTAACTAATACTACACTCATATACTTGTAAAGCTGCCAAATTCGTGCTAAAATGTAATGCATGCCGCACGTGGTAAATTTCTATAACATTGACATCTAGGAGCAAATAATTCTATTGTGAACTAGGTAATCACGACATTATGACACATTCAAATAGATTAAAAATCTATATTGTTTTTGTGATTGATGATTACAACAATTTTCATTCTAGAGGCTTGATATTCCGACTTCACTTCCTGGTAGTGTTGATTAAGTTAACCATTCTTGTGGCTAACCTCTGCTGCACATGGTCACACATGCATTACCTATAGTAGAAGTATCATTTTCTAATTATTATGGGTCGTGCCAACTGCTGTCACTTTTACACAGTTGGCAATCAGCCATAAAAGAAAGTGGACCTGAGGGGCTACAATTTTATTGTGCCTGTTAGGAATTAATTAGCGTTAAATATATTAGTTAACAAATTCCCTAGAATATGCTAAGCAGCGGTTAGCATCTTTAGATTTTGTCCAACTGCTATAATAGCGAACCGTCGCTGCGTCCTTTAGAAACGACGCCAAACATTGTAACCGACATTGTAAAGCACCTGTTGGGGACTATAAATACCCCACAGTCACAATCAATAGAATCACTCATTCGCTTTATTCTCTGTGTATCTCTTCACGTCATCAGCACTTGCTCTACCCAGAGTGAGTAGGCCTAAGAAGAAGAACAGAGAAAAGAAATTTTACGGGAAACAATCTGATGGAAGAAGAATTATGTCTAGTGGATAGTGCTACCACTAACACAATTTTAAGGGAAACAAAATACTTCCAAACTCTTACTAAGAGAAAGGAAGATGTTATGACCATAACCGGGAGTAACAAAGCAATTATTGGTTCGGGAAGAGCCACATTCACACTTCCTATGGGTACTACTATAGTAATTCAGAATGCTCTCTTATATCCTGAATCTACACGTACCCTTATAAGTTTCAAAGATATCCGATCAAATGATTTCCATCTTAAAACTGTAAAGATGGATAAGAAAGAATATTTGCTTTTAACAAAAAGCGACGGATATGAGGAACAAACTCTTGAAAAATTCCCTTCATTTTCATCCGGATTATACTTTACATACATCAAACCCGTACCTTTTGTTGCGTACAAAATAATTTTTCAAAATCTTGATAAATTCAAGACTTGGCATGATCGCCTTGGTCATCCTGGAATAGGTATGATGAGAAAAATTATTAGCAATTCTGTTGGTCATAATTTACCAATTAAAAGATTTCCCAAATCATCAGATTTTGTATGCACTGCATGTGCTACGGGAAAACTAATAACTAAGCCATCTTACCTCAAAGTTAAAAATGAGTCACTCAATTTTCTTGAAAGAATTCAAGGAGATATATGTGGTCCAATACAACCTTTATCTGGACCATTTAGGTACTTCATGGTGCTAATTGATGCATCCACTAGATGGTCACACGTGTGTTTATTATCCACACGTAATCATGCCTTTGCCAAATTAATTGCTCAAATTATCAAATTACGAGCAAATCATCCTGAACATAGGATAAAAACAATAAGAATGGATAATGCGGCTGAATTTAGTTCACGTGCATTTAATGATTATTGTATGGCTTTAGGTATCCATCTAGAACATTCAGTACCTTATGTGCATACTCAAAATGGTATGGCCGAATCTTTAATCAAAAGAGTAAAGCTAATTGCTAGACCACTATTGCAGAATAGCAATTTACCAACCTCTTGTTGGGGACATGCGGTTTTACACGCCGCAGATCTGATACAAGTCAGACCAACTGCATATCATGAAACTTCCCCGTTTCAAATAGTACGAGGCAATCAGCCAAGTATTTCCCACCTGCGAAAATTCGGTTGCGCTGTATACGTGCCGATATCACCACCGCAGCGTACCTCCATGGGCCCCCATAGAAAATTAGGAATCTATGTGGGATATAACTCTCCGTCAATTATAAAATATTTAGAACCCCTAACAGGGGACCTGTTTACAGCCCGGTACGCTGATTCAATTTTTGATGAAGATCATTTCCCGGCATTAGGGGGAGAAACAAACCACAATGAATGCCAGGAAATAGATTGGAATGTGACAGGCATCCAATCCTTAGATCCACGTACTAAAGAATCTGAATCTGAAGTTCAGAGAATAATAGATTTGCAACACTTTGCAAACAACTTGCCAGACGCATTTACTGATCACAAAGGTGTCACTAAATCTTATATCCCTGCAGTTAATGCACCAGAACGAGTAGAGGTACCAAATAAAACTACTCAACCCCTAATTACAAATAAAAGGGGGAGAAATCTGGTCATCAAGGAAAAGGCTTCTCAAATGCCACCGCGGAAACATAGAAAATCACTAAATGCAAATCAACCTGAAGTTGATAGACACCAAACAGATGTTCAACATCAAGAGCCCAGCATAAATGTGCACACAAATTCTAATGTTGGGACATCGAAACAACCAGACTCCGTTGTTATGGGAAATCACACGGTGCCTGAGGTAATCAATGAAATCTCCACAAACTATATCGATTCAGGAGAATCATATAATAGAAATACTACACTTGTCGACACATATTTCTCCTCTAAAATTGCTAAAACCCTTCAAATGGATCCAGAGCCAACATCTATGAAAGAGTGCCTGAAGCGCTCAGATTGGCCTAAATGGAAGGAGGCAATTGAGGCAGAACTGCGATCGCTTAATAAAAGAGAGGTATTCTCTAAAGTAATACCTACTCCTCATAAAGTTTTCCCTGTGGGAGCTAAATGGGTTTTCGTTCGAAAAAGGAACGAAAATAATGAGGTGGTGAGATATAAAGCGAGGCTAGTAGCACAAGGGTTTACGCAGAGACCCGGTATCGACTACGACGATACATATTCTCCTGTAATGAGTGGAATTACGTTTCGATACTTAATATCATTGGCAGTACAAATGAATTTATCAATGCAGTTAATGGATGTAGTGACCGCTTATCTATATGGATCACTCGATGTGGATATTTATATGAAAGTCCCTGATGGACTTAAAATTCCGAATCCAAATATAAATCGCAACATGTATTGTGTAAAATTACAAAAGTCACTCTATGGCTTAAAACAGTCGGGTAAAATGTGGTATAACCGGCTTAGTGAGTTCCTTCTCCATAAAGGATACTCGAATAATGATGATTGCCCATGCGTTTTCATAAAGAAATCCTCGAAGGGTTTTTGCATCATCTCAGTTTATGTTGATGACCTCAACATCATTGGTAATGCAGCAGATATATCTGTAGCACGCAATCATTTAATGACGGAATTTGAGATGAAGGATTTGGGAAAAACCAAATTCTGCTTAGGTTTACAACTTGAGCACCTCCCCTCAGGAATACTCGTTTATCAGCCCGCATATATTCAGAAAGTTTTGGAAAAATTCAATATGGATAAATCATATCCATCCAAAACACCCATGGTCGTCAGATCCCTTGATAGAGAAAAGGATCCCTTTAGACCTAGGGATGATAACGAAGATGTATTGGGACCTGAGTTTCCATACCTTAGTGCTATAGGAGCACTAATGTACCTTGCTAATTGTACTAGACCAGATATTGCCTTCGCAGTGAATTTGCTGGCTAGACATAGTGCTGCTCCAACAAAACGCCATTGGGCTGGAGTAAAGAATATCTTCAGATATCTACAAGGTACTAAAGATCTTGGTTTATTCTATCAGAAAAATCAAGATATGACTTTGACTGGCTATACTGATGCTGGCTATCTTTCTGATCCCCATAATGCTAGATCACAAACAGGGTTTGTATTTTTATATGGTGGAACTGCTATTTCATGGAAGTCCACAAAACAGACTCTTGTAGCAACTTCCACTAACCACTCTGAAATAATTGCATTATATGAAGTCTCACGAGAGTGTGTATGGCTTCGCAGAGTGATTAATCATATACAAACATCATGTGGTATTGGTTCATTAGAATCACCAACTATTATCTATGAGGATAATGCCGCATGTGTTACTCAAATGCATATGGGATATATTAAAAGTAATATTACAAAACATATTGCTCCAAAACTGTTTTTTCCTCATGAATTACAGAAAAATGGAGAAATTAATATTTTGCAAACAAAGTCATGTGACAATCTTGCAGATTTGTTCACTAAGTCTTTACCAACATCTGCATTTCAAAAATGCATTCATGGCATTGGTATGAGACGACTTCGAAATTTGCAAAGTTCAGGGGGAGAAATCTCCTAGGACTGAACTTAGTATTTAATATCCGATAACAATATATTGTACTCTTTCATATGAGTTCTCCAATGGATTTCTCATACAGATTTTATGGTACAATTATTATACCAACGGTATATCGGATTCCTATATTCTTTTTATATTTTTCAACAGGATTTTGGAAGACAAATAAATACAAGATCGACGATTCTCGAAGTCTCAAGATCAAAGACGATCAAAGAATTAAAGACTCTCCCGCATCCAAAATATTTGATGATTCCCAAGACAATGTAAATAGGAAACATCATTGTCCAAGGGGGAGTGTTAGGAATTAATTAGCGTTAAATATATTAGTTAACAAATTCCCTAGAATATGCTAAGCAGCGGTTAGCATCTTTAGATTTTGTCCAACTGCTATAATAGCGAACCGTCGCTGCGTCCTTTAGAAACGACGCCAAACATTGTAACCGACATTGTAAAGCACCTGTTGGGGACCATAAATACCCCACAGTCACAATCAATAGAATCACTCATTCGCTTTATTCTCTGTGTATCTCTTCAGTGCCCACCCCTTGATGACCTTCCGTTTTCTAAAGAGAGAGCTGGAGTGAAACGTGGTTGTTGTAACTGATAACATGGCGTCCGCTTGTGAGGAGGACACTTGGCGTGTGCCACGGGCATTGTATTGATCATCCCAATTAGGGATGTCAAACGGCGCGCCGCTAGCGCCACATATCGCCATATAATTTTGTCACAGGCTTATTTTCTTTCTTATTAGTTTAAACAATCACAAACCTATAACTAACAGAAAATAAGTGGTACTAAACGGGATGCCGTTTACATCCTTAATCCCAATTACCATCCCTACCACAGTATTATTGTGATGTTACTGTTGATTTTGATGGGTCTCCAAGAAACTGTAGTTGTTTGTGTTTGAAGCTAATTTTGAGAACGTCGTCGACAGTAGTAGGTAGGATAGTGAGGTGTCGGCACCACATGCATCAATCTCCAACGTCCCAATGACATTGCATATCGTGCATGCCAGTGATATCTCTCTGCCTATGTGGCTATAACCATTCCTCATTTTTGTTTTTTGAATTGAAATAGTGGAAGAGTTTCACAATTCAATTTTTTATGTAAAAATATACTCCCTCCGTCCACTAATGTAATATTTTAAAATTTCTCTAAAACAATGTATGTAGACATGTGTAAATATGCAGATTCACTCATTTTAAAGTGTATCTAGTCAACATTGAAATATTTAAAAGTTCTTACACGATGGAGAACAATATTTACGGTAAAGTAACCAACATCGCTCATTCCTAATTCATTTACACATATCGTTCAAAGTCTGGACTTAAACCGCAACATCAGTACAGTGCATGGTGCATGGTGCATGGTGCTGCCCATTGGTCCACGCGACATCGGGGGAGACAGAAGGAGCAACGCGTACCAATGTTAATCTGACGTGGAACCTGCCAAGTGGAGCAACCTACGTACACGTGGAGATCTCCAGTCCAGGAGTTTCACTGAATGCCTGGAAAAATTGTAAAGAGGACTGGCCTAGAGTGAGGCATGATGGTTCCCGGCTCCACATTATTGGTGAACAGTGTGTACATTAAAGTGATAATTTTGTTATTTAATCTTTTTCTAAGACTAAAATAGGTAATATTTCGAGCTAAAAGAGTCTTCGAACTAAAATACGTAATCTTTTGGTAAACACGGGTTTTGAAGTCGTGAAGAAAAGAGGCTTCCGTTCCGTGCTAACCGAAAGGGGTTTGAACTTTGAAGTGGGACCAAACCATGCAAGCGGTGATTAACCAAAAATTAATTCCTCAATGATCCTGCTGAATGTCTGTACTGAGAATTGCGGCCAACATAGCTAGCGCTAATCCAGCCTCGACACTTGCATGCTACTGACAGCGCGAGAACCCATCAACCGGTTTCGGTTCGCTGAATCATTCGTGGGCCCAGGAATCTAGCCCCTCTATCGGTTTTCTTATCCATTCCATGATTCCACAAGCCTAGAGACTGGGTTCACGAGAGGAGGACATTTAGTAAAGAATGTTAGGTGCTAAATCATTGTTGAACATGTATGTTTTATTTGTGATTTTGTCCTGATTTATAAGTAAATCCATAACGGAGAGATTGGGTTCACGAGAGAACCTCCAATAAATCAGATCAATGATAAAACAAAAAACACGAGAAACCACAACTTGCTACCGACGACACCAAAGTGTGACCGAGAGGAGTCGGAGCTTCCAACGTAGAATTGCCGCCAGCGCTAGGATCTCCCACCGTCCTCTCCTGGCTGTCCACACCTTCTGAGGCCGTCTCGTCGGCATCCACGAACTCAAGCCCATAACGCGACCAACATCACACTGCAGAGCCGATGTTGTGAAAGAGGCAGGCTAGCACAAGATGATGTGGCGCGCGCTTGAGAGTGCGACATGTGGCATGTGCCACCTCCCGGAGCTGGTTCTTGGATGGACCCGAGAATTTTGGGTGGCTCGGAGCGGATCATGCCATCGATCCCTACCATCGGTCGCATTATTGTACTGTCCTTGTCCCTGCTAATTAATGCGGAAGAGGAACTGCAGCAGTGAAGTACTACTAGTTCTCCATACAAATTTAAGGAACATCGATTCGTAGCTATACACCATTGCAGGTATATATGCATCTCCGTAATAGTCTGATTGTTCATTCACCTAAAATTCTTTCCTTTTTTAATCTACTACTCTTTCCGTCTTAAAATAGATGTCTCACATTTATCAAAATTTAGATAAATCTAGACAATATTTAGTATATAGATTCATCTAAATTTCGAAAAATCTAAAACATCTATTCTTGGACGGAGGGAGTATGATTGTTATCGGAATCTGAAGCTACTAGTCCAGATGGTACCTTCTAGAACCTGTTGCTTGGTTACCGTACAGTCCAGGTGGACCCTCCAAGTCCCTCTCTCTCTCTGTGTATATGTCCGACAATGCCGAGTCAGCATTACTCGTCGATCGTCACTGGAGTGTCACAGCACTCTTCCATGCTTGATGCATGTGGCGTTGGCGTGTTGTCTGTGTGCAACTAATTGCAAATGAGAGGCCATTGATCCTTGCCCAACTGGCCAGCTGGCCACACAAGTGCACCATCGAAAGGGGAAGGTGGTTGCACTGTCATAGCCATAACAGGACGTGGCTTAGGTTTGGCGGCTGAAGAAAAGAGAATTTCGTTTTGTGACAATCGGTGCTAAGAGCATCCCTAGCAGATTCCCGTCTAAGTCATGAACGCGCAAAATAACCGTCGGTTTACGGGTTAGACACAAAAGAAGACAGTACAGTAACATATACTGTATAATCGGCCAACCTGTATTATTTTTTTTGCATGTACAGAAAACCCAGCTCCGAACCACAGTGTATACTCGGTTCGATAATGCAGATTTGCGGCTTCATGCATGGTGTATAGAAAACAAGCGTTGAATATTCAAAACGCGAGCGAAAGGAATCCTCGAGCCACAGTTGCTGCCCTCAGCCCTTCCTCCTAGGGTTCTCGCCGATCCTACGCATCGCCACCACCACGAGGATTCCCACCACGCCGCCGCTCCATTTCCTCCTTGTCGCGGGCGTTGTTGACCTTCCAGGAGCTCCACGTAGCTATCGGAGTGTTGTTTCCTCCGTTGTCCAAAATTTTTCCCGCCCCGCAGATACGATCGATCAGGCCGGGCCACGCTTAATTCAGCGACTCCTCCCCCACCCCCTAGATTTGAAGCCGTCGGCGGCCTTCTCCGCCCCTCCCGTCACCACCACAACCAACATCGTCATAAGTACTGTTCATCTTGTCCACGACCGTCTTTTTGTATTGTTCGGTCCTTGATGTAATCCTGATGCGTATCTGCATAGATGAATTCTTCATGGAGCGAGTCTTGGTCCTCCGACATGAGTGCGTCCATGAAGTTCTTCTTCGATGACACCTCCTCGTCATATGATTACGATTGGGGCGATATCATCGACGACGACGATGTTTTAGACATTTGTTGGTGGTAGCCGTGTAGAACCTCGACGACAAAGAGAACAACAGGAAAGGGCGCTGGGGATCCACCGTTGGTCGGTCGTGCTTCCCCATAGACGGGTTCGCGGCCATGGCATGTTGATGGAGGATTATTTTTTGGAGGTACTGATGTATTCTCCTCATCTCTTTCACCACCGGTACCGAAAGAGAAAAAAACTTATGTGCACATAGTTGAGGCATGTGAAGCGAATTGTCATTTCTTCGCTCGCCATAGGAATAATGTCGGCATCCAAGGTTTTAGTTCATATCAGAAAATCTCGGTTGCCATGAGGGTAATTTCTTACGGCATTCAGTCTGATTAGACTGACGAGTACCTTCGCATGGGCGAAGACAACACTCTCATGCGGTTGTTTGTTAAGATAGTGGTGAAAATCTTCGGTCCAACCTACCTCCAAGCGCCAAATGAGGAGGCGACAAAGATACTGGTGGTGATGAACGAGGCAAGAGCTTGGTGGGGCATGCTTGGCAGCATTGACTACATGCACCGGAGGTGGAAGAATTTCCAAAAGCATGGAATGGGAAGGTCACCAGTTATCACCATGATCCAACCATCATGCTAGAAGCGGTGGCCGACCAAGAGTTGAGGATATGCAACCGCTTTTTTGGTCTTCCTTGTTCTTGCATTGACATAAACTGCGTGCAGAGACCTCGTCTTATTGCTAATCTTGTTAGTGGAGAAGTTTCGGCTTGCAACTACAAAGTCAATAACCATGATTATAGATTGGTTATTATCTTGCCAATGTGATCTATCCCTCTTGGTCAATCTTTGTGAAGACCATCACATAACTTAAAATGAAAATTCAATATCATTTTGCAACAATGCAAGAAGCAGTCAAAAAAGACATTGAGAGAGCTTTTGGAGTGTTGCAATCTAGGTTTGCTATTATTTCAGGTCCTGCTCATTACCCAAAAAGGAACCTTTCAGACTATCATGACGGCATGTGTGGTTCTTCACAACATGATCATCAAGGATAAGGGGGACAAGAACCTTCCATTCGAGTTTGACAATGGTGGTTGTCGGATGAAGCCTAGAAGAAACCCTAATCGGCTCCAAGCATTTCTTGAGACTTACCGACATATTGAAAACAGTGGAACGCACGACAATCTTCGTAGATCTTGTTGCGCACCACTGGGGATTGTTTGGGAGAAAGTCTCCCATTTTCTTCATTTCATTCCATTGTCATTCATGTGGATGTTTAAATATTTTTTCCAATCCGGGTAATTCATTTGTTGTAATATGGATTTGTTGTGGTACTGTTTCCTGATAAAACTTTTATAAATTTGATTTAAATTTCTGCTACGATCTGTTTGCGTAATTTGAATATTTCATGTTTATCTAAAACCCTTGAAAAAATGTTTGCGGTTCCAGCCGGCCTCGCCAAAACTAATCCCACAATACCATATAAAAAAATATTCGGTTTTGCGGCGGGATCGGTTCTGCGTGCCTACTTTTTAGTAAAAAAAAAAGCTTTGATAGTTTCCAATATACGTGTTTTGCAGATCACAGATATACGAGATCTGTTAGAGATGCTATAACCATGATAAGCGTTTTAAGTGGGACCAAACCATTGAAAAATTAATTTCTCAATGGTCCATTTGGATTTCACTAGGAGACTTATTAACCCTGTTATATGTATGTGCAGATCTGTACGAAGAGACTAATAATTGATGCCAACATTAGCTAGCGCTAATCCAGCCTCGACACTTGCATGTTGCTGACAGCGCGAGAACCCACTAATCGGTTTCGGTTCGCTGAATCATTTGTGGGCCCACGAATCTAACCCCTCCATCGTTTTTCTTTTCGGTTCATTGATTCACCAAGCCAAGCGATTGGGTACATGAGGACGTTTAGTATCAAGTCTTGTTAGGCGTTCAATCATCGTTGAACATACATGTTCTACTTTTTGAAACAGGATTTCATCCCGTTTTATAATTAAAGCTAGAACAACCAAATAAACCATGGCGAAGAAAACCTCTAACAAATCGGATCAAAGATAGAACAAAAGAAAACATGAAAAAACACAACTTGCCACCTATGACATGGAAGCGAGACCGGCCGAGAGGAGAAGGACCCCAAATAGGTAACAATGCTTCGCGCCGCCGCCATCGAGACCATGATGGTCGAATGTATTCACCAGGATCCCATCACTGGGAGCTGTAGGCATCACCGCCGCTGGCTTCAAAGCGTTGAGATCTTGCCTAGAAAAATCTTCGGACCGCTCCTACCTCGGTTCGCCCGCTGCCACCGAGTTAGGTCTCCGAAACGCGATCTTGGATCTTCCAACACCGATGTGCCGCACACACAAGGATCCTCCACCGTATGCTCCTCGCCATCAACATGACCAAAGAATAAGACCACCACCATCGCCACGCCGCTCGCCCCAGAGTCACCCGTACACTTCCACCTCACGAGGCCGCCGCACCGACATTCATGAACTCGAGCCCATGACGCGACCAACATCACACCGCAAAGCCGACGATGTGAACAAGGTGGGTTAACACCGGTACCTACAGCCTTCAGGCTAAGCAACAGCCCAGCTGAGGGGATCAATCCTTCATCACCCCCCAGATCAGGCTCAGAATAGCCGTGCAACTGCGCTTCTGCACTAGGGCCTACGACGGGTGAAGGGAAGCCCGCTGCCGCCAACACCACAAGGGCTTTGTGACCGGTGAAGGGAAGCCCGCCACCGCAAACACCACAAGGGCTTTGCCATGCGACTCACGGTGGTGGGAGGGTGCAGGCTAGGGTTTCACCAATGCACGCCTTTTTGTAACATATACATTTTCTCTAGGGGCATTGCAACGATGATATGGCATGCATATATGCACACAACAATTTTCCACACGCAAGGAAAAGAAAAAATCAATCAGTGACTAGCTAGTTCGGCCGCAAAACTGCACATGCCAGAAACATATCTCGGATGTACATCACAAATCGAGAAGCTTGACAAAAGCAAAACATGTTATCTTTCATAGGTTCGTTATAAACCCAACTCGGATGGACTCTATCAACACAAACATAGAGTAATCCAGCCTCATCCAATTACTAATTAGCGGTTCAAATCTAATCTAATCCAATCTACCAGAACAAAGAGTGCGACAAGTTGAGGCTGTTCCATGCCACCGATGATGATGCCATGTTCCTGTGTGTCTCATCATCATCATCGTATTCACAGGCGTCTCTCCAGCTACCGATAACATGGCCTGGATAGATTGATGATGATGATTAGCAGCCACCCACTGACACTCTGGGCCCGCCATGACAGCCAATCGGGTCACGCCAGATAGGCCGCCAGCGACGGGTGGAGACTGGAGACTATAAATACCACCCGTGGAAAGGGCTACTCAGCAAACACGCAGAGCTTGTTTGTAAGATTAGCTATATTCAGCCATCCGGGCATCTCCCCCCTCCTTGCTTCCACCGATATCTCCGGTCAACTCTATGCCAATGGAGACGAGAGACGGCGGCTCGATGTCGGCATCGCCCCTACTGTACTCGTATGTGGCGTTGCCGGATGATGCTGAGGCCGCCGTGGTTGAGCCTGGTCGCCGGACCAGGCCTATGTTGGCCGCGATTCTCCTGGCGACGGCAGCCATGCTCCTTGCAGTCACCGCGCTGGCCGGTGTCAGGCTCGCTGGGCAGCTGCCAGCCACGGGCGTCATCATGCCCGGCCACCCGGCAACGGTCGATGAGGCGATGGGCACCAGCAGCAGAGGGCCTGAGTTGGGAGTGTCGGAGAAGACTTCCGGCGCAGCCGGCGAGAGGCTAGGAGCGGATGCTAGCGGCAACGCGTTCCCGTGGAGCAATGCCATGCTCCAGTGGCAGCGCACCGGCTTTCACTTCCAGCCAGAGAAGAACTGGATGAACGACCCCAACGGTACGTACCACCACCACCACGTCTCCTTCCTCAATTAATTAATCCCCTGCAAGCAATCAACAATCTTCTTAGAGCAAAACCATGCATGATGGAATCTCAACAAAATTCAGTCACAACATTCCCAAAATAACAATATACAAATGTTGATGAAATTTGGGTACTATACCCTGCAAGCAAGCAACAATTGTTTGAGCAAAGCCAGGCACGATGGCATCTTGCAAGAAATTCACTTGGCAAATGTTCATGGAAATATTTGTATCCAAATGTAGGTCCGGTATACTACAAGGGGTGGTACCACCTCTTCTACCAGTACAACCCAGATGGCGCGATCTGGGGCAACAAGATCGCGTGGGGCCACGCCGTGTCGCGGGACCTGCTCCGGTGGCGCCATCTTCCCATCGCCATGTTTCCTGACCAGTGGTACGACATCAACGGCGCCTGGTCGGGCTCTGCCACGGTGCTCCCCGACGGCCGCATCGTCATGCTCTACACTGGCTCCACCAACGCCTCCGTCCAGGTCCAGTGCCTCGCCGTCCCCTCCGACCCCTCGGACCCGCTTCTCACCAACTGGACCAAGTACGAGGGAAACCCCGTGCTGTACCCGCCGCCGCACGTCGGGGAGAAAGACTTCCGGGACCCTACCACGGCATGGTTCGACGGCTCCGATGGAATGTGGCGGATCGTTATCGGGTCCAAGGACGACCGCCACGCCGGCATGGCCTTGACCTACAAGACCAGGAACTTCATTGATTTTGAACTTGTCCCCGGGGTGATGCATCGGGTGCCGTCAACGGGGATGTGGGAGTGCATTGATTTGTACCCAGTCGGCGGCGCGAGGGGCATTGACATGACGGACGCTGTCGCGGCAGCATCCAACAATGGCGGCGGTGAAGTTTTGCATGTCATGAAGGAGAGCTCAGACGACGATCGACACGACTACTACGCCCTAGGGAGGTACGACTCCGCAACAAACAAGTGGACGCCGCTAGATGCCGAAGCTGACGTCGGCATCGGGCTAAGGTATGACTGGGGAAAGTTCTACGCGTCCAAGACCTTCTATGACCCGGCCAAGAAGAGGCGTGTGCTGTGGGGGTGGGTCGGCGAGACCGACTCCGAGCGCGCCGACGTGGCCAAGGGATGGGCCTCCCTACAGGTACTTTGAACACTTTCAACATATTCTACAACATGGCTAAGCTAATTGATTAACCTCCATTGGTTCTTAAAAAATGTTGCTTTGTTAGTAATTTGCATGATTAGTCAGTGTTGCACGGCACGGGTGGGTCATGGCCATGCATGCAAATTATATCAGCCACTTGTGTGATCAATTATAGATAGATAGGAGCTGAGTCAGTGTTGCTGTCATGTGGTTGTCAGGTGTCCTTAGCTTCATTCAGTCTACAATTCTAGCTACTGTTGAGATACCTTGACTACAGGATGCCAATGCAGCTGTGTCCTACAAACAAACTCTGCATACCCATGTGGCCTAGTGGCAGTGGCATGCAAGATTGGTAATCTGATGCAAGTACCTAAGTGAAGGATGACCCACAGTTAGCACTATTTCTCTTGCTGGCATAATGATACTAAGAAGATTCTTCAAGCAATTGAAAAACAATGATGATGGAACAAAAAGCATCTGAAATTGCGGACCATAAATAGTAGTAGTCACTTGTGATGAATCATACATACTAAGAAGGTTGCTGTCATATAGTTGTACTCAATTCCAACTACTGTTTAGCTCAATGCAGCTAAGTTAGCGTTGCGTGTCCTACAAACAAGATCTAGTGTGGCACCCATGTGGCCTAGTGGCACCCCATGTGGCCTAGTGGCATGCAAGATTGTCAATTTGGTACTACCACCAAACTAAATAATTTTTGCAAGTTCCAACCAAACTGGGATTAGATAAGAAAAAGGGATGCCTTGTCTACAGTTAGTACTAGTTTGCTGTCACACTGACACCAAGAAAGTTCTTCAAGGACAAACAATCATGTGACGTTACAAACAAGATTAGCAAGTGTTGATTAATCAATTAATTAATTAGTATCAACTGCTAGTGCTTGCCTGATGTTTTCTGTTGTTGCAGTCGATCCCTCGCACGGTGGTGCTGGACACAAAGACAGGAAGCAACCTCATCCAGTGGCCGGTGGTGGAGGTGGAGACGCTCCGGACAAACTCCACTGACCTCGGCGGCGTCACCATCGACCAAGGCTCCATCTTCCCACTCAGCCTCCGCCGCGCCACCCAGCTCGACATCGAGGCCTCTTTCCGCCTCGACCCACTAGATGTCGCCGCTGCCAAGGAGGCTGATGTTGGATATAACTGCAGCACCAGCAGCGGCGCAGCGGGCCGTGGCACGCTCGGCCCTTTTGGCCTCCTTGTGCTTGCTGACGCCAGGCACCATGGCAGAGACAAGGAACAGACCGCCGTCTACTTCTACGTCGCCAGAGGCCTTGACGGTGTCCTGCGCACGCACTTCTGCCATGACGAGTCACGGTCTTCGCGTGCCAATGACATTGTCAAGAGGGTCGTTGGCAACGTCGTGCCGGTGCTTGATGGTGAGGCGCTGTCCGTCAGGGTACTGGTGGACCACTCAATCGTCGAGAGCTTCGTGCAGGGTGGGAGATCGACAGTGACGTCGCGCGTGTACCCGACCGAGGCCATCTATGCCAACGCTGGAGTGTATCTCTTCAACAACGCCACTGGTGCCCGTGTGACCGCCACTAGCCTCATCGTCCATGAGATGGATTCCTCCTACAACCAGGCCTACGTGGCTTCACTGTAAAAAGAAAATGGACAGATTAATTTTTTGATAGCCTATACATACATGTAATTCCCCTACTTAATTTTGCTTCACTCCTCCCATCTTTTGTTTTTTTCATCTTTATTTTCTATCGTTGTTGAGGCCTTCCAGTAAGTTGTAATAGCTAGTTGAAGATGCCATGATGCAAAGCTGAAGCTGTACATGTATTACATCATTCCAATCAATTTCTACCGAGTATTTTTGTCTTTCAAATTTACAATGACGATACAGTGTCGATATGACTTCTTAAATGCACAAGAAATAAATATAATTCTGCCACCTACAGATATAACCTGGCACATCCAAGTTAATGCTAAAATGGTAGGAAAAACATTGTGGCCAAGGAGCTTTATCCAAGTTATGATAAAGTGAAATGAAAACGATCAATAAATTCTGAAGGATGGAGGTTTCTTCTGTTAATGTGGTGAATTCGGTAGATATTGTGCAAATTTCAAATTATTGGCTTACCTTTCTCCTTTGCTAAACAGATGATTAAACATGAGATAAGGAGCAATAAGGATATAACTGACATGCATAATCTTCATATTTGGCACTTCCAAACCGAAGGAAAAGGACACAAGCCTAAACACAAGGGACCTTAGAAGGAAATGTCTCCATTTTGGGTGTCTGCAAAAAACATACTAACCAACAAGTACAAAGCTAATGCGGCAAAAGGTTAGTCAAAACAACCTCCAGAAAGTACATGATCAGAACATTGTGGAGATGGAGCTCTATCTGCCAGGAGGTTTGGAACCAATTACCATTGTTTTAGTTATGATTAAATAAAATGAGAAATCAAACACCTGGTTTACATTTACCTTTCTTCTTCACTTTGCTCAACAGGAAATTGAACATGAGATAAGGACCATATCAAACTTCTGTTAGCAGATGGAGTTTGGCACTTTGTCTGTCAAAGCCATACCGACCAACAGTTAGGAAAGCTAATGTGACAAAAGGTTAACTGAATCAACTTTCCAGAAGTACAGAATCACACTACACACCTCCTTTGAACCATGTACCTACAGGGAACATGAGTTCTTACTCTGTTCCAGAAAAAAAGTTGATGGCCAGAGCATGCTTTGCTTTGCTTTGCTCAATTGTTTCTCCTTGTTTCCAGCAACACTTCAGAGTTATATTTCAAATTTAAGCATGCACGACGATGGCCTTATAGACATGCAATCACCAGAAATCTCCACAAGAGCAAATGCCATTGCTAAACTTGTGAAATCTGACAGCGTCCCTCACAAGAATATCACGCCCAGTTATCTTAGAGATGAACTTGGTAGCATTGTGACAATCCAGACAGACCCGCAGATTCTTGACAATCCGAATCGGCATTTCCTCTGGAACAAAAATTAAGCCAAATGCAATTGCAAGCTTCTCGCTATGATTGCTGAGCATGTGAACCTTTTCAGAATCCGCCACATCATGTAACACTGAGCTGACATCAGGCTTGTATCCTTGTTCCAACATCTTAGAATTGAGCCACTGGAGCTTGTCATAAATTGTTCCGGAAAAGGGGTGAGACTGGTCATCAGCTGAAAATATGTGGACTTTATTCTTATACTTGATCCAGCTGCAGCCTGGTTCCTTCTTCACTTGCCTATCCCTCATTCCACGCCTAAGCTGCGCAACCTCGGTCCATTCACCTTTAGAAGCATGCATGCTGCACAGCAAGACATAGCTCGCTGGGTTTTGAGGGTCAATTTTCAAGAGATTCTCAGCAGCCCATTTCCCAATCTCCATGTCACCACGTAACCTACATGAACTCAGCAACGTTGCCCATCCGATTGCATCAGGACACCGTGGCATCTGCCTTATGAACTCCTCGGCTTCTTTTAACCTCCCTGATCTGCTATACAGGTCAATCATACAAGTGTAGTGACCATCTAGGGGTACAATACCATGGTTCTCCTGCATGCACTGGAAGTAGCTGCGGCCTTTCTCCACAAGCCCTGAACGGCTACAAGCAGAAAGGACACCAATGAACGTTACCCCATCAGGCTTCACACCCTTAGACAGCATCTTCTCAAACAACTCAATAGTTTCTTTTGCCTTCCCAAACTGTGCATAACCCGAAACAAGGGCTGTCCAGGAGACCTGGTCATGAAACAGCATCTCATCAAACAAGCGGTGTGCATCCTCGATACTGCCACACTTCCCATACAAGGTAACGAGCGCATTAGACACTGTAATGTACGGCCTCAACCCAGAGATGAGCGCCATACAGTGGAACTGTGCTCCCTCTTCCAGGCTTGCTAGATTAGCACAAGAACTGATAACACTGCCTAGAGTGAAATCGTCAGGCTTAATACCATCCCTCTGCATCTCCGAGAACACCCTCACGGCCTCCTCGCCGCACCCATTCTGTCCATAGCCAACAATCATTGCAGTCCATGAGATGATGTTTTTGCATGCCATCCTTCTGAAAACAGCTTCTGCTGATCTGATGCCCCTGCACTTTGAGTACATGTCAACAAGCGCACTTCCCACAAAGACATTGCCCTCATACAGAGTTCTGATTGTGTAGGCATGGATCTGCTTCCCCTCTTCCAAGGCAGCAAGGGCACCACAGGCTGTAAGGATGCTTCCGAAAGTGTACTGATCGATACCGACACCCGCTGCCCTCATCCTGCTGAAAACATCCAGCGCCTCCGACTGCAGCCCATTCTGCGTCAGCCCTGTAACCATCGTAGTCCAACTGATGGAGTCCCTCTCCACCATCTCCTCAAACAGCTCCTTGGCCTCGGCAACCATCTTGCACCGGAGCAGCCCCGTGATCATCGTATTATACATCACCACATTCCTGCCCTCCATCTCATCAAAGACCCGCTTGGCGTCCCCGATGATCCCCATCTTGGCATACATATCGACCAGCGGGCTACCTGTGAATGCGTACGCCCCGAACCCGAGAAGCAGTATCTGGCAGTGCACCTGCCGGCCGAGCGCACGGTCACCGAGCGCCGACGCAGCCAGGACCATGCCAGACATCGTGATGCGGTTGGGCCTGACCCTGACGCCGTCCACCATCGCCTCCTCCCGTAGCAGCGCGCGGTACACCCCTGCTGCCTGCCTGGGGACGCCCGCGCCCGAGAACCCCGCGATGAGTGCGTTGTAGGAGACAGTGTCGCGCTCAGGCATGGACGCGAAGAGGGTTTCCATGTCGGGAACAAGGCGGAAGTGGGCCAGCGCCGAGAGGAGCGCGTTGCGGGTGAAGAGGTTCGGGTCGGGCATTGTGTCGAACAGACGGCGGGCGTGGGCAAGGCGGCCGGACCTAGCATAGGCGGTGAGTAGCTGGTTGAGGAGGTAGGTGGGTGGCGGGTGCGGGAGGGTCCGGAGGATGAGGCAGTGGATGGCGCCGGAGACGCGAGCGCCATCGCGGCTGCCGGCGGCGGAGGAGAGGAGGGCGGCATAGTGGTTGCACAATGGGCGGCTCATAGCGGGGAGCCGGCGCGGCGAGGGAAACTGCCGCAGGAAGCGCTTCCCGTTTCATAGCGTGGGAGTTATGGGCCTGGACCTGCCCACCACTTGTTCACGCATGGCTAAAGTGGGCTGGGCTTAGATTCGTTTTTAGTCATGGATCAGTGATCATCGACCCATCTTAAGTTAGGCCACAATCCATAGAAGATTGTAAACCAGCCATAGGTTTTTACTTCCCCTAAAAAAAAGCAATAGCTTTTTACTCTAAAACTATTAGGTTTTTTTGTCCACCACATTTTGTTTATGTTGTGGAACATTAAATGTAAAAAAATGAAGCTACAGAGGATGATTATGAAGAATATTGATGTAACTGTTAGTTCTATTATGCATCATTACCATTTGTTTCTCTTGGTTCGGTCAATGTAACATGTTTTCCATAACTAATAAATAAATCTTTATTGCATTCTTATAATTGGGAATATGCAAATCTCTGTTTCGGTGCATTAAGCTACTTACAAATTGTGATTTAAACGCTTTGAATATAATTAATGAAAAAGGAACAAATTTGAAACGCATATTTGTCATATACAAATTCGTGCAGTGCTTGTTATTGATGTGCTATAGAGGACACATTTATCACAAAAAATTTGGCACCTAAAAGACTATATAGATTAAGAAAATATGAGATATTTTTTTGAAGATATAGTACTAATAAATTCAATGTTGAAAATGATTCATAATTTGGTTGCTTGATTTAAAAATGAAAAATAATTTTGCAGATATAACACCAAGAAAATTAACACTAAAAATTATTCTGAATTTTGAGCCCATTATCACATTCTGGATCATCGAAATCAATGGTCTTATACTATGCTTTGGTAGGATATCTTAGAGGAAATTGATAGATTTAATTAGCATACACTTCCTCAGTCGGTCGATTGATCGATCGAATATCTCTAAAAAGTATATTAAATCATAATTACATGTTACTTGTTGAAGATTTCCTTCACAAGGTGTTGGGAAAGACTACATGTAACTAAGTGATATACACGAGAGAGGCCGAGAAAAGAATTTGGATGAAAATGGAATACTATGACCTTGTACTCTTGAAACCTCGGTTTGGATATTTGTTGGGCTCGTACACTATAGAAAATCAATGTATTTAAAAGTAATAAAAATACATATAAATACACAATAATACATATAAGTGACACAACTGTGATTTTTTATCATCCATTAATTCTTGCTTCCATTTAGATGAATATTAGATCGGTGAATATCGCAAACAAAACATATAAATTCACATGGAAAGATAGAGTGATATTTGCAATGATGAATCTACAACAATGAACTTTGAGTTTGTATATTATGTGCTTCATGGTGATATATACAACAAAAATATATAGTATTTTATTACTTCATCAGAAGTGTACCAATTGAAGTTGAAATCATAATTTCTAGTGACTAAGTCGTCAACAAAAAAGTAAAATTATTTAGTATAAATGTGTGACTATGATTTGATCGCTAACAATATATATGGCCGGACCTTTATGCAAGCTTTGATAATGGACTTCGAGTAGGCGTTTGTTCCATATAAGAGAAAAATAATAGCTCATTGGACAATCATTAGTTTAAATAGCTAGACCACAAATTATTTGAAAAAACTTATTTGTTAAATAGTTGGAAGAGGTTACTACTCTTTACAATGGAGCCACGTGCAAAAGACATGAGGATGGAGAAGCGAATCAAGTTGCATCTCATTGTCGTCTCCTACATGGGTTGAAGCAGATATCAGATATCTGGTTATCATTGTTTTATTTACTAGTTATAAATATATCATCTTTTTTACCGAATGCAAAAAAATTAAAAGGCTAAATGCATTGTTTGTAAAATTAATTTTAGCAAAAGATTGTTGCACATGCATGCCTCAACATATTATATGGGTCACTCAAGACCAAGTAGAACGCTTAGTCCATATGTTGGCATCAATCGGCATGGCCCTCTAGGGTCCGAGTCATGTTATATCTCCTTCTTTCTTACACACTCTCAAGTCTCTCCCCCTCTTACCTAGTCCCGTCCTATTTCCTTTCCTTCACAATCTTGTATTTTCTCATCCCGCCGTACAATATTGCTCTAGTACCAAGAAATAGTGAATCAGAATGGTCCACAACTCATAATGATTCAAAACAGTAAGAGAACGAGAGAAAAATTAGGTTGCGCCTGGAAAGGCTTATGCCAAACATTGTCCGTTCAGCACGTGGCGAGTGGGTCACGCGCCACCCATCACACGGGATCCCAGAGTGTGAAATTTACATAGGATAACCTCTTTTTTGTATTTGCAATGGTTTCCCCAAGTCTTTTAAGAGTAGTTCATGACTTGGAATTGTATATTTTCACCTTAATGGATTAATTAGGATTGTGCTCTTTTGTTTTCTATTATTAACTAAAATACACGCTTACAACGGTTTGCTCTCTAGAAGCTTCGGTCGACCTCCGTGTGATGAAGGCTTTGGTCGAAACATGGTAGTTGTCACACATTATGAGTGAGCCTTTAGCTAGAAGGAATGAAAAGGATACAATCCCCCTATGGGATCATGCGCCCCCAATCCCCCGCCTCCTGTGTGCGCCACGCATCCGTCCGCATGCAAGGCAGCCAGCTACGGTGACCCAGCATACCACTGCATGATGTAGTATACTATAGTCATTGACATAACACCAATGAAACACCGTTCACTAGTATTACATCCCTTAGAATGACACAACAGAAACATAGCGGGTCCAAAACATGGCTTGAAGGTTACAACTCATTCCTTTACATAAGATCCAGAGAACATTCTAGGTTAAAGAGAGAGAAAGAATTTCTTACGGAGAAGAATCAAAGTTTAAACAATGCCAGAACAATTATACTATTAAATATAATATTCAGACTAAGAGGTTGGCATTGCTGCTATTCCAATGTTCTACGGAAATAGGTTCTTTGGCTAGAGACAATATTCCTACCTAATCGGTAACCTTCGTATTCACTTGAGTTGAGGTATATGTTGACTTCCTTGTCTTCATTGAAGGGCTTTAGCTGGTCTTGATAAGTCCTGGAGCATATCTTAATGTAGTCATCGTTTTAATGGCTTCATAATCTAGCAAGGGTTAAGAAGATATTTTGAGTACGAGCGTACTGAGCAAATTCACTAGAAAAGGAGTGTTTGATGCACTATAACTACAGCCACAGACCGTAGGTCGTAGGCAATGCAAGTTTTTATAAACATTTCTTTAAAGGTTGCTTTTATTTTGAAAAGCTATGTCCGTCAGCCTTCACGGGTTTACCAGAACCTTCATGGGGTTCCTTTCCCACCGTGTTCGCAGCTCATTCCCGGAATAGGGAGTAACAAGTTACAGTTCTTACACTCTGCAGATGTGCGTTACTTTACCATGAGAGATCAACTCTTTATTGCACAACCGGGCAGCTTATTCCTGTCCACAATTCCATGATGTGGGTCCCAGAAGATGATCCAAGCCAATCACTGCACCCTTCACGACCCCGCATGCCTCCTTGGTGTACACCATGCCCACATAAAGGATTACGGCAATGGTTTGTACAAACAATTAGATGCCAGAACTATCGTGGGACGATGAGGGTTCCCACCCATATGCTGCATATCCTCTACGAATTACCAATTAAAATGCACTCTACAAGGATAACAGCCACGACCTGCACATCCGGCTTCATGCGAGAGGAAGAAGATACACCTGACTTCTCCGTCCCATTCCAAATCTCATGGTCAACGTGTAATATACGGCGCAAGAATCACTGGCGACATTAATGGTTAAGTCCTAGGTGATATAGTTCTGAATAGTGGTACCCCAACTGTCAGATTTAAAGATTAGCTGATCACCCTAGATCAATAATCAATAGTCCTCATTATTATTGGAAAATAGTGTTTTCTGACTTTTTTTAAATGCAGGTGAAGACAACACTGGATTTGTAAAATACTTTACAGAAAATAAACAAAGGACATGAACAAGTGTGAACTTGCCTTTTGTAATTGCAAGATTATGCACTCATGGTCTTCGAATCAGTGTATAAGATCCAAAATCTGAAATCAGCATCATTGGTCCGGTAAGGACTAATGTTTAAAGAAGCAATATGCTTTTATGCATAATTAATGTGATGCACGTTCTAAGCGCAAATTCTGAGAATAACGTTGTCCTAGGGTTTGGATTCCGAAAGTGGTTACTTTGGAATGTGTGGTCCTTTTAGATAAGTTTCATAGTTGTACTTTTATTAGAGTTTATGAGTGGTTGTAGACAACACATATGTAGGAGTAAAGTATACATATTTATGACATACTAGTTAGGATTACTTATACAAGAGTTCTTATTTAAAGTGGCAAAAACGATAATCTTTGAAGAAAAGGTTTCTCTTCCAAGGTCTAAACAAACCTTGTGGTTAATTAGTGGTGGTCGATGTTATTTGTTTTGATAAAATGGTCTGGCTTGAGTTGCTTTATAGATTAACTACTTCAGACCAAAGTTAACTATAAAACATGTACTAATGTGTATGATATTATCTTTAGACTCTTGGAGACTAAAGTTAACTTTAAAATATAGATGGTTTTGAAAGTATAATACTTATACATTGGTATCTTGTATATCTGAAATGTTCCCTTTAAGTTATTTAAGAATGTTTATTCTGTTAGTTGAGATAAAGGTTTCTAAATTCTATGATAGAGTAGTATCATTTATCTTTTATAGATAAGTGAGTAGAGTTTATAATTCCAGATATATTTTCATTTAACTACCCTTGAACTTTCTATAGTGTTGTGGTAATTGTTGAAATTTGATAATTTAAAGTTAATGGAAAGGATCTGATTTATTCACAAGATGTTCTTTAAGGTTTTTATCATGAATTGGAATCCTCTGAGAATATAATTTTCACTTAGAGTTGAAGATAGTTTAATATAAAGATGTTAATAATGTTTTTAAACCATTAGAGTTTCATTTCATTAATATTTAAGATTTGTACTATAAATTAAACTTATTTTACTCTTTTAAAAGATATTAATAAATGTTATTTATCCTTTTATGAATTATTAATGAAGCGACTAGGTTTAAATTTGAGTTATTAAAATATTTGAATTTTTATGTAATTCAAAGTATAATATGAGATTTTTATCATGTATATATTATTTTTATGATCATTTTGGTATATTTATTTTTGTGATTAATAAACAATAAGTTATGATTATTATTATTACTTTATAATTACTTAATGAATAATAAATATTTAATTAAGTGAAATAATAATACATGATTATATTTTTAATTAGAATTCTTTTTTTCCAAGATTTTTGGTATTTTACTTATATTATAAACATTTATCATTATAGGAATATGAATTATTAAAGTTTTATTACTAAATATTTATTTAGTATTTTTCATAAATACTATAATATTAATAAATAAAAAAAGTGTTTTTTATTTATTTTTATCATCTTTCAATAATTTTGTAAAATTCCATAAGGAATATATAAATTACAAAATTCTTATAAAAATTTAAATGTCCACAATTTGATATTTTATTTTATTTGGACAGAGTGGATTATTGTGAATCCAAAAATCTTTCATTGATGAATTTTTGACTTTTACTTTATTTTCTATAATTTTTATTGAGGCCAGGGGCATTTTGGTCTTTCTTAATTGATAGAACTTAATTAAATAACTTGGGCTGGCCCCTTTGGGCTTATTGGGCCAGGGTGGCCCAATGGGGCAGGGTCAAAAGTTCACCCCGAAGGGGTTTGGCCCATCCAGCCCACTCTGCCTCCTTCTCTCCCTCGACCTTATCCCCTCCTCCTCTGGCTCGACTCCGTGGCCGGCGATGCCGCTACCGTCGATTTTCGCCGTCGTCGGTCGTTCTGGTCACCGCCGTGGTGCGAGTTGGGGTTCTCAATGACGCTTGTTCGTTCTATCCACTTGGATTTGACTCTAGGGCTTCCCCGTGGTAAGTTCCACCCCCTTCCCGAACCCTAGGGTTCGGAAAAGATGTTGTCGTCGCCGCCACGATCCCGCCTGCGGTGGTGTGCTGGTCTCGTGTGCTGCTGTGGCCGCCGTCGTGGCAGGTGTAGGTTGCAGCGCCCCTCTGGGTGCTCCCTGTGCCGCCGCGGTTCGTCGGCCCCTCTGCTTCCTCTTTGATTCGTCGGCAAGGACCTCGGGTAAGTTGTCATGGTGGTGTTTGTCCCTACTACTGCCATGATTCTTTCTGTGTGTATCTAGTGGCTTCTCGTGTTGAGTGACTATGTGCTGGTTGGGTTCATCTCTGGATTAGGGTTCATAACCCCCTGTTGATCATATCTATGATGCTTTAGATCTAGTGTTGATCATATCTGATCATGGAAATGATTGTTTGCTGTGATTGCTGATTAATAGTAGCTTTGTTGCTGCTAATTGCTTGTCAGATTAATTCTAGTGGTAATCCATCATGATCCATGCTAGTGTATCAATGAAATCCTTGATTGGATTATGTTGTTGATCTAAGAGTTTACTCTACTATCATATTGATATACTGACAGTAGTTGCTTATTGCAATTATACGGTTGGCTTGTCTGAGATTATACTCACTGAATCAAATCATGTCTTGCAATGATTTCTGTGGATGTATAAATGAATTTAAGGTTGATTCCTGGAACTTGGCTTCAGGAAAATGATGTTTATTGGGTTGTCCCTTTTTATCTGTGAAAGCTAAGTAAAGATTGGTTTTAGTTCATTAAGAACTTGTCCTTGTGATACCATTGTATTCGGGCACACAAGTGATTGAGTTTTATTTCTAGGCTTAGCTTGATAAACCTTGTGATTAAAACTGATAAGATTATTTGGAAGCTTTTATTATCTTTCCTGCCTATGATGTTGGTCTGAGGCTCTAGGATGTGATTCCTAGTTAGTTGGGCAATAATTTGTTTGAAACTTATAGGTTTAGAGGTGCTACTCTCTATTTGAGAGATGTGCCCTGATCTGATAAGATCAAATGAAAATGATCTAAGTTGTAAAATAACCCTGAACTCAGTGAGGTTGGTCTAAGGGTTTAGTGTTTGTGGTTGAGCATGATTTCTTATCCTTATACTTGAAATCTCTAGGATAGATGCACTCCTCTTGGGTGATTATTGAGAGATTATCTCATAAAACAACACATGCTTTTGTTTAGATATTTTGATGAAAGTATGTGATGGTTTTATGAAACTCACCATAAGATTTGATGTTGGTGTAGTAGATTGATGATGATCTTGATCTTGATCTGCTTTTGCTGGTTCCTGAGCTTGCTCTTGAGCTTGCCTGCTCCTCCTAGTTCCTGGGCTTGACCTTGCTGTCCACCAGATCCATTCCCCTCCTTATGTCACCATCCTGTGATGTTTGAGTTGATCTGGGTGGTTGGGTTTGGTTGCTGTTCTTGGTTTAGTTGCTGATCATCCTGGATGTGCTAGTGTATTGTGTAGTGGAGAGATGCACTGAGATGCTCCTCCATGGTTGGGCTGTGGTTTTGTGATAATGGCTATGCTTGTGAGGTCGACAGCACACCCCTTTGCATGCTTGTGTGTGTGTAGCTTGTGTGTCTGCTATGCACATGTGGATAAGTTCATAAAGTTTGAACATTACTATTACCAAACTACTTTTACCTGGCTGGTGAATTGGTCCCTTTTGGCTGTCATTTGAATTCTAGCTTTGAATTTATGAAGGATGAAATCTTTCAGATTGGTGAAACTTGCCCCTTTTTACCACATTTTTCAATGATGAGATTGTCAAGTGCACCTCACTGACATACCTGAGAGAAATATACTAACACTGATCCTATTTTGTTTTCTATTTAATCTTTGTTTTGCAGGTACAAAGATAAAGATGGAGATTTAGTGTAGTTTTAGATATAGGATAGTTAGTGAATATACAAATGTAGTTTTCTTATTCTTTTGTATTTTTTCTTCTATAATTCTTGTAATCTTTATTTGGTTCATTTGTAATAAAGATTATATATTTATTAATAAAGAATATTCTTATTCTTTACCTTTTTGTAAATTGTGAAGTTTTGGAATAACTTCTGTAAGTCCATCCTTTGTGACTTGTTTAAGTATGTAAAATGAATTTCATATATCATTTAAATTATAAAACAATTTAAGTTTTAAAATCCAAACTCATTTCAAAACACCCATAATTCATTTAAGTTCATATCAAAGTTTATAGCAATTCTCCTTTAAGACTAAACCTATTCTCAAAGTAAGAAAGAAACATTGATCACTCAAAGTTTTTATTTGGCGAAAATTTTACCCACATTTTCACAAATGAATGCATGCAACAATACATATTCCTAAATCTACCCTTCGTTAGGTCCTAAATACTAGGATGTTACAAACTTCCCCCCTTAAATTAAACTTCGTCCCGAAGTTTTTGGAGATGTACCAGAATAATTCTAGATAAACTTTTCTTAATTTCTTTTTCTTCTCCCCTGTGGCTTCTCTCTCAGGGTGATGTTCCCACTGTACCTTGCAATATTCAATTGCTCTGCTCCTCAATATTTTCCAATTTTCTTCCCGAATCTTACAGGGCTTTCCAATATAAATTAGGTCTGCTTGTAGTTTTAATTCTTGATGTGTTATTGCCTCCTCTGGAACTTTCAAACATTTGCGAAGTTCGTGACATATGAAAAGCATTATGCACCTAAGCCAATCTTGATGGTAACTCTACAGCATAAGCAATAGTTCTGTTTTAACTTAGTATCTTAAATGGTCTGATATATCTTGGGCTCAATTTCCCTTTAATTCCCAATCTTTTTACTCCTTTCATTGGACGTTACTTTAAAATAGGCCATATCTCCTACCTCTGGATGCCATGATCTTCGGCTTTGATCCGCATAACTTTGTTACCTGTTTTGGGCTATTTCAGTCTTTCCCTGATCTTATCAATGATGTCTTGTCTATACTTCAACTAACTTCTCGGCATTATCCTTTTGGATTTACTGGAATAAAATGTGCACTCTTAGTGAGTCTGTCCACAATTACCCATATCATATCTTTCCTTTTTAGTGTCATAGCTGATCATGTGATGAAGTCCATACCTATTTCCTCCCATTTCTATTTAGGAATTTCTAAGGTTTGTAATGGTTGCTATAGTCCCCACTCCATGATGATCTTCGATGGAATTAATTGGAATATTCCATAACTTGATTAGATATCCTCATTCAATTCTTTTTCTTGAATTAACAACTTCGTTACTATATTAATTACAATTTGGAAGTTCTCATTACCATAAGTTTTTATGTTTCTATATACGCATTTTAATGGTCAACAGACTATCTTACTATTCCTGTCATTATATAGTTGATACTGGTATTCCTTCCAAAATTGAATTTGAACTCAATTTGTCCATACCCATTGGAATTTTTTTATTCTCGACACTTATTGAATTAGGTTCTATATTACTTCTTAAGGGTTACTTAAAAGTTGTTTCTTTTTAAATTTGATTGTTTAAATGTATCCTTCATCACCCTCAAGTTTGTACCTTCTTAAGATTTTTAAATAACTTTTCTTTATTACCTATAGTATTTTCTTCATCTATAATTCCTAATGTTTACTCTCCCCCTTAAGTTTTACTAATAATTCTAAAACTCCATACGTAGAGGCTATTGATTCTTGAACTAAAATGTTGGTTCCTGTTCAGTTTATATTTTACTGCTTTAAAGTCTAATGAAAGATTTTACGGTGCATCCACATAGTTGTGGATTTCCGAAGCAATTCTTTCAGCATTAAATGGCGTACTTACTATTGGGCATTCTTGCTGAAATAACTGGATTTTGCAAAGCATCTTGCCAAGCTATCGTCTTCAGATCTGTTAAACTTTCTTATGCCTTACTTAACTTAGGCCAAATTTAATGCTCTTTATGCAACTTTTAATAAGATTTGGTTAACTATTTCAACCAAATACCAGCTGCGGACAAAATACCAACTGTGGATTAGTTACTAGCTATGGATTAAATACCACTTGTGGATTATTACCAGCTGCGAACCGTCCTAGGGTGTGTTAATTACCCTATGGTTTCTCACATTTCTCTCACATTCTCTCAGAATTGTCAGAGTTTAAATACAATTTTGGTTCCAAAGCTAACTATTTGTACTTATTTATGATAATTCCATGAACTTGGTACAATTTCTCCATTACTTTTGAGTAGTATTACCCACGTTTATACCCAACCTTGAGTTTGACTAGGAATAATTTATGCTCTACCTATTCTCCAAGTGGTGTTAACACTCCTTATATCTTGCTTCTCCCTTCCAGTAAGTGTAACATCCCAAAAATACAAAACTTGGATCATCAAAATTAGGGTTAACAAAAACTTTTCTAAATAAAATTATGGAAGCATGCATGTGAGTATGCATTTCATTTTAAATTCTTTTGAACCACCTTGTTTGTGTGTTCCATTGCTTGTAAATGGTTTCTTAGGTGAAATAAACATCATCTAAACATTTCCCACACTTTTCCCAAAGACAAGTAAATCAAAACAAATAAAATAAGGGAATGGTCATTTTGACCAATTTAACTCCCATGCCTACTTTGGCTGTCTCAAACTTTCAGAACCTAACAGAAACTTTTCTGGATCTTTACACCCCTTGATTGTACTCATAACAAAGTATCAAGGCCCACCTTGTGATCATCCAGAAACTTTCAAATGCATAGTTTAAATCACAATTCAAAATTGAATCTTTATCATATGGGAAGATCCCACTTTTTCAGAAACCACTCAAACAAGCTCAAATTTCAAAACCCAAGCATCTGCAGACTCACCAGCACCAACCTAGCACACCCACCAAAAATCTTTTCAAAATTCAAAACTTGAGTTCTTGCGGCCATTTCATCAAACACTTGGTAGACACAAATCAACAAAATCCAAACACTATTGTGAGCAGTGATTGAAGCCTAACTTGTTCCCTCTCTGGTTACAACTAGGTTTTAGTAGATCATCTAGCTCAATTGCACACCCTTAGCATCACTGTAAGCTTGGCATTGTCATCAATGGTGAGCAGGCCGAATGCACCTTTGTCACCCCCATGTCGACAGCAAGCTAGGAGAGCCTAGCCAGCATGTCTGGGAGCAAGCCAACACCCCACTGCCACTCCCTGTCCAGCGCTCGAACGTTGCCAGCCACTGGACCACATGCACGGACCGCGCCCAGCTCGCCAGCAACCATGCCGAGAGCACGCCCCGTGCGCCATGCTCGACCGACGCCCATAGACCGCGCGCCACACTCGCCGCGTGCATACGTGATCACCACCGTCCTAGCAACCCCGCAGACACTCTCGTTCGCCGCCGCGCGGACCACGCGCGCTGTGCGCCATTAAATTCTCCGTCGGGCAGGCGCATAGCACCGTCGCGTTCTGACCAAACCGCACCGCCCCACGTCTCGCCACCGTGTCGTTGAGCATCGCCAGGGAGCACCGCACCGCACCCTACCGTCGCCCACACCGATATCCCTCTGTACCATCGACCACGACGAGCTCACCGTGCGCCCCGTCGGTCCCCTCTCGCCACTATAAATAGAGGCCACCCCCAGCCGAATTGAGCACACCATCTCACTCCACCTTCCTCACTGATCATTCCACCCCGTTCCCGGAGCAAGGCGAGCAGCGCAGCGCCGCAATTTCACCGGAGCCCGCCGCTGCTGGAGAAGAAGGGAGCCAGCGATTGGATCCGCCCCAGGAGAAGCTGCCGGTACCAGGAGGTTTGCCGTTGTCGACATCGCCGTTCGCCAGCCTCGCCGACCCTCGTCTGAACCCCGGTGAGCCCCCAACGACCCCCACTGGCCGCACTAGGTTTCTGTCTCGCCGGCGTTACCCAACGTCGACGATGACCCTCAGCCGTTGGATTAGAACCAGATCGAACGCACCACATCGCCCCATACCGTTTCGCACCCCCTGTCTCACTGATGCGCGGGGACAGCCACTTAAACAGCCCGCGGAAACGCTGTGCTTAGCAGGCCGGCCCAGTATCGCTTCCCGTGCAGCCCAGTTATTTGAATTTAACCTTTTCCATTTTATTTCAAACACACTGTTGTACCCAATTTCAAAAATCAACCCAGGTCGATTCAGTGAACCAAATTGAATGAAACCAATTTTGTTAGAAAGGTATAGGAATGCTGAATCCAAGCCCGTTGGATTCAAGTCTTTTGGATCTGTAGATCATATTTGGTAAAAATAACAAGGCAGAAGCTTTTCTGCATTCAAACATTTTTCAAATTAAAACCATAATAGCTTTTGAGTTGATTCCAACCCTTAAAAATCACATTTAACCATAGCTTTCAGAATATTTAAAAATATATTGGTTTACTTACAGAAATAATGACCAAGTAATAAAAGAATGCCACATAGGCATTTCTAGCCACTTTAATTAATTAAAATAAAAGGGTAAAACCTTATTAAATTGTGACACCACTTTAAATCACATTCCCATGGACTAAAATATGTGGTGATGACATGTTTCAACATGATCCCATGTTTGGTTTGGAGAATAGTAAATCTTAAGTAGTTTTTCAATGAGTAGAAATTACTTTTCTAAAAATAAAAGGAATTAAACCAAGCTTTAATCTTGTAATGTTAGTGATGATGCTAGATCATCTATAGTACCCTTTTGTGTGATGATTGCAAGTAGTTAAGTATTGTTTGGTGATTGTGTACATCGTATTTATTTATAGACGCTAGTACCAACCAAGGATACGAGGAGGAAGGAGGATTCTACGAAGAAGAAGCCGAGGAGAACTTCAACCACTGCTCTGCACAAGGCAAGCTAACACTTGCAAGATACTCTACTTTAGCAAGCCTTGCTAATCAAGTTGACCCATGCAAGCTTATACTTGCAATTGTGCAAGCTAATACTTGCTTGTTACCATGCCAACTATATGCCTTAAGCATATGTGATCATACCCACTTGATAACCCAATCCTAGTTTTATTTGCAAGCTTTCTACTTTATTTCTTTATCAAAGCTTTAACTTAGAGTTGACTTAAGTGACTTATAGATTCTAGAAAGATATATTTGAAGGTTGCATAAAGAGCATAAAATTTGGCCTAAGTTAGAAACCTTGATATCATCCTAAGATATAAGGTTGTACTTAGTTGAAACTCCACTAGTTTACCACCCCTCATTAGTACTTATCCTCACTTGTAGATGCTAGTGCTAAGCATAAAACTTGATCAAATTTAGATGGGAATACTTGGTGAAATTGGTTATGAAAACCTTAGAATGATGGGTCATTCTACTGAGATGTTTTGACCTGTGTTTCCGAACACCAGATGATTTTGGTGATGAAAATGTTGAGGCATGAGCCTTACCCCTTTATAAAACTGATGGTTGTCTGGATGCGATACCATTCAAATTTTATCGTACAACCACAATACCCGAAGATTGGGTAGGGCTTGACCGGAAACATATATACCTTAGTATTAGTTCCCTCACGGCCAAGGTATGAGCTGAGGCTACCTTGTGAAGATTGTCCACCTGTGCAGTACCCAAGATGACAGTTGGTCATGGTTGGGAGGCCAAACTCACAGGAGAGGTGCTTATACTAGGGCGTGTAATTGAAAGCTTAGGATTGATTATCCGCATACTGAGTATGGTGAATTCAGGATTTGTTCCTGATGGTGAAAGTGTACAATCTCTGCAGAGTGTCAAACTATTCGAATAGCCGCGTCCGCGGTTATGGACAGTAGGAGTGGCCATACTGTTCCCCTGTCAGATGTTTTCAAAATGACTTGTGAAATAAATTGAGACTTTGACTTGACCACAACAGAGTTGTGACATGAGTTACAAGATCCCACTTAGGTGTTACAAAAATGTGACTAGCTTCCTCTTGCTTCTGAACTAGTAGAGATAAATCTGGCTTTTTGCAAAACAACCCTAGAGCTTAGTGTCCTATTATCCAAAAACCATTTTTCCTTGTTAGTATTAGTTTGCGAGTACTTAAAGAGTACTCATGGCTTTGTCCCTGGCTATTCCTGTGGCCAGACTATGAAGAGGAGTACCTGGAGGATGGACCCCAGGAAGGTTACGACAACTAGGATCATCTCCCATCGTTAGAATTGCCTGTGACCCCGAAGATGGAGCTTCGCCTACGCTACCGTTATTATTACGTATTCCGCTGCTTGAAGTTGTATTAAGAACTGGATCATAAGATCCTTATTTGTGTAAGAACTTATGTATGATTTGTAATGGATGATGTACTGTGGTATCCAATTCTGTTATGTCTCACAAAAATGGTAATCCTGGGATTGCGATGTATGGCATAACAGGCATCTAGGATTAAAAATTCGGGTGTTGACAGTAAGCCTTCTTTTGAAACCGTCGCTCCCTTACACGAATTCCAATTCCTGTCTAGGTCTATATCATCAAGTAATAACTAGGTGTTACATCATGCATTTGCACACCTAATTAAACTTCATGTATAGATCTAGTCAATCAAGAAAATTCAATAAGATCCAAATGTCGATAAACAACAAAACGTATACCTTGTATTACACATAGGTTTCAACTAATTTACAAATGTACTAGATGTTCCAACTATTTGATCCATACCTATTTACACAACTATCTTATAAGAACTTCTTGTTCTTGTGGATATATCCTCACTTATTTCCACAAACTCTACAAACTACCATACGCATTACCCTATATGTACATTATTCAGGCCCTCATCCCTTGGGATGTCGTTTCTCTCTCACTTTCGTCTTCCTCTAGTGCTTCCTGGAGTTCCGTCCATGATGACGTGAAGTCCTACGACTGCCTTCTAGAGCATAGGAGCATCCAGGAGGTGCGTATTCTTGGTTAGAAGTACCGAGAATGAGATTAGTCATTGAAAAATGACTAGAGTTGGTGTAATCTTCCACCGAATAGTTCGGGTGTTCTGTGTAGGGTTTCGTAGCATGGAAAACAAAAAATTTCTACCGCATACAAACAAACAAGCCAATATCTATCTACTAGATTGTAGTAATGAGTCGATGGAATAACTCACCCTCGAAGATTCCAAAGTGTTTAACGAGAGCGGATTCTCGTGGGTGATGTAGTCGTACTCTTTCCGATCTCAAGATCGCGTAGACGATCCTTCCGGCGCTGCGTTCCGGCAGCGCTTCCGCAGTCGGTCACACGTTCGGTACTCGACGAAGACCTTCCTCTCCCTTGTTCCAATAGGCAGCGGAGGTTGTAGCACTCTCCTCGTGATTCCGGCAGCACAACGGCGTGGTACCGGAAGTAGAGGGGAGATCTCGCAGGGCTTCGCCTTAAGCCGTAGCGAGTATGGTGGACTATGAGAGAGAGCCTCGGCGATCTACGGTTTAGACGCACCAAGGAGGAGCAAAGCCGGCGGCTAGGGTTTGCCTAGGCGGCGGCGGAGGCGGCTTGCCCTTGGCGGCGGCGGCAGCAGGAGGTGGCGGCGCCAGTGGCTAGGAGCTAGGGTTTTGGGTGGAGGTGTTGTGTACTTGGAGGGGCAGCCCCGCCCCTCCTTATATAGGTGGAGGGGGCGCGCCAGGGGAGGGGAGTCCCTCCCCAACTCGGATCCCAAGTGGGCCGGCGGTGGAGGGAGGGAACTCCTCCCCAAGTAGGTTTCCTACTTCCCCTCCACCTCACAAAATAGCCGTTTGACTTTTCAAACTAGGATTTGATTAAACCCTTTATTTTGTTTAGCGATGACACCTAGTACATGATGCAATCATTCCAACTTGTTATGACACATTCATGTACCCTTCCCCTCCAGAGTGCCGGACATTCCGGAACCTTCTAGAACATTCCCGATGAAAACACCGGAACCATACTCCAACCCCGAAACAGGACTTTCCTTATATGAATCTTATTCTCCGGACCATTCCAGATCTCCTCGTGATATCCCGGATCCCATCCGAGACTCCGAACAACATTCGGTCTCTTACTCATCATTCCATAACTACTCAAACAACGTCGAATCCTTAAGTGTGTCTCCCTACGGTTCGTGAATTATGCGGACATGATCGAGACACTTCTCCGAACAATAACCAATAGAGGAATCTGGAAATTCATATGGCTCCCACATATTTCTACGATTACTTTGCAATCGAATGAACCACTTACATACGATACCAATTTCCCTTTGGCTCACGATAGTTTACTTATCCGAGGTTATGATCGTCGGTATCTCTGCATACCTAGTTCAACCTCGTTACTGATAAGTACTCTTTTCTCATTCCCGTGATATGTGATCCCTTGTGAGCCAGTCACATGCTTGCAAGCTAATTGGATGACATTCCACTGAGAGGGCCCAGAGTATATCTATCCGTCATATGGATGGACAAATCCCACTCTTGATCCATGTGTCTCAACCAATACTTTACGAACACTCAATGCCACCTTTATAGCCACCCAGTTACAGTGTGGTGTTTGATGTCATCAAAGCATCCTTCCGGTGAAGGTGATATGCATGATCTCATGGTCGAAGGAATTAGGTTACTATGTATCAGAAAGCATATAGCAATTGAACTATTAAAATGACTTGATCTTTATGCTACGCTTATCTATAGGAGTATGTCCACCATATCATTCTCCTAACGATATGATCTTGTTGTTAATAACATCTCAATGTTCATGATAGGAAACCACAATCATTTATTAACCAACAAGCTAGTATCATAAAGAGGCTTTACTAGGGACTCTATTTTAGTTTAAAAATCACACAAGTATTAATGTTTCCTTGTCAATACTATTATAGCATGAATGTAAACATTTATCATAAACACAAAGATATAATAATAACTACATTTATTATTGCCTCTAGGGCATATCTCCAACAGTCTGCCACTTGCACTAGAGTCATCTAATCTAGATTACATGGTAATATACCGAACACCCATGGCAGTTTGGTGTTGGTCATGTTTTGCCCTCGGGAGAGGTTTAGTCAACGGATCCGCCACATTCAGATATGTGTGTACTTTGCAAATCTTTATGTCCCCATCTTGGACATGTTCTTGAATAATGTGAAAACGTAGCTTGATGTGCTTCAACTTATTGTGTGACCTTGGTTCTTGCGCATTGGCTATGGCGCCCATGTTATCACAGTAGATTGACATTGGGTCCAGCGCACTAGGAACCACACCGAGCTCTATAATGAACTCTTTCATACATATCGCTTCTTGTGAAGCCTCCAAAGCAGCCATGTATTCCGATTCAGTTGAAGATCTCGCCACAACGCTTTGCTTTGCACTCCTCCAGCTAACTGCTGCACCATTCAAAGTAAATACGTATCCAGATTGTGATTTAGAATCATCCGGATCGGTGTTCCAACTAGCATCGGTGTAACCATTAACAACGAGCTGTTCATCACCTCCATAAGAAAGAACCATATCCTTAGTTCTTCTTAAGTACTTAAGGATGTTTTTGACCGCTGTCCAATGATCCACTCCGGGATCACTTTGATATCTGCTAGTTAAACTAACAGCATATGCAATGTCGGGTCTAGTACATAGCATGGCATACATTAGAGATCCTATGGCTGAGGCATAGGGAGTTTTACTCATCCTTTCTCTATTTTCTGCCATTATCGGACTTTGAGTTTTACTCAAGGTCGTATTGGGCAACATGGGCAAGAACCCTTTCTTGCTATCTTCCATTCCAAACCTCTTTAGAACTTTGTCCAAATATGTACTTTGTGACAATGATATTAGGCGTCTCGATCTATCTCTATAAATCTTTATGCCTAATATGTAAGCTGCTTCGCCAAGATCCTTCATTAAAAAACTATTATTCAAATATTCCTTGACACTATTAAGAAGGTCTACATCATTCCCAATCAACAATATGTCATCTACATATAGTATTAAGAATGCTACAGAGCTCCCACTCACTTTCTTGTAAATACAAGCTTCTCCATAAGTTTGTATAAAACCAAAACTTTTGATTACCTTATCAAAACATTGATTCCAACTTCGGGATGCTTGCTTTAATCCATAGATGGACCGTTGAAGTTTGCATACCTTGTTAGCATCTTTAGGATCAACAAAACCTTTGGGTTGCATCATATACAACTCTTCATCAATGTCTCCATTGAGGAATGCTGTTTTGACATCCATCTGCCATATCTCATAATCATAATATGCAGCGATTGCTAACATAATCCTCACAGACTTTAGCTTCGCTACAGGTGAGAAAGTCTCATCGTAGTCAACTCCTTGAATTTTTCGAAACCCTTTTGCGACAAGTCGAGCTTTATAGACAGTAACATTACCATCAGCATTTGTTTTCTTCTTGAAAATCCATTTGTTCTCGACAGCCTTCCGGCCATCCGGTAAGTCCACCAAAGACCATACTTGGTTTTCGTACATGGATCCAATCTCGGATTTGATGGCTTCTTGCCATTTATTGGAATCTGGGCTCATCATCGCTTCCTCATATGTCGCAGGGTCATCGGTGTTGTCCATCAACATGACACTCATAACGGGATCATACCAATTAGGAGTGGTACGAGTTTTCGTTGACCTGCGAGGCTCTGTAGCAACTACAACCGAAGTTTCATGATCATCATCATTAGCTTCCTCTCTTATTGGTGCAGGCACCACAGGAACTTCTTCCGGTGTTGCGCTACTCGCAAGTTCGAGAGAAGGTTCGACAACCTCGTCGAGTTCTACTTTCCTTCTAGTCACTTCTTTCGAGAGAAATTCCTTCTCTAGAAAGGATCCATTCTTGGCAACGAAGATTTTGCCTTCAGATCTATGATAGAAGGTATACCCAATAGTTTCCTTCGGGTATCCTATGAAGACGCATTTTTCCGCTTTGGGTTCAAGCTTGTCCGGTTGTAACTTCTTTACATAGGCTTCGCAACCCCAAACTTTAAGGAACAAAAATTTAGGTTTCTTCCCAAACCATAATTCATACGGTGTCTTTTCAACGGATTTAGATGGTGCCCTATTTAAAGTGAATGCGACTGTTTCTAATGCATAACCCCAAAATGATAGCGGTAAATCTGTAAGTGACATCATAAAACAAACCATATCTAAGAGAGTTCGATTACGACGTTCAGACACACCATTACGCTGTGGTGTTCCCGGCGGTGTCAATTGTGAAAGTATTCCGCATTTCTTCAAATGCTCGCCAAAATCGTAACTTAGATATTCACCTCCACGATCAGAACGTAGAAATTTAATCTTCTTGTTACGTTGATTCTCAAGCTCACTTTGAAATTCCTTAAACTTCTCAAAAGTTTCGGACTTATGTTTCATGAAATAGATATACCCATATCTACTCAAGTCATCCGTGAAGGTAAGAACATAACGATAACCACCGCGCGATGCTACACTCATTGGACCACACACATCGGTATGTATGATTTCCAATAATTCTGTAGCTCGCTCCATCATACCAGAAAATGGAGTCTTAGTCATTTTACCCATCAGACATGCTTCGCATCTTTCAAGTGATTCGAAATCAAGTGATTCAAGAAGTCCATCGGAATGGATTTTCTTCATACGCTTCACTCCAATGTGACCAAGACGACAGTGCCACATATAGGTCAAGTTATCGCTCAATTTCAAACGTTTAGCCTCAATGTTATTAATATGTGTATTTCCACTATCGAGATTCAATAAGAATAGACCATCTATCAAAGGTGCATGTGCATAAAACATATTACTCATATAAATCGAACAACCATTATTCTCGGACTTAAACGAGTAACCGTCTCGCAATAAACAAGATCCCGATATAATGTTCATGCTTAACGCAGGCACCAAATAACAATTATTTAAGTATAAAACTAATCCCGATGGTAGATGAAGGGGTAGCGTGCCGACCGTGATCACATCAACCTTTGATCCGTTTCCCACGCGTATCGTCACCTCGTTCTTCGCTAGCTTCCATTTATTCTGCAGCACCTGTTTCGAGTTACAAATATGAGCAACCGAACCAGTATCAAATACCAAGGCACTACTACGAGTACTAGTGATATACACATCAATAACATGTATATCGGATATACCTTTCTTCTTGATGTTGCCGTTCTTCAAATCCGCCAAGTACTTTGGGCAATTCCGCTTCCAGTGACCTTCTCCCTTGCAGTAAAAGCACTCAGTATCAGGCTTAGGTCCAGCCTTGGTCTTCTTCGTCGGCGCAGTAACTTTCTTACCACCCTTCTTGAAGTGTCCCTTTTGCTTAGACTTGCCTTTCTTGAATTTGGTGGTCTTATTGACCATCAACACTTGGTGCTCTTTCTTGATCTCCACTTCTGCAGATTTTAACATGGCAAAGAGTTCTGGCAACTGCTTGTTCATGTTTTGCATATTGTAGTTCATCACAAAGTTCTTGTAACTTGGTGGTAGTGATTGGAGGACACGATAAATCCCTAAAGCATTAGGAATCACTATACCCAAGCTTTGAAGTTTGTTTGCGTGCCTAGACATCTTAAGCACATGTTCACTGATGGAGCTACCCTCTTCCATCTTGCAGTTAAAGAACTTTTCAGAAGCCTCATAGCTCTCAATTGCCGCATGAGTCTCAAAGATCAATTTGATATCACGGACAATATCATGTGGGTCTGAATTCTCAAACCTTTTCTGAAGCTCCGATTCTAAACCATACAAGATAGCACACTGAACTGTGGAGTATTGAGTCTTCCGAGCGAGGTAAACATTCTTTACTTCATCGGTAGCAGTACCTGCAGGTGGGTCACCCAGCGGTGCATCAGGCACATAGGTCAAATTACCAGCTATGAGGACAATCCTCAAATTGCGGAACCAATCCGCGAAGTTGCTTCCATTGTTTTTCAACTTTTCTTTCTCTAGGAACGCATTAAAATTGATGGTAGGGGCCGCCATTGATCTACAATATATTTGCAATAGTTTAGACTAAGTTTATGACAAATTGAGTTCTAATTAATAGTTAAAATAACCTAGGTGAACTCCCACTCAAAACAATATCCCTCACATTGTTTTAGTGATCACATGAACCAAATCTACCACATCAACACCGATCATCACGAGAGTTGATGTAGCTTCAATGGCGAACAATCGACATGTTCATCATATCTACTATATGATTCATGCTTTACCTTTTGGTGATCCGTGTTCCGAGACCATGTCTGTACATGCTAGGCTCGTCAAGATCAAACCTTAGCTTCCGCATGAGCAAATCTGGCTTGCTCACGTTGTATACACTTGCGGAATCTAACACACCCGATCATCACGTGGTGCTTCAAAACAACAAGCTTTAGCAACGGTGCTTACTAAGGGTGAACACTTTAGAACTTGAAATTCATGTGCACGAGGGATCATCTTATAATGCTACCGTCGTTAACTAAGCAATACAAGATGCATAAAGGATTAACATCACATGCAATTCATAATATGTGATATGATATGGCCTTTCTTCTTTGTGCTTCTGATCTCCATATTCAAGCACGAACATGATCTCCATCACCACCGGCATTGCATCAAGGTCAATGATGCTGCTCCATGGTTGTCGTCCACCGGCTCCAACTATTACAACTACTTTGAATAGACACGCGGGTCTTAACAGAATTTAAAGATAACCATATGGCTCCTGTCGGTTGCCAACTTACAATAAGGGACATTGCATACATCAAATATAATCACAATCATGGCCATATCACATCACAACACACCCCTGCAAAACAAAGTTAGACGCCTCTACTTTCTTTGCATGTTTTACGTGGTTTGGGGCTTTCTATAAGTGTCGTTCTAACTTACGAACAAGAACCACAACATTGATACTAGTATTGTCAATCACCCATTGTAAATTGAATCTTAACTATGTTGGGAGAAACAGGCACCCGCAAAGCCACTTATGCAATACAAGTTGCATGTCAAGCGTGGAGCAAGTCTCATGAACGATGTCATGTAAGGTTAGCCCGGGCCGCTTCATCCCACCATCCCGCAAGATGCAAAGTACACAAGAAGCAATCGACAACAAAAGCATCAACGCCCACAATGACCATTGTGTTCTACTCGTGCAACAGATCTACATATAGACACGGCTCTGATACCACTGTAGGGTTTCCTAGCATGGAAAAACAAAAAAATTCTACCGCATACAAAAAAACAAGCCAACATCTATCTACTAGATTGTAGCAACGAGTCGATGGAATAACTCACCCTCGAAGATTCCAAAGTGTTTAACGAGAGGGGATTCTCGTGGGTGATGTAGTCGTACTCTTTACGATCTCAAGATCGCGTAGACGATCCTTCCGGCGCTGCGTTCCGGCAGCGCTTCCGCAGTCGGTCACACGTTCGGTACTCGACGAAGACCTTCCTCTCCCTTGTTCCAGCAGGCAGCGGAGGTTGTAGCACTCTCCTCGTGATTCCGGCAGCACAACGGCGTGGTACCGGAAGTAGAGGGGAGATCTCGCAGGGCTTCGCCTTAAGCCGGAGCGAGTATGTTGGACTATGAGAGAGAGCCTCGGCGATCTAGGGTTTAGATGCACTAAGGAGGAGCAAGGCCGGTGGCTAGGGTTTGCCTAGGCGGCAGCGGCGGCTTGCCCTAGGCGGCGGCAGCAGGAGGTGGCGGCGCCGGCGGCTAGGAGCTAGGGTTTTGGGTGGAGGTGTTGTGTACTTGGAGGGGCAGCCCTGCCCTTCCTTATATAGGTGGAGGGGGCGCGCCAGGGGAGGGGAGTACCTCCCCAACTCGGATCCCAAGTGGGTCGGCGGTGGAGGGAGGGAACTCCTCCCCAAGTAGGTTTCCTACTCCCCCTCCACCTCACAAAATAGCCGTTTGACTTTTCAAATTGGCGTTTGACTTTTCAAACTAGGATTTGATTAAACCCTTTATTTTGTTCAGCGATGACACCTAGTACATGATGCAATCATTCCAACTTGTTATGACACATTCTTGTACCCTTCCCCTCCAGAGTGCCGGACATTCCGGAACCTTCTAGAACATTCCCGATGAAAACACCGGAACCATTCTCCAACCCCGAAACAGGACTTTCCTTATATGAATCTTATTCTCCGGACCATTCCGGATCTCCTCGTGATATCCCGGATCCCATCCGAGATTCCGAACAACATTCGGTCTCTTACTCATCATTCCATAACTACTCAAACAACGTCGAATCCTTAAGTCTGTCTCCCTACGGTTCGTGAATTATGCGGACATGATCGAGACACTTCTCCGAACAATAACCAATAGAGAAATCTAGAAATTCATATGGCTCCCACATATTTCTACGATTACTTTGCGATCGAATGAACCACTTACATACGATACCAATTTCCCTTTGTCTCACGATAGTTTACTTATCCGAGGTTATGATCGTCGGTATCTCTGCATACCTTGTTCAACCTCGTTACTGATAAGTACTCTTTTCTCGTTCCCGTGATATGTGATTCCTTGTGATCCAGTCACATGCTTGTAAGCTAATTGGATGACATTCCACCGAGAGGGCCCAGAGTATATCTATCCGTCATATGGATGGACAAATCCCACTCTTGATCCATGTGTCTCAATCAATACTTTCCGAACACTCAATGCCACCTTTATAGCCACCCAGTTACGGTGTGGTGTTTGATGTCATCAAAGCATCCTTCCGGTGAAGGTGATATGCATGATCTCATGGTCGAAGGAATTAGGTTACTATGTATCAGAAAGCATATAGCAATTGAACTATTAAAATGACTTGATCTTTATGCTACGCTTATCTATAGGAGTATGTCCACCATATCATTCTCCTAACGATATGATCTTGTTGTTAATAACATCTCCATTTTCATGATAGGGAAACCACAATCATTTATTAACCAACAAGCTAGTATCATAAAGAGGCTTTAGTAGGGACTCCATTTTAGTTTACAAATCACACAAGTATTAATGTTTCCTTGTCAATACTATTACAGCATGAATGTAAACATTTATCATAAACACAAAGATATAATAATAACTACATTTATTATTGCCTCTAGGGCATATCTCCAACATTCTGGCAACTTTTCCTCATAGTAAGTTGGTTCCTTAGATTTTTCTTGGATCCAGTCATATATGTTGGTATAGTAGCTATTGGAGTACTCTTCTAAGTTGATTGGATCCGTATTACCCCCATATGGTCCATAAGGCTCTCTATGGTTATAATTGGTCTCTTCTTCAATACCTGCATCACAAGGTATATGATTCCCTATGGTTTTACCTTGAGATTCTATTTCCCATCCATATTTGTTAGGCTTAGGTTTATTAGGAATTACTTTATTCCATTCCTGTTGTTCGGAATTGTACTTGGTCCATAGGTCTTCAGGTGGCTTGAGGCTATACTGGTAATAGGCATAATTTTCTGAGTTTGGGTCATCGCCCTCAAACACCTCTCCTGAAGGTATGTATTTGGGATGCCTAGCTTCTTTATCTAACTTCTTCCTACGAGCCATTGCTTTATCAGGGTTAATAAAATACTAAAATCCTCAATGACCGTATCCAGTTCCTGAACTAAGACTTGGTGTGTGTTATGATAAGTGTTTAGCAAAGACCGATAACGGTCCATATACTCTACATCTAGAGTAGGTTCAGTTTGGACTAAGCTAGAGTGATCTAACTCATGCTCAGAGTTTGAGGTTTCATGTGGTATAATAGTGTGAGTACTACCTTCTAGAGCTTGGGGTTTATGCTCTCGGATGATGGTTATGGATGATGATACGGCAATCTGATATGCAGATGCCATGCACCTTGCCTCTCCTGCTGGCATTTCTCCCTTCAGTCCTAACTTCTTGGGTAACATGATCAGGACACGGTATTTAGCTAATACCTGCCCATCATAGTAAGTGTAAATCTTGACCAAAAGTCTTGATTCACATTCCAAACTCCATAGAAGTTTTTGGAGATTGTCTGTCCAATCCCCTCCGTAGTCATCCAACGTCCTGTCCATCGCTTGAACATTCCGGGGTGGATACCGAGGTGCCATGTGGAACTATGGATAAAAATTTATCATCAGTCACATAGAGTTAAAACTCTTGGGAAATGATTGGAATTGCAATCATATAAAAGATTTATCGCACTAGTAACATAACAGGATTATTCTTAAGTGAATATCCCTCATATCACTAGAGAACTCTTCATTATTGCTAGGATGTGTCCTACAGGTTCTACCCATTTACTAGGTTTCCAACCTAAGGTCAAAGCATATGCTCTGATACCAACTGCGGTGACCCAGCATACCAGTGCATGATGTAGTATACTATATTCGTTGACATAACACCAATGAAACACCGTTCACTAGTATTACATCCCTCAGAATGGCACAACAAAAACACAGCGGGTCCAAAACATGGCTTGAAGGTTACAACTCACTCCTTTACATAAGATCCAGAGAACATTCTAGGTTAAAGAGAGAGAAAGAATTTCTTACGGAGAAGAATCAAAGTTTAAACAATGCCAGAACGATTATACTATTAAATCTAATATTCAGACTAAGAGGTTGGCATTGCTGCTATTGCAATGTTCAACGGAAATAGGTTCTTTGGCTAGAGACAATATTCCTACCTAATCGGTAACTTTCGTCTTCACTTGAGTTGAGGTATATGTTGACTTCCTTGTCTTCATTGAAGGGCTTTAGCTGGTCTTGATAAGTCCTGGAGCATATCTTAATGTAGTCATTGTTTTAATGGCTTCATAATCTAGCAAGGGTTAAGAAGATATTTTGAGTACGAGCGTACTCAGCAAATTCACTAGAAAAGGAGTGATTGCTGCACTATAACTACAGCCACAGACCGTAGGTCGTAGGCAATGCAAGTTTTTATAAATATTTCTTTAAAGGTTGCTTTTATTTTGAAAATCTATGTTCGTCAGCCTTCACGGGTTTACCAGAACCTTCATGGGGTTCCTTTCCCTCCGTGTTCGCAGCTCCTTCCCGGAATAGGGAGTAACAAGTTATAGTTCTTACACTCTGCAGAGGTGCGTTACTTTACCCATGAGAGATCAACTCTTTGTTGCACAACCGGGCAGCTTATTCCCGTCCACAATTCCATGATGTGGGGCCCAGAAGATGATCCAAGCCAATCACTGCCCCCTTCATGACCCCGCATGCCTCCTTGGTGTACACCATGCCCACATAAAGGATTACGGCAATGGTTTGTACAAACCGTTAGATGTCAGAACTATCGTGGGACGATGAGGGTTCCCTCTCATATGCTGCATATCCTCTACGAATTACCAATTAAAATGCATGCTACAAGGATAACAGCCACGGCCTGCACATCCGGCTTCATGCGAGAGGAAGAAGATACAGCTGACTTATCCGTCCCATTCCAAATCTCATGGTCAACGCGTAATATACGGCGCAAGAATCACTAGCGACATTGGTGGTTAAGTCCTAGGTGATATAGTTCTGAACAGTGGTACCCCAACTGTCAGATTTAATAGATTAGCTGATCACCCTGGATCAATAATCAATAGTCCTCATTATTATTGGAAAATAGTGTTTTCTGACTTTTTAAAATGCAGGTGAAGACAACACTGGATTTGTAAAATACTTTACAGAAAATAAACAAAGGACATGAGCAAGTGCGAACTTGCCTTTTGTGATTACAAGATTATGCACTCACGGTCTTCGAATCAGTGTATAAGATCCAAAATCTGAAATCAGCATCATTGGTCCGGTAAGGACTAATGTTTAAAGAAGCAATATGCTTTTATGCATAAGTAATGTTGAAAGGATACGGATGTCGCCTAGAGGGGGGTGAATAGGCGATTAAAACTTTTCCTAGAGCGGCTCAACAAAGGCGGAATAAAACTAGCTTTTACTTTGTAAAGCACAACCTAGAACAACTAAGGTTCACCTATGTGCACCAGCAACTTATGCTAAGCAATACAAGCAACAAAGTGATAGCAAGATATATATTACTTCAAGCATGAAGGCTATCACAATGTAAAGTGCATAAGTAAAGACCTCGGGTATAGAGATAACCAAGGCACGCGGGGACAACGATATTTTACCAAGTTCCTCCCAACATGGAGTACGTCTCGTTTGGAGAGGGGGTGGTATCAAACCACCAACGCCACAAAAGGCCTCCCTTATTCTCCGGTGAATCTCACCCCAATGGGATCGATCCACACTTCCACTATCGGTGCACTTGTCGGTGGCAAACCGGAACCTCTCACAAGGTTGGGGCACTTCTCCACAACTTAATTGGAGGCTCCCAACAAACGCCACCAAGGCCACAACCTGCAACACCAACAAACCATCTAGGGTTCCAAGAACCCAAGAGTAAAAAGCTTCTCAACTTTCACTCACCAAATCCTCCGGGGATAACTCAAACCGATGCACCAAATGCAAATGGCAAGAACACAAGTAGTGCTCAAATCCTTCTTTCCCAAATTCCACTAAAGCTACAAAAACTTGTGGGGGAATAAGAGAGGAAGAACAATGGAGGAAATCCACAAAAGACTCCAAGATCTAGATCCCAAGATGTTCCCCTCACTTAGAGGAGAGATGGATTGGTGGGATTGTAGATCTGGATCTCATCTTTCAAATCCCTAAAGTATATGCAAGAATCAAGTGAGGGATTGAAGGGGGAGCAAGCTCAAGAGGGTCAAGAATGGAGGAGAAAGCCTGTAAAACTCGAGCAGTTGCATTGGGGAAGAAGGGCCACTTTTTATAGGCCCACAGATTTCTGACCGTTTTCTGCCCATTGGGGAAAAGTCAGACCGGAGACTCCGGTCTACACCGGAGATTCTGGCCCAACCTCCGGACCAGCCTCCGGACCGCCCATCTAAATGACCTGGGCCATCCAAGACCCAACAAGACCGGAGACTCCGGTCTTCCAACACCGGAGACTCCAGACTGAGGAAACACCGGAGACTCCGGGGTAGCCTCCAGACCTGGCTCCGGACCCCCATACAGTATGTCCCAGCCCTGATTCTGAAGTCACCACCGGAGACACATCCGAAAACTCCAGACTACACCGGATACTCCGGGTCCACACAGACCGGAGACTCCGGTGAGGACCAAATAAGAGGCAAACTTCAAATGGCGATATCTAGAGTTTGGAAACTTCAATTGACCCGAAACCAATTTTGTTGGAAAGAGGACAACAAGGGCTACCCAACAAAAAGTGGAAATATTGGATAACACCAAGAGAGAACATTTCATGTATTATAATGTGAGATACCTCTCTTGGTGAGAAACCATAAAACCTTAAAGATAAAAAACACAATATGATATAAAAGGGAAATCCGTTTTTGATGAACTAGAGCTTGTTATGAATATTACCACAAGCTCTAGAACCTCACATGGATAAGATCCAAATAATCAACCAAGAAAGGACGATGCTAAGTATGCAAAGGTTTGAGCTCTCTTTGAAAGATATGATCGAGTTACTCACTTGAGAGCCCCTCTTGATAGTACGGTTGTCTATCCTATAAACCGGTCTCCCCAACTAACACCACGAGACCGGTAAGAAAGAAACCCTATCAATATCATACCTTTTCCTTGCGCATATTACACTTGATCTTGATGTATACGATCTTGTCCTTCTCAATATGGAACACCTTTCTTGATTGCTCTTTTACGCACTTGCTTGATGAAGACTTGCAAGTTACTCCCCCATACAACATGGGGAAACCTTTACATTGACCTTGTCTTCCTCGATCCATGATCACCGAGGATGGCAAGCTTTAAGCATGAGATCTTCTAGATAATGCACATCTTTATCTTGCACATCATTTCTTCTTTTCTTCATTATGTTGATGCCTTGAAGATACACCAGAGATATTACTCCATCTTATTCTCCAAGACATACTTGCCATAGGTTTAACTCTCACATGACCAATCTGTGGATCATTCTTTGAACACCTTGGTCACCACATGAGATCATTCTTTGAACACCTTGGTCACCACATGATCCTCTTCACTTCTTATCCAAACCTTGAAGCCAACATATGGTTAAAGCATTGCCTATGGACAATTCCTACACGTACAACTTGATACAAGCATTAGTCCATAGAGATTGTCATTAATTACCAAAACCACACATGGGGACCCACATGTTCTTTCAAATGTGATGCACGTTCTAAGCGCAAATTCTGAGAATAACGTTGTCCTAGGGTTTGGATTCCGAAAGTGGTTACTTCGGAATGTGTGGTCCTTTTAGATAAGTTTCATAGTTGTACTTTTATTAGAGTTTATGAGTGGTTGTAGACAACACATATGTAGGAGTAAAGTATACATATTTATGACATACTAGTTAGGATTACTTATACAAGAGTTCTTATTTAAAGTGGCAAAAACGATAACCTTCGAAGAAAAGGTTTCTCTTCCAAGGTCTAAACAAACCTTGTGGTTAGTTAGTGGTGGTCGATGTTATTTGTTTTGATCAAATGGTTTGGCTTGAGTTGCTTTATAGATTAACTACTTCAGACCAAAGTTAACTATAAAACATGTAATAATGTGTATGGTATTATCTTTAGACTCTTGGAGACTAAAGTTAACTTTAAAATATAGATGGTTTTGAAAGTATAATACTTATACATTGGTATCTTGTATATCTGAAATGTGCCCTTTAAGTTATTTAAGAATGTTTATTCTGTTACTTGAGATAATGGTTTCTTAATTCTATTATAGAGTAACATCATTTATCTTTTATAGATAAGTGATTAGAGTTTATAATTCTAGATATATTTTCATTTAACTACCCTTGAACTTTCTATAGTGTTGTGGTAATTGTTGAAATTTGATAATTTAAAGTTAATGGAAAGGATCTGATTTATTCACAAGATGTTCTTTAAGGTTTTTATCATGAATTGGAATCCTTTGAGAATATAATTTTCACTTAGAGTTGAAGATAGTTTAATATAAAGATGTATATAATGTTTTTAAACCATTAGAGTTTCATTTCATTAATATTTAAGATTTGTACTATATATTAAACTTATTTTACTCATTTAAAAGATATCAATAAATGTTATTTATCCTTTTATGAATTATTAATGAAGTGACTAGGTTTAAATTTGAGTTATTAAAATATTTGAATTTTTATGTAATTCAAAGTATAATATGAGATTTTTATCATGTATATATTATTTTTATGATCATTTTGGTATATTTATTTTTGTGATTAATAAACAATAAGTTATGATTTTTATTATTACTTTATAATTACTTAATAAATAATAAATATTTAATTAAGTGAAAAAATAATACATGATTATATTTTTAATTAGAATTCTAATTTTTCCAAGATTTTTGGTATTTTACTTATATTATAAACATTTATTATTATAGGAATATGAATTATTAAAGTTTTATTACTAAATATTATTTAGTATTTTTCATAAATACTATAATATTAATAAATAATAAAAGTGATTTTTATTTATTTTTATCATCTTTCAATAATTTTGTAAAATTCCATAAGGACTATAAAAATTACAAAATTCTTATAAAAATTTAAATGTCCACAATTTGATATTTTATTTTATTTGGATAGAGTGGATTATTATGAATCCAAAAATCTTTCATTTATGAATTTTGGACTTTTACTTTATTTTCTATAATTTTTATTGAGGCCAGGGGCATTTTGGTCTTTCTTAATTGATAAAACATAATTAAATAACTTGGGATGGCCCCTTTGGGCTTATTGGGCCAGGGTGGCCTAATGGGGCAGGGTCAAAAGTTCACCCCGAAGGGGTTTGGCCCATCTAGCCCACTCTGCTTCCTTCTCTCCCTCGACCTTATCAATTCCTCCTCTGCCTCGACTCCGTGGCCGGCGATGCCGCCACCGTCGATTTTCGCCGTCGTCGCCGTTCTGGCCACCGCCGTGGTGAGAGTTGGGGTTATCGATGACGCTTGTTCGTTCTATCCACTTGGATTTGACTCTGGGGCTTGCCCGTGGTCAGTTCCACCCCCTTCCCGAACCCTAGGGTTCGAAAAAGATGCTGTGGCTGCCGCCGCGATCCTGCCTGCGGTGGTATGCCGGTCTCTTGCGCTGCAGCGGCCGTCGCCGTGGCAGGTGCAGGTGGCAGCGCCCCTCTAGGTGCTCCCTATGCCGCCGCGGTTCGTCGGCCCCTCTGCTTCCTCTTCGATTCGTCAGCGAGGACCTCGGGTAAGTTGTCGTGGTGGTGTTTGTCCCTGCTACTGCCATGATTCTTTCTGTGTGTATCTAGTGGCTTCTCTTGTTGAGTGAATATGTGTTGATTGGGTTCATCTCTGGATTAGGGTTCATAACCCCCATGTTGATCATATCTATGATGCTTTAGATCTAGTGTTGATCATATTTGATCATGGAAATGATTGTTTGTTGTGATTGCTGATTATAGTAGCTTTGTTGCTGCTAATTGCTTGTCAGATTAATTCTAGTGGTAATCCATCATGATCCATGCTAGTGTATCAATGAAATCCATGATTGGATTATGTTGTTGATCTAAGAGTTTACTCTACTGTCAGATTGCTTATACTGATAGTAGTTGCTTATTGCAATTATACTATTGGCTTGTCTGAGATTATACTCACTGAATCAAATCATGGCTTGCAATGATTTATGTGGATGTATAAATGAATTTAAGGTTTATTCCTGGCACTTGGCTTCAGGAAAATGATGTTTATTGGTTTGCCCCTTTTATCTCTGAAAGCTAAGTAAAGATTGGTTTTAGTTCATTAAGAACTTGTCCTTGTGATACTATTGTATTCTGGCACACAAGTGATTGAGTTTTATTTCTGGGCTTAGCTTGATAAAGCTTGTGATTAAAACTGATAATATGATATGGAAGCTTTTACTATCTTTCCTGCCTATGATGTTGGTCTGAGGCTCTAGGATGTGATTCCTAGTTAGTTGGGCAATAGTTTGTTTGAAACTTATAGGTTTAGAGGTGCTACTCTCTCTTTGAGAGATGTGCCCTGATCTGATAAGATCAAATGAAAATGATCTAAGTTGCAAAAATAACACTAAACCTAGTGAGGTTGGTCTGAGGGTTTAGTGTTTGTGGTTGAGCTTGATTTCTTATCCTTATACTTGAAATCTCTAGGATAGAGGCACTCCTCTTGGGTGATTATTGAGAGATTATCTCATAAAACAACACATGCTTTTGTTTAGATATTCTGATGAAAGCATGTGATGGTTTTATGAAACTCACCATAATATTTGATGTTGGTGTAGTAGATTGATGATGATCTTGATCTTGATCTGCTTTTGCTGGTTCCTGAGCTTGCTCTTGAGCTTGCCTACTCCTCCTAGTTCCTGGGCTTGACCTTGCTGTCCACCAGATCCATTCCCCTCCTTATGTCACCATCCTGTGATGTTTGAGTTGATCTGGGTGGTTGGGTTTGGTTGCTGTTCTTGGTTTAGTTGTTGTTCATCCTGGTTGTGCTGGTGTATTGTGTAGTGGAGAGATGCACTAAGGTGGTCCTCCACGTCTGAGCTGTGGTTTTGTGATAATGGCTATGCTTGTGAGGTCGACAGCACACCCCTTTGCATGCTTGTGTGTGTGCAGCTTGTGTGTCTGGTATGCACATGTGGATAAGTTCATAAAGTTTGAACTTTACTATTACCAAACTACTTTTACCTGGCTGGTGAATTGGTCCCTTTTGGCTGTCATTTGAATTCTGGCTTTGAATTTATGAAGGATGAAATCTTTCAGATTGGTGAAACTTGCCCCCTTTTTACCACATTTCTCAATGATAAGATTGTGAAGTGCACATCACTGACATACCTGAGAGAAATATACTAACACTGATCCTATTTTGTTTTCTATTTAATCTTTGTTTTGCAGGTATAAAGATAAAGATGGAGATTTAGTGTAGTTTTAGATATAGGATAGTTAGTGAATATACAATATAGTTTTCTTATTCTTTTTTTATTTTTATTTTATAATTCTTGTAATCTTTATTTGGTTCATTTGTAATAAAGATTATATATTTATTAATAAAGAATATTCGTATTCTTTACCTTTTTGTAAATTGTGAAGTTTTGGAATAACTTCTGTAAGTCCATCCTTTGTGACTTGTTTAAGTATATAAAATGAATTTCATATACAATATTGTTTTTAGATAAGACTTAAGTTATAATACTTTTCTCTTAATTAATTTAAGATTCAAATCTTATATCAAAATCATTTAAATTATAAAACACTTTAAGTTTTAAAATCCAAACTCATTTCAAAACACCCATAATTTCTTTAAGTTCATATCAAAGTTTATAGCAATCCTCCTTTAAGACTAAACCTATTCTCAAAGTAAGAAAGAAACATTGATCACTCAAAGTTTTTATTTGGCGAAAATTTTACCCACATTTTCACAAATGAATGCATGCAACAATACATATTCCTAAATCTACCCTTCGTTAGGTCCTAAATACTGGGATGTTACACCAGCGCATGGGGGGCCCACCATAGATCTTTATATCTTCACGAGATGTTCTCTTTTCTATCGATCGTTGACCCGGCCGCGTCCTCTCGTCCCCTTCATCTCTGTACGCCATCGAGCCATCTTTCGGATCCTCCATGACCTCTTGCGTCCCCGCGAGCCTGATCGCCGCCGCCCTTGCTGGAGCGTCGTCGCCTCCTCCCCGCCCGGGCATCGAGCGCCCATGTCCCTCCTCTCCCGGAGCGCCCCATGTTCCTCCCCCGTGCTCCTCCTACCTAGACCGTCACCGCGTCGCCTCCCCGCCTAGCGATGTGCCACCTCTCCACCATCAATGTGTCGCCACGCCGCCTCTTTCCTGCCTCCGTTAATCTTCTCCTCCCCCCCAGCTCCTCCTCCTTCTAGCCGGCTCCATCCTATGGCCATGGGATGGGAAGCTCGGGTCTGTTGACAGGGCATGCACTACCCTCTCCTGTGGCAATGCTGCCCCACGCAGCCGCCGGTCCTGCTACACGCGGCCGCCGACCCTGCTACATATGAGCTACCGGGCTGCTACAAGTGGTTGTTGTCCCTGCTACACGCGACTGTCGGTGCTGCTAGAGATTGACGCCGGCCCTGCTATAGATGTCCGTCTACACTACTACAACGGCCTTCGTATGCTGCTACAAGTGGCGTCTCCGACTGCTACCATAGGCATGCAGTGCTGCTACGGAAGGCCTGAACCGGCGCTACGTGCGGCTGCGCCAGGTGCTACCTTGGGTGAACCGGGGACATATTTTTCTACATGCTTGATTTTGTTTTGCTATGTATTCGTTTTTCTTTTGCTACATTGGTGTTCTTTATATGCTACAATATTTTGCTATAATCGTCTTCGGCGATGTCTCCGGCGATGTCTCCAGCAAAGTAGTTTTTGTTATATTAGAAAAAATATTTGCTACAACCGTTTTGTAGTTTTGCTACAATAGTGTAAATATTTAGCCACAAGGTCTCCGGCGATGTTTTTTCTGGCGAGAGTCTCCGGCGATGCCCCGGCGAAGTCAGTTTTGCTACATTAGGATTTTTTTTTGCTACAAGGTCGTCGGCGAGGTCTCCGGCGAACTCTCCGGTGAGGTCTTGTTTGTCAGTTCTTTTTTGATCGAACCGTTTTCTGCTACATGTAGCAAAAGCAAGACTATTTTATAGCAAAACCGGGTATATTTGTAATAAAAATGGTATTTAACGCCTTTTTAGAAACACGTGTCAGCACGGGAATAGGGGTATTTGGGGATTTATCCGGAAAGGACGCGTAGTACGGTCCTAGAAGGAAGCCCTTGGTGCCGTTCCAATCAATCATTCCTTGGGTACGGCCACAAACCCCATCTGGACGGATTGTGTCTGTTGAAACGGAAAGGCCGCCTACCTACTGCTGTACCAGATTTAGACAGCCACTACTCCGAACAGAGTGATTTTTCTACCATGCACGCTAGGTAACGTGCATGTGCCATCCATTGATTTGCTGGGATTTTCTGCTTTGAGATTAGTGCATTGTTGTATCACCATGTTTCATCATATTTCACAAAAGCTAAACATGTTGACACAAAGTAAATCAGGATAAAACTGTGCACGCTACCTAGCGTGCACGGTTTGCACGGTAGAATCTCTTTTCTGCTACTCCGAAGTACTAAAGAGTACTGCTGCTAGATAGAGTACGGGAGAGGTGGATCTCTTATACCCGCACATAATAATTGAAAAATAAATAAAAGTCACCCTACCATGGAAAAATTTAAAAAGATGATCTTTTTCCTTCTAAAGATGATCTTTTACCAGGAGCCAAGAGCCAACACAATCTCAGCAAGAAAGCCCATTGCACCGCGCTCCACTAGCACCGAGGGAGATCAGGCGCTACCACTGGCCAAATCACAGAGTATGAGAGAAGAGATCGACCCTAGCTTAGTTTAGCCATGGAGTCGTCGGCGACGCAGGCAGCGGTGACCGCCATCGCGAAGAGCATGTGGGGGGCCTATTCGGGCGCTAGCGACTTCGCGGGCAACATGGCCGTCATCCTCGCGTTGCCGCTCGCCAGTCGCCACATTGGTGCTCACCCTCACCCTCCATGCCGGCGTCAGGGACCTCCTCCGCCAACTAGCTTTATTGAAATTGCTTTCACAATTATTTAGAATTGTGAAATTATGAATAATTTCACAAAAAGTTTGGCCACTAAAAGACTATATCGGTTAATAATGAGATATTGTTCTGAAAATCTAGTACTAATAAATTCAACGCTGAAAATGATCCTTAATTGGTTGCTTGATTGTAAAATGAGATATAATTTTGAAGATATAGCACCAACAAATTTAACACTGAAAATTGTTCATAATTGCGAGCCCATTATCACATTCCGAGTCATTGAAATCAATGATATTATTCTATGGTGTGGTAGGATATCCGGGAGGAAATTGATAGGTTTAAGTAACATACACAACTCGGTATTGCTAGTTTTGTTTTCCCTCGCTCGGTCGATCGGTCAAATATCTCTATAAGAAGGGTATTAAACGTAATTACATGTTGCTTGTTGCAGATTTCCTTCAGAAGGTGTTGGGAAAGACTACATGTCATTATTAAGTGATATATGCGAGAGAGAGTGTGAGAAAAGCATTGGATGAAAATGCAATATTGAGACTTTGTACTCTTGAAACCTCGATTAGGATATTTGTTAGACTCATACACTATAGAAAGTTGTTGTATTTAACAATAATTAAAAACTAGATATAAATACACTATAGCACATATAAGTGACACAAGTGTGATTTTTTGTCATCCATTTTTTCTCTCTTCCATTTAGAAGAATATCTCAGTTCGGTGAATATCGCAAAATAAAAGTATAAAATTCATATGGAAAGATAGAGTGGTATTTGCAATGATGAACCTACAACAATGAACTTTGAGTTTGTATATTATGCGATTCATGGTGCTATATACAATAAAAACAGTGTTTTATTACTTTAGCAAAAGTGTATCAATTAAAGTTGAAATTTTGTTTTTAGTGACCAAGTTGTCAACAAAATAGTAAAATTATTTAGAATAAATGCGCAACTATGTTTTGGTCGCCAACAATATATAGGACTGGCTCTGATGATGATCTTCGAGTAGGTGCTTATTTAATTCATGACAAAAAGAATAGCTCATTGCATAATTATTAGTTTAAAGAGCTAAGTCACAAATTATTTGAAAAATCATATTTGTTACATAGTTGGAAAAGATCCTTCATTTTGACAACGAAGACACCATAAAAAATATTTTTCCTCTATAGGAAGACATTGCACTCCACTGCCACGCCGCACAATACATGAGCATGTAGAACCTCATCAGCGTGCTCTTTGTGGTCGTCCTCTACATGGGCTGGAGCGTCTGTCCTAATCATTATCATGTTGCATACTAGTTACATATATGTCATCTTTCCTAACGGATTAAAATCATCTTTAAGAGGTCAAATTAATTGTTTTAAAAAATATGTCTAGCCACATTTTAATGATGGTTGAGTGAAACACCGTGGTACATGCATGAATGCCTTGGCATATTACATGCGTCGCGAAAGCTCGGGACCAACTAGAACGCTCACTCCATATTGGCATCAATCGACATGGGCCTCATAGGAGTGAGCCGTGTTAAATCTCCTTCTTTCTTACACACTCTCAAGTCTCTCCCCCTTTTACCTAGTCTCGTCCTATTTCCTTTCCTTCACAGTCTTGTATTCTCTCCTCCCCTTCCCCTACAATCTAGCTCGTACCAAGAAATCGAGCATCGGAATGGTTCATAACTCGTAATGGTTCAAAAGAGCAAGCTATCAAGAGGAAAAATAGGTTGCGCGTGAAAAGGCGTGTGTGATATGTTGTCTGTTCAGCATGTGGCGAAGTGGGTAGCGTGCCGCCCATCACAGGTGGAGGTTCGAGGGTGGAGTTTACATATGATAACATCTTTTTTTGTATTTCCAATGGTTTTCCTAACTCTTTTACGCCTTCGTTCGGTTAATCCCACGAAGTCATGGATTTATCTGGATTGCGGCCCAATCCACGTCGTCCATCCTGGCGAGACAGATTTCCCAGCGCAGCCAACTTCAGATCTTTGTTTATTCCAGCTCAGTGTTCTTCTCCAATCCAATCCAGCCTATTTACACTGCCCTAGTCTGGGAAATATTAATTGCCAACCGGTCCATGGAATGATTTCAGGTCATGGAGAGAGGGAGCCAACCCAAAACTGAAACACGGAGGTTGGGGATCCAGGTGGCTTAATCGAATACGTATGGTTTGGATGGGTTACCAAGGATTAGTTGTTGGAAATATAAGCAATAAACAATATGATTTAATCCGAATAATAAACTGATAAATCATGATCATACAAACGGTACTAAAACCAATTATGCAGATCAACAAAGTAGATGAATAGATTACATCGGAGATAAACCTATCACATCTACACCAAACGCTAGAACAAAGAACTCTAGCATAATCCGAAAGAAAGAAATCGAGATCACATACGATGTAGGCTGAATAGCAGCCGCAGCGGTTGCAGCAGCGTCGCCCATGTTGAGGTTGTCGAAGAGGTCGCTCACGTCGGGAAGAAGTCGTCGTTCGGGAACTCGCCGTCGGACAACGTCGTGGTTGCCAGTAGTCGCGCTTGAGCGCTCCCCAAAAACCTGATTGCCCCTCACCCGTACAGGTTCACGAGAGACGGGGTTCCGGAGGCCTACTGTCCCGATCTGCGGTGCACGCCGCAAGCCGGGATGGAGAAGACGAATGCGGCGGCGCAAGGTTCTGGAGGGTAGGCGCGTGTGTGGATTGATTCGGTGCCGACTAGGTTTAGCCCCGAACGCTTATATAGTGCAGGTTAGGAGGATCGTGAGCTCAGCCCACGTCCGAGTCGGTAACAGCCACATCCATAAAAACTGGAAATAGCTGTAATTAACATGTCCGTTAATGACTCATAATCAGTTTTCCCAACAAGCAAAATAAAGCTCGGCTCGACGAGATTCCCGCAACCCGCGGCGCGCGCGCGTCGTGTCGAGGCGGGCGGCGTCGGAGGAGGAGTGCGCGAGGGCTACTCTTCTTGTCACACCTTAGTGAGTGGTGCAACACTCTACTATATAAGGTGGTCCAACTCTCCTTCAACTAGCAATGTGGGACTAAACTTTAGCACCACTAGCACAACCATATGCTGCCATATACAAGTGGGCCAAAGAGAATTTCAGAATTTGTCTAATGGTCCAATAGCCCAAAACTCACCAAATTCCAACAATCCCCCACAAAGTCTCATTGGCACATCACAACACTTTTCTTCCAGAACATTGTTTTATATACCGGTGTGTAGTGGAGACTGTTAAGTTGAACTTCCACGTTAAACTTCATGCTACACTAGCTAGCAACTTGAATAGTGGACTATGCCTTGAACTACAAGTTTTCTGCGTGCTAGTTTCACACAAAATCTAGACCGGTACAGGGCTACCGTCGGCTTCCTCGCGGTTTGGAGCTTATGCGTCATACTTCAGGGCCTTTCATGAGTTTATTAGAGAGCACCCAACTCTCACGGACTGTGACGTTTGACAGTCAGACTCATATAGGTGTGTTCCTCAAGAGATGTTCTGCATGACAACATCTCCGCTTATAAAAAGCCACTTGGAACACATTAAGATAAATATTAACCTGCCATGCAGATTAAGAGAGTATTGCATCTTTATGGAGATGTAAATATAATATGGGAATACTCTCCTCTCAGATGACCAACAACTTGTCTCCCAGCTCTAATTCACGGGATCTCCGATCACATAGAGTGGTTTGCCACTGGGATCAACTCCTAACGTGGGTCTCAAACCCATCTCCCTCGATGCATTATCTATCAGATTGCGTGATAAACCCTTTGTGAAGGGATATGCCAGATTTTTAGATGTTTGGATATAATCCAACGCAATAACTCTGGAGTTTCTCAGTTTCCTGACAGATTTCAATCTCCTCTTCACATGCCTTGATGACTTCATATTATGCTTAGAACTGTTTACTTTGACGATCACAGTTTGATTATCACAGTTCATCGGGATGGCGGGTATTGGTTTTTCAACCATAGGTAAGTCCATCAAGAGCTCACGAAGCCACTCTGCTTCAACAGTGTCTGTGTCTAACGCTGTGAGTTCTGCTTCCATAGTTGACCTCGTTAAGATGGTCTACTTGCAAGACTTCCAGGAAACAGCGCCACCACCAAGTGTGAACAAATAACCACTTGTGGCCTTAATCTCATCGGCATCAGATATCCAATTTGAATCACTATAACCCTCAAGTACCGTGGATACCCAGTATAGTGAATACCATAACTCGTAGTGCCTTTCAAATAGCACAGAACTTTTCCAAGAGCATGCCAATGATCATCTCTAGGATTTGACACAAATCGACTCAGTTTGCTTACACCAAAGGAGATGTCAGGTCTAGTAGCGCTGGCTAAATACATGAGCGAGCCAATGATTTGAGAATATCTCAATTGATCTTTAGCATTCCTTCGATTCTTTTGAAGTATCACACTCGGATCATAAGGCGTTGGAGAAGAATTGCAGTCGCTATACCCAAAGCGACTCAATATCTTTTCCACATAGTGAGGCTGAAGCAATGTAATCCCACCATTGTCATTCTTTAGTAGCTTGATGTTTAAAATTACATCAGCCACTCCCAAGTCCTTCATCTCAAAGCAGCGAGATAGGAACTCTTTGACCTCCTCGATAACAACGAGGTTGGTCCCTAATATCAATATATCATCAACATAGAGACACATAATAACTCCCTCGCCCCCACCATGGCGATAGTACACACATTTGTCAGCTTCATTTACAACAAAGCCTTCAACAGTTAAAGTTCTTTCAAACTCCTCATGCCACTGCTTAGGAGCTTGCTTAAGACCATACAAAGACTTCACTAACTTACACACCTTTCCTTCTTGACCAGTTACTATAAATCCGTCAGGCTGCTCCATATAAATTTCCTCATCTATCTCTCCATTTAGAAAAGCTGTCTTAACGTCCATTTGATGAACGAGAAGACCGTGTGAGGCAGCCAAGGATAGTAGTACTCGAATAGTGGTTAATCTGGCTACGGGTGAGTAGGTATCGAAGAAGTCTTCACCTTCTTTTTGGGTATAACCCTTAGCCACAAGACGTGCCTTGTACTTTTCAATAATACCATCAGGTCTAAGCTTTTTCTTGAACACCCATTTACATCCTACAGGTTTACACCCATAAGGACGATCAGTGATTTCCCAAGTACCATTAGCTAAGATGGAGTCCATCTCGCTTCGGATAGCTTCCTTCCAGTAGTCAGCATCTTGAGATGCATAAGCTTATGAAATGGAAGTGGGAGTATCATCCACAAGGTACACAATGAAATTATCACCAAATGACTTTGCAGTCCTTTGTCTCTTGCTCCTTTTGGGAGCTTCATTGTCATCCTCCACAGGATCATCAGAGTGTTCTATCGGCATAGTGGGTTCAAGAATTATAGAAAATTCCTGACTAGATGAACTAGTCATCTCCTGATTTGATGAGCTAGACATACCTTTTATAGGAAAGATGTCCTCAAAGAAAGTCACATCATTCGACTACATAATTTTACCAACATGCGTGTCGGATACCTTAGATTTTACTATCAAAAATCTATAGCCAATGCTATGAAAAGCATATCCCAGAAAAACACAATCAACGGTTTTTGGTCCAAGCTTTCGCTTCTTGGGTATTGGAATATTGACTTTCGCCAAACAACCCCAAGTTCGTAAGTAAAAGAGGTTAAGCCCTTTCTTTTCCCATTCCTCAAATGGAGTCATGGTTTTATCCTTTACAGGAACACGTTTTAGGACATGACACGCAGTCATTAGCGCCTCCCCCCACCATTCCTTGGAAAGACCCGATGTATCTAACATGGCGTTAACCAAATCAGTTAGAGTGCGGTTCTTTCTTTCGGCCACTCCATTTGACTGAGATGAGTAGGGAGGTGTCCTATCATGTATAATACCATGTTCCATACATAATAAATCAAATTCGTTTGAAAAGTACTCTCCACCACGATCCGACCTTAGCCGCTTGATTTTAAGATCAAGTTGGTTTTCTGCCTCAACTTTATAGATTTTGAAGTAGTTCAAAGCTTCATCTTTTGATTACAGAAGATAAACATAGCAGTATCTAGTGGAGTCATCAATTAACGTCATAAAGTATATTTTTCCACCTTTTGTCAACACACCATTCATCTCACAAAGATCTGAATGTATAAGTTCGAGCGGTGCTAAGTTTCTCGGTTCTGCAGCCGTATGAGACTTGCGGAGTTGCTTTGCTTGCACACAAACTTGGCACTTAGAACCTTTGACAGTGGTAAATTTCGGAATTAAACTCATATTGGCTAGCCGCGTCATGCAACCAAAGTTAATATGACAAGAGTCGTGAATGCCAAACATTGGACTCATTATCATTGCACACATGATTAATAACTTTAGTACATGAGTCTGGCAAAGACAAGCGGAACATACCTCCGCACTCATAAACCTTTCCAACAAATTGTACATATTTAGAAATTACAACTTTATTGGACTCAAAAACCAACTTAAAGCCATCTCGACATAAAAGCGATCCGCTGACGAGATTCTTATTGATAGAGGGAACATGCTGCACGTTCTTCAGCTGTACGGTCTTTCCCGAAGTAAACTTCAGATCTACCGTACCAACACCATGAACAGAAGCACGTGAGCCGTTTCCCATCAGCACGGAAGAAGTCCTTGAGACCTGATAAGAGGAAAACATGGAAATATCAGAACATACATGTGTATTAGCACCCGTGTCTATCCACCAATCAGGAGAATGACATACTGAAAGGATAGTAGGTAAGATACCGTACCCAACATCCTTCATATCATTATCGCTAATAACAACATTAGCGGCATTGCCGCTGTTCCCATGTTGACGCTTGTCAAAGCGATTAGGATAGCTAGGAGCCCAATGACCAGGATCACCACAGACGTGGCAAGAACCTTTCCTCTTATCATTTTTGTTCTTGAAGTTGGTTGAGTGCGTGGCCTTGTTCTTGCCATCGAACTTTCCCTTTCCTTCAGTTTTGTTCTTATTCTTAAACTTGTGGGATTGGAAGTTTTTCCTCTTCACTAAATTAGCAGTAGAACCTCCCTCAAGTCCTCGAGAAGTTTTATCATTTGCTCTCACCTTCTCTTCCACATGAAGAGACCCAATGAGATCCGTAACGGAAAACTCTTGTCTCTTATGTTTCAAAGAAGTAGCAAAGTTCCTCCACGAAGGAGGAAGCTTGGCAATAATGCCACTGGCCACAAATTTGTCCGGTAAGGAACACTTAAACTGCTCAAGTTCTTTGGCAAGTGATTGTATCTCATGAGCTTGCTCAACGACGGAGCGCTCATCAACCATCCTGTAGTCATAGAATTTCTCCATGACATACAGCTCAGTGCCAGCGTCCGAGACCCCAAACTTGGCCTCGAGCGCTTCTCACGCGTCCTTGCCATTATCAAATGACATATATGGGTCAACAACGTTGTCCTCAAGAACACTGAACAAAGCCGCCATAAACATGGTATCGGCTTTCTTAAAGTTCGCTTCCTGCTCAGCAGAAAGATCTCCTTCAGGCTTGCCAAGAGTGGCGCTATAGCAGTTTAGATTTTCAAACCAGAGAACTGCTCTCTTGCGCCATCTCTTAAAGTGGGCATGCCAACAAAAGGAGGCGGCCTAGTAGCCGCGGCTACACCAGTCGAATTCAGTTGCCTATAATCAGGATTTTGGATTGTTGGAAATATAAGCAATAAACCGTACGATTTAATCCGAATAATAAACTGATAAATCATGATCATACAAACGGTACTAAAACCAATTATGCAGATCAACAAAGTAGACGAACAGATTACATCTATAGGAGATAAACCTATCACATCTACACCAAACGCTAGAACAAAAAACTCTAGCATAATCCGAAAGAAAGAAATCGAGATCACATACGATGTAGGCTGAATAGCAGCCGCAGCGGTTGCAGCAGCGTCGCCATGTTGAGGTTGTCGAAGAGGTCGCTCACGTCCGGGGAGAAGTCGTCGTTCGGGAACTCGCCGTCGGACGACGTCGTGGTTGCCAGTAGTCGCGCTCCCCAAAAACCTGGTCGCCCATCACCCGTACATGTTCACGAGAGACGGGGTTCCGGAGGCCTACTGTCCCGATCTACGGTGCACACCGCAAGCCGGGATGGAGAAGACGAAAGCGGCAGCGCAAGGTTCTGGAGGGTAGGCGCGTGTGTGGATTGATTCGGTGCTGACTAGGTTTAGCCCCAGACGCTTATATAGTGCAGGTTAGGAGGATCGTTGGCTCAACCCACGTCCGAGTCGGTAACAGTCACGTTCATAAAAACTAGAAACGCCTGTAATTAACGCTTCCGTTAATGACTCATAATCAGTTTTCCCAACAAGCAAAATAAAGCTCGGCTCGGCGAGCAACCCGCGGCGCGCCCGTCGCGTCGTGACGAGGCGAGGCGGGCGGCGTCGAAGGAGGAGTGCGCGAGGGCTACTCTTCTTGTCACACCTTAGTGAGTGGTGCAACACTCTACTATATAAGGTGGTCCAACTCTCCTTTAATTAGCAATGTGGGACTAAACTTTAGCACTACTAGCACATCCATATGCTGTCATATACAAGTGAGCCAAAGAGAATTTCAGAATTTATCTAATAGGCCAACAGCCCAAAACTTATCAAATTCCAACATTAGTCTCACATGGATTTTGGAAAGGTACGGGATCAACCAAATCCAAGACGTACTGGATTGTTTCCACGTCTAGTTTGATCCCCCACGAAATGAACCGGACCTTAATAAGTACTACTCCATCCATCCGTTTTAAAATATAAGATGTTTTAGTACTGTGAATCAAATGTATGTAGACTACTTTTAGTACATAGGTTCACTCAGGTTTGGAGTGAATCTACACACTAAAAAAAGTTTAGATACATTTTTTTCACAAACCTAGAACATCTTATATTCTAAAAGGGAAGGAATAGTTTTGTTTCCATGACTTGGAACCTTAATTGATTATGAATCAGGATTGAGTATGTTGTTTTGCTATATTGTTAAAAGCGTGTGCGTAACGGTTTGCCGCTACTCTCTTTGTGTTGATCAATGCTTCGGCGATCACTGTGTGTTGATGAAGGCTTTGGTCGAAACATGGTCGTTTTCATCCATGCATTATGGGTGTGCCGTTAGCGAGAAGGAAGCGATTGGGCTGGGTGCCCGCCGTTCCAATGCAATCAATCATTCCAATCCCTGGTGACAACACACGCCGCGCGCATGGGTGGCCACAAACCCCTATCTCGACGGATTGGATCTGTTGAAACGGAAAGGCCACCTACCTACTGTACAAGATTTAGACAGCTAGTACTGCTCCGTACTAGAGAGTACTGCTGCTAGATACTAGCGTGCTAGAGAGGTGGATATCTACGTAACTGAAAAATAGACCCTCGCCCTTCGCCTCTCTACTCTCCCCTCTAGCATCTCGCCTCCTAGAGCTCCTCCCTTCCAGGGCCGTCCGGCCCCTCCCCCTCTCTCTTCTCCGCCGATGACCAGCGTCGAGATTGGGTGATAGTCCGGCCCCTTTCTACCATAGTAGTTGTAGCTTTGTCCCTTGTGGCGTCTGTCCATGTGGCGTTTGAGGGTCGGTCGGTGATCTCTGGTGGCCAGATCCGCCGTGCTACGTTCCTGGTCTGCTTCGATGTATCCCGTCGGTGGCAAGCGGCGATGCGGAGGAGCTGGTCCAACTAAGGTCCGCCTCGGGTGCTTTGAGTTTTTTTTTTGAGAGGTCGGGTGCTTCGAGTTGGTGGGGATGGATCCCCCCTTGCTCGATTTGGTCCCTCTTTCCTCCGCGGCGGTGCTCTCATGGGGAGAGCCGAAGTCTACGGAGACGAAAACCATCATTCGCCCTCCAAATAAGATCCAAGTCTCGCGCGCCTTCTACTGCCTTCTTCTTCGGCTACCTCCTCCGGCTAGTGGCAGCTGCTTGGATTTTGTTGGTGGCCAACGTCTCATGTGGCGGCAGCTGAGGGCTCGATGTGCCAGTGAGGAGAAGGTTCGAGTTACCTGCCTTGCCTTTCCTACATCCATCAAGGAGATGGCCGTGGTGAAGGAAAGGAGGTGCGCAACCTTCTTCCTCCTTGTGGGGGGAGGGGGGGGGGGATTTGCTGCTTCTGCTGCCAAGCGACAGCGAACATGCGATGCCGCTATTCTTGGTTATGGCAACCACTTTGCGTGGCGGTTCTGGGTGAGCCGCTACTTCATCAACCTCCTAGCTGCCATGCCTTTGCGGAGGCCTCTTCGCACTCCGTCACGGCACTCTTGAACACACCTTCGCCAAGTGGTGTTGTACACGGCGTCGGTGTGGCCGGCCGTGGCGTCGAGTGCGTCATCGTCCTCGGTGGAGAAGGACTTTATTGCAGTTTTCAATTCTTTTTGTAAAAGACCAGGGCTTGTTTGCAACTCTTTTTATTCCTGAGGTCCTGTTTGTAATTATACCCGCCACTTAATGCAGCTCTAGACCTTTCTGGGTCCTTCCCCATTGTTAAAAAAAAACATAACTGAAAAATAAATAAATAATACCCCATGATGGAAAAAGATTAAAGAAGATGATCATTTTTTCAGAGAGGAAAGTAAATAAAAATCACCCCAAGACAAGCAGAAGCAGCAAGTTATTACAGTTCGGCAGGAAGTGATGCAGGAGTAGCCCCACATGATAAGGCTGAATGAATGAGTGCATGCTGACGCATCGCCCCTACCATTTGGTCCCATTCACTCACTCACTCACTCACCTGTACCACCACCACCACCACAACCAGGAGCCAAGAGCCAACACAATCCCAGCAAGAAAGCTCCGCGGCGCCGCACTCCACTACCACCTGCCTCGGGGAGATCGAGCGCTGCCACTACTAGCCAAATCGCAGAGCAGGATCTAAGAGAGAAGTTCAGTTTAGCCATGGAGTCGGCGGCGACGCAGGCGGAGCACCGCGGCCGCGGCAACGCGACGGCGACCACCATCGCGAAGAGCAAGTGGGGGCCCTACTCGGGCGCCGGCGACTTCGCGGGCAACATGGCCGTCATCCTCGCGTCGCTGCTCGCCGCGCTGGCGCTCGCCCTCGCGCTCCACGCCGGCGTCCGGCACATCCTCCGCAGACGGCGCCGGCAGGGCCAGAGGGACGGCAACGGCAACGTGGGGGACCCGGAGAAGCCGCCGCCCGTGGAGGCGGCCCCGGCGCCGGCGCTGCTGGAGATGGTGTACTCGGCGTCCGGCACGGAGCTGGCGGGGGCCGCTTCCGAGTGCGCCATCTGCCTGGCCGAGTTCGCGGACGGGGACGCCGTGCGCGCCGTGCCGGCCTGCGGGCACGGCTTCCACGCGCGCTGCATCGAGCGCTGGCTCGCCCCCGGGGGGCGCCGCTCCTCCTGCCCCACCTGCCGCGCGCCGGCCGGGGTCGTCGCGGTCACGCCGCCGAGCGCGGCCGAAGCTGGCGCGCCGGCGGGACCGTCTTGAACTTAGTTTGCGCGTGGGCATGGCTTGTGCTCTGCTTCATGCGTAACTTTTTCCGTATGTGTAAAGGTAGGATTCGAGATTATTCCTGGATGGATTGTTCGATCTTTGATGACGCCGTTGAGACCGAGAACCTTGCTCGTTCGTGCGTTCTGTTTTATAAGTTTCTTTTGGTCTTTCTTTATTTATTTCTTCGTGTGATCTTGGCACACGACTATCTTGTCTGGCTCAGCACCAAATTTAGTACGTCGAGGATCATCAAAACCATAAAGAATAATTTGATAATTAGATGTCTGGAATTATCAGGAAAACAAGTGGAGTAGTATATCATGTTCTTGTAATGTGGCTAACTGACCGACGAATTGAATGTGGCAAGCACAGTAGTATAGTACTCCTATCATGCATGTTCTTGTTTGGCAGGCATTCAATCCGTTTGATAATTTTTATTTATTTGGTTACTACTACTCCCTCAGTAAATACAAGACATTTTAGTTTTATAAAACTAAATATATTTAGATTTTGTAGTGTATTGGGGACGTGTAGATACATTCCATTCACCAAGGTACCTCTTAGATCAGGTACGATAGGTGAGCTGGCTATAAAGGATAAAATATAATATAAACGGGAGATAAGATGAGAAAGAAAGTAAATAGGCTATAAATTAATTACCGGCTCTAGCATGTGCTTCTAGTTAGTTTGTACGAGTGAAATGTGTGACATATACTAATTAAGTAGTAGACTTTTATAGCTAACTATTGTATATATAAATTATATGACTGACTATAGATAATATGGCACTTATTATTAAACTTGCTCTCATATTTTGGAGGGATTAGCAATCATACACACAGAGAGAGAGAGAGAGAGAGAGAGAGAGAGAGAGAGAGAGAGAGAGAGATCGTGCGTGTAGTAGTACGAGAGTGGTAGGTGCCGTCTCTGCTTCAACAATCCAATCCGTTGAGATAGGTCTGTGTCCACCCATGCGGCGTGCTTTGTCACGAGGGAATGATTGATTGACTGGCCAAGCGCTTCCTTCTCGCTAACGGCTAAGGGTGCAAGTAGGCACGGCGCGCCGCCATGCCGTTCCCATTTAATCGCGTCAGTGAACACCCATGGAAATAAACAGTAAACTAGCGGGCAGTTGTGGCCAGTAAAAGGTTTAGATTCGCTTTCCTGACTCGCTTCGAACAATGGTGGACCTTGACCATCGTTATAGGAAGGGTTAAAAGACATTAGATAATAGTTGATGGGAGGCAAACTTAAAGTATTTTGTATTTTCTATGGTAAAAAATGATAAATACTAAATAGTATAGTGCAAATTGCAATTGAGTAGGGGGGCCATGACTCTTTTGGCCTCCGAAGGTCCGCCGGTGCCTCCGAAACATGATTATGGGGCACCGGCGAACAACATGTCAAAAGACTTCCCAAAATACAGTTGCGAAGAATGCGTATCTCGCTGCTCACCATCAAAGCGTTCGGAGGCCAGAGCGCCGCCGTCACCCGGGAAAGGAGGAGGAGCAGACGTATATATCAACTGCTAATGCGGTGTCGACTGATTAGCGTTTCTGAGATCAAAGGTGTAGCAGGACATGAGGTGGAGGTGGGCGGCGTGCGGCGAAGGCGTTAGCGGAGAGGCCAATGGTGTGGCCGGGCCATGAGTGGACGTTTGTGGCGCGTGTGTCCCCTCGCATTCGACTGATCGGTTGGTATTGGTGGACTGGAGAGAGAAGTGCAGAAGATAAGGAAACATAGCTGAGCGAACAACGAGCTGATGATCCGAGTCTTTGTCAGTGTTTAGCGGGGGTTGAGGGATGTCGCTGCTAGCAACTAAGCAAAAACTTAAGCGGACAAAATCGTAGTCTTGTTTAATTAAGAAGCCACAAGCGGCAAGCTCACGAACAGCCATGGAGGACACGCCCACTTACAGGGCGACTAACGACATACCACTAATGCATGAGAACGACCAATGATTCGACCAAAGTATAAAGGATGCATAAGTGAGATCTCACATCTATATCCCTAATTTAACTTTAAATTAAGAGGATAAGTATCCCATTTATTTTAGAGTCAAACTAGGGTGTAAAAGTGGGATTCTGCTTATCCCACTTTGTCCCACTTGTACATCTCTAGACCAAAGCATCCACACAGTAATCGCCAAGCAGATCTTGCACTTCGCTGCCGAGTACAGAAGCGCCGCCCACCATGGCGGCACCTCGACCGGTGCCGGCTTCTCCAGGTCCGGCGTGCTGCCGGGCGAGCGCTGCAGCCCCTTGGCTTACACTAAGCTCCACCGGTGTTTGCCGAATTGTTTCACGAGATTGTGTTGGATTGGATGCATGTGGGTGGTGCAGGTGAGTGAAACCAAATTAGTACCGGAGGATGGTGCTGTGTCATCGGGCACTCACTCATGTAACCTTATCATGTGGGACTGCAACATCATTACCGTCGTCACTACCTACTTGCTAATACACAGGTGCAGTCTTCGCAGCTGATCCAGACTTGATTCGTAGCACGTAGAAAACCTCCTTGAAACGTTGGAGCTTCAATATCCGTGTAATGTAATTAACTTGTACTACACTCTTGAGAAAATTATAAAAAAACGTGTGATGAAACTGCTACGGAATGTTGCAAACTAGGCAAAAAAATAACAATTCTCCTTTCTTTAAAATCACCTACCTCACTCCTATGCCAACATGATTCGTACAAGTTATAGTGCCGATGGATGGAGAAGACAGCATGATCAATACAATACTACTAGCTAGGATAAACAATCATTACATTTTTTATATGCTATGTAATTTTCTGTTTGTCACAACCAAAGTAACAATGTACTCTCTACAAAGATCGGTTAGGATACTTATTAGACTCGTATACTGCAGAACATTGTTATATTTGAAGATAACAAATAGATATAAACCATATAAATACACAATATTACATACACGTGACCGCAAACCATTTGTGCTTTTGACAATTGTTTATTCTTGCTTTTGTTTGGACGAGCGTCGATTTAGTGAATTATCACATTTTATATGTGAAAACATTAGTGTTAGTCTATGGTAGTATTTTGCATTTGTAGTCTTGGGTTGTATAACAATAAAGTATGAGTTTAAGTTTTTTAACAAATGTTCGGTTTATATATTGTGTGCTTAATGTCATTATTCACTACAACATATAGTATTTATACTTATATGACAAAAATTATATCAAATAGCATATAGTTAAAATGTATTGACAAAATGGACACAAATAAGTAAAAATATTCGGTATAAATATGTGACTATGTTTTTCCGCCAACTATATGGTGATGAGCGAAGCTTTGCACTCATGAAGTAATCCTGCACAATGAGCGCAACATAATGGAATCTGGGCTACACTGAGCCCTTTAATTTTTTTCTTTAAAACTTTGCAGAATTCATATCTGAAGATTAAAAAAAATACGAAAAAAATACAGGCATGTAGATCATCATACATTGTATTTGGACTCAACGAAAAAGGGAAATTTTCAGATCTGAGACATGGACAATACACATATGAAATGCATCAAAATTTGTCTGTTTTTTCTGCGCCCGAAATATAAGAAATTTGAGATTGAAACTTTTCAGATATGTGGTGCGAGTCCTTTACTACATGCAGGTGGTTTTTTTTGTTTTTTAAGCTTTTTCGAAAAGGTGAAAATCACTAAAAGCGGAGATGGATAGATTCAAATAGAATATAGTTAAAGCTTTTTTGTTTCTACCGTACCTCTTGAATTGATTCACTCCGATGTTTTGGGGACCAGCTAGTGTTTACTCTGAAGGGTACAAGTATTATGTTAGCTTTGTGGATGACTACTCTCGCTTTTTCTGGATTTATCTTCTAAAACACAAATCTGATGTAGAACAAATCTTTTATGCATTCCAGACTCATGTTGAACGGTCTCTTGAACGCCAAGATCAAGGCGGTTCAGTCCGATAGGGGTGGGAAATACCATCGTCTTCATCGTTATTTTGAGCGCACAGGCATAGTTCATCGTGTCTCGTGCCCCCATACTTCTTAGCAAAACGGTATTGCTGAGCGTAAACATCAACACTTGGTCGAGACACGTCTTCACTTCTTGCACACTCGTAGCTTCCCTTGCGTTACTGGGATGAAGCCTTTCTTATGACGTGTTATCTTATTAATCGTATGCACACTCATGTAATCAACAAGAAAACACCTCTTTTTTGACTCATGCATATTCAGCCCAACTATTCCTTTCTTCGTATTTTTAGGTGCGCTTGTTGGCCCAGTCTTTGCAAATATAACTTCCACAAATTAGAATTCTATTCTAAGATGTGAGTTTTTCTAGGGTATAGCCCTATGCACAAGGGGTACAAGTGTTTGGATAGATCCACGGGGAGAATTTACATCTCGTGTGATGTTGTCTTTGATGAGTCTGTGTTTCCTTTTGCTACTCCCGGCGTATCGGTCCACTATCGAACAAGCAGCGTATCTGTCCACTCTTGAACAAGCAATTCGAACCAGTTACTTGTGAACCTATGCAAAATTATGACCTGTCATACTTATCTACCTGTGCAAAGTTGATGTTGTTTCTCCACGGGAATCCTCCGTCCTCCTAGACGTTCCCTGGAGCAGGCGATTGATGCCCCTCCCGATCGACGAGCCACGGGCGCCCTCTGCTGGCCTGCCTCCTCCTGTGGTATCCCATGGGCCGCAGGTGACGCCTATACCCAGTCAGCCCACGTCGCCTCATGCCGCTCCGTCGGCCACAACGTCTTCGGCTGACTTGTTTGCAGCTACTGAATCACAGCATGTGATGATCACTTGCCACCGTGACCAGACTCAGCGCGAGAAAAAGTACACAGATGGTACTGTTCGGTATGATCCTCGCCGTCACGCATTATTTTCTGCTCCTTCGTCACATCGAGAGGCGCTTCTCGAGCCGGCGTGGCATTCTTCTATGGCCGACGAGTTCGCTGCATTACAACAGACTGGCACATGGACCTTGGTTCCACGACCGCTTGGCGTCAATTTAGTTGGCAGCAAGTGGATTTTCAAGACGAAGCATCGTCCTGAGGGGTCTATTGACAAGCACAAACCAAGGTTGGTAGCCCGCGGCTTCACTCAGCAGCACGGGATTGACTATGGAGATACTTTTAGTCCGATGGTGAAGCCAACCACAGTTCGTCTTGTACTGTCTCTTGCGGTGTCTCGTGGCTGGAACCTTCAACAGATAGATGTTAGCAACGCCTTTTGCATGGTTTCTTGGCTGAGGATGTATATATGAGGATGCCCGGTATCCCTCTCATGTATGCAAGCTTCAGTGGTCGATTTATGATCTGCGGCGAGGGACTTGGATTAGATGACGACTTGTTTTTTTTTCCAAATGACCTTGCTGGATGGAAATTCTTCATACCGTTTTCTCTCTCAGTCACTAATGGACGAGTATTATCTTCCGAAATAAATAATTAATGTGATGAGGAACCGCAATAGATTAAGATTTGATCCGCCGCTTGTTTTAGTCATGGCGTGGCAATGCATTCAACAATTTGACCTTATATGGTGCAAAGGATCAATAAGCAGCACCGTCAAGTGATTATGCCCATTCCTCATTCTTACAAGAAAATTTGCATGTCCTCCGGCCTTGGGCGACCCCTCCAGCGATGGCTTCTGCCAAGTGCCAAGGACGCTGTGTAAGAGCAAACATCTGCGCTCACGTAGAGTGGCCAGTTCATGCGATATTTATTTATCGGCACCCTGGTCTTAATCCACATGCATGAATTTTGCTCAGGTGTCCTTCCTCTCCTTCCAAAATTTGAAAACTAAAAACACAAGAACGATCAGGATTGTCTGATACCCCTTCATACTCTTAGAACCGAAAAGGGTATTGAAAAATTCTAACCATCCTTATGTTTTCAGTTTTCTAAGTTTAGGAGGAGGGGGACATCGAAGCACATCTCCACATGCATAAGTATTTTTACAGCTACAAAGATTTTTTTAGGTATCCATCACACATGGTTGATGCTGCGGTGCTCCATGGTTTGTTCGTAGGAAGAAGAAGATGTTAAAAAACCTAAAATAACTTGCGAGGTCTTCCTAACAACTCATATCACGCACAGTTAGCATTGGAGGCGATCTTGCGAGGTCTTCCTAACAACTCATATGCTTTAGGGCATCATCATAACAACTCATATCGCGCACAGAAAACCAGTCCCTGTAACTCGGCGTATTGTCCTTATAGTGATTTATAACAGGATTAGGGTTCCTCCACCGTCGTGGAACCTAAACCTGGGTAAGCTGTGTTACCTCGTACCCGCCAACCTGCCACCTTAACCCATGTCTCTGAACACTCTCTGTGAGGACCCCTCCATAGCATACTCGTCGGCAATACCACGACATTATTAGATTTCTTAAAGGTCGCTTCCTTCTCAATAGAGAGATCTCCTTCGGGCTTGCCAATAGTGGCGCTATAGCAGTTTAGGTTTTCAAACCAGAGAACTGCTCTCGTGCACCATATCTTATAGTGCATGCCATCAAAAAGAGACGGCCTAGTAGCCGCGGCTACACCATGAAATTCAGTTGCCTATAATCAGGTTTTTGGATTGTTGAAAATATAAATAATAATCTATATGATTTAATCCGAATAATAAACTCATAAAGCATGGTCATACAAACACTATTATCAACAAAGTAGATAAACAGATTACATCTATACAAGATAAACCTATCACATCTACACCAAATGCCAGAACTAGAAACTCTAGCAAAATCTGAAAGAGAGAGAATGAGATCACATACGGTGCAGCGGCGGCAGTAGCCGTAGCGGTAGCAGCAGGAGAGGGTACATCGGCGGTAGTATCCACATCGGTAGCAGCATCAAAGTTGTCGCTCATGTTGAGGTTGCCATAGAGACGATGATGTCCGGGAAGAAGTCATTGTTTGGGAACTCGTTGTCGACCGATGTCGTGGTAGCCAGTAGTCGCGCTTGAGCGCTCCCCGAAAACTTGATCCCCTCTCACCCGTATAGGTTCACAAGAGGAGGGGTTCCAGAGGCCTACTGTCCCGTTCTATGATGCACGCTGTAAGCCGGGATGGGGAAGACCAAGACGGTGGCACAAGGTTCTAAAAGTAGGTGCGTGTGTGTATTGCCGATTAGGTTTAGCGCAGACGTTTATATAGTGCAAGACGGGGAGATCATGGGGCACAGGCCACGTCCGAGTTGGTAACATCCCACGATCCAGAAACAGCTGAATTTATTAACGCGTCCTTTAATGACTCGTAATTAGTCCATGATTAATTTTCCCAAACAGAATATATAAAGATCGGCTCGGCGAGATTCCTGGAACCCGAGGCACGTTCACATCATGACGAGGTGATGCGTGGCGAGGTTAGACGGGCGGCGTCGGAGGAGGAGTGTGCGAGAGATGCTCTTCTTCTCACACCTTAGTAAGTGGTATAACAGTCTCAACTAGCAACGTGAGATTAAATTTTAGCACAATAGCACAGCCCACACACAAATGGGCCAAAGAGAATTTCAGAATTGAGCCAACATCCCATTCTTCACCAAATTCCAACATATGGCTTGTGCTGATTTTCTTCTCCTCGTTTATCTCGTACTATCGTATAGCCCTTAGTCGTCTACTGTAAATCTTGTACAGTACTACTACATGTGCATGCCTTGTGCGGATTTTCTTCACCTTATTATCCTCTGTAGCCCTTGTGCTGTATGATCTGACTCGTCTACTGTAGTCTTGTATATATATGCTGGTACTTGTTGCAGATAGCCATCGCACGAGTTCGGTTCGGAGTGGAGTTGTGTTGTTCAGTTGGGCTCCGGCCTTCATTGTCAGGCCCTGGCGAGGCATCGCTTCTTCCAGCAGCGCACCGTAACCTAACCGGCGCTTTTCTTGCCCTATTCGATCGATGTGAGACTATATCTCTACCCCGTCCCCTTCTGTTCCGATTCCTCTCGTGGGAAACCCTAGATCGATTTTTTCTTCTACCTCATGAAACACCATTTATTTACGGCAGCGATCAAGCTGAAGCTGTGGGAGATATATATCTGGATGGATCCTCCTGAGGAGATTATTCCCCAACGGTAAGATTTCAGTGTTTCTATCTCTTTCATCCGCATAGATGGATGGATTATTTGTTGTTGCATGTTTTGCAATATAATGATGGCAACTGATTATTGCACAAATTAATCCATGATATATATTGTTGTTCGTTTGTGTCTGGTTTTGTTTTTACTAGAATAATTGATCCGGAGAAGATACCGGCCGTATCCGAGGTGCTCAATGGCGATGACCTCCTCATCGAGATCCTGCTCCGCATAGATTCCCCCACCACCCTAGTCCGTGCCGCCCTCGTCTGCAAACGCTGGTTCCACCACGTCTCGGACCACGCCTTCCTCCGCAGTTTCCGCAAGCTCCACCCGCCCCGCCTCCTTGGCTTCTACATCAACCCTTGGACACCACGAAGCACCCCACGCTTCGTCCCGATGCTGCTGCCTGCTCACCCCACAGAGCTGCTAGCTGCTGTTATACATCGTGCAAGCTCTAGCTTCGACAAGTACCAGAGTGATAGCGCATCGACTAACATCTTGGACTATCGGAACGGCAACGTCTTCATCAAACATTGTGATGGTGGTTGGAAGGAACCCGCACATGGGGTGCATAGCCTTCTGTGCTCGGAGAGAGGCATGGCCGTCGTCGTCCCGCCATTCCCAAGCACCGAGCTATATAACGACAGTTTTGATGCTTGCCATAAAATCCTCTCCACGGAAGCAGGCGACTACTTGCACATCTTGATCTCGTGTGCTGCGGATGGCGATGATGTGGTCCACGTGCATAGGTTGCAGAATGGTGTTTGGTGCCTGCATCATAAATTCTCCATACAGAAGATCCATGGTCCGTTGTTCCGACCGAAATTTCTGCACGCCGACAACAAAATTTATGTGCTACGCGCTCACAATGACATTATTGTTTTGGATTTGACGGCCTTGAGTTTCTCCACGATTCAGCTCCCACAAGGGTTGTGGCATGCCTATACCAACACCGCACTATCACGGCGGGTTGATGATGGCACCGCTGGTGTGTATCTCATCAATGTCAAGCAGCTTCTACTTCGAATCTGGCTGCAAAACAAGGGCGACTGGTTGCTGGTGGAGACCATCAATCTGCGCGAGATGTGCATAAGTTTGAGTATCTTTGATTTCAATACTTTGCTTGGGATAAAACATGTGGGGGATAATGCTGAGTTTGTGTTCCTAGAGATGGGAGGGTGGGTACTATACTTGGATATCAAGTGCAGGACACTGCGTAAAGTGTACGAGGTTTCAAGTATCGACCCATGGCGTTCTGTAGGTGATATCTATCCTTTTATGATGATCTGGCCTCCCATGTTCCTTGTGCTCAAGGTTGATCGTGCGAGGTTTGCCTCTTAGAGTTTAGATGATATGCATATATAGCGCTTTTGTCGAGGTTAAAAATTCTTGTAAGGTGTGTCGTGTTAATCGTATTTTCTACATTTCTGGTTTGTTTTGGTATTATAACTACCTCGGTGAATTACGCTCCTAGATACAAGCCTGGATGAACGGTAGTGGTTGAAATAGTACGGTGGGGCCCTAAAAGCCACTCACGGGTAGACCTTTCGGCCGTCCCAACCAGTTCCAATCCATCGGGACCTGTACGGGCGGCGTAATCGGCAGGCGAAGGGATCAACTACATACACAAATGAGCATGTATGCAAGCCACCATACAAAAGTACATCAGAGCCATTCCATCTAAAAAGAAAGGAAATATAGCAACGCCATACGGCAAGATTCAAATGACCTAGATAGATATAATATTTTAGGATAATTCCTCATACATCACACATCAGAGTATCAAGCGGAAGCGGCAGAACAAAGTCCGAGTACGGACAAGAATCAAATCGGCATAAGATGCCATAGAAGTAAGCACATCCCGCCCACAGATGTCACGGATCCCCGTTCCCGGAATCTCTACACCGAACGATCGTTGCCCATATCATCAGCCTCTTTCACCCAGTATCCGTCCTGCGAGGGTACCTGTTCATCTGAACCAATAATTTATCGTGTGAGACCCTAAGGGTACTCAGCAAGTCTTTATGCCTCTAAAGGGGACACAACCTGGGGTGACGCAATTGCAGCGAAAGATAAACCCTAACAGTTCTATAGATAATCGCTAACCATCCGCCTAACCAAAGATAGACGGATGTCCGTGAATTAATGGCAACAGTTATAACAGTAATACCACAGATCCATCCTCCTCCTCGCTTACCAACGAGGAAGCGGACGAACAACCCCCCATCCGTTGGCAATTTTATTAACCATTCCATGAATGTTGCACTATTTACTAGTCATTTACTTAGTCAATTTAAAGCGGTACTTTAGTTATGCTTGTCTATGGTCGAGAAACTGTGCTCCAAGTCGTCCATAACCGCGGACACGGCTTTCAGAAAGTTTTACCCTGCAGGGGTGCACAAATAGCAACACACACTCGCTAAACCTCGGAAAAACCAAATCAAAACCCAACGAGGCCTTTACGACAAAACAATCACAAGATTCAGAAATATTTCAGGGGGCCACCCCTTAAAGTAGACCCGCAACGAAGTTAGCTGACTTCGAGACGGACTCAAGGTTTGTGGGGCCGGCTGTAAACGACTGGGAACCCGAAAGTGTGACTGGGCTTGTCGATACCGCGAAAACGGGTCACAATTCCTAAACAGTACAGTGTGCTCCTCGCACAATCGTAAATACAGTAATAAAGCATGGCATAAGTACAGGATAGTAAACAAAACCTCAAACTAGTTTGTGGCCCCAAGAAATAAGACGGAATCAAGCTCTGGCTCAGGGGGGTCCCATAAGCCTCCCGGATGTGGATAGCGCGAATAAGCTTGAACAGGAATCAATTACTCGGGGTCTTACGGGACACAAGTGAGCAGGAAAAACCAAATAGCAGATATTGCTCACCGGTGCCACTTTCATTAGTTGTCCCATTACTACTCAGGTTAAGTTGTGTAGGTACCTCGTTATCCATCAGACACGCACATACCCTACACATGCTGTTCTACGACTCGCATGGCTCAAACAACTCCTGTAGTAATGGCTCATGGGATGGAGGAACAAGCTTGGTGGGGTTTAAAAGTAAAGGCTATGCAATACTTGGGATTCAGTTTAATGCAATCACGACTCAATGATGCAAGAATAAGATAGAGGCAATAGGTACTGTATGTATGCAAGCATGTGGTAGTGCTTGCCTGGCAGCTCAGTTGAAGCGAGAGAAGGATCTGGGTAGTGCTCCTGGTTCGCTTGATATATCCCTTGCTCAGCGTCTATTCGAAGAAGAACCAAACAAACAAGGGCCAATATAAATACAGTGCACAAGCATATGAATAAAATGCGACAAGCAAACAATCATGCCATGATGAATGATGCACAAGTTGCATGGCAATAATGTAGCATGGCATGGGTGAGGTGTAGAATACAAGAAATAAACATTTTATTGAGTTTTAATCATGTTTTATACTCAATTAAGTTGTTGTTTACATTATATTTATATGATGCATGCTGCAAAATAGAACAGGGAATGCATAAACAGAAAGGTCTCGTCGAGCTGATCATTTTAGACATATCATTTATCGAATTCGGAAATACAGAGTAAAAGATATGGATTTATCATTCAAAGCCCTTTTTTTTATTGCATTTAAAAGTATTCTGAAAATGGTATCGTCAAAATTATTTTTAGATCGAATATTCATGTTCCCCATATTTCTCTGAGTCAAAAATATAATTACTTATTATTTTCGGAGTTACCATTTATTATATATGCAAAACATAAGTTGAAATAATCCTATACGCCATATGACTGTTAACCAAAGGTGGCGATTGGAAGGATAGATTTTGGAGTGTTTAGAATAGTGAACCTGTGACATATTCAAAATCCTCCTACTGCGTCGATTTCCAAACAGATATCATTTATAAGATGGGCTTGCTTTGCTCAAGTTTTAGTTGATTTCATAAACTGTTGCTTTTGTGAGCTAGTGAATAACGAAATACAGGCAACAGGTAACCAAAATGGTCCGGAGATACTTTTCCTTCTCTGGGATTCGGGCCAGTGCAAACAGGTAAAGTTTTGTATAAAAAGGGATGCAACGCATTACTTTCCAAACAAGATAGCAAGAAGACGCGAGTTGGATAGGCAAGCACACATGTTGGTAAAACGACTGATTTGTGCTCTGCAAAAGTAGCTAGCTGGACCTATCTTTGTGCCTTGATTCCTAAAGTTCCGCGTGTAAGTTTTGCAAATTGATAGATGCTATTTGAAGCCAGTACATCAGACAGGAAAGAAAAAAAAAAACTTGCGAGGAACTTCTTCGCCTGAGATCGACCGTGGACATCGCTACAACGCTAGGAACAAGGACGAAAAAAAAAACACATTGGGACTGAATTTCTGTCAGCAACGACTGCGGTACGAACTAAACTTTGGAGGCTGATTTCGAGATTTCCGAGCATCCGTTTCGAGCGCCGTTTGAATCTAGTTGAAGATGGATGTGCCCTCTACTCCGGCGTGTGCTGGGTGATGCCGGAGAAGTTCCCAGGTGGCCGGAAAAAAAAAGGAACAGAGGTGCTGGAGCTGCTGCGCTTAAGAATCTGACGGACAAAAAGTGCAGTTTTGCATATAGATTGGCCTGACTTCGGTCGACGAGAACAAGAGAGCTTGATCACCGTTTTGGATGCCGTTTGATCCTGCGTGTTTTCGGGTTAATCATGAAGAAAAAATGTGCTGGAGGATCTCTCGGGGGTGGTACAGGCGCTGGTAAATAGAGGATGAACAGAGGGTGAATGGGCTGTTGTGCTGGCTGTTGTTCCTGCTTGCGGCGAGCGGCTGTAGCGCGTGTTGATGGTGCATAGGGAAAAGGAGAGCCAGGGAGAGGAGAGGGAAGGTATAGCTCACCGAGATGGGGCTAGGGAAGGACGGCTAGGCTGGAGGCGGTCGCTGTTGACGGGGACGCTGGTTGAGGTACTCGGCACGGACAGTGTCGACGACGGCGAGGTAGTTCCAGCACGTCCGGATCCTCCAACTATGCACGCTTGACGCGAAAAACGTAGACGGTGCCTCTCCTAGGACCAGCTGCTCCGGGCGGCGGCTAGAACGGCGGCGGCCATGGCGGCGGCGGTGGATAAAACGAGGGGGAGGAGAGATGCTGCTAGGGTTCTGCAGGGCTGTGGCTTAATAAGGAGGCAGGAGCAGAGCAGGTGCGTTCGCTCGGCGCTGGGTCGGAGTAAAGGTGGACGTACTGCTCTGCTGCTGGTGTACAAACTGAAATTGAACTGCGTTGTCGTCTCAAGAAAACAACTAGAGACAGATCAAGGCTAGAAGCAGGTTGCTGCTGCCAGGTTTGGTTCTCTCCTTTCTTAATTCTTTTGTTTATTAATTATTTGTTTGTTCTTTTTATTCTATTACAATTTCAAACCACTTATAATTTCAAATTTTTTTGAAACTTTTTACCAGGAGTTTTTGAATAGAGGGTTTGACCAAGAGTAGAAGCAAGGGCAAAAATAGATGGTGGAGAAGGAGATGCCCACATTCATGGTTTATGAATGAGCCAAATGGGGCATTTTACAAGAATATGAAGATATGGGGTTTTTGCAATTTAGATGAAATCATTTGTAAAATTAGGGAACCTTCACATGGATCCAAGGCTTGTAGAAAACAAAACAGAGGGAGAGAGATGAGGTGGTGCTTGCATGGCCCATGCAAATAATAAATGCCATGTATTCATATTGTGAAAACAACATAAAATCACATGGCATTATTCCATGCATTACCAAAAGGTGGAATAAGACCAAGCAAAAAGGGACTAGTATTGGATCCACCCAACCCACATGAGCTAGGTAAACTCAAATAAATGCCAGCTCATATTAATTGGATGGTGGAATTATAAGGTGGTGAAGAAAAAGGTGGTGGAGTTTAATAAAAGATATGCCCCCAACTCAACTTGGGCATTTAACAATATATCAAGAACCAATACAATATAAAGAGGCAAATATAAATAATAATGCATATGAGATAAGAACCAAAACACAAGGGTTTTTGTATGATGCTCAAATGCAAGGTGGCATGATGACATAAACATGATATGATGATGATGCAACAATTATATGTAGGAAGTGGCCATTATATTACTAGATCAAGTAGCATTACAAATGTTAGATAATTGGGATGCTACAGGTATGTGCTTTAGGGTCGAAATAAGTAGCTTTGATTACCACACCACCACAATTATTTAGTGGTGGAAACAATCGGTATTGCCATATTGGATATACTCTTTACTTTTGCTAATGGTTTATCAACCATAACACAATTTAGTATAGCTCTAGAGTGGTGGATGATATATATGATTGATTCCTCGGGAAAATTTAAATAATAATAATTAAGCAGCATTGGAATTGCTTTTCATACGTGTTGTAAGATTATTTGAAACGCTATAATTTGTTTTATACATGCATGTGGTCATTAGTCATGGCTATACTTAGTTGTTTTCTTGGTTTACTATAGAGAAGAATTTTCCTACCGGATGTTGCATGGGAGGAGGGGGCGTCCCACTACAGTTTATTTTAGTGTATGTGGGCTCCGAGAATGATGGTAGGAATATAAAAACGTCTAGATAGAACGACCTTTCAGTTCAATATAATTGCACAACCTTTTTTCAACCGACATTGTACAACAACTACCTCTTAATAGCGTTGATCGTCGTTGTGTTTAACGAGCTTGACGAAACTATCTCCCTGCTTCTCAAAGCAATGAAGATTAAGGGATAATGCCATCTTTTCTTATGATTTATTGTCCCCAACCTAATCGTTGTTCCGTTTTCAGTTTGAACAAGAAGGCCATATGAAGAACACACAGAGATAGATGGTATCAAAGATGAGTCGAGCACCACCAAAAGTGTCTTCAGAATCATTCAGCAGCCTTGTATAAATAACATTGTTTCGAGTTTAAACATGGACCATACAAACGATTGATGTCCTTGTAAAGACGTATGTCGCATATCAAACAGGTTGCATATCCTAAATTGCAAAATGTGGTAACTTTAGCTAGACAAGAAACAAAACAATTATAATGTATATATTTCTTTGAAGTGAGCTGAAACCACTACAGGAATGGGAAGCTACGCCGACGGCCGATCGCTACGCCGACGGCCAAACATCGGGGCCGTCGGCGTAGCCATCGTCTAGGCCAGCTCCGCCAAGCAGCCGTCGGCGTAGAATTGCCCTCGGCATATCCTATGCTACGCCGACGGCTGCCCTCGGCGTAGCATACGCCGACGGCTGCGCCAAGAGCCAACACAATCCCAGCAAGAAAGCTCCGCTGCGCCGCACTCCACTACCACCTGCCTCGGGAAGATCGGTCTCTGCCACTACTAGCCAAATCACATAGTAGGATCTAAGAGAGAACGAGCGTAGTTCAGTTCAGCCATGGAGTCGGCGGCGATGCAGGCGGAGCACCGCGGCCGCGGCAACGCGATGGCGACCACCATCGCGAAGAGCAAGTGGGGGCCCTACTCGGGGCAGTTCGTGGCCGCACAGTAGAATCCGTCATCGCGGAGGCCGAGAAGAATTCCAGAGACAGGCGAACGTCGCCGAAATCGTTGAGATTCATGACAGCAGAAGCGACGCGAAAGATGGTGGGGCGGAGGCGGATGGCGGCTCATAGGAGGACAGCGGAAGCGACATCATCGACTAGGTTTTCATATTTAGTCGTCTGTTATTAGTAATATCTATGATTAAACAGTTCGTCGTTGAATTGTGTATGTCGATTTTTTGTTCTATTTCAACTAATTTGTGGTTCGAGGTGAAAGTTGTGTGATTTGGGGTTGAATGTGTTTTAGGGTACATGCGATAGGGTCGAAAAGATACTGCATACCTGACCCATAAAAACGAATATTTAGTTTTACAGTATACTATGCGGTATCTGTTCCGCCCCATGGTTTTCCATACCGAAAACGCGTTTTGCGGTACCGCATGATACAATATCTGTTAGAGATGCTCCAAGTGCGACCCCACGACGCACGTCTCCCCACGGCCATCATTGCGCGTGGCTGACGTTAGTGATGACGCAGCCGGGCAGCTCAACCGCCAAATTCAACCGGGATTTTTTTTCAAAAATCTAGCTTTTGAGCCCGCGCACATTTCGCCTAAGGGTGGAATATACGCACGCTCGGGGGCTATTGTCGGGGGGATCACCCCCGGGTAGTCTAACCGGACAAGATGCAAGGCACTAACCTACAAGCCGGCTGCTTAGCCGAACGCTGAAACTCAAAGACAAGTCAGAAGGAAGGCCAGACCAAGACCAAGCTGGCAAACCAGCCAGCCGAATCAGAACCATCAGCAAAGCCTGCTAGCCGGCTGGATTAAGTTAGCCGGCCGGAGCAAGACAGACTAGGAGACAGCCGGCAGAAAGATCAGCCGAATGAGACAAGCAAGGGCAGAAGAATAGACGGATGGATCTGACCATCCGACTCAGAAGGTCAGCCGGCTAGGCCACCCTAGCCGGCCACTCAGGACAGGCAAGGTACAGGATGACGTAGAGCACAGTACGCAGTACTCCCAGGACGGCGGACAAGACAGAAAGAAGACTCAGACACTCGTCCCATACCGACGACTTTACCGATGACGGTTGTAACAGTGGACAGTAGGTGGCACTGTGCATAACTACCCGCACGACAACCACTGTAGATGGCGTGGCAGCATGGGCTTGACTGAGGGTACATGCCCTCCATGCCGGCCACTGTAGATGACCTAGCCGGCTGGGGCCCGCCTGTGGGACCTGCCAGTCGGCCGGGCCGTTGCCCACGCTGCCTCGGCCTATATAAGGGGCGGCAGGGGCAACATTGCAAGGGTTGGACTCTCCTAGATCATTAGCTAGACCATATACAGCTCGAGGAGCCTTGTAGCCCTTTGTATTCATCCCTATAGTCAGATCGGCATGAGTAGGAGTTTTACCTCAACCCGAGGGCTCCGAACCTGGGTACTTCTTGTGTCCCCGACGCTTGCTCGTATCCAATCCTGCTTGCGGACACCGTCGCACGCTTCCCTGCTTGCTCCCACACCTCTATCTAGCCTTCTTAGGCTCTGCCGTTTCCATAACGACGACAGTTGTAGATGTGTTGTTGCCACTAGGGAGAAAACAACGGTCTCTTGTTCATAGAACAAGTGGATTGTTTACCTTACATACTATGCTTAAAGCAGTTGTCTGTTGCTTGCAACTTAATACTGGAGGGGGTTCGGATGATAACCTGAAGGTGGACTTCTAGTCATAGATGCAGTTGCATGGCGGTCTATGTATATTGTTGTATTGCCCAATCGAATCTCATAGGATCTTTTTGTCTGATATTGCATTGTTATTCCTTGCTCAGTTCCTGTCAATTGCCCTGTTGTAATTTGTTTACCCTTCATATCATGTTGTTTATCTAAGGAGAGCACCTCTAGTCAACTATAGACCCCGGTCCAATCTTTACCATTGATATATCTTCCACTGTTACTTGTTTACTTGCTGCAAACCACCATTACCTTCACACCATACGTTTAATCCTTTGTTACAACAACTGGTGAGATTGAAAACCTCACTGTTAGTTGGGTCAAAGTCTTGAGTTTGTGTTGTGCAGGTCTCCGCGTTGCTTGCAACACTTGTGTAACGTTTCCTTCCTCCTACTGGTTCGATAACCCCAGTTTTTTACTTAGGGAAGACTTGCTGCTGTGCTGCTTCACACCTTGCTCTTGGGGTTCCCAATAGGTTCCAATAGGCAGTAGCCGCAGAGGTAGCAGCAGCATAGGGTATAGAGGCGGCAGTGGCCACATCAGTAGCAGTAGTAGAGCTATCGCCCATGTTGAGGTTTCCGTAGAGACCGATGACGTCCGAGAAGAAGTCATCGTTTTGGAACTCGTTGTCGACCGACGTCGTGGTAGCCAGTAGTGGCGCTTGAGCGCTCCCCGAAAACTTGATCCCCCTCACCCGTATAGATTCACGAGAGGAGGGGTTCCAGAGGCCTACTGTCCCGATCTGTGGTGCACGCTGCAAGCCGGGATGGGAAATACGAAGACGGCGACGCAAGGTTCCGAAAGCAGGTGCGTGTGTGTATTACCGATTAGGTTTAGCGCAGACGGGGAGATCGTGGTTCACAGCCCACGTCCGAGTCGGTAATAGCCCACGATCCAAAAAGGGTTGAGTTGATTAACGCGTCCTTTAATGACTCGTAATTAGTCCATGATTAATTTTCCCAAATAGCAAATATAAAGATCGGCTCAGCGAGATTTCCGCAACCCGAAGCGCGTTCGTGTCGTGACTAGGGGAGGCATGGCGAGATGAGACGGTCGACGTCGGAGGAGGAGTGTGCAAGAGTCGCTCTTTTTCTCATACCTTAGTGAGTGGTACAACAGTCTAGTATATAAGGAGGTATAACTCTCACTCAACTAACAACGTGGGATTAAATTTTAACACCACTAGCATAGCCCATACACAAATGAGCCAAAGAAAATTTCAGAATTTATGTAACGAGCCAACATCCCAATCCTCACCAAATTCCAACACATGGCTTGTGCTGATTTTCTTCTCCTCGTTTATCTCGTACTGTCATATAGCCCTGAGTCGTCTATTGTAAATCCTGTATGGATTTTCTTCACCTTCTTATCCTCTGTAGCCCTTGTGCTGACTCGTCTACTGTACTCTTGTATACTAGTACTAGTATATATGCTGGTACTTGGTACAGATAGCCTTCGCACGAGTTCGGTTCGGAGTGGAGTTGCGTTGTTCAGTTTCTTCTCTCGTGGGAAACCCTAGATCGATTTTTTCTTCTCCCTCATGAAACCCTTAACCTACATTTACCTTTTATTTACGGCAGCGATCGAGCTGAGGTTGTGGGAGATATATATAGCTAGATGGATACTCCTCACGAGGAGATTATTCCCCAACGGTAAGATTTCAGTGTTTCTATCTCTCTCTCATCCGGATGGATTATTTGTTGTTGGCTGTTTTTCAATGATTGCAACTGATTGGACAAATTAATCCATGATATATATTGTTGTTCGTTTGTGTTTGATTTTGTTTTTTCTAGAATAATTGATCCGGAGAAGATACCGGTATCCGAGGTGCTCAATGGCGACGACCTCCTCATCGAGATCCTGCTCCGCATAGATTAACCCACCACCCTAGTCCGTGCCGCCCTCGTCTGCAAACGCTGGTTCCACCGCGTCTCGGACCACGCCTTTCTCCGCAGTTTCCGCAAGCTCCACCCGCCCCGCCTCCTTGGCTTCTACATCAACCCTTGGACACCACGAAGCACCCCACGCTTCGTCCCGATGCTGCTGCCTGCTCACCCCACAGAGCTGCTAGCTACTGTTATAAATCGTGCAAACTCTAGCTTCGACAAGTACCGGAGCGATAGCGCATCGACTAACATCTTGGACTATCGGAACGGCAACGTCTTCATCAAACATTGTGATGGTGGTTCGAAGGAATCCGCACATGGGGTGCATAGCCTTTTGTGTGCCGAGAGAGGCTTGGTCGTTGTCGTCCCACCATTCCCAAGCACCGAGTTATATAACGACAGTTTTGATGCTTGCCATAAAATCCTCTCCACGGAAGCAGGCGACTACTTGCACATCTTGATCTCGTGTGCTGCGGATGGCGATGATGTGGTCCACGTGCATAGGTTGCAGAATGGTGTTTGGTGCCTGCATCATAAATTCTCCATACAGAAGATCCATGGTCCGTTGTTCCGACCGAAGTTTCTGCACGCCGACAACAAAATTTATGTGCTAGCCGCTCACAATGACATTATTGTTTTGGATTTGATGGCCTTGAGTTTCTCCACGATTCAGCTCCCACAAGGGTTGTGGCATGCCTATACCAACACCGCACTATCATGGCGGGTTGATGATGGCACTGCTGGTGTGTATCTCATCATTGTCAAGCAGCTTCTACTTCGAATCTGGCTACAAAACAAGGGCGACTGGTTGCTGGTGGAGACCATCAATCTGCGCGAGATGTGCATAAGTTTGAGTATCTTAGATTTCAATACTTTGCTCGGGATAAAACATGTGGGGGATAATGCTGAGTTTGTGTTCCTAGAGATGGGAGGGTGGGTACTCTACTTGGATATCAAGTGCAGGACACTGCGTAAAGTGTACGAGGTTTCAAGTATCGACCCATGGCGTTCTGTAGGTGATATCTATCCTTTTATGATGATCTGGCCTCCCATGTTCCCTGTGCTCAAGGTTGATCTATCTCAAGGTTGATCGTGCGAGGTTTGCCTCTTAGAGTTTAGATGATATGCATATATAGCGCTTTTGTTGAAGTTAAAAATTCTTGTAAGGTGTGTCGTGTTAATTGTATTTTCTACATTTCTGGTTTGTTTTGGTATGTGCTTTAGGGTCGAAATAAGTAGCTTTGATTACCACACCACCACAATTATTTAGTGGTGGAAACAATCGGTATTGGCGTATTGCCATATTGGCAATACTCATTACTTTTGCTAATGGTTTATCAACCATAACACAATTTAGTATAGCTCTAGAGTGGTGGATGATATATATGATTGATTCCTCGGGAAAATTTAAATAATAATAGTTAAGCAGCATTGGAATTGCTTTTCATACGTGTTCTAAGATTATTTGAAACGCTATAATTTGTTTTATACATGCATGTGGTCATTAGTCATGGCTGTACTTAGTTGTTTTCTTGGTTTACTATAGAGAAGAATTTTTCTACCGGATGTTGCATGGGAGGAGGGGGCGTCCCACTACAGTTTATTTTGGTTTACTATAGAACGACCTTTCAGTTCAATATAATTTCACAACCTTTTTTCAACCGACATTGTACAACAACTACCTCTTAATAGCGTTGATTGTCGTTGTGTTTAACGAGCTTGACGAAACTACCTCCCTGCTTCTCAAAGCAATGAAGATTAAGGGATAATGCCATCTTTTCTTATGATTTATTGTCCCCAACCTAATCGTTGTTCCGTTTTCAGTTTGAACAAGAAGGCCATATGAAGAACACGCAGAGATAGATGGTATCAAAGATGAGTCGAGCACCACCAAAAGTGTTTTCAGAATCATTCAGCAGCCCTGTATAAATAACATTGTTTCGACTTTAAACATGGACCATACAAACGATTGATGTCCTTGTAAAGACGTATGTCGCATATCAAACAGGTTGCATATCCTAAATTGCAAAATGTGGTAACTTTAGCTAGACAAGAAACAAAACAATTATAATGTATATATTTCTTTGAAGTGAGCTGAAACTATATAAGACCATGGGGACAACTTACTCCAACTTTATTTCCTAACCTATCTATTTAACGTCAGGCATATCCCTCGTCGTGGCCTCAAATCGTGTACACCCCTCCATAAACAAGTCGTCAAACTCCATACGTTGGAGAGAAGTCCATGATCGAAGGATAGCCTCGATAGATAACCTGCAGGGGAAAAGACACAATATTATTAAAAATCTTGTCATTTCGGTAGGTGCCTTTTGCTCGGATGATTTCTTCGGTAGAGCCCCAGCTTATTACCGAGTGACATAGATACCATCCTCCATGCTTATTCTTCAACTGCCATTTCTGTTCTAAAGAAGATGAAAACGTATCAAGGGATCAGGAATGATACATTAAGCATCCAAGAATTATCAAATTAACAAGAAAGGTAATTCTACAATGGTAGTTACACGATAGAAGGACTTTCCAAAATGGATAATAATACAGCTGCTCACGCAAGGATATCCCGAACAGGCAATATGTTTTCCTACTACAGCATGAATAGTAAAACGAACACTGGACATGGACCTTTTCCCTTGTCCAACTCATGTTGGACAACAATTCTCGTTATGTTATATCTGAATCAAAAACTAGGCACCAACACAACAGTGATGCTGTAAACTACATGATCCAGAATTATAGTCCGAGTGAGAATTAGGATGCTTCAGCATACAGGCATGGAAAATTAACTACAAACACAATAATATATCCAAAGAATTTTTTAATAATATCATGGAGTAACCGTAACCAATGCCCACGGTTCAACGAGTCATTAGAATTCATATATAATAAAATATGAATATGAGAAATGGGGATGAAAGAAATAATATTCCATTCTTCAGTTTACTAACACCTACCTATCGATTTTTCCTTAAAGATCCACTGTCATTCTCACAATTCTCTGACTACATACACAAAATCGTCTCAGGCAACACCCTTTACCTCTATGGTAACTTATGAAAAAAATAATGTACAATCAAAACCACATGCAACAGTACAAATTTATAGTGTTTATAATCATCTCATATGTACAAAAATAATCTCAAATGTTGCTTAACTAGTATTCCTTTGAAAAGGGTAAGCAATCAATCATATGCCTACCAAAGTTTTAGAGCTATAATAAAAAAAGTGTGATCGTTCATGAACCATTAAATTATTAAAGAGCATTAGCAGTGTGGCAATGCATTGTGTCCACAATTAACAGATTGTGATGGTCTGTTACGTCAAAGGATATAAAATAAATAAGCAGCATAGAAAAGAGACTGACACGATGCATATTGCAAATAATTGTGACCTCAAAAATAGCACTATATACATAGGATCAATTAAAGTTCAAGAGGCAAACCTTGCAAGATCATCCTTGAACATAGGGAACGTGGGAGGCCAGATCATCATAAAAGAATTGATATAACCAAAACTATGATCCTCATTTTCCAGCTCATATACTTTGTGCACTGTTTTTCGCTTCACATCCCAGAATAGTACGCATCGACCCATCTCTAAGAACACGAACTCACCATTGTCCCCCACATGGTTTATTATGAGAGAATCAGTGTAGTCTAACATGCTCAAACTAGTACACACCTCGCGCAAACAAATGGTGTCCACTAACAACCAGTCGCCCAACTTGTGGAGCCACATTGAAAGTCGGAGCCCCTTGACATGGGCGAGATATACACCATCAGAATCATCAGACCGTGACATCATGGTGTTTCTCCTTCCATGCTCTACCCCTTGTGGGAGTTGTATTGTGGAGAAAGTCGAGGATATCAAATCCAAGACAAAAATATCAAGTTGGGCAGCTGCAATATAGATCTTATTTCCGACGAGGACGGATTTTTTCCACGGCTGCAGGTAAGGGATCTGGTCTATGGCCGAGCAACGCAGGCACATAACACCATCTTGCAACGTATAAACGTGCACAGTTTGCTTCCGCTCCATGGTTCTATACATCACCACACACAAGTAAGACAAGCCAAATCCCTCTTCTTCTTCTTTAGAGAGAACTTCCCCGAGGGCTAAGGAATAACTACTCGGGACTTGTGCGAGTCCGGATGGTATAATGTTGGGCAATGCTCTCTCCGGGAATAGCAGGTTGTGCGCTCGAAATGTGGTTCTTCTACTGCCACCGTCCCCACGGTGAACAATCATGACACTTCCGTTGTGGCAGTCAAGGACACATTTTGATTCGCCATTGCTCTGGTCGGTGTCCAAGATGGAACTCGCACGGTGGACGATGGCGGTGAACTCTGGGGCCTGCCGCAGCATCGGGACGAAGGACGGAGTGACCCGTGATGCCTCGTGGTGGTTGACGTAGAATCCGAGGAGCCGAGGCGGGTGGAGCTTACGAAACCGGCGGAGGAAGGAGGGGTCGGATGCATGGCGTAGCCAACGCCTGCACACGGCAGCTGCACGTACGAGGGCGGTGGGAAATCCGACGCGGAGCAGGATCTCGATGAGGAGGTCGTCGCAGTCGAGCACCGTAGATAAAGCCGCCGAAATCGAGGTTGGCGTCTCGCCATCTACACGTGGTTTCTTCTCATAATTAACCCTGGGAAATCAAAGTAGGCAGCGGCAAACAAACATCAGTACACATTTTCTAATTTCTTCAATTAATCAATTGTCACTTTAAAACAACGAACACACACACATAATCTATCGAGAAGAACATATACAATCGGCAGTGGCAAGCACATACAAATGCACGGTAATCCAATGAACAAGTTTCTTCAACCAATTGCCAAGCCAACACTAGGCAATCTCGCCCGTTTTCTGGCGGCAATCTGATGTGACCTCCTCTTCTTTCCTTCTTCCGGTCTGTGCATCTACTTGTTTGTTACGTATGACACGATCGATGGATTCTTCTCAGACGATTATTTCTGGTCCCTTTACATTACCCGCGGTCTGATTTTATTTGTACATATTCTACTGGATTAACGGATGGCCAAACCGAGCCGTCGTCGGCGTAGGTACGCCGATGGCTTAGCCATTGGCATAGGTCCAGGGCTAGGGCAGGTCCGGCGAGGCTACGCCGACCGTCGACCTAGCCTTGGTACATGTGAATCTAAACAATCTCTCGCACGTCTAATTCGAGACAGAGGGAATATACAAATCCACATCAATCCAATTAGAATCCAAAGAGATTATTAGATGAGATCGTACCGCTGGGGAGTAGTCACTTCGGAAGGATCCACCATCTCGCTCCTCCCTCAGCTGAGCTCACGCTGAGCACTGCCGCGAGAAGTACACGTAGGTAGGGTTTCATTAGGGTATCCCGCGAGAAAGAACATGGAAAGAGATTGGGAAAGAGAAAAACATCGGGACAAGGAGAAGAGGTCTCACATCGATCGAAGCGGCGACGGAAAGGAGAAGAAGCGTCGGCCGTGGTCTGGTCGCCGGCGAAACTGCGGTGATTCCTTAATTTCTTCCGGTGTGGGGAGGCGTGGTCGAGCTGATTAACTGGAGAGGATGGCCTGCTGCACCGCGGGGCAATGAATCCTATGCCGGCCTGGCCCAGTTAAACGTTTGACAAGGCCCGGGAGCCCGTCGTATCTAGCATAGACCAACACGATCCAGACTCTCCAGTCTTCACCCACTCAAAGAAAAAACACGTAGAGACACTTTTTTTTTTGAACTTTTTTGTTAGATGCACAACCCGTTTGGTAGATTGATCTTCTCGTTGTCATTTCCATCATCGATGGTCTAGCATATATACGTGAAATCATATGATATATAATTGGAATCAGAGTTATTAGAGATGATGAGGAAGCAGATATGTTGAGAAACACACCATGAGAATGCTCTTGTATGTATGGATATTACACCAGCGTGCGTTAGTCGTGGTGGTTGTTGTCCGGCGTCGATGCTCGTGAGAGAGAAACTGATTTTGCTTCTCCATTGTTCGTCGCCGAGTAAGCAGAGAGAAACATATGTTTTTTTGTGTGGCAGAGCCATACTGTTGAGACCGACCTTAAAGGTGCTTGATTGACTCTTGTGCTCAAGATCGAGCTCTACAATGTTTATTTATTTTTTGCTTATTATTATGGTCGACCTTATGACACACCCTTATTTCTGCATTGGAGACGCCTAGCTAAGAAAGGCATTGCTTCAAGTGTTTTTATTCCGAAAAAAAATCATTCATCTGAACATGCACCGGTCGTCGGAAATTGCGAATTTATTCTTGTCCGGACACCACTAGGAGCGACGATGATCGTGCTTGCAGCCTTCCTTGCAGTCGTCGAAGTTCCTGTAGCAGTAATCATTCACGAGACAGCAGTAGCACAACTTCTCGTGCTTGCAGATATCAACCATGTTGTTGTACGTGCATAGCCCGTTCGGTAGATTGATCTTCTCGTCGCCGCCGCGGCCATCGACGATGGTCCGGCCTATATACAAGAAAATAGATAGAGATGATAAAAGACAGTTATTAGAATTAGCATAAAATAAAGGTGATGAACAAATAAAGCAGAGATATGTCGAGAGATATAATTCATGTGTGTAGTTGCCTATGTATATTTGGATCTTACATTGTGCATTGGTAGCGAGGAGGAGGCAGATGATGAGAAGAAGGGCAGCTGCACGGATGTGAGTCTTCATATCCTATGATATGATGTGATGAAGCTATAGCTGCAGCAGGCGTACAAGTTCTATGCAATACTAGTATGATATTTGCAGTGACACACATGGCTTCCTATATTTGTATATAATATGGAGAGAGAGAGAGAGGGAAGGGAATGAAAACACCCCTAGAATAGACAGGTAACATTTATTGTTTCATTAAGAGAAATCTGATCTGATCCGCTATTTTTCCATCTGATCTCTAATGGTACTATTTTTGGGTGGTGATTTAGTATTTGTTTAACAAATATGGCCCACGGGCAAAACTAATGCCTCATCTAACTCCTTAGATGAACTATTTCGCAATCTAACCCCTGGGTTCGGCGCCACTGAGGATGACTTCGAAGTTGTGCAAGTCGGCACTATGAAGTTCCGTCACCGAAGGGAGGCCCCACCAGACCCTTTGGCGCCGAGCTAGCATGGCACACAAAGGAACTAGCGCCGACTTCCCTAGATTCACTTTGTGTCGAAACCCTGTGGCGCTGACCTGCACAACATCAGTACTGTTAAGAGTATATGTATATTCTTGTATAGCCTTTAGACTCATATTGACTTTAGGCCCAGGGTCATGCCACTCCTTGTATATGTACTATTTTTTGTGCTGAAAGGAAATCGATTTGGTCATTCAGTTTTGTTGACATGGTATCAAAGCTAGGGCAGCCAAATCCCTAACCCTAGCCGCCACCTACCTACCTCACCGCCGGCGACTTGCCGGCGGCCATCATTCCTTCTGGCATACATGCTGATTCCTGTAGCTGTGTGCCCATGTCCTTCTTCGCCTTTGTTGCTAGTGGTTGCCGGACGGCCGGCCGCTACAAGCCCCTTTATTCACATCATCTTGGTTGGGCTGCTTCTTGCTGGTCTGCTTGATCTCTCCCCTTCTTGGTTGTTTGTCTACCAGGTACTTGTTGTTGCCTCTGTGTTTTGCGGTGAGTACCTACAAGAAGTGGAGGAAAACTGCTTGGTGTAGCTGCTGGGATCCATTACTAGCTGCTCCTTTTCTTTTGGTGAAAAATACTGGTCATGGCCAAGGATATTTCTATTTTCTCAAGTGATATTAAGCTGGATGAGTCAAATTACAGAGAGTGGGCATTTCCTGTTAGAACAGTTGTGAGGGTTGCTGGTTATGATGAGCATTTGACCGATGATCCTCCTGATGAGAAGGAAGATGAAGCCACCAAGAAGGCTTGGAAAAAGGAAAATGCAAGGGTTATGGGTGCTCTGATTCTCAACGTTGCTCCCTCATTGCGGATGAGTCTCAAGCATCACTCAACTGCAAAACAAACATGAAAGTATTTGGAGCAAAGATATCTTTAGCCGAGTGGCGCACTTCAATATTCCTTGCTGCAAAATATTCAGAATCTTCAGCAACAAGACATGTCCATAGAGGAATATTATGAAGCTTTTACTCGAATCTCTCGCCAGCTTCTTTCAATGACTCCAAAGGGTCACTCCGGATATGATTATTGTATGGCCAAGGAGAATTATGAAGCTTGTGATGAAGCTTTTACTCGGATCTCTCGCCAGCTTTTATTCAAAATCCTTCATGTTTCAGTTTGTGATGAAGCTCAGGCATGACTTTGAAAATAATCGCACATAGCTGCTTGGTCGCACTACACCTCCTACTATGGATGATTCACTTGCTAGTTTGATTGCCGAGGAGACTTGTCTTCGCTCTCTTGGATCATCATCCACCACTCACAGTAATGTTCTTGCAGAGATATGTCGAGAAATAATTCATGTGTGCAGTTGCGTATGTATGGATCTTATTACATTGTGTATTGGTAGCGAGGAGGCATATGATGAGAAGAAGGGCATCTACACGGATGTGATTCTTCATATCGTATGATATGATGTGATGAAGCTACGGCGTACAAGTTCTATCCAATACTAGTAGTATGATATTTGCACTAACACACATGGCTTCCTATATTTGTATATATGGAGATAGAGGGAAGGGAATAAAAACACCCCCAGAATAGACATGTAACATTCATTGTTTCATTAAGAGAAATTTGATCTGATCCGCTATTTCCCCACCTGATCTCTAATGGTACTATTTTTGGGTGGTGATTAAGTATTTTTTTAACAAATATGGCCCACGGGAAAAACTAATGCCTCATCAAACCCCTTAGATGAACCATTTCGCAATCTAACCCCTAGGTTCGGCGCCACTGAGGATGGCTTCGAAGTTGTGCAGGTTGGTGTCATGAAGTTCCGTCATCGAAGGGAGGTCGCCATCCCCTTTGGCACCAAGCTAGCATGGTGCAAAAAGGAGCTGGCGCCAACCTCCCGCACAACATGAGCGCCATCCTCAGTGACACTTAACCCAGGTCCAAATTCAGAAGTAATTCCACTGGGGTCAGGTGGGATATTAGTTTTTACTAGGGTCAGATCATGTCCCTTGCCTATTATCAATTTAAATTTCATTTCCCAAGATCAAACTATCTAGTTTTGAGAACTTCAAGCCCTTACACCCTGAATTTTTGGACACTGTCAAAGCCATTTGGAATACACCTGTCAGGGAAAGCAATAGTGCTACAATTATTTATGTCAAATTGAAAAATGTAAGAATAGGATTGAAGAAGTGGATCGAGTCAATTTCAAAGATAAAATTACTCATTTAGCAGTGTAACAAAGTTCTGCTATTTTTGGAAAATCTAGAGGAAGAGAGAGACCTTCTTCGTGAATGCAACTTCGGGGTCATTTTAAACAAGCATTTGAATAGATTGCTTCAATACAGAATACATATTGGATGAAGAGATGCACATATAGATGGGCTCAGCTAGGGGATGAAAACACAAAGATACATACAAAATTCTATTGTTTCAAATACTTCTGCTGACGGAAGAGTGATAGTCATGAGTAAAAGGCTACTGCTTTTTTATCACCCTTTAAGGGCAGAATTGGGGTGTCTCAACAACTTGATATTTGTTTTAACCTAGCTGATCTGATTGCTCGAGTGGATGGAATAGATGATCTCTCTGTTCTACTTACCAAGGAAGAAAATGACAAAGTTATTAAAATGATACCACCGATAAAGCGCTCGGCCTAGATGGTTTCAATGATATGTTTTTGAAGGTTTGCTGAGATATCATTGCAACCGACTTTTACAAATTGTGTGCTGATTTTTGGGAAGGGAATATAAGCTTGCAATGTTCCAATAATTCTTTGATCACTCTGGTTCCTAAGAAAAGTTCTCCTGAGATGGTAAATGATTATGAACCCATTTATTTATTAAACCATGTGCTTAAACTCTCACCAAAATCCTTCCCGAGAGACTTCATAAGTGGATATAATATCTGGTCCATACAAACCAATATGGGTTTATAAAAGGAACAAATATGAAGGATTGCCTCGCTTGGTCATTTGAGTATTCACATCATTGCAAAGCTTCTGGATGAGAAATTCACTACTAGAGAAAAGCCTACTCAAGTCGCATATGGAAAGCCATTAGAGTCGCATTAGGGATGCGACTCGATCGCCGCGACTCAAGTATTTGTTATGCGAGTCGCATCTTGCATCCGCCTTGTATAAGCTACACATGTGAGGCGCATGTCCTCCTATAAATATAGGAGTGCCTCGCATATGTAGCTTATGCAAGGCGCATGTGTAATGCGACTCTACTAAGTTTACAGATGCGCCTCAAATAGAAATTTCAAATTTCAAAAAAATATCTGGCCGGAGGTGGAGGTCGCCGGAGGAGGGATAGGCTAGGCTAGGCCGAAGGTAGGTGGGTGAATGTGGGGGCTCGCCGGAGGAGGAGCAGGGGGTAGCCGAAGGAGGTCACCGGGGTGGTCGTCGTCATCATCGGAGGAGGAGGAGGAGCTCAGGGGGCTAAAGGAGGAGGAGGAGGAGCTCATCAGGGTGGAGGAGGAGGATGGAGGAGGAGCTCACCGGGGTAGAGGAGGAGGAGCTCACCGAGGTGGTGGAGGAGGATCTCACCGGGGTGGAGGATGAGGAGGAGGGAGGAGCTCACCGGGTGGAGGAGAAGGAAGGAGGAGCTCACTGAGTGGAGGAGAAGGAAGAGGGAGGAGGAGGGGAGGAATAAGGGGAAGATAAGGAGAGAAGAAGTGGAGGGAGGAGAAGTGTGGAGGAGAGGAAGAGGAGTAAAGGTGGCGGGATTCAAATTTTCTCCCCTTTTTTGCAGAAAAAACTTCTTTCTGCCATAACTTTTTACTCTTTTTAAATTTGGGAAATCTGTAAAATCTTCAACGGCTTTTAGCAGCTGAAACCAAGTAGGAAATTTCAAGACGATCATTTTGATATATTAAAAATTTTTTATGGATCGTATGCAAAAGTTATGGCCGTTTTACCGATCCATGAACCATTTTTGCAAAATACATCGAAATTCATATTTTTCAATTTTGTCTATAACTATACCCTAAAATATAACTACATCTCAAAGGAATTATTTTTTGAAGTTTTTATCATTTTTGTTTATTTTTTACAAAAGTTAAAAGGCGATCCACACAGGGGGAGGGTGCGATCTGTGTTTACTCGAGGCGCATTCCATTAGATATGCGTCTCCTATAAATAAAATACTTGAGGCGCATGTCTGGTAGATGCGCCTTGAATGTCTAGTGCCTGCCACCCCCGGGGCCACATCACTTACTCGAGGCACATGTCACAGTGATGCGCCTCCAATATTGAAAAATACTCGAGGCGCATATCTGCCGGTGCGCCTCCTATATTATGGCAACTACCACTGGGCCCACCCACCTTACTCGAGGCACATCTCCTCCATATGCGCCTCGAGTAGTTGGACCAGATACACCTCGAGTAAGCGAGGGCAGCCAGAACTGTCCGTACATGCGATATAGGAGACACATCCCTCAAGAATGCATCTCTTGTATTAATATATAGAAGTCACACCATTTAGATATGCGCCTTGTATATTTAGTGGAGGCGTATATTTGAGGGATGCGCCTCCTATAAACATGTATCCTATAGGCTTTTTCCTAGTAGTGACTGTGGACCCAAAACTCGGTTTTGAAATAGCACTTGATACAATTGAGCACTCAATAATCCTTCAAGTTCTTCACCACATGGGATTTGATGATCTACTGATAAATATGATGAAACTTACTCTAGAATTTGGTTCTTCCTCCATTCTTGTTAATGGTGTTCCAGAAGTGAATTTAGATGTTGAAGGGGGGGGGAGGGGGTCAGGCAAGCTGATCCCTTTCCCCACCACTGTTTGTCTTTGGGGCTGAACTCCTTCAGACCATTATCAATTCTGCCCTTTCTGAAGGTATGATATCTCTGCCAATTGATCAACTTGCTTTTGAAGAATTTCCAGTGATACAGTATACCGACGATACACTCATTATCTTCATAGAAGACGGTACTCAATTTCTTAACAATCATTCCATTTAGAAGCCTACTAGTTGAATACTCGTGCGTTGCCACGACATCTATACCTCTTTTTCATCAAAGTTGTAAACAAACACGTTAGAATTCAGAGGTATAAAATACACATATTGCGTCTCTATGGATCAACATAATTATGTAACTCTTAGCCTCATGGATTAGTCAATCATACTTCGAGTAATTATATGTTAGAAACAAATAGAACTTTCTAACCATAATATATCTCTTAATAAAAATAATGTAAAATACAATAGTGCCGGTAAATATAGCGTCAATATCGACAAATGCTGAAGTACACTTCTATCACCGAGTCACTCTCTTGGCATCGCTCATCTCTTCCTTCAACGCTTAGAGCAAGCCTCCTGCTCTGGAATTTTTACAGCAGAAAAGCCGTCTTCCTCTTCATCTCTGGGACTTGGTTTCTTCATCTCCTGGTAGATCTTTATAGTGACTCCTGGATTTGTGAGGCAGCAAGAGGGAATCCATGTTGCATATTATTCTTCCTTTTCTTGCGCTTAAGTTCTTCCTCTTTGTTTTCGTTTTCTCTTCAATGTTTATCTCGGGAAGATCTGACTCGTCTAGGCGAAAAGAATAGCATACTGAAAAGGTCCATTAGAAAGCTGCAATGGAAGAATCCTCCCTGTACCATCCACAAACTGTACATCTCTGCTGCATTCCAAATCGTGGTAATTTCCTTGTATTGGTGTGTTGCAAGCGTAAAACATCATCCTGCACTTATAGCTCAGAGATGGTACCTGGTAGATTTGACTATTAACGAAACAATCAACAAGAACTAAGCTGCCTTCCTAAGCAATCAGGGTACTATTTGCAATACAGGCTGACCAAGCTCAGTGACATGCTTATGCTCACTAATTAATAGAACCATGTCGATTAAGACAATGGCAAAGTGTGGAGTTAACTCCTATAATCTAAGGAATAGACTCTCTTTATTGCATGAGATCAGAGGCAAGTAATGTCCAATCTGGATTAAAGTAAACATATCGAAAAAAGCCAGTTAATGGTGTTTGGGCAGTGGCTTGCTTGTAGCTGGACATGACAATCTTCATGGGAGCCAGCTATAGGGATAAAATTGCCATCGCTATGTGCGGGCAGACATATTCTGTGAACATTACCTGATAGCTAGATAAGCTGTCACCATCTAGAGTATCTACATGACTGCCATACACTATCATAAAAGCTAACTACATGGATCGATCTGCTCTCCCAGACCAGTATCTATGCATCAATAGTAGTTCATGTATGCACGTGTGGAAAGAAGAACCCAAGTATGTAATTGAGTATCAAATAGCTGACCATCGCTGATACTATCGACATGAGACGATCAGAGGCAACGTCAGTTCAAATAAAATGAGATTCACAACATGGAGCCATTCTCTATAAGACTGGCATATGGTTCACTATAGTTCTAGATTGTAAGCACCAAATTTATGCTGTACGTCAAATTTGTTCCTTTTTCCAACATCAACAACCATATCACCTTAAGGCTAACTGGCATCTAATTTCTGATGTTTATATCCTTGGATTCCCGCCAGAATACCAAAGGGGGCATGGACAGTTTTGCAGCAATTTTGCGGCAATCATGGAAATCATGTAGCAGATAGGGGGGCATCGTGACTCAGGGAGATTGGTAATGCAAATGAAAAATCACCAAGTTTATGTTGTACATCAAATTTGTTCCTTTTTCCAACATCAACAACCATATCACCTTAAGGCTAACTGGCATCTAATTTCTGATGTTCATATCCTTGGATTCCCACTAGAAGACCAAAGGGGGCATGGACAGTTTTGCAGCAATTTTGCGGCAATCATGTAGCAGATAGGGGGGCATCGTGACTCAGGGAGATTGGTAATGCAAATGAAAAATCCAAGTTATGAAGGTAAAGTGGGATATGGAAAGTTTTGAGGTAATCATGTACTCCCTCCGATACTAATTAATGTTTGAGAAAATGACGCAAAACTACCACATTTGGGGCAGCGCTGTCACATAACTACTGACTTTGGCTTTTTTGTCGAAAAACTACCGATACTGAGGCAGGTGTGTGACACATAACACTGATTACTTGGTTAAATCGTGTTAACCGTTTTCTAACAGTTCTTAGTAACCAGTGCATCAACATGTCTTAGATCTGTCAAGTTCTTAGTGATTCCTCTGTGAATCTAGACACTATATTGTACATGCCATCCATACATATCTAAACCAGAGTATGATTTTAAGTTAAACAGGGCCAAGACTATAAGTATCCATGTTATGCAGACTTGAGGCATGCAAACAATTCACTTTTGTTTATCTAGAACTTAAATAAACCGTATTGTCCGTGTACAAACAGAAGGCACGCATTTCACCTATAACCATAAGTGAGAGTCCATGGTTCAGTCAATCAATACCACATAACACTGATCACAAGGATTTTTATGGGCTCCACCTATAGACTGACGTGGTGATTTGGTTGTGGATCCACGATCCTAAAAACATGGAAGGAAAAAACTGCACCCAACCTTGTAACTCACGTCATTCCGTAAGAGCCGTAAAATTCCTCCCATAAGTGTAGGATTACTCATTGCATAAGCATTGCGCAAAATACTAATAAAAGATTCATGACTGGACATAATTATATTACTTTGTTGCATTAAAGTTTGAACATTAAATCAAAAGTTTGCCTGATCGATGAAAGGTATAGGTGCCTTAGTTTATAATGTACTACTGTAATATATAAGAAAGTAAGCAGAAATAGTAGAAATATGTTGAATACAACATGCAAGGAGAATAACTTACCGATTCAACCATATCCAAGTGAAAATCCCTTGTCGTTATTGATACTCCTTGTATAAAGTAGAGCCATATTTCCATTTAGAAACTACAGTTGCCAGTCAATGTAAGATTTAACTCAAAATATCTCATAAATGAACCCATTTGATGCTTTGAGCAAGAAAAAGTAGAATGATGCTAAAGCTCTTGATATAGCCCCTAATATCCTGCATATTGCACAAAGCTCACAATCAAATCCAAATACCAATACATTACCAATAGCAACTACAGCGAGCTAAGGGCCCCCATGTAGCGGGTCGTAAATCTATAATAGATATAATTATAATTTTATAAGATAATAAAATATATACCGCATTTAAATGACCTGTACACCCGTCTGTCCCCCGGAATGAAAAAGTAACACGTGCTCGATCCTTCTTTGTCCTCCTCTTTGGCCATGGTGTTAAACACAGGAGCATGTGCCCAGCGGCGTCGTCCCACCTCGTGGCAAGTGCGAGCAGGTGGTCAGAGAATTGGTAACCACCGTCGCATCTGGTCCGAGTTCTGTAGCGGTTCTCCTATGATAGGACCCAAATCAAATCCATGTGCGAATTCAGAAAACAAATAATTTCAAAAATATGCGAACCATCGAGGCTGCATATACCAGTACGCGGGACTTACACCCCTGGTAGTGTTGGTTCTCCTTGTCACAAACATATCATTTACTTCCACAGAGGAATCGCCAAAAAAAATCAGCCACGCACGGCATGAAGCCTTGGAGGTCTTAAATAGCAGATGAACAGAAACATTGTTCAATAAAAAATCTTGATGCTAGTATAGCTAACTTACAATGGTCAAAATCATCTAGAATTAGACACATTGTAGTATTGGCCCTTGAAGTCTTTGTTGTAAAATTAGGATCATCCAATCACACGAACGAAACCAGATCATGAATTAGATGGCATAAACAGTGAGAGGCAAAAATACTGCACTTGAAGAAATACAAACTCCAAACTCAACCATAAGTGGTATGAAAGTAATAGATGCCATGAATGTAGACCAATCTAGAATAAGTGGTATGTACATATTAGATAGCATGACCTATAGATGAATTCAGGACAATGAATATCTTGCTAGCTTAAATAGAACCTACAGAACTGGTGTTGTTTGGTTAGGCTTATTTCTGGCTTTTGAATTTTGGCTTATAAGCTCCAAAAAATACCTAAATAGGTGCTTTTGATTTTGGTGTTTGGCTTATACCATCATTTGATAATATCCAATCAAAAGCCAAAAAATCCCAACCAAACAAAAGGCCTTAGAGTTGCATTGAGCCATACATTGAATAGAGTGAAAATAATTGGTTGGAGTCAAGGTCTTCTATTCCTTCAAATGGAAATATGTTCAGCTGCGTCTTCTCATACTAATATGTTTAGAGTAAATTGCAATGTACTAATTAAGCATTACTAAACTGAAGGCTGCAACTTCTTCTTGATAATCAAACCGTGAAGCTGCACCTATGTGGAATTTCTGAGCATCAACATTCTGTCACACGAACCGCAGCTAAAAGAACCAATCTGTCATCGCTGTAGTTTACTGATGGTTAGACCTCGCTCACAGACCCACGCTGCAATCTTCAGCATCAACATGACCACTGTTATAAAATAGAAACCCAGCTACATGGATCAATCTGATCATCACCCCAGCCTATAGAAAGTGACACATGTTGGACTTAAATATGTTCAGTACTCAAGATAGATGAAAGGACCCTGCTACGCTCATTCAGTCTTAACAGCATAGTAAGATGATATATTGTGAACAAACACAAAATAGTCAATTTTTGTTCAGCAATCGATCAAGCACACCAAGTCAGTTAGAAGATTTATTTCTAGGTTCAAACCTTCAAATCCTTGGGGCCACATGTGCCTGGTCCTAATGAAGATTTCATTGGCATTCAGCACATGACATGAAATAGAGTGCCTGGTGATGATGAAGATTTCATTGGCATCCTCCACATGACAATAAATAAAGATTTTTTGCACTGGTATAGCAAATCCACTCAAACTATATGTACATGAATAACAAGTTAATGAATTTAGGCTGATAATAAAAAAAATCAAGATCTTCTAAGGAGACAGGATCTATTCACATCTTACAAACAAATCAAATTTTGAAGAAACAAATTAGACTCGGGTTGCATGAGAGGCATCATCAAATTAAGCAAGAACAAAAGTATTTCGCTCGACAGCTAGCAAAAACAAATGTATAGTAGCTACAGGTAGGAACATGAAATTGATCGAACTAAAGGACACACAAATGCAGCCTGCTACGTGCCAATCTTAAGTTGCAAGCAGGAACGGCCATGAATAGCAACAAATAGTCGATCAACACCAGTAGCCCCATAGGCCTAGCTTGAACCCCATCGATTGAGCGGAAACCCAAGCTCTGAACAGATCCGTTAAATTCCATTCAACCCAACCCAATAACGGGCAGAGTCTGGATCCAGACCGAAACTGGGAACCGGACAGAGATTCAAGCTATCGGGCAATCGATCGTGAGCGGAACTGTGGAGGAGGATTGAGGTATGCATAGAAAGGGAGAGTGAGATTACAGCTTCTGGGGCATACCGGAGTGGAAGCCGAGATCCTCCTCCGCCAGACCGTGGCGGTGGCTTACTCCATCGCCGCTCCCACAGGCCGGAGCCATCGGGATCCCTCGCGGTGGGGTGGACGCGGTCGCTTTCTTGCAAACATCGCAATGAAGTCGTATGTCGCGGAGACGCCTAGTCTCACATGTCCTTCAGTGGTGACAACGGAGAATGCTCGGACGCACCGCGATGAGGTTGGGTGGGAGGATCTTGGCGGCGGTTCTCATGGAGAACCGGCGGCAGGGAGATTTTGGGGGCGTGAGAAGGCGAGAGGAATTTCTTTTGGAGGCCGAAGGGAACTGCCAGGAGTCCAGGACGAGGCGGTCAGCCTCTCTGCGGTGGCACTGGCCAGTAAATTATGTCAAGTTAAGGGACGATTTTAGAACGACGTACCACCATAATGTCGTCTTTGCCTTTAATAAGTAGTAGAGATGCTCAATCCATTGGACTAAAAATTAATTTTCACAAATCCTGGATAATTCCAATTAATATTTCCACTGAAAGAGCTCATGAGCTAGCTAAGATCATGCGGTGTCAACTAGGCAGCATGCCCTTCACTTATTTAGACTTGTTTGTGGGAACATAGACCTATTGTTGTAGAGATCATGCCCCTTGCTGATAGATTGTAAAGGAGATTAACTAGTATTGCCTTCTAGTTAACATATGGAGGCAGAATTACCTTCATACATTCTGCACTATCTCCTCTTATTATTTATGTTTTGTGCATTCACAAAAGTCCCTTGCAACTCATTGAATTCATAGACACTAGGGGTGTCGTGCACCTCTGATTTGTGTTCGGGAGAGGGTGTGAGATCATACCTAGCCATCTCGTCGGAAGTAGATAGCAAACATAGTAGAAACGCGAGTTTACCCATGTTCCGTATGCCGCGAGATATAGCACCCTACTCCTGCATGTCTGGATTTATTGAGAATATGGAGACGAGAATTTGGATGGATCTCGGGTGTTGGCGAGGTCCTGCCCTGACCAAGGCGTGCCGAGCTCGGTCGAGAGCCTACTACACCTCTATGAATGATCATGTCTTCTCCTTTTTCCCAACCCCTCATCAAGGGGATGAAGATCCCTTTTATCTAAACTAATATTAAAAGACCCAGAGGGTCTGGTCCAATGCATCTTGACCGTACAACCACATTGATCCAACACACCATATTGCTCCCGTATTTAGCGGCACAACATTGTCCGCTCTCGTTCGCGTGACGGTTCCCCATCGCTTCTTCCTCTCCTCCACGTCTCGGCGCTTCTTCCTCTTCTCCACGTCTCGGCCTAAGCAGCACCCAAATCGTCGCCGCCGCAACTCGCCCCACCCTTGAATCTTCCACATTGCCGCCCCGCTCACCCCAACCCACACCCCTCCGCCTTGCTGCTGCTACGCCACCCCCAAACCACGAGACACGCTCTTCCACGCAGCTCCTCAATCACGATCTGCACTGCCCTGCTATGCCGCCCCTTCGCCTGCTATGCCGCCGTCGCTGCACCACGAGCCGCACTCCATGCCTTCGCCTCCTGGCGTTTTTCCCGCCACAACTCCAGACTGAATCCTTGCGTGAGAGGTAGACTGTCGACGTCTTCCCCATTATCCCAGGATTTTGCCACAATCTGTTTCAATCTAAGTTTTCTTTCAATTATTTCTCCATCGTTTTGTCTGCGTCTCTTTGCTTAATTTTTGGTGCCTGAATAGCTCCGTCAACTCCTTACCTCCAAGAAATTTATTGCGCGTGTATGCTGAAATATCTCATCTCCTCGATCATGCAGGTACTACTTACAGAGGATACACAGGTGAAATGATTCGGCAGTACGTTGTATTAATTGCGCTTGTATGTTTGATCTCTTCCTGCAGCAGCGACAACTTAGAATACAAGGGATTAGCAAAGAGATAGGTACATATCTCCTGACCATTTCATAATTCCTGTTGCATTTTTTAATTTTTGTTTTGCTATTATATTTTCTCAGATTTTATTCATGATCTTGGTAAAAAATAAAGAACAGTCATGACGGTTTAGTCTGCACACTGGACACAACCACGAACCCCCCTTATTTGTATTCGAAGCAATAGTTCTCATGTGCATCATTCAAAAGGCTAAAATGTTAGTATGCCCCGTTAATGTTTCACCTGCCACCGCAGGTGTCTTCAGACTGAATATGGTTTGTCTTCTTTAATAGATTGTGTAAACAACAAGCGGTCTTCTTGTATGTAATAATGCAGGAAGGGATTGCCCTGTTCATTCAATATTTGCAATGCTCTATCTTTGACACATTCATCTCTGACGCCGGTGCACGGACAATTTCGTTAGGTTATACCTTTTCAGGTTCTTATTACTGACCTGCATCCTGAGTGCATTAGTACTAAAATTCAGCATAATTTCTCTCCCGGATACAGTGATCAGGTTGTAGTGAAATTCAGTGAGGAGGGTAAATCCTAATTTTCCAGGTTCTACTATCACTGTTCTGGTAGTTTTGATAACATTTATATGATTGATCGATAGATCAACAATGGCAATAATCTTAATCACTAACAAGGTATTTTTTATTGCACCGTACTCCCTTCAATCGTGTATGGCTCTTGTATCCTCTCAAACAGAAGGGTGCTCTTTTTACGGGGCACATTGTTGGACATGTATGTTTTTGTTCTACTCCCTTCATTTTAAAATAAAAGATGTTTTAGATTTGCGAAGAAAATGTATCTAGATTAATATATTTGTTTCACATAGCTAAAACATCTTATGTTTTGAAACGGAGGGAGTATTAAGAATCGATTGTATGGCCAGACTGAAGAATGGCTTCCTCTGGTGTCCATGTGTATTCTTAGCACTCATTCAGTTTCCTTTTTTTTTAATACAGAATTTTCATATCATTTCTTTATGTTACATGGCATACTTTTTATAGAATATTGTAGTAATGATTCTTCTATGTGTGTGCACAACAATTTTTATTGCTATAAATACTAATACACTGCTTGCTCCGGTCAAAATTCATGTGAACTGCTTATTCAGGTTAACTGCTTGTTCTGCCTACCAATTAACGGGAAGCAGCGTGAAACTTCCTGCTGGAGCTGTTTCAAAGCCACGGATGAGTTTACACCTCCTTCAGGATGTCCATCGAGCTGAAATACACCGCTATCTTCGGTTGTTTCTCTTGTGACTGTCCTTGCATCCCACGAAACCAAATGGAGCATGGGTGAGTCTGTTGTAGAAGAAGCTTCGTTGGTATTTGTAATGTTGTGAGTGTAATGTTACTGAAGTTTGAATGTGGACATAATGCAGGTATTTAACTGATGTTTCAATTGTTCTATTATACATATATAATAACGTGCATGTGCACGTGCTCGATTACTAGTAGGGTTAGGGGTATGGCTGGGTGTGAGGACACAGAACCAATTAAGTCGCGTGATGTGTGGTAGCATATGCGTCGGTGCGCATTCAGGGATGACTCGACATGTGTTGTCCTTTCTCCGCTGGGGATGGTTTGTTTACGTGTTGCCTCTCATGGCTGCCATGAGTTTAGGCAGACGCCTCGCCTCTTCTCGCTAGGGCCTGACTGTCCTGGCGGCTCACAGTCCCCGGATGGCAGTCCTGCCGGGCATTCATGGGGCGTTGGTTGCCGGGGAGATCCCGCCCAAACCACCTTGGGGAGCAACCGCGCGGGTCTTGTTCCCGAGGTGCCTCGTGGTCAAGTGGTCGAGTAAGTGGACGTGGTCTATATGAAGGGACGTATCCAACCTAGCACGGCACAACCTCTGCCGGGCCTTCAAGAAACCCCGGTTGCGATGGCAACAGTTGAAGTACTCCCTCTGTTTTTTATTACTTCGCGTTTTAGGTTTTTTCAAAGTCAAACTTTATCAACTTTGACCAAGAATATAGAAAAATATATCAACATTTATTATTCCAAATACATATATTATAAAAGTATTACTGACGAAGATTCTAACAGTATAAGTTTTACATCGTAGATACTTATAATTTTTGCTAAATATTTAGTCAAACTTTTGACTTTGACTAAACCTAGAATGCAATCTAATTGTGAACGGAGGGAAGGGAGTATATCATTATTCACAAAAAAAAGTATATCAGAATCTTAAAAAAAAAATTGAACTACTGGTAAGTGCTGCAGTAGCCTTGACAGATGCCGCAATCGTACCATTCTTCACATGCATGGCGTTTCTGCTCAAATAAGAAAGAGGGAAATAAAAAACAGAACCAGGATATTGATCACGTTGGAGCTAGGAATGTAGCTAGGTGTTGAACAATGGATCAAGAAAACCTAACAAGATCAAGCATTTGGGCACGACGTTTGGCACTGCATCCTCTCGACTCGATCAAAGGAGGGGAACCCCTTCTCTAGCTACATGGATGGAGTGATCCATGTACACACCAGCCATGCGTTGATTGCATGCCAAGGCTTAAGAACAAATGTATCGTCATAAACTGTAACGAACAAACTCCTGTACGTACGTACGTTTTCCTCTCATCATCATCAAGAAACAAATAAGGAGAGCACCTCTGCAGATTCTATATATATCTGAATCACGTACACCGGATACTTGGTTAATTATCATGCATGCATGTATGTTTGTATGTATGGATCCCTAGCTAATTAAGCAGGCTAGTTAAGGGAACACTGCGTGATGTAGCACCGACCGACCGACCGACGATCGAGATGATATCGTCGATCAACGGGTCATCCCATCCCCGTGCACGGACGGCGGCGTGGTCTGCGCCGCGCCGCCCCCGCGCCCCTGATCCACGTTCGCCTGCCACCCTGCACCCACAAATCCAACCCATCAGTAATTTCTCCCACCGATCGACGACAGACAGACGAGTAATCTCCCTCCCATCTACTAGTACGCAGTACGCACCGATCTCCATGGCGAATCCCCGGTTGGTGAGCTCCCGGTACTGCTGGCAGATGGCGCATGGCTCGCAGAGGAAGTGGACGCAGCAGTCCGGGAGGGGCGTCTCCTCGAGCCCGTACTGGGCGCGCATCTTGCTGCGGTAGAAGCAGGAGAAGATCCACTGGCACTCGCACCCCGTCAGCACCGCCACCACCATGTACAGCGCCGCGCTCGTGCCGCTCGACGTCGCGCCCCGGTCCACGATCTCCGCCACCCGCCCGAACGTGATGCACGGGCAGAAGAAGGTCAGCACGCAGCTGCCCTGGTCCTCCATGCACCCGAACAGCCCCGTCGTCCAGGGGGTCACCGGCGGCGCCGCGCCGCCCGGAGGCGGCGGCGCCAACGGCCGGGGCATCGCGGCCGCGTCCTCCATGATATATATGGCTGCTGCCGCGCGCCCACGTACGACGTACGGAGATTGTTTTTGCCTCTCTTCCTTGCGCCTACGTACGGTTCCCCACCACCGGCCAGTAAGAGCCTCCAGAGAGATCGAGAAGCTAGCTAGCGAGCGCGGAGGAGCAGGGTGAGCACCTGGCTGCATGCATGCACCCTAAACAATTCTAATCCCATGGTTAATTAGCCTGCACTATTATTAGCTCTACTTAGTGGCAAGTGATTCTTCTTCTCTTGTTCCTAGGGCGACTTCAGTGAATTAAATTTCGTCGAAATTTAGATCGAAATTCTCGTCTGAATATTTTGGCCTGTTTTAAAATTTTCGGCCCATTCTAGCCCGCTTGGCCGCTTTTCCCTTTATCAGCGGCAGCTGCGTCGTCCTTAGGTTTTCCCCGTTTCCTGGAGCTGTTCGGCAGCGCATTTTGTGAGCATGGCCGGCGGTGGAAGTGGAAGTACCAACGCCGGTGACAAGAGCAACCAGATTTCTAGGAAGGGAAAAGAAAAGCAGCACAGTGATGCCATTGCTTCTAGCAGTCAGTGTCAGGACGACGGCAACAGTGCGAGAGATGGTAGCGCCGCCGGCCGACGTGCTGATCAGGACGTCGCGACCGCCAACCGACGTGCTACGCCCGCGCCGACCGGCCGCGTCAGAACGGTCCTCTAGGTAGTTCTCTAAGATTTCTAATTCTGAACCTCTGTGTTCTGAAATCTGAACATCGATACAGAGGTAAACGCGTCCATCAAAGCAAATAAAAAAGTTGCCGGATTTTTTTTGCTTGACCCTTGCTCCCGATCTCCAACATGGTCAAAAAAAAAACTCGTGGTTGTTGCTCTTTTTCCCCCAGATTGTTTTCTTGCTGGCTATGGATACAGAGCATGGTCTCCGGCTTGTTTTGGCGCATGTTGACAGATGCAGACCTTGATCATTACTTATTATAATCTCTAGAGCATGCCTTTAGCATCGGTAAAACTAAGTGTATTCTAAGATTGTTTGTTAATCCCTAGAGCACGCTCTGAACATCAGTGAACTATGATTAGTTATGAGGTATATATATTTTTAGTCCCACATCTTGCACCACTCAAGCGTTTTAGTCCCACATCTTGGAATGTGAGCAAAACTAGTCCCACAACTTGCATCTAAGAAGTATTTTAGTCCAATTTTGTCGGATTTCAGCAAATTTAATCGAATTCATTCACTTGTAGGGTGGAACTCATTCTAGAGATTTTTGCAAGATGACCCCTGTATAGGCGAACCCACTTGTCAGTGATCAAATAATAAAATCTAATAATAACAATAGTGGGGGTCGAACTCAATCTAATAATAGCAATAGTGGGGGTCGAACTCAGGACCATGCCAATAAATTAGCAGAAGCTAGCTAGTACTACACACATTAGGATTTGTTAAATAAGAGAACACCAGTTTATTATACATTAATTTCAGGCTCACGTATCCTAACTCACCATACGCGTGAGTAATATAAACCTTTGTTTTGAACATAAAAAAATACGTGTTCTAAAGTTTTAAAATTTTTAAAAAATCCAAATTTCCAATCTGAAATAATTTGTGTTCTAGGCTACATAGAAAAAATAAAATTAGAGATCTGGGGTTGTTCCTTCGTATCTTGTTAGAATAGTCTTTTTTTGTGCAGATCCAGTGTAATCAATCCGGTTTAAAATTTTGTACACCGAAAGCTTATATTATTTTCCACCTGTACGTATTTTTAAAAGGTGTTTTATACTTTAAATTGCATTATTCAAATATTCAAAACAAATGGCTAGCTCCATCTAGCGCGAGTTTTAAAATAAAGGCCTCCATGCACGATATTACTTTGACCGCGGACATGAGTATTTGAATGTGTATGCGTGCGTTTGTATTGTGTAAAAAGAATTACGCCTTATCAGGTTATATAATCATTACTATTACCGTAGTGGCTTGAGCAAGCGGTTAGTAATACTAAGGTTATGAGTTCAATTCTTTCCTCCCTTGCTACAATTTTAACTATTTTGTGCGTCTACCGCCTGCTTGTTGTTTAGCACCAAGGACATAAGTGACAAAAAATACACATGGTCATTTTTAAAAAGTTATAACGCCATAGTTGGACGAATTTGGTCAAACTTACTGAAATGGGGCTAAATTGGACTAAAATGCTCCTCGGATGCAAGTTGTGGGACTAGTTTTGCTCACTTTGCAAGATATGGACTAAAACGCTCCAGCGGTGCAAGACATGGGACTAAAAGTGTATATATGCCTAATTCTATCTGAGCTTTAAACTGTTGGTGAATAATACTGCTTAGTATATTAATATGCATCTGACAACCATTAACTACACTGACCATTACAAAAATAAAAAATTCTTTGTCGTAGTGCAGAATATATATATTTATAATGAATGGAGCAACTCTCATAATCAATTGGAAGTATACCATGGTGCATTATGTTAACTGCTAAGAACATCATTATACGCTATCAGCAACAAATTTGCTCTCCCATTGTTTCCTCTATTTTTTACTTTCTTCTTTGCTTGCGTCAAGAATAGATAAATAAATTGCATCCTAAAGATCCACTCACGCCATGTTATGACATTTTCTTTATAAGGATGAAATATGTATGATTTGTTTCAGTTAGCATTCTATTATTAGTCAGTCTTTACACATGTAACATGTTCATATAGATAGTTGCTAATCATTTAATATTTAATGTAACATTAGCCTATATTTGCATGATCAGCTGATGATGGAGTATCGTATGCATGGAGCCATGGATGGGCTTATCATGGTGGTTTCAAGTGCACTTACTACGGCCTTGCAGTGAAGGGTGGAGGTGTCACAAGGCTTAAGGTACATTTAGCCGGGGTCAAAGGAGATGTGAGACCTTGTGATGTTGTACCTGCAAATGTTTGGCGAGCAATGCTTAGGTCTGTTTTGTTACTCAAGGTGAAACAAATGCAAAAAAAAGGAGAACTCAAGCGGTGGAGCGTGATGTCCTCATGAGGATGACCCGTGGCCGTGCACATGAAGGCATGTTTGATGATGAGGATGACGATATGCAGCGAGCAATAGATGAATCACTACTGGAATATCAATACAGGGAGAGAGTTGATCAGAGGGGTCGAAGGTATGAGCATGGTAGTTCAAGCGGTGGCGGTGCCTTGGGAGATGGTAAACGTGTGACGAAAGGCTTTGATTCTGACCTCGCACGTGCCAAGGCACCGATGCAAACTAGAATTGATACAATTTGGTCAGAAAAAGAAAACAAGGAGATGCTCACATTAGCTTGGTCCAAGTGGTTTCATGGGAGAGATATCCCTGGCCGCAAAGCTGATTGCCCATATTTTGTAGGAGCCATGAAGTTAACTCAAAGGCTTGGTGAGGGTGTTCCTATCCCAAAGGGGGCCATAATAGATGGTCCGTGTTTAAACTCAAACTACAACGAACTTAAAGAGTATGTGTTGCAGTTCAAGGAGGATTGGCATACATACGACGTCATGATCATGTGTGATGCATGGACAAGCCCCACAGATATGAGCATTATAAACTTTCTAATATTTTGCAATGGTCGCATGCTTTTTCATAAGTCAGTGAATGCAACTGGGGAAATGTAGAATGCAGCATATCTCCGTAGCATCATTCAGGAGGTGGTAGTTGATGAAGTGGGTCCTGAATATGTTGTCCAACTTGTCACTAACAACGGTTCCAATATCAAGAAAGCATGTTTGATGGTGGTATAGGAGTTCCCATCTATTATTTGGCAGCCATGTTGCGCTCACACTATTAATTTGATGCTCAAGGATATTTCAAAGTTTCCTGAGGTGGTTCAAACTGTGACTAGTGCAAAGAGGATTAGCAAATTCTTTCACAGTCACAGTAGGTTGCATGATGAAATGAGGAAACGGGTTGGAGGAGAGATCATACAACCTAATGCCACAAGGTTTGGGACACTGTTTGTATTTTTACAAAGTTTCCTGGACAAGAAGGATGCATTTCATAAATGGATGGTGTCCGAAGATTGGCAAAATAGTGAGTGGAGTAATAGCCTAGACTACGACTACACATATGATCAGTTGATTAGTCGTCATTGGTGGGTTAATATGAAATGGGTGTTAGATGCTGTTAGACCTATATATAAGCTTCTTCGCTATGCGGATAGAGAAAAGAATGCAACAATGCAAAAGCTCAGAAGAGTTAGCTGCAGCTTTAGAACATGACAATTTCAGCTATAACAGATTTCTTGATGTAATGGAAAAAAGGCTCGACATGATGCGTGATGACACCCATTTGGTGGAAGGTGAGTATTACTACTTGACATTATATTTCTTCCATTGAACTCATATTGTCGATACACTAATAAATTTTGTTTGCAATGCAGCCGGTATACTTGATCCAGCAGGAGATTATGAGTTCAACATGAGTGGTCAGCCTGAGCTTGTCAAACAATTCGGCGAAAGCATTTGTAGAATTGCAAGCTCACCTGAGAGCACAGTGGAGGCACTACGCCAATTTGATGCGTACCGGAACCGTCGAGGAATTTTTGGTACCATGGAGGCTCGTATGGCTGCTAAAAGTCTTACACCTAGTATGTCATGAAGTAAAATATGCATAACATTCTTTTCTTATTCTTTGTTTTCATGGATACTTAACTGATCCATTTATTGCAGCATCATGGTGGATGCACTATGGATCAGATTACTCAGAGCTACAAAAATATGCATTAAGCTCATGTCCTCTAGTGGGTGTGAACGAAACCGGAGCATATTTGCTCTGATTCACACGCTACTAAGGAATCGACTTGGCTATGAAAGTTCCATAAGTTGGTCTATGTGCACTATAACTTGAAGCTGTGAATCCAAAATAGGAACTTGACATGCAGGAAACTGAAGTAGATCCATTTAGCTTAATTATGGATGTCACATTGTATGATAGAGACAATCCAATAATGGACTGGCTCAATGGATCAATGACCAATGCAAAACCTGTTTTAAATGAGAAGGATGATGAGCTTTTTGAAAAGGAAATTAATCATCAGAATGCCAAGGAAAACCTGATAGAGCAGCCAGAGAAGGATTTGAACAAGGAGCTTGGCAAATATGGAAGGAATGGGAAACGCAAGATCACTCACAGCGACGATGAAAAACAAAGGCAACCTGGTAGCCTGGGCGATGATGACACTGATAGAAACGACGATGTAACATAAGCTCCGGCAGCTAATAAAGGTGAGACCACTATAAAAGTATCTTGATGTCTTGTTTGTGTTTCACCCAGTACAATGCTCTTATTTACATTTTTATACTGTGCAGATCATGAGGAACAATTTGAAAAAATTTAGTTCACTTGTGAACAAAATTTCACACACGCCACACAAGACGAGGATCACGGTTCAAGGCGCCAACAAAGGAAGACAAAGAGTAAGTATAAGCGTATGGTTGATCTATCAGGAAAGGGTACTAATAAAAAGAAATGGTGAGCCTCTAATTTTATAACTCAATCTTACATGCTTACACGTCTGATATCTATACAATCCTCCCTTGAACTAGGAAGTCTGATCAAACTCATACTTTTTCTACATATGTGAGCAGTATGATTCTCTGCTGAGGATTTCTTAATCGGAAGGCATTGTTCAGCCATTGGAACATTCTCAAACTTCTACATGCCACTTTACTATTAGCTATTTCTGCCTAGTTTTTGTTATGTGAGAACGTCACATTTCTTTCTCGGTTGTATCCTGGCTACTTATGTTTTCAGTGCCATGTTAGTAATTTCCATGTTGAATTTTATGTCAGTTAATTAACTGGTCTAGTCTATGTGGAAATATTTGATTATTCTTTCAAGACTATATGTGTATCATTCTAGAAACAAGCCACGCTCAAGTTGTTGCTGTTAGAAAAGTTTTCTTCCTTCTATGAATGTAACGTGAATCATAAACTTTTGTGTACCTGATTGTTTGGAGCTGCAGCGAAGCGGCAAATTTAGCTAGCTGTACTTGGTACGAGAAAGACTTATGAATCTGAACTGATCTACTAATGACCTTAACTCTAAATGTCATTTTCGTTCTTTAACTAAATTTCATTCAAAATTCGTTCGAAATTTCGTTCGAAATTCGTGAAGTTTTCAAAAATTTCGCTCGAAAGATTCAAAACGAGTGCTTTCGTATTTGACCGAATTTTTTGAATATTTTTTCAAAATTTCGTTTTTTTCTCGAAATTCTCGAATCTCTGAGTGGGGCGACATATTTTTGCAAATCGACTTTACGTCAATCATCAACATACCTGCCTGCCAGGTCTGAAATTACCAGTATTATTATTCGTTTTTTAGCATTGATTTTTTCATCAAATCCAAACCCCTCCCTTGTCGATTTCCAATAAAGAAACCTCGCTCCAGTTATACATCCAGTTTGCAACAAAATACATCGACTGACATATACATGTGTTTAGTTTTTCATTGCATGCATGAAAACGTATTTATTTAACCACCATGCATGCAAATCCATTCTCCTCCACTGTCCTCATCCTACAGTAGTACACATGTAGCCCATAGTATGTTTGATGGTCGGCCGGGTTCAATCCGTGTATATAATAACCTTCTAAAACTAGTCGTAGTGGAGCATGCATATGATATTGGTTTATGATTCTACCCGTATAGTCAGTGGCGCAGAAAGTTTCAATGGGGCCAAAGATATGTATGGGCACCTTGTAATTGATGGACATATGCCAAATGTGGTATGTCCAGCATGACGTTCTTTACTGGATTTGACTCTTAGCGAGTGGGCCTGCAGGACGGCGGCTGAATCACGACTTAAGAAGGAGCTAGCCCGGCGACTGGAAGCTGGAGGCCCAAGAGCGTAGCTAGACCCAGTAGGATTAGGTCAAGCTTCCGAATCCTTAACTGACTCGAGTAGAATATCTGTAAACCCTAGCGAGGTACCCCTATATAAACCTCCCTAGGATACTCTCTGTACTCACGTTCCATCATACACCTCATCGACTCGCTGTCTAGCCGCCGAGTTAGCCACCATTGTAATCACTCGATAATACAATCTAGAAGGAGTAGGTCTTTACCCACTGAGGGGCGAACCTAGGTAAACCCTTGTGTCTATGCCCTCATCTCGCACCGCAGATGGCTAGCAGCCCTTGCCGTACTACTACTCGCTGTCAATCGCAGCATCTGCCGTGGCCATTCCCGTGACAGTAATGTAAAAAATTTAAGGAATTTTCTTGTAAAAATGTGAAGATTTTATTCCAGTTTTGAAATTTGAGTAGGGGACCAAGCCCTTCTTGGATTCTCACTGCCTATGGTGCACAGTATCATAAGTATACTAGTATCGTAGTTGCATTGTATTTAATTATTTGTAGAATTCCAAGATAAATATGTGTAATATCTAGTATTATGTGCTATAATACCATATCATAGAACTCCCTCCATCCAATTTTAATATGCGCATGCTTCTTGACCCAGATACCAAGGAAAGAAGGTGAGAGCTGTTTAGCTAAAAAAAACTGGACCAAGTTACCTCTCCACATCCTGCCCATGCCAACGCCCATCCTCCTCTCGTCTTAAATTGCATGCAATGCATGTCTCTTCTTTCTCCTCCTTTGCCGCGCATGCAACCAGTGAAATCGCGTCTCCCGCTTCATGCTAGCACTCTTCTTTTCTATGGAGTCAAGACTTCTTTCTAAATGGCGCTTGATTTTCTTTCGATTTTCGATAAAACCTGCTGGAGGAAAACGCAAGACGGCACCATTTTTCGCTTTTGGAGGTTGAGCTGAAAATTTTGCAAACCCCTCTCACTCTCCCTATATAGACCCATTGCAATGGTTCTATCAGAAACATGACAACACCTCTCATTCCCTCCTCTCCTTCACTCCCATGAATCCCGATGATCCTGTCACTACAGGAAAAAGTTTCTACGCCGACGGCCGGCTGTCGTTGGCACAGCGCCAAATTGCCGTCGGCACAGGCTGTGCCGACGGTGGCCGTCGGCGTAGCCCCCTCGGCACAACGTCTTCCAGCGGGCCCCGCGTGTCAGTCAACGGCCGTTTTGGCTAACGGTTCAGCCTGGAGCTACGCCGACGGCCCCGTCGGCACAGGAATGGAGCTACGCCGATGGCCAGGCCGTCGGCATAGCCTAAATTTTATTATTATTATTTTAAATCTTTCAATTATTTGACTCCTTAATCTCCCGCTTTAATCATTTTAACACTATTTACAGTTAATAATTGATTAAATTACAGTCTTAGTCAAATTTTCCGTCGGTCACCCATCCTAGCACTACTCCAGCTGTAGCACGCTTAACTTCCTCGTTCATTCAGAATCTCTTCCCGCAAAGCAATTTACTCATTGTTGTCAATACTAGGATATCATTCCTATTAACTCTTGTATCATCATGTCATATGGTTGTATTTTTTGAAATTACAAGCAATTATTTAAGTAAACAACAATGAATAAGTAAAAATATTATTAAATTCAAATAAAAATATAATGATTTTATTTTTTTTGTATTTTTTATTTAATATGGAATAATTAATATCTTTAAATCTATAAATCGGAATTCGGAAAATAATATGTCTAAATTGATTAGAAAAATGAGAGGAATCCAAATATGATATCAATATCAACTTATCACAAACTATCCCGTGATTCTTATCATAATTTCATTTGCCCGTTTAAAACGGCACGCATAAAGATTCTTAGCTCGGGACTAAGACTCGCTAAACTTGAAGTGGATCTATGATGAAACAACTTATGCAAAATATGGACACATTATCACAAACTATGCCTTCATTCTAGCCATAACATTGGTCATTTGACCCAAAAGTCAAGAAACCTCGAACGAGATAGGTCATTTCGTGAAGGTTTTTTTGAGACATAATCAATATACCAAGTTTGATATTTTTCCTTCTAACTATGTCATATAATATGACACCACGCGAAGGTTTCATGTTGTTTGGATCGTTTTTTGAATTTATAATGCCTGTTTTAAACCATCGTTATACTTTGTCGAAGGGTGGCAATAAAGATTCTTAGCTCGGGACTAAGACTCGCTAAACTTAAAGTGGATCTATGATGAAACAACATATTTTGAACCTAAAAAATGATTTTTGTAAAAAATCATGAGCATCCGATCATGTACCTGTAGTTCATATCTGACCCACTTCCTACCGATTCGGCAGGAATTTGTCTTTTTCATCAGGGATAGACGGAAATATTTGAGATCCCCCTGTTATGACATTATCCATGTAAGGTGGTCTAGTATTTTTGAAAAATGTGACGGTAGCATTTTGAATTAGCCATTTGGTGGTTGCTTCACAAAACCGTCCGTTTTTTGCACTCGGTAAATGGAAAACGGCTTTTTGGTGCGACGAAAAGGAAAACTTCCTCCTGAAAAATTGTTCGCCATCCCATGATGCATACTTATGCACAATATGGACACATTATCACAAACTATGCCTTCATTCTAGCCATAACATTGGTCATTTGATCCAAAAGCCAAGAAACCTCGAACGAGATAGGTCATTCCGTCATTCCGTGAAGGTTTTTTTGAGACATAATCAATATACCAAGTTTGATATTTTTCCTTCTAACTATGTCACATAATATGACACCACGCGAAGGTTTCATGTTGTTTGGATCGTTTTTGAATTTATAATGCCCGTTTTAAACCATCGTTATACTTTGTCGAAGGGTGGGCATGAAGATTCTTAGCTCGGGGCTTAGACTCGCTAAACTTGAAGTGGATCTATGATGAAACAACATATTTTGAACCTAAAAATTATTTTTGTAAAAAATCATGAGCATCCGATCATGTACCTGTAGTTCATATCTGACCCACTTCCTCCCGATTCGGCAGGAATTTGTCTTTTTCACCAGGGATAGACGGAAATGTTTGAGATCCCCCTGTTATGACATTATCCATGTAAGGTGGTCTAGTATTTTTGAAAAATGTGACGGTAGCATTTTGAATTATCCATTTGGTGGTTACTTCACAAAATCGTCTGTTTTTTGCACTCGGTAAATGGAAAACGGCTTTTTGGTGCGACGAAAAGGAAAACTTCCTCCTAAAACATTGTTCGCCATCCCATGATGCATACTTATGCATAATATGGACACATTATCACAAACTATGCTTTCATTCTAGCCATAACATTGGTCATTTGACCCGAAAGCCAAGAAACCTCGAACGAGATAGGTCATTTCGTGAAGGTTTTTTTGAGACATAATCAATATACCAAGTTTGATATTTTTCCTTCTAACTATGTCACATAATATGACACCACGCGAAGGTTTCATGTTGTTTGGATCGTTTTTGAATTTATAATGCCCGTTTTAAACCATCGTTATACTTTGTCGAAGGGTGGGCATGAAGATTCTTAGATCGGGGCTGAGACTCGCTAAACTTGAAGTGGATCTATGATGAAACAACATATTTTGAACCTAAAAATTATTTTTATAAAAAATCATGAGCATCCGATCATGTACCTGTAGTTCATATCTGACCCACTTCCTATCGATTTGGCAGGAATTTGTCTTTTTCACCAGGGATAGACGGAAATGTTTGAGATCCCCCTGTTATGACATTATCCATGTAAGGTGGTCTAGTATTTTTGAAAAATGTGACGGTAGCATTTTGAATTAGCCATTTGGTGGTTGCTTCACAAAACCGTCCGTTTTTTGCACTCGGTAAATGGAAAACGGCTTTTTGGTGAGACGAAAAGGAAAACTTCCTCCTGAAACATTGTTCGCCATCCCATGATGCATACTTATGCACAATATGGACACATTATCACAAACTATGCCTTCATTCTAGCCATAACATTGGTCATTTGACCCGAAAACCAAGAAACCTCGAACGAGATAGGTCATTTCGTGAAGGTTTTTTTGAGACATAATCAATATACCAAGTTTGATATTTTTCCTTCTAACTATGTCACATAATATGACACCACGCGAAGGTTTCATGTTGTTTGGATCGTTTTTGAATTTATAATGCCCGTTTTAAACCATCGTTATACTTTGTCGAAGGGTGGGCATGAAGATTTTTAGATCGGGGCTGAGACTCGCTAAACTTGAAGTGGATCTATGATGAAACAACATATTTTGAACCTAAAAATGATTTTTGTAAAAAATTATGAGCATCCGATCATGTACCTGTAGTTCATATCTGACCCACTTCCTGCCGATTCGGCAGGCATTTGTCTTTTTCACCAGGGATAGACGGAAATGTTTGAAATCCCCCTGTTATAACATTATCCATGTAAGGTGGTCTAGTATTTTTGAAAAATGTGACGGTAGCATTTTGAATTAGCCATTTGGTGGTTACTTCACAAAACCGTCCGTTTTTTGCACTCGATAAATGGAAAACGGCTTTTTGGTGCGACGAAAAGGAAAACTTCCTCCTGAAACATTGGTCGCCATCCCATGATGCATACTTATGCATAATATGGACACATTATCACAAACTATGCCTTTATTCTAGCCATAACATTGGTCATTTGACCCGAAAGCCAAGAAACCTCGAACGAGATAGGTCATTTCGTGAAGTTTTTTTTGAGACATAATCAATATACCAAGTTTGATATTTTTCCTTCTAACTATGTTACATAATATGACACCATGCGAAGGTTTCATGTTGTTTGGATCGTTTTTGAATTTATAATGCCCGTTTTAAACCATCGTTATACTTTGTTGAAGGGTGGGCATGAAGATTCTTAGATCGGGGCTGAGACTCGCTAAACTTGAAGTGGATCTATGATGAAACAACATATTTTGAACCTAAAAATGATTTTTGTAAAAATCATGAGCATCTGATCATGTACCTGTAGTTCATATCTGACCCACTTCCTGCCGATTCGGCAGGCATTTGTCTTTTTCACCAGGGATAGACGAAAATGTTTTAAATCCCCCTGTTATGACATTATCCAGGTAAGGTGGTCTAGTATTTTTGAAAAATGTGACGGTAGCATTTTGAATTAGCCATTTGGTGGTTACTTCACAAAACCGTCCGTTTTTTGCACTCGATAAATGGAAAACGGCTTTTTGGTGCGACGAAAAGGAAAACTTCCTTCTGAAACATTGTTCGCCATCCCATGATGCATACTTATGCATAATATGGACACATTATCACAAACTATGCCTTTATTCTAGCCATAACATTGGTCATTTGACCCGAAAGCCAAGAAACCTCGAATGAGATAGGTCATTTCGTGAAGTTTTTTTTTGAGACATAATCAATATACCAAGTTTGATATTTTTCCTTCTAACTATGTCACATAATATGACACCACGCGAAGGTTTCATGTTGTTTGGATCGTTTTTGAATTTATAATGCCCGTTTTAAACCATCGTTATACTTTGTCGAAGGGTGGGCATGAAGATTCTTAGATCGGGGTTGAGACTCGCTAAACTTGAAGTGGATCTATGATTAAACAACATATTTTGAACCTAAAAATGATTTTTGTAAAAAATCATGAGCATTCGATCATGTACCTGTAGTTCATATCTGACCCACTTCCTGTCGATTTGGCAGGAATTTGTCTTTTTCACCAGGGATAGACGGAAATGTTTGAGATCCCCATGTTATGACATTATCCATGTAAGGTGGTCTAGTATTTTTGAAAAATGTGACGGTAGCATTTTGAATTAGCCATTTGATGGTTGCTTCACAAAACCGTCCGTTTTTTGCATTCGGTAAATGGAAAACGGCTTTTTGGTGCGACGAAAAGGAAAACTTCCTCCTAAAACATTGTTCGTCATCCCATGAGGCATACTTATGCATAATATAGACACATTATCACAAACTATGCCTTCATTCTAGCCATAACATTGGTCATTTGACCCGAAAGCCAAGAAACCTCGAACGAGATAGGTCATTTCGTGAAGGTTTTTTGAGACATAATGAATATACCAAGTTTGATATTTTTTCTTCTAACTATGTCACATAATATGACACCACGCGAAGGTTTCATGTTGTTTGGATTGTTTTTGAATTTATAATGCCCGTTTTAAACTATATATAATGTTTTATATTTTACTTAATTTTTGTTTATAAATGTGTAATATTTGAGTGTAGATAGATAGATTTTTTTTTCTGCAAATTTTGATATATTATTTATATTTTTCTGAATTAGAATGATTTAGTTATGATTTTTCAAAAAATAATGAAAAAGGAAAAAAAATCTGGAGGCCTATGCCGACGGCCTGGCCGTCGGCACATACCAAACAAAAATTTTCAAAGAGCTGTGCCGTTGAAAGGGTAGAATGGTCTAGATTTGCTTCCCTCTACAAGATACGCAACATAATATGAAAAATTACAAAAAAAACTAATGCGCATCTTAAATTGGGATGGATGGAGTATCATTCTTTCTTCATTAGTTATTGTGTCACATTGGATTTTTTCCAGCATGGCATGCATAATACTTTCTATGGTAAAAAGGATTGACGAGCATGAAAACTGGACAATTCAATACCACACCCTTTAAAAGCCATTAATAAAATCTACTCCCTCTGTTCGCAAATAAGTGTATATCTAGCTGTTGTCTAAGTCAAAACTTATCAAATTTGACCAACTTTATAGAGAAATATAAAAACATATATTATATCAAATTGACATATTATGAAACTAGATTTACAAATAAATTCAATGGTATCAATTTAGTGTCATAAATGTTGGTACGTTGTTCTAAAAAGTTAATCAAACATAATAAAATTTGACTTAAGACAAAGCTAAAAGTACACTTATTTACGTGCTGGGGGATTAGAAGACAAGAATGTTTTTTTTTTACCTTTGTCCTGACTCACACGATCGAATCGTGTCTTGACAATATCGATCCGATTCCTCGCTTGGTAGTTGGTAGGTGCAAATTGGAGAGCGCCCAATAACCTTGGCGTGAGACGATCGAGTACGATTGCTGCAACGTCTAAGCTCGCCTGGACGTGTCGCCAGTCGTCTTTCATCTCATGCATGGGTCTACTAGAAGATGTGAACCGAACGCTAGCTTTCCTGTGCCTTGATGCATGAGAGAATTTTGGATGAAGCGCGCGCGGAGTGCAACTGTGCAAGTGCAAGGCGGAGAAGCTGCTGCTGGCAGAGCGACACGACCGGTGCGAGGTGTTGGGAAAGAGTTTTCCTTTCCAACTTGCATTTGTAGTTGCTACTCATTTCAATTCCACACCCCAATTCCGCGCATCCAAACACGGCGTAAAAGTATTTTTAATATGTGTGTTAAAGTTTTGAAAATTATTCAAAGTTTAATCAGTGTTCTTGGGCATACTCAAACCTTATCACCTCATGTCATCGCCTCCCTCTCTCAGCCACGCATCTATCCTCTCTCTCTCTCCATTTAGTAATTTCCAAGCGAAAGTCATCTCTTGGGTGCGTCGACAGCCATCAAGCTGCAACAACCCGCACTTGGAGGTCAAGACAGCCACGGGAGAGCCCACACTTAAGTAAAATTTTGTTTTTTTTTACTTAGATGTGTCATGACGGGCTAACAATCGTTGAACTAATCTAAAAAAATTCACAGAATTTTTGGGTTTGCCAGGGCACACCGGCACACCCCCATGCACCTCGGAGTGCAGACCCAGATCGTATACTCATGACCACACGTCAAACCCAAGGCTCATGTAAATGCCAATTTCATGTGTTCCGTTTTAGTTCTCAGGTGATTCAAGTTCGAAATTTTCTAGTAGCATTGATTTTTTTTTTTTTGAAAGAGGACATAAGTTGAGGGTGCATACCTAAAGGAAAAAAAAGAGCTAACTAAAAGGCCTAGTTTAAGAGGAGGCCCAGCTTCTCAGCTACTCCTTTGGTGGGCCTTTTTCGCACACATAAAGCCCATAGGCCACTCCCCTCGCGTCCCCCTCCCCTCTTCCTTTAACCCCCAAAATCCCCAATTGCAAAATTTTGGATTCTGCGAACGAAACCTCGCCGTCGCCGTCTCCGCCGCCGCCGGTACGTGCTCGTGTCTGTCCACCTCCTCCTGCCCTGTACGAGCCTCCGCTCCCCTTTCCCCGCACGAGCTGCTAGGTGCCCCGATACCCCTCCCATCCCCTCCTCGCCCCCGCGCAGGCCGGAGCAGCCTGACGCCCTCCGCCTCCGCCTTCCACAATCCATCTTCTCCGGCTGGTACGCAATCGGCACGATCCTCTCCCCTCGCAATACGATACACCACGATCGTTGGCTACCGGTACTCTGTATCTACCGGATTGCCGACCTAGCTCTGTCCATATCCAAACCAACGCGTTTCCCTGCTCTGCTCTGTGCTGCAGGGACAACAGATTTCATTCGCGGAGATGATCTCGTCGTGCCCCATCTGCGGTAACCAGGTCCTTACGGCCGAGCTGGAACGGTAATGGCTGATTCTCGTGTCATGCGGTTCTCCGATCGGAGCTGCCCCTGTTTATTCAGTACTGAATGATGCTGGTATTTTGATTGCATCTTGTGTGCCTTGGCTCACGAAAGCTCATGTTGTTCCTGAACATTACTCTAGGCACGCGAACAGCCACTTTGAGGATGACGAGGTTCAGAGGGACATGGAGTTGGCGCAGCTGGCCGCGGCCACAGAATTGAGTACCAGTGTCACGGTAGTATTTCTGCTCGTTTCACTCTGTTCTTTTTCCGTTTTCTGACAGCAGTAGCTGTAGCTCCAGCCCATTGTCCATTGCTAACTTAGTTGTTAATGGGTGGCGTCTGTACATCCTGACACACATCGTTAGTTCTGCTCGTGCTAGCCTATTCGTGAGAGATACACTTTAGTGTAAGGTTGTTTCTATTAGTAGTCTACATTTCGCTCCATAGAACTCTCTCGAGGGATGTTATCTTTTTCATGCTTTCTTGTGGAAAACATACCCAGCAGATGAGTTTTAATTCTTTGCAGGATGTACCTGAACCTAGTACGCGATCATTCCCTAATGGCGATTCTCTTTCTCAAGGGGCCTCATCAAGCATCATCAGGGGCTCGTCTCCTTATGGAAACGCATTGGATGAACAGATTTCGTGCTTGGTTGGAGCACAGATCAGAAGCGAGATTCAACAAATTCAAGGTGGCGTTATGAACTTGTTGAGGAGCTGCCTTGAATCTGAAGGTGGCTCGTCAACAAGCATAATATCAGGCTATGTTGACCATCATCAGAGTCTTTCGTCAGAGGACAAGGGATGGGGATGCGGGTGGAGAAATATCCAGATGCTGAGCTCTCATCTGCTGAGGCAAAGGCCAGAAACAAGAGAGGTTTTGTTTGGCGGCTGTGGATTTGTTCCTGACATCCCTTCACTTCAGAGATGGCTTGAGATTGCTTGGGATAAAGGGTTTGATACTGTGGGTGCGAGTCATTTCGACAACAAAATTTATGGTGTCAAGAAGTGGATAGGAACATCAGAATGTGTTACCGTCCTGCGCTCTTTTGGTCTGCGTGCGAGGATCGTAGATTTTGATAGCACAGAATCATCAGACCTGGAAAGTAGGAGTGGAAAACGAGTATGTGGTCCCATGGATAAATATTTGATCAAGACTAATTCTTTTCCAACATCATCGTCTGGTGAACTTAGTCAAGAGGATGCTGAAAGCATGAGAGGCCAGCAGGTCCTTGTCGACTGGGTTTGGAACTACTTTAAAAGCAAGTGTTCTGATACATTCAACAATTCAAGGAATGTCATGATCAGCGATAAAACGTAAGAGGATCTGTACTCTTGTTTTCTGAAATCTTCTATCTCGTCATCTATATGCTGCAGATTGACAAATCATCATGTTAAGTTGTTGACTCCCACTAACTAGCTGCCCTTCATAGCCCATTATATTTCCAACATCATGGGCATTCAAGGACTATAGTTGGGATTCAAAAACAAAAGGGTAATCGTGGATCTCAAGACCGATATAACCTTTTGGTTTTAGACCCTGGCCATGTAAGTTTTTGTTATTTTTTCGTTTGTTGGAGTAACCTACTATAATTTCAACTTACCAGTTCTGTAAATTTTAAATTCACATCCTATCATTAGTTTTCGCACTTACTTTACTGGTTTGATGGAATAAAGTTATGTAGCTTGGATCATTAAAATTTCCTTTATTTTTGCATATAGGCTCTCTTCTTGCTCAATTTTCTGTTCTGCAACTGCAAATTTCTTATTCCTTACATTTGTTCTATAAAATTTATGCTGTTCAAAATGATGACTGATGACAGGATTCTTAACCCTTTATTAGGTCCATTGTCCTTCACATCTTTGAATCAGAATTCATCTGAATCGTTTTTACGCATCATAAAAACATATACATTTGAATGTTTTGCGTATTAAAATTAGTATTCCATTTTTTGCGCCAACTATTATGAACTAATATAAATTTTTCATGTAATTCTTACAGAGAACAGCTGATTTGGAGAGGTCCCTTACAATAAAAAAAGGATGGCAGAAGCTGGTGAAAAGAGGCGTGCACACCCTCAGAAAACCACAATATCAGGTAGGTCAAATATCCTATCAGAACATGAGCTGCAAAAGGGTTACAATACTTAGTACTTTTTTTATAGCATATCAATTATGCCTTCCATATATTCAGCTGTGCTATGTGGATCCTGGGATTGCTAATTCAGAAGAAATGGCGGAGCTCAAGACTATCGATAGTATTCTGATCAGGTTCTAGAACACTCGTAAGTGCAACAGGTAATCATGTCTTTCTTTCTTCACATTTTTTGTAGGCTTTTAGCTTTAGATACTGCTGGCAATCTGAATCCTTGCTCGTCAACTCTTCAGATAACACATTAGGTTGATCAGAATCAGTGAGTTACTTCATAGCAAGCTTTTGCTGATGAGTTATGGATTCACGCATATATACTGGATAATTGTGGAAATACTGGTGGTTTGTTTTGCTGGCGCTTCCTCGCGGCCACCTCCCCTGGTGCCCTACATGCACACCCTACAGCTGCCCTACTGTTCTGGATGATTTTTAAAAGCAGAAACAGACGTTATTTGAAGATTGGTCAGCTGGCCCTCGATCACGATGATCTTCAGTGCACTCTATAGGTTCCCCTGGCGCCTCTGTAAATATTCTGTTATAACTTGGTGCTCCACAATTTGTGCAAATTTTTTGGTTGTAACAGTGAGAATCTTGTTTTGGTACATATATGTAGGTGGCAGAATTGCTTCCTCAGAAAGTATGAGTCTTGTTAGGCTGAATTGGTTGCGCCTGAATATGTCACTTGTATGAACTGAGCTTACGGCAGATATTGCAAGTAGTTTTCACAATCTGCATCAGAGGTTCCATCTTAATGAAGTACTATCGCTGTCTAGAAACATAAGACTGTCAGACAAGTCTTTCGTGGAAATTACTCTCTACATTACCATATGTTGGGCGTATTAGGTTTGCTGAATTAGCCTTTTTTTTTTTTTGCTTTCTCACGAGGGGTCACGTTACTCGTGTAATTGTTGTCGTGTTGAAGATGGGTGTGAGTTTTGGCTAGTCCTAAGTAATCTTTACTCATTGGAGAAGCCATTCGCCTCGATCCTACTTGTAGCGTTCTTAAAGAGACTTGGGGGTCCGCTCGAAAGTTTTGTTCCCTTGGCTAGTGCATATGTAATGAATACTTTGGCGTTGTATGTGGCAGCCCAGCGTCGTTCCGCAGGCAAACGATTAAAAAGACTGTGGTGTTGCACGAAAACATCCGAGACCTTCGTTACCCTAGGACGTGATCCTAGCGCCGCTTTCGGATCATGGGGTCAGGTGTAAACATATGAGAGGATTGGTAAGGTGCACCACCCCGTAGTCTCCTGAGTATTAGCAGAGACCAAAAGATCTTTTCTTTTGTTTTCTGCTGAAACAAACAGATTAATTAAGTGAAAAGGGCAACGATGTACAATAATGAGGACTATATGTTCGTTTTTGTATATGTGTAGAAGTGTCCTTTTTCTACCATTCTTTTGGAAGAAGAAGCCCCGGAGTGTTTATCATGTGTAGAATTTCGTTAGCTGGGCGATGTTACACGTGTTGGAGTACTCAATCCCATCTCTCTACAAATAATAGGCGCCAGGTCTCGGGTTTCCGATGATCCGGTATGGCCCTTCCCATTTTGAACTGAGTTTGTTATGTCCGACGTTGGTTTGTACGAGGCGTAAATACAAGGTCGCCTACCTCGAACGCCCTTCTAAAGATATTATTTGTCGGTATTTTTTCATCTAATTGTCTACATCATCCTCACTAACATTTATTAATGATAGTTTAATTATCTCTACATACAAGCAGTCGATATCATCCATTCTTGTATCATTCAATCGTCCACATCATCCTTTTTTAGCCATTTGATTGATGACATCACACTGCTACAATTTGTTTCGTCCATGTTTCAACCAACCAAGCTAACTTTTTGCCATTTGTTTCCAATGATAAAAAATCATCTAACCGCTAGTCGAGATTATAGTGTACTATTCTATATGTAAACGCTCAAGACATTTCAAAAACATTTATGCGACACATCTCTTCATGAAAGCTATCCACATCGTTGATTTCATCTTATCTTCTTTAACTAATTTGCAAGGAAGGTCGACCAAACACATCCATGAAGCGTAACAACCTTTGTTGGTCGTGTACACAAACCATTTCATGCTGATTAAGTTTAGCCTCTCAACTAGTGCGAAAAATTAAATCTCGCATGTTTCTGTAGAAAATTTCATGTTTGATATTATATCTTATACCCTTTCATTCACACAATAGAGAGTTCTTTAAAAGATTCTGTTGCAATACGGGAAGTTATTTGTATATTCCAAGCAAGTAATTAGCATTATTATCGTTGCTAGATATTTCATTCGAACGTGTAATTGTTTGTCCATGAGTTGGATGACGTGTTGATGAAGGTGTGTAAACATGGGAATAAACTCGATCGCTTAACGCACATGAAATTCCACCATCCCCTGGATGACGGATCAAACAATTTTCTACTCCCTCCAATCGAAATTAGTTGACTTTAATTTTTCTACATCCGAATCTAACACATACCCTCGCAAAACAAAACAAAAATACAACACATACGGGTAATGTTTCCTGAAAAAACGCCCTCTCCTTCCGCGACCTGGTCGCCCCCGCGTGGGCGGCTGGGCCGCGCCGTCGGCTCCCTCCCAGGCGGCCCTCCCCCCCACACCTCCCCTTCCACCGTCGCCGGCGTGCTTCGCCGGGCTCGGCCCGGCCAGCGCCGGCGGCGGCGGGCCCTTGCTTCTCCCCCCGGTGTCCTCCTCGCGGGGGACGGCGCGGCGCCGGCGGTGCATCTAGGCGGCAGCGGTCCAGCTCAACGGCGGCGGGGCGACCTGGTGCCATGGATGGTACGTGCGGCGGCGGGAGCTCCAGTCGGTGGCGACAGTGGCAGGGGCTGGTTCGGCTGGAGCCCCGCAGGCCTAGATCTAGGCCCTTTGGGCCTGATCTCGGTTAGCCGGGCAGGCTGGGCTCGACCTTGTTACCCCGGGTAGACTGATGAGCGGTGCAGGATGGGTGGCGGCGACAACGTCGCGCTTGCTGCTGCGTGGCGGCAGGAGCTTCATGGGTCCATCTGGGTCCGACGGGTCTATGGTGCCGATCTAGAGGGTAGCGGCAACAGTGGTCTACGTGCAGCAGCGTGGTGGCAGTGACTTTACGGGCCCTTTCAGGGCTTGGCCGGGCCTGCACGGCCTGGTGTGTCCCTGCTGTTGCGTCCGGTCGGCACCCACCAATGGCGGTGGAGGATGTCCTCCAGATGACTGTGTTGCTGCCGTCTTCCGGCTCCAATAGCTTGGTGTGATCATGCTGACGCGTCCGGTCGGCTACCATCTATGGCGGTGGAGGTTGTTCCCTCCCGCGTGGTTGTGTTACCGTCGCCCTGTCTTCGGCTGTCTTTTCTCAGTCCGGTCGGCCTCGCAGCGGTTGCCATGGTGAGACGACGATGGTGACACAAAAACGTGGTAGCGTATGTTAGTGGGTGAAAAGCTTGATGGAGCGCTACGGATTGTCCGGGAATGTGGTTTTTTTGGTCGGGAGAAATCTCTGCCGTCATGGCACCGACGCGGCGACGCTTGCGAGTGTCGCCATTCCTTCCTGAAGGGCGTCTGGGGTACCTCTTCCCCACAACCCATAGCGTACCAGGGGAAACCCTAGGACTAGTCCGAGCAGCAGCGACGTTGTCGTCGTTTTCCTTCTTGGAGGTGTTGCTTGGTACGCGACGATTCGGAGTGCTAGGATCGTGGTGGGACTACTCCGGAGGGCGCAGCGGTGGCGTGTCATCTTCGTTTTCGTTGATCCGCCGATGTTGGCATTCTTTTCTCTTTTTTTCTTTTTGCTTCTTTTGGGCTTATTGTGATGTCTGCCCCAGCTGTGGTATCACATATTGTATTGGGTTTTGCTATATTAATATAGCGGGGCGAAAGCCTATTTCGAGGAGAGGGTAATGTTTCCTCAAAAAGCAATGTTTTTGTACATCCATCTGAATTTTGGTAGGCACGCTATTGCTATAGCACCTAAGGAAAAAAAAAAGTACCACCAGCAGCACTGGAGAAAACAAGCGGGGTAACAAAAAGAAACAAAATAAAACCAGAGTAATAATATATAGTAGATCAGACGGGGAAGATATCGGATCCGATCAGACGGGAAAATATCGGATCCGATCGGGGAAAATAACAGATCTGATCAAATCAGTAGAAATATATATAGGAAATTATTGCGTCATGGAATGCCATCTGCACATTCCAAATTACTGCGTTGACAGAGGTGTAAAACAAGGTAGTCAATCATGCCGGTTAATTCCATCCCTTGCAGCACCGGAGATCTCATCCCCTTCTCTCCCTATATATAGAGGAGAGAGACCATCCGTCCATGGCACAACCAAGCACATCGTCGTGTTACTAGTTCTGCATTCGCCAAGGCCAAGCTAGTTACACCAGCTGATTACTCCCGTCATACGATCATGGCCAAGCACACGGCGGCTCCCCTCCGCGCAGCCGCGCTCCTTCTCATCGCCTGCCTTCTGGCTGCCAGTGCACAATGTACGTGAAGAATCAAATTCCGTTTCTCTCTCAGTATATTTTTGCATCTCTAGCTGTGTTGCTCTGTTCGATCTGTTTTTTGTTTATCATCGATCATATATCACTCTAATCTCACTTGTTTTTCGATCTGTTTTTTTTTGTTTATCACCGATCATATATCACTCTAATATTCTCAGTTAGTTTTCGATCTGTTCTTTTTTTTTGTTTATCATCATATATCACTCTAATCTCAGTTGTTTTTCGATATGTTTTTTTTGTTTATCGTCGATCATATATCACTCTAATCTCAGTTGTTTTTCGATCTGTTTGTCCGTATGTATTCACGTGTGTAGGCCGGATCATCGACGGCGGCGATGACGAGAAGACCAATGTACCAAGCGGGTCGTGCGTCTACCAAGACGACGCTTCTACCTGCAAAAGTGGCAAGCTTTGCTACTGTTGTCTCACCAGTGATTTTTGCTATGTGACCATGGACGTGTGCAAGTCAAAGTGCAAAGGATATTTGCCCGCACAAAATTAAATGGTGTATTGCACAACACTCATGTTCCCATGAACACAATTTTGTAATAAGAAATTAATAATATTATAAGAATTTCCTTTCTTGGCTGTTTTTTCGGTTCATATGGTGTGCATCTATCGGTCTTTAATTGTGTCTTGCATATTTCTGTAGAGAACTTCAATATTTGATGTATCTTATACCATACACTTCCATTCATACAATAGAGTTCTTAAAAAGATTCCTTCCGCGACAAGGAATGTTATTTGTATATTCAAAGCAAGCAATCAGTACTATTATTTTGGCCAAATATTTCATGCGAATGTGTAATTATTTGTCCATGCATGTATATATTTGGATGGCCCGTTGCTAGAGGAGTAAACACAGGAATGAACTCGATGCATAACGCACCAGCTGAGACGGCTCTGCCATCCCCGTCTCTCTCTTTATATGGGACAACATGTGTCGGCAGATCAAGCAAGTATCTTGTTAGTAAATTGGAATACAACACATATGGGTATTGTTTCGTCAAATATATCGTTGCTGGAAGAAGTACTACCAGCTAGCAGCAATAGAGATAACAAGCGGGCTAAACATGCCAGTGAATTCCTGGAACATGGGGTTTTCCTAGAACCAAGGTGAACAGCAATATCGATATACTATCTCCATTCCAAGGCTTAAGGCATATAACTTTTTTGAAAAGTCAAGCCATATAAAATTTGATCAAATTTTTTAAAAAAACTATCAATAACTATTATATTATATAGATATCTTGTAAAAATATGTTTTATGATGTATGAAAGGGTATGGATTATGTATTGTAAATATTAATATTTTTCTTTTAAAACTTGATCAAACTTTAGTTGGTTTGACTTTTAAAAAAAATCATATGCCTTAAGATTTGGAACGGAGGCCCTCCAACCCAAGGCTTAAGGCATATAACTTTTTTGAAAAGTCAAGCCATGTAAAATTTGACCAAAATTTTAGAAAAAACTATCAAAAACTATTATATTATATAGATACCATGTGAAAATATGTTTCATGATGTGTGAAATGGTATGAATTACGTATTGTAAATATTAATATTTTTCTCTGAAAATTTGGTCAAACTTTAGTTGATTTGACTTTTGAAAAAAGTTATATGTCTTAAGCCTTGAAACGGAGGTAGTAAGTAATAAGAAGATGAAATAATTTTCTGTATACCAAGATGAGAAAATTTCTTATACGACACTACTTCATCCGTGTTGTATAGTTTTCCCCGTGGAATAACAGGAATGACTCTAAACCTGGAATACCAGGAATGACTCTAAGAGCTCGTTTGTCACCCAGGTATTCATTTCATTTGGTAGAAATGAAATGAATACATGTATTCATTTCATTTATATTGTGATTCCAAAAACAGCCACATGTTTGGCTGCCACCAGAATTTGAAAATGATGACGGAATTCAAAATGGAATTTCAAAATAGCTGCCATGTACTAGACTAAAAACACATGCATCAAGTAATTGCAATGGTACTTCTCATAAGTTTTGGACCTCAAAAACACACATTATCCAAGTTTCAAAGTTCTAATCCATGTTCAGTCCATAAAACAAAGATACATTGACATAATAAATACACTAGAGTTTGAATAAATTACGCAAGATGAAATGGCAGACTGCTACAACACAAAGGAAGATCCGAATCATGTGTTTATCTGCTTGAGCACCCACTTCTTCTTCATCCGTTCAGGCAGTGCCGCCAAAGACTTGAACTTGTGATCATCAGCTACAAGAACATCATATATTGCCAACTGCTGGTCATCTTCCAGATCTGGTATGCCATCAAGAACAACCCAGATTTCTTCAGGAGATGCTGGCTTTGGTGGAGGCTCGAGAACATCGGCTTTGAACGCAGCAGTAAAATTATCTAACTTGTCACCAAGCATGGTTGCTATTGAGTCATCTGATCGCTACCTCTTCTTCGGACGATCTTCATCCGCTTGAGTTGATGAATTGGCATCTTTATTGTTGATAGTGGTGTTAGCATTCTCCTCCGCCATTTCAGCTGCGCTTTCATTAGCTGTCCTTGCACCCGCGCCGGTAGCACGGTCTCTACAGTATAGTGTGCTAATCATGTCCCAAAATTTGATTGACTTGTACCTATATGAAGTGGCATCCTTGTTGTCCTGCAAATAAATCACAGGAAAGCTCTAATCACCTAGGAAAACATCAGTACATGAGAAAGGATAAAATCTACAGATACAAGACAATATCATTTTATGAAATGCCAACTTGGATTAATCTGGAGTAAGTGTGATATTAATTTAAATGTGTAATTGTTTAGAAAGAACATCAGGTAGCAGATTTTAGTTTCTTCACTATCTGAAACTATCGCAGTCCTGTGACCTTGCTTATAACATTTAATAAAGCAAAAAAGTGTGCTAGTATTTAATTCAATGGTCATGAACAATCCAACAATAGCTAGAAAATCAGAGGTTCTGGAATATTTTAGACCACACCTCAAGCTTTCTGACACCTCAACTACATCCTAGATATATATCATTTACTAAAAAATCTATAGAAAACTACGCTCTAAAAATACATTAAAAAATGATGTTTTCTTTGGCATATGTCTTACAAAACGCCACTTACAAAGGAAGAAATGATCATGTACTACAAACAAGCGCTAATGAAAAGATCGTGCAAAATAAGACTGAAAGCAGGTAAAGAAAACTGTGGCAAAAATGCGGCAAAACAAAGAAAACCGTGGCTGCTCGATTTCTGGTGGACACAAGAACGTAGAACTAAAGCTATTGCTTTCCTAGTCAGGAACGTAGAACTGAAGCTAACCCGCAACCAATCTTGACAGGAGGTCGCCACCGACCCTTCCTGCTCGTATCAGATTTTTTTTCTCCCATCTTTTTTCTATGATTTTCATTGGATGTTGTTTATTTCTCCTCACTACTTGATGTACGTGTATTGGGACAGTGTGTAACACTTGGTATGGTAGATGGTACTGATTTTCTCTTGCAAAGCCAAAGAAACGATCCAGCTAAATTTAAGATCAGTTCAGTTTTTGTACGTGAGACAGCTCAAAACGTTGCAGGGAAAAAGAGAGAAAACAGTATAAAAGGACAGTCTAGTAAACTCACAACAAGTTCTCTTTTATCAGAATCCGGAGCTACCAAAGGAGCCAAACACTTTTGGGCTGCTCCAGAGCTTGTTGGTGGAGTGGAGTTCAGAACTGGATCGTCATTATACTGGTTCCATATGTGTAGCTACAACTGATTTGGGGCTTTTAGAAACAAAAAGGCAGTATCTACATCTGAACTCTATGTGGGTGTGAACTCAACGCAAAGCATGGCAAAGAAAAGAAATTTACTGTGTAGAAGCAACATCTAGGAATATACAGAAAGCATCCAGGTATAGTAAGGAATATACAAAAAGCATCCAAATAGCAGTACTAAGCACAAGTAGGTTACCTTGACATAATTGTTCCAAACATCATTTTCCACAGTGACCATATTCTTCTCATCATCCCAACCAAATCCACTCTGAGAAAGCATCTTGTTGACGATAGCATAATGTTTGTCAAAAGTCTTGCTCCTAGAGATGATATTCTCCTTTGTGAGCTCAATCTGACACTTCTCTCTCACTTTCTTCACTGCAGCTGTGTATACATGGGGTTTCCACCCATTTTGAGCACGATCTCCTTTGCTGTAGTACTCCACAAATACATCCAACATAGCTTTATCCATCTCATCTGTCCACTTGAGGTAACTTCTACCTTTCTTCGTCGAATCCAAGCCCGAATCCATCCCTATATGTACATAAAGATTACCATTAGTTAGTGGCAAAAGGAAAGTGTGTGTATATGAGAGAGTAAAAAAACCGGGCATATATGAAGCATACCAAAAATAAAATATGTACATAAAGAAGACTGTACAACATTCAAGCAAAATTAAGCATTTGCTTGTCCACGCCTAGCTTGATAATCAGCCCACATCTGATTAGCTAGGGTCAATCTCCTGTTATTCCACTCATTCATCACCTCAATGTGCGTAATCATATCAGGTTTGTCCACATCAATGACATCATTGTTTAGCTGATTATCCACTGCTTGTAACATCAGATCATCCATCTCTCTTTGCCTATCAGCTAGGAAGTTATGCAGTACGCAATAAGCATTGATTACTCGAATCTGTCGTTAAGTTAGTATGGCATGTTAATACACAAAACTCAAAATATTCCAGCAAATGGTTTGAATTAACAAAATTAGATGGTACCTGATTTTTTATTCCAAAAATGAACTAACCCTGAGAGTAGCCCATCTCATCTTTAAAAGAGCCCAAATCCTCTCAACTACGTTTCTAGCAATTGCATGCCGCAGGTTATAGAGCTCTTGTGGAGTTTCTGGATTATTCCCATTGGCAGCCCACTCTTTCAAGTGATACCTTGTATTTCTGAATGGAGCAAAGAAGCCTGGACCATTTGTGTATCCAACATCTACTAGATAGTATTTTCCTAAGGTTTATGAAAATATCCCACATTAGATTTCAGTTGAGAAAATTAGTGACAAGTTGTATCATACTAAGATAGGAGTGACCATTTGGAACTTTGAAAGAGTCTTCTCTAAACATTGCATCTCTCAACACTCTGCCACCTGATGCTGAACCTTCCCAGCCAACCAACACATAAACAAACTTCATGTTGCGGTCACAAACACCCAACACATTTGTTGTTATGGCTTACTTCCTATTCCTATATCTACCTTGCTTGTGTATCGGAACACGAACATCAACATGTGATCCATCTAAAGCTCCAAGCCCATCGAGAAACCACTTTCATTTGTAATCTTCGGGTAGTTCAGTAGAAGGGTCTGGCAACTTGATGATTTCATGAGATAAATAAAGAATGGCTCCTAGCACCTCATTGAAATGTCTACTAATTGGCTCAAGTGTCAACCTATAGGTGCTACGGATCAACCTAAGCTTCATGCCATGGCTAAGAACAAGCAGTACAATGGTCACAGCTTCTTAAACAATCACATAAAAGGTGTCTTTCAATCCAGCCCTTTCACGTAAAATGGCACATAGGTCAAAGAATGACTTTTTGGTAAACCGTAGAGTATCATAGCAATACAAATTTGGACCCATATAAATATTTCTTAGCATCTGTCTCCTAATTCTAATCTCTTCCTCTTCCTCACTAAAATCACCAAGCTCAACTATCCTTCTCCTACAATACATATGTTGTGCTACCGCAACTATACTAACAAAAAACCCAGCTGCTGCCCTCTTTCTTTTCTTCCTCCTCTCATGATATAGCACTACTTGTTGATCAGCCATCTACAATACATACATCAAGAGGAACTATAGAGTAATAAACTTGTCAAGAGGGACCAAGTACATACATACATTAATAAGAAACAACAGTCTATAGTACATATATCAAGAGGGACCAAGTAAGATCAGTACAATACAGAAATAAAAATTGGCTGTATTCATCAGCTGAAAGTAAGATCAGTACAATACAGAAGTAAGATCAGAGAGCATGCATGCATGCACACTGCAGTACAGCAGGTATTTCCAATAGTACAAGCCAGATGTAATTATACACATACTCCTATCATTTGACCATCCTGGCTACCTAGCTACTGGACATGCGCCCTCCCTGCCAAATTAGCTCCCAGACAAAAGTAATTGACTCATTAAATAGTGGCCTTGCACTGGTTCTACTGAATGCTACTGATCAGTGGTAACAAAACAAGCATTTGATCAGTGGCCAGACTGCAGTTGGAAGAAACAGTACCATAAAAAATTACTGCGGTACAAATTAGCATAAAACATATATTTATATATATAATCTGGTATTGCCGTACCAGAACATCTACAATAATGGCTTTAGAAAAACAATGGATTCAGGTGCATATGAGATGGGGTTGTGTGCAGAACAACACTAGAAATACACATCTTATATATCAAAAGCATTCTCATCTCAAGCCAACACTCTGCCCAGAACCCCAACAGATATAATAAAAGCAACTTGGGCAAATTAACAAGCCTCAATCCAACACAGGATCTATAAATATGCCTGGGAAGGTGAGGGTGGACCAGGGTGGCGCGATACATCCCTAGCTGGATACTACCACGGACAGCGTGTGGCTGATGATGCCTCAGCAGCAGCAGCAGCAGCAGCTGGATCGCTGTCTTGATATTCAGAATTATCTACACAAGCAATTTGGAACTCCGGCACGCAGTCTCCAAGATTGCAGGACTAATCGTCTTCACCATGGTACACAACAACGTGCGGCTTGTGAGTATAGTGATTTCTGGTACGCTTTTTGGTCTAATGCGAGCCATGATTTTATTTTGTAGTAGATGCCAATCATTTGCTGATAGATCGCGGGTTGCTATTGCAAGACGATGTCGTGGCATTGTTGCATACACATCAAACTAGGATACAAGCACAACTAAGTTTACCATCTTTTTCGGATTGTACTTTAGAAATAAATTTTGCGTCTTCGGTTCTGAGAAATTATCATCACCCGTTGTGAGTATAGAATAGATTTTCATAGCATATGACACAATGACCATATTTAATTACCTTCGTATGTAAGATCAGTTGGGTTAGTCGACCAGTTAATAGTTAGAGCACGTGGCATAAGCGGCCGTCCAGCATGGCGGCTCGGAAAGGCCCAAATCAACTTGCTTTGACCGTGTAATTAAATTTGATACCCTCGTGTTTAGTCTCACTCTACTGCATTACAAAGATGAACACCAGTTTATATTACGATCACTTCCGTGTGTTATTAGATTGATTAAAGGGAAAAATCAAAACAAGCAGCAACTAGCTAGGCGGAAGGATTGTGGGCTGACTTAAATGAAGCTATGTCTGTCTAATTGAACGGGACTGATTGTAAGGGATTGTGTTGGTTGATCAAAAACTAAATGCATGGGCTAATTAAACGGATGGTGCGAGCCAGATCCGGTAGCAGCGCGCACTTCACGAGGACATGAAAGGGAAGCACACCAAGGAAGAGGAAGAGGAGAGTTTGAAAAAAGGAAATATTCTGCTTACGTATTAGAACAATTAATTGATTGACGAGCCAATGCCACTAAGCAAGTTAAAAAAATTTGCCTATGCTGCGAAGTGCCACTGATTTTGAAAAAACTCACCAACGGCACAACAATGATTAACTTCTTCCGCCGCAACGCGCGGATATTTTTCTAGTACCTAATAATAATAAAGCATGAAGTGTTTCTCCCGGTCCAACATTTTTTTTAACAAGTTTGTCCTCCCACCAAAGCCTAAATTACCCACGGTGCCATTGTTAAGTTAAAACCTGTCAACATCCCTCAAAATTGTGAACAATTACCCACCATGCCACCTTAAGTGAAAACGGTTCATGCCATTTTGATAAAAAAATAGACAACCCGCACGACCCCATCGATGCCCACCCATCCCTGCAGCTCCGGCAGCCCGCCTCTGTCGACGAATCCCCACGCAGGCTGAGCCATAGCCGTTAGATTCTTCTGTTGCCAACACGGCACCGCCCCGGCAAGCCGGCCGGTGGGGATCCTTGCCAGTCCCACATCATCCCCTCTCTACTCTCTAGACGGAGACTTTCGCCGCCACTGCCGCCGGATCTAGCTACTGGACCCCTTCTTCTTGGAGAAGACATTGGGCGTGATGTCTCCCTTGCTGGTGAGCATGGAAGGGTAGGAGAGGGCCTATCAGATTTGTCCGGTGTTAGGCGATCCAGGACAATAGAGGAGGCGGCGTTGGAGCAGCCTTGCAGAAGCTTGCAGAAGGGCTGTAGATGAGCAGCGGCAGAACAAGGCGGCGACACATGGATTGAGAGGAAGACGCGGCTTCGGCCAGAGTAGGAGGTCGCGAACAAGCCAGCAACAGCGCCACGAGATGAAACAGAGGAAACATGGGCGGCAGGGTCAAAGCGTACGCCAAGCTCGCGGAGCTGGACTTGGTCGGGGAAGTGAGGCAGTGTCCATTAGTCATTGCAGAAATAGGATCTGACGATGGCGCGCTCACTCCGGCGGTCACATAGGAGGGAGGGGCAACGAGCGCAACTGTCTAATCCTTAATGGTATGTGTTGGCAGGTTGCCCTGTTGCTCTCGTTGACCCCCATGAGATCTTAAATCCAAGTAGAAAGATGCAAGCAAAAACGGTTGACGATATGGATGGATTGGTGGATTTATTATTCAAATTTGAAGATTGCCTGGATTAGCTAGCAAATTTTAAGACACATTTGGAAAAGGGGAGAAAGAGAAACCGGGGATTTTGTGAAAGAGGATGAACCATACATGAAGGGAATATGCCCTGAGAGGCAATAATAAAGTGTTTATTATGTGTATTCCAAGAATATGATAGATGTTTATTTTGCATGCTATAATTGTATTAATACGGAAACATTAATACATGTGTGTTTAATAAACAAACAGAAAGTTCCTAGTTATGCCTCTCTCATAAACTAGCTCGTTGATTAACAAGATGATCAAGGTTTCCTGATCATGGATATTGGATGTTGTTAATAACAGGATCACAACATTAGTGTAATTGTTGGAGATATGCCCTAGAAGCAATAATAAATGTAGTTATTATTATATCTTTGTGTTTATGATAAATGTTTACATTCATGCTATAATAGTATTAATAAGAAAACATTAATACTTGTGTGATTTGTAAACTAAATTAGAGTCCCTAGTAAAGCCTCTTTATAATACTAGCTTGTTGGTTAATAAATGATTGTGGTTTCCCTATCATGACATTGAGATGTTATTAACAACAAGATCATATCGTTAGGAGAATGATATGATGGACATACTCCTATAGATAAGCGTAGCATAAAGATCAAGTCATTTTAATAGTTCAATTGATATATGCTTTCTGATACATAGTAACCTAATTCCTTCGACCATGAGATCATGCTTATCACCATCACCAGAAGGATGCTTTGATGACATCAAACACCACACCGTAACTGGGTGGCTATAAAGGTGGCATTGAGTGTTCGGAAAGTATTGGTTGAGACACATGGATCAAGAGTGGGATTTGTCCATCCATATGACGGATAGATATACTCTGGGCCCTCTCGGTGGAATGTCATCCAATTGGCTTGCAAGCATGTGACTGGCTCACAAGGGATCACATATCACGGGAACGAGAAAAGAAGTACTTATCAGTAACGAGGTTGAACTAGGTATGCAGAGATACCGACGATCAAAACCTCGGATAAGTAAACTATCGTGAGACAAAGGGAAATTGGTATCGTATGTAAGTGGTTCATTCAATCGCAAAGTAATCGTAGAAATATGTGGGAGCCATATGAATTTCCATATTCCTCTATTGGTTATTGTTCGGAGAAGTGTCTCGATCATGTCCGCATAATTCACGAACCGTAGGGAGACACACTTAAGGATTCGACGTTGTTGAGTAGTTATGGAATGATGAGTAAGAGACCGAATGTTGTTCGGAGTCTCGGATGGGATCCGGGATATCACGAGGAGATCCGGAATGGTCCGGAGAATAAGATTCATATAAGGAAAGTCCTGTTTCGGGGTTGGAGAATGGTTCTGGTGTTTTCATCGGGAATGTTCTAGAAGGTTCCGGAATGTCCGGCACTCCGGAGGGGAAGGGTACATGAATGTGTCATAACAAGTTGGACTGGTTGCATCATGTACTAGGTGTCATCGCTGAACAAAATAAAGGGATAAATCAAATCCTAGTTTGAAAAGTCAAACGCCAATTTGAAAAGTCAAACGGCTATTTTGTTTGGTGGAAGGAGAGTAGGAAACCTACTTGGGGAGGAAGTCCCTTTCCCTCCACCGCCGGCCTTGGAAGCCGAGTTGGGGAGGGACTTCCCTCCCCTTGGCGCGCCCCCTCCACCTATATAAGGAGGGGCAGGGCTGCCCCTCCAAGCACACAACTTGCACCCCACAAACCCTAGCTCCAAGCCGTCGGCGCCGCCTAGGGCAAACCCTAGCCGCCGACTTGGGCTTCCCCAAGGCCTAGCCGCCGGCCTAGCTCTCTCCCCTTGGTGCGTCTAAACCCTAGATCACCGAGGCTCTCTCATAGTCCACCATACTCGCTCCGGCTTAAGGTGAAGCCCTGCGAGATCTCCCCTCTACTTCCGATACCACGCCGTCGTGCTGCCGGAATCGCGAGGAGAGTGCTACAACCTCCGCTGCCTGCTGGAACAAGGGAGAGGAAGGTCTTCGTCGAGTACCGAACGTGTGACCGACTGCGGAAGCGCTGCCGGAACACAGTGCCGGAGGGATCGTCTACGCGATCTTGAGATCGGGAAGAGTACGACTACATCACCCACGAGAATCCGCTCTCTTTAAACACTTTGGAATCTTCGAGGGTGAGTTATTCTATCGACTCGTTGCTACAATCTAGTAGATAGATCTTGGCTTGTTTGTTTGTATGCGGTAGAATTTTTTTTATTTTCCACGCTAGGAACCCCTAAGTGGTATCAGAGCCGTGTCTATATGTAGATATGTTGCACGAGTAGAACACAATGGTCATTGTGGGCGGTGGTGCTTTTATTATCAATTGCTTCTTATGTACTTTGCATCTTGCGGTATGATGGGATGAAGCGGCCCGGGCTAACCTTACATTACATCGTTCATGAGACTTGCTCCACGCTCAATATGCAACTTGTATTGCATAAGTGGCTTTGCGGGTGTCTGTCTCTCCCATTATAGTATAGATCCAATTTACAACGGGCACTTGATAGTTCAAACATCAATATTGTGGTTCTTGTTCGTAAGTTAGATCGACACTTATTGAAAGCCCCAAACCACGTAAAACATGCAAAGAAATTAGAGGCGTCTAACTTTGTTTTGCAGGGGAGTGTTGTGATGTGATATGGCCATGATTGTGATTATATTTGATGTATGCAATGTTCCTTATTGTAAGTTGGCAACCGGCAGGATCCATATGGTTGTCTTTAATTTATGTTAAGACCCGCGTGTCTATTCAAAGTAGTTGTAATAGTTGAAGCTGGTGGACGACAACCATGGAGCAGCGTCATTGACCTTGATGCAATGCCGGTGATGATGGAGATCATGTTCATGCTTGAAGATGGAGATCGGAAGCACAAATAAGAAAGGCCATATCATATCACATATTATGAATTGCATGTGATGTTAATCCTTTATGCATATTGTATTGCTTAGTTAACGACGGTAGCATTATAAGATGATCCCTCATGCACATGAATTTCAAGTTCTAAAGTGTTCACCCTTAGTAAGCACCGTTCCTAAAGCTTGTTGTTTCGAAGCACCACGTGATGATCGGGTGTGATAGATTCTGCAAGTGTATACAACGTGAGCAAGCCAGATTTGCTCATGCGGAAACTAAGGTTTGATCTTGACGAGCCTATCATGTACAGACATGGTCTCGGGACACGGATCACCAAAAGGTAAAGCATGAATCATATAGTAGATATGATGAACATATCGATTGTTCGCCATTGAAGCTACATCAACTCTCGTGATGATCGGTTTTGATGTGGTGGATTTGGTTCGTGTGATCACTAAAACAATGTGAGGGATATTGTTTTGAGTGGGAGTTCACCTAGATTAATTTAACTATTAATTAGAACTCAATTTGTCATAAACCTAGTCTAAACTATTGCAAATATGTTGTAGATCAATGGCGGCCCCTACCATCAATTTTAATGCGTTCCTAGAGAAAGAAAAGTTGAAAAACAATGGAAGCAACTTCGCGGATTGGTTCCGCAATTTGAGGATTGTCCTCAATGCTGGTAATTTGACCTATGTGCTGGATGCACCGCTGGGTGACCCACCTGCAGCTGATGCTACCGATGAAGTAAAGAACGTTTACCTCGCTCGGAAAAATCAGTACTCCACAGTTCAGTGTGCTATCTTGTATGGTTTAGAATCGGAGCTTCAGAAAAGGTTTGAGAATTCAGACCCACATGATATTGTCCGTGAACTCAAATTGATTTTTGAGACTTACGCGGCAGTTGAGAGCTATGAGGCTTCTGAAAAGTTCTTTAACTGCAAGATGGAAGAGGGCAGCTCCGTCAGTGAGCATGTGCTTAAGATGTCTGGGAACACAAACAAACTTCAAAGCTTGGGTATAGTGATTCCTAATGCTTTGGTGATTTACCGTGTCCTCCAGTCACTACCACCAAGTTACAAGAACTTTGTGATGAACTACAATATGCAAAGCATGAACAAAGAGTTGCCAGAACTCTTCTCCATGTTGAAATCTGCAGAAGTGGAGATCAAGAAAGAGCACCAAGTGTTGATGGTCAATAAGACCACCAAATTCAAGAAAGGCAAGTCTAAGCAAAAGGGACACTTCAAGAAGGGTGGTAAGAAAGTTACCGCACCGGCGAAGAAGACCAAGGCTGGACCCAAGCCTGATACTGAGTGCTTTTACTGCAAGGGAGAAGGTCACTGGAAGCGGAATTGCCCAAAGTACTTGGCGGATCTGAAGAACGGCAACATCAAGAAGAAAGGTATATCTGATATACATGTTATTGATGTGTATCTCACTAGTACTCGTAGTAGTGCCTGGGTATTTGATACTGGTTCGGTTGCTCATATTTGTAACTCGAAACAGGTGCTGCAGAATAAACGGAAGCTAGCGAAGAACGAGGTGACGATGCGCGTGGGAAACGGATCAAAGGTTGATGTGATCGCGGTCGGCACGCTACCCCTTCATCTACCATCGGGATTAGTTTTATACTTAAATAATTGTTATTTAGTGCCTGTGTTGAGCATGAACATTATATCGGGATCTTGTTTATTGCGAGACGGTTACTTGTTTAAATCAGAGAATAATGGTTGTTCGATTTATATGAGTAATATGTTTTATGCACATGCACCTTTGATAGATGGTCTATTCTTATTGAATCTCGATAGTGGAAATACACATATCAACAACATTGAGGCTAAACGTTTGAAATCAAGCGATAATTCGACCTATATGTGGCACTGTCGTCTTGGTCACATTGGAGTGAAGCGTATGAAGAAACTCCATTCCGATGGACTTCTTGAATCACTTGATTTTGAATCACTTGATTTTGAATCACTTGAAAGATGCGAAGCATGTCTGATGGGAAAAATGACTAAGACTCCATTTTCTGGTATGATGGAGCGAGCTACGGACTTATTGGAAATCATACATACCGATGTGTGTGGTCCAATGAGTGTAGCATCGCGCGGTGGTTATCGTTATGTTCTTACCTTCACGGATGACTTGAGTAGATATGGGTATATCTATTTCATGAAACATAAGTCCGAAACTTTCGAGAAGTTTAAGGAGTTTCAAAGTGAGGTAGAGAATCAACGTAACAAGAAGATTAAATTTCTACGTTCTGACCGTGGAGGTGAATATCTAAGTTACGAGTTTGGCGAGCATTTGAAGAAATGCGGAATACTTTCACAGTTGACACCGCCGGGAACACCACAGCGTAATGGTGTGTCCGAACGTCGTAATCGAACTCTCTTAGATATGGTTCGTTCTATGATGTCACTTACAGATTTACCGCTATCATTTTGGGGTTATGCATTAGAAACAGCCGCATTCACTTTAAATAGGGCACCGTCTAAATCCGTTGAAACGACACCGTATGAATTATGGTTTGGGAAGAAACCTAAATTGTCGTTCCTTAAAGTTTGGGGATGCGAAGCCTATGTAAAGAAGTTACAGCCGGACAAGCTTGAACCCAAAGCGGAAAAATGCGTCTTCATAGGATACCCGAAGGAAACTATTGGGTATACTTTCTATCATAGATCCGAAGGCAAAATCTTCGTTGCCAAGAATGGATCCTTTCTAGAGAAGGAATTTCTCTCGAAAGAAGTGAGTGGAAGGAAATTAGAACTCGATGAGGTTGTCGAACCTTCTCTCGAAATTGCGAGTAGCGCAGCACCGGAAGAAGTTCCTGTGGTGCCTGCACCAATAAGAGAGGAAGCTAATGATGGTGATCATGAAACTTCGGTTGAAGTAGCTACAGAGCCTCGGAGGTCAACGAGAACTCGTACCACTCCAGATTGGTATGATCCCGTTATGAGTGTCATGTTGGTGGACAACATCGATGACCCCGAGACATATGAGGAAGCGATGATGAGCCCAGATTCCAATAAATGGCAAGAAGCCATGAAATCCGAGATTGGATCCATGTACGAAAACCAAGTATGGACTTTGGTGGACTTACCGGATGGCCGGAAGGCTGTCGAGAACAAATGGATTTTCAAGAAGAAAACAAATGCTGATGGTAATGTTACTGTCTATAAAGCTCGACTTGTCGCAAAAGGGTTTCGACAAATTCAAGGAGTTGACTACGATGAGACTTTCTCACCAGTAGCGAAGCTAAAGTCTGTGAGGATTATGTTAGCAATCGCTGCATATTATGATTATGAGATATGGCAGATGGATGTCAAAACAGCATTCCTCAATGGATATATTGATGAAGAGTTGTATATGATGCAACCCAAAGGTTTTGTCGATCCTAAAGATGCTAACAAGGTATGCAAACTTCAACGGTCCATCTATGGATTGAAGCAAGCATCCCGAAGTTGGAATCAACGTTTTGATAAGGTGTTCAAAAGTTTTGGATTTATACAAACTTATGGAGAAGCTTGTATTTACAAGAAAGTGAGTGGGAGCTCTGTAGCATTCTTAATACTATATGTGGATGACATATTGTTGATTGGGAATGATGTAGACCTTCTTAATAGTGTCAAAGAATATTTGAATAATAGTTTTTCAATGAAGGATCTTGGCGAAGCAGCTTACATATTAGGCATAAAGATTTATAGAGATAGATCAAAACGCCAAATATCATTGTCACAGAGTACATATTTGGACAAAGTTCTAAAGAGGTTTGGAATGGAAGAAAGCAAGAAAGGGTTCTTGCCCATGTTGCCCAATACGACCTTGAGTAAAACTCAAAGTCCGACATCGGCAGAAGATAGAGAAAGGATGAGTAAGACTCCCTATGCCTCAGCCATAGGATCTCTAATGTATGCCATGCTATGTACTAGACCCGACATTGCATATGCTGTTAGTTTAACTAGCAGATATCAAAGTGATCCAGGAGTGGATCATTGGACAGCGGTCAAAAACATCCTTAAGTACTTGAGAAGAACTAAGGATATGGTTCTTTCTTATGAAGGTGATGAACAGCTCGTTGTTAATGGTTACACCGATGCTAGTTGGAACACCGATCCGGATGATTCTAAATCACAATCTGGATACGTATTTATTTTGAATGGTGCAGCAGTTAGCTGGAGGAGTGCAAAGCAAAGCGTTGTGGCGAGATCTTCAACTGAATCGGAATACATGGCTGCTTCGGAGGCTTCACAAGAAGCGATATGGATGAAAGAGTTCATTACAGAGCTGGGTGTGGTTCCTAGTGCACTGGACCCAATGTATATCTACTGTGATAACATGGGAGCCATAGCCAATGCGCAAGAACCAAGGTCACACAAGAAGCTGAAGCATATCAAGCTGCGTTTTCACGCTATTCGAGAACATATACAGGATGGGGATATAAAGATTTGCAAAGTACACACAGATCTGAATGTGGCGGATCCGTTGACTAAACCTCTCCCGAGGGCAAAACATGACCAACACCAAACTACCATGGGTGTTCGGTATATTACCATGTAATCTAGATTAGATGACTCTAGTGCAAGTGGGAGACTGTTGGAGATATGCCCTAGAGGCAATAATAAATATAGTTATTATTATATCTTTGTGTTTATGATAAATGTTTACATTCATGCTATAATAGTATTAACAAGGAAACATTAATACTTGTGTGATTTGTAAACTTAATTTGAAGTCCCTAGTATAGCCTCTATACTTCACTAGCTTGTTGGTTGATTAATGATTGTGGTTTCCCTATCATGAACATTGAGATGTTATCAACAACAAGATCATATCGTTAGGAGAATGATATGGTGGACATACTCCTATAGATAAGCATAGCATAAAGATCAAGTCATTTCAATAGTTCAATTGCTATATGCTTTCTGATACATAGTAACCTAATTCCTTCGACCATGAGATCATGCATATCACCTTTACCGGATGGATTCTTTGATGACATCAAACACCACACCGTAACTGGGTGGCTATAAAGGTGGCATTGAGTGTTCGGAAAGTATTGGTTGAAACACATGGATCAAGAGTGGGATTTGTCCATCCATATGACGGATAGATATACTCTGGGCCCTCTCGGTGGAATGTCATCCAATTAGCTTGCAAGCATGTGACTGGCTCACAAGGGATCACATATCACAGGAACGAGAAAAGAGTACTTATCGGTAACGAGGTTGAACTAGGTATGCAGAGATACCGACGATCATAACCTCGGATAAGTAAACTATCGTGAGACAAAGGGAAATTGGTATCGTATGTAAGTGGTTCATTCGATCGCAAAGTAATCGTAGAAATATGTGGGAGCCATATGAATTTCCAGATTCCTCTATTGGTTATTGTTCGGAGAAGTGTCTCGATCATGTTCGCATAATTCACGAACCGTAGGGAGACACACTTAAGGATTCGACGTTGTTTGAGTAGTTATGGTATTATGAGAAAGAGACCGAATGTTGTTCGGAGTCTCGGATGGGATCCGGGATATCACGAGGTGATCCGGAATGGTCCGGAGAATAAGATTCATATAAGGAAAGTCCCGTTTCGGAGTTCGGGAATGATTCTGGTGTTTTCATCGGGAATGTTCTAGAAGGTTCCGGATTGTCCGACACCCCGGGGGGGGGGGGGAGCGTACATGAATGTGTCATTACATATTGAATGATTGCATCATGTACTAAGTGTTCTTGCTGTTCCAAAACTGAAAAGTCAAACTGCCAGTTTGAAAGTCAAACGGCTAAAACAGGAAACTGTGGGAAACAAGAAACTGTGGGAAACAAGCAAGAGGTGGTTGGAACCGACTTGGGGGAGGAGTCCCTCCAAGCCGGCACGCCAACCAAGGCCGACTTGGGGAGGGACTCCCCTCCCCTTGGCCGCCCCTCCCACCTATAAAAGGAGGGGCAGAGCCTCCTCCTCTAGACACACAAGTTCCTATCCTCTAATCTCCGGTTTAGAGCCGTTTTGGTTTAGAGCTTCTAATTGCTCTAGCATGTGGTTTAGAGCCTTCTAATTGGTGTGTCTAATCCCTAGACCACTAATAGCTCTCTCTCATACTCCACCATACTCGCTCCGGCTTAAGGCGAAGCCCTGCGGGATCTCCCCTCTACTTCCGATACCACGCCGTCGTGCTGCCGGAATCGCGAGGAGAGTGCTACAACCTCCGCTGCCTGCTGGAACAAGGGAGAGGAAGGTCTTCGTCGAGTACCGAACGTGTGACCGACTGCGGAAGCGCTGCCGGAACGCAGCGCCGGAAGGATCGTCTACACGATCTTGAGATCGGAAAGAGTACGACTACATCACCCACGAGAATCCGCTCTCGTTAAACACTTTGGAATCTTCGAGGGTAAGTTATTCCATCGACTCGTTGCTACAATCTAGTAGATAGATCTTGGCTTGTTTGTTTGTATGCGATAGAAAATTTTTGTTTTCCATGCTACGAACCCCTACAGTAACGAGATCAAACTAGGTATGGAGATACCGATGATCGAATCTCGGACATGTAATATATCGTGAAACAAAGGGATTAAGATACTAGCGTAAAAGGTTCCGACGATCACACGAAAGTCATCGTTGAATGTGTGGGAGTTAGTATGGGTCTCTAGATCCCGCTTCTGATTATTGATCCGAGAGGGGTCTCGATCATGTCCGCATTATTCACGAACCGTAGGGTGACACACTTAAGAGACACCGACATCCAATTGGACCAAAAGTTTCATGCCGAAAGAATGAACAAGCGCAGGAATTTATTTCACTAGATACCGAAACAGGTTTTCGGGTGAAATTGCATAAAGTGGTTATGCATGTGAAATAGAATTCTAGCAAGGGGTTATTTGTGAATGTTTGTCATTAAAGTAATTGACAAAATTCTGAATAAAATAAAAGAGTTTTATTTAATGAGAGTTTTCATTAAATTTGGTGGAAATTTAATGGCATGTTTGAGTGGGATTTTGAGTGGAGGGATATGAATGGATTTTTGTGAGTGGAGTGTCCACCCACATGAATGAAAGAGGGGAGGGGCACCCCCCATGGCCGGCGGCCACCCCTTGGGTGCCCCCCCTCCTCCTATAAAAGGCACCCCTCTCCTCACTTCTCACTCACACCTCCTCGTGAAGGATCTCTCCCCCCTCTAGAATTTATCCCCCATGGTCTCGGACTAGCGAGATACATGTTCCCGGTGGCTATTCGGCAAGAAAGAGTTGTGCTTCCGCTGCATCGCTGGAGCGAGGAGGCGGAGGTTGCTCGGTGTATCGAACGTATGTGCGAGCACGGATGCGCAGCTGATTTGCGGCGCTAGGACTTCCTCTCGATCTTGAGATCGGCAAGAGATCGTCTACATCAACCACGAGTTGAACTCGTTAAGCTTTGTCGGTCTTCAAGGGTATGTTCTCTACGGATATACATTCGCCCGTTGTTTGTATCTAATAGATAGATCTTGATACATAGTTCACATCGTAGGAAATTTTTTGTTTTCTATGCTGCGAACCCTACAGTGGTATCAGAGTCGGATCTATGTGTAGATGCTTTACACGGGTAGTACACATATGAGTATGTGGGCGATGATGATCATGTTGTTGCTCCTTAGTTGTAATTTTGGATATTGGTGTCATAGTGGGATGAAGCGGCCTGGACAAATTTTACATGTCCTCGCACATGAGACTTGTTCCACGCTTGACATGCAACTAGTTTGCATAAGTGGCTAGCAGGTGTCTATCTCTCCTACTATAGTCAATATCTATTTTGCAACGAGTTGTCAACAATTTGGTTATCCTCGTTGTGGTTCATGTTCGTAGGTAAGAACGGTTCTATCTTGAAATCCCTAAGCCACGTAAAACTTGCAATGGATAAATTAGAGGCGTCTAGTTTAGATTGTTGCTAGGCTAGTGTTATGATATGGTGATGTTGTAAGTAGAAGTATGAGATGATACTCTTACAACATACATAACATGTAATCTCCATAGACCTTGGACTTACACATATAGGTATGATAGTGATCATACCACGATGCACATGATAGAGATCATATGCGGGAACCATATCATTTCACTAATAAACATGTGATGTTTGATAGCATCTTATATTGCTTGTTTAGCACTTTGTTAGCATAATAAGATGATCCCTCATTTAAATATCAAGATAAGAATGTGTTCTTCCTTTAGTATGCATTTATTATGTTTTCGTCGCTCCAAGACATCACGTGATGATCGGGTGTTCTTGGATCCACGACCATATTTCGGGTGTAAAACAGTTACACACGCGAATACTAAGGTTCTAACTTGGCGAGCCTAGCATGTACAGACATGGCCTCGGAACACGGACCGAAAGGTTAAGCATGAGTCATGAGTCATATAGTAGATATGATGCCCATTTGATGCTCGCCTTTGAAGCTATACCGACTCACGTGATGATCGGACTTGGTATAGTGGATTTGGTTCATGTAATCACCAAAAAGGCACGAGGGATGTCGTTTTTGAGTGGGAGTTCATTCGTAATATGGATTAGTTGAACTCAATCTATCATACACTTAGTCTAAACTTTACAAATTCTGTTGTAGATGGCACCACCTGCTTTTAATTTCAACGTGTTCATGGAGAAAGAGAAACTTGCAACGAACGGTAGCAACTTTACCGAATGGGCCATGAATTTGAGGATTCTTCTCTCTGCTGCACAAAAGCAATACGTGCTAGAAGCGCCACTAGGCCCCCCACCTTTTGAGGATTCCCCTGACGAGGAGAAGAATGTCTATCAGACTCGTCAGGAGGACCACAACTTAGTTCATTGCGGCATATTGTATGGGCTAGAGCCGAAACTTCGAAAGCGTTTTGAAAACGGCAATGCTTTTGATAAAATGGGTGAGTTGAAAATGATTTTCGACACACATGCTGCTGTAGAGAGCTACAACGCTTCAGAAAAGTTATTTAGCTGCATGATGGAAGAGCACAACTCCGTTAGTGAGCATGTACTCAAGATGTCGGGTTACGCCGATAAGCTTGTGTCCTTGGGAATAACGATTCCCATTGACTTAGGCATCCATCGTGTTCTGCAGTCTCTGCCACCTAGCTATAAGAGCTTTATGATGAACTATAATATGCAAGGCATGAAGAAGTCTCTCCCCGAGCTTCTGTCAATGCTTAAAACTGCAGAAGTGGAGATCAAAAAGGAACATCAAGTGTTGATGATCAATAGGAACACCGGTTTCAAGAAAGACAAGAAGGGAAAACGGAAGGGAAGTAAGGGCGGCAAGCCGGTTGCCGTGCCTGAAAAGAAACCCCGAGTTGGACCTAAGTCTGATACCGAGTGCTACTATTGTAAGGGGACTAGCCACTGGAAGCGCAACTGCCCCAAGTATTTGGCAGTCAAGAAGGCCGGCAAGGCAAACAAAGGTATATATGATATACATGTTATTGATGTGTACTTGACTAGTGCTCGCAGTAGCACCTGGGTATTTGATACCGGTTCAGTTGCTAATATTTGTAACTCGAATCAGGGGCTGCGGAACAAGCGACCGCTAGCAAGGGGTGAGGTCAAGATGCGTGTCGGCAATGGATCAAGCGTTGATGTGACGCCGATGGAACGCTGCCTCTCCATTTGCCGTCGGGATTAGTTATAAACTTGAATAATTGTTATCTGGTGCCTGCACTGAGCATGAACATTGTATCTGGATCGTGTTTGATGCAAAGTGGTTATTCATTTAAATCCGAGAACAATGGTTGTTCTATTTATATGAATGAAATCTTTTATGGTCATGCACCGATGATGAATGGTTTATTTCTATTAGATCTCGATGATAATGTTACACATATTCATAATGTTGGTGCTAAAAGGATTAAACTTAATGATGATATATCCGCATATATGTGGCACTGCCGTCTAGGTCATATTGGCGTTAAAGGCATGAAGAAGCTCCATTCAGATGGACTTTTGGAATCACTTGATTTTGAATCATTTGATACATGTGATCCATGCCTTATGGGCAAGATGACTAGAACACCGTTTTCCGGTTCAATGGAACGGGCGACAGATTTATTGGAAATCATACATTCTGATGTATGTGGTCCAATGAGTGTGTCGGCGCGAGGTGGATATCGTTATTTTGTTACTTTCACGGATGATTTGAGTAGATACGGTTATATCTACTTGATGAAACACAAGTCTGAACCTTTGAAAAGTTCAAGGAATTTCAGAATGAAGTGGAAAATCATCGTAATAGAAAGATCAAATTTCTACGGTCCGACCGTGGAGGTGAGTATCTAAGTTACGAGTTTAGCACTCACATGAAAGAGTGTGGAATTGTTTCACAACTCACACCTGCCGGAACACCATAGAGAAATGGTGTGTCAGAACGTCGTAATCGTACTTTATTAGATATGGTTCGATCTATGATGTCTCTGACGGACTTGCCGTTATCATTTTGGGGTTATGCACTAGAAACTGCTGCATTCACTTTAAATCGGGCACCATCTAAATCCGTTGAAAAGACATCGTATGAATTGTGGTTTGGAAACAAACCTAAGCTGTCATTTCTTAAAGTTTGGCGATGCGATGTTTATGTGAAGAAACTTCAACCGGATAAACTCGAACCCAAAGCGGAAAAATGCGTCTTCATAGGATACCCTAAGGAAACTATTGGGTATTCCTTCTATCATAGATCTGAGGGCAAGGTTTTTGTTGCCAAGAATGGATCCTTTCTAGAGAAAGAGTTTCTCGCGAAAGGTGTGAGTAGTCAGAAGGTAGAACTCGAAGAGGTTATTGAACCTTCTCTTCAAAGTATGGCGAGTAGCGCAGCGCCGGAAGTTGTTCTGGAGTTGGCTTCACCTGTTGAAGAAGGAACTAATGATAATGATCATGAAACTCCGAAAGAGAGTACTACCGAACCTCGCAGGTCTAGCAGGACGCGTGTAGCTCCCGAGCAGTACAGAAATCCCGTCATGAATTTCATGGTTGATGAAAATGATGACCCTGCGACGTATGAAGAAGCAATGATGAGCCCGGATTCCAACAAATGGTTAGAAGCCATGAAATCCGAGATGGAATCCATGTATGAAAATCAAGTTTGGAACTTGGTGGAATTACCTCACGGCCGAAAGGCCGTGGAGAACAAATGGATTTTTAAAAGGAAAACTGATGTTGATGGTAATGTAACCGTCTATAAAGCTCGACTTGTCGCAAAGGGGTTTCCACAAATTCAAGGAGTTGACTACGATGAGACATTCTCTCCCGTAGCGATGCTAAAGTCAGTTAGGATTATGTTAGCAATTGCTGCATATTTCGATTATGAGATATGGCAGATGGATGTCAAAACCGTGTTTCTCAATGGTAATATTTAAGAAGAGTTGTATATGATACAACCAAAGGGTTTTATCGATCCTAAGGATGCTAACAAGGTGTGCAAGCTTCAGCGATCCATCTATGGATTGAAGCAAGCATCACGAAATTGGAATCTCCGCTTTGATGAGGTGATCAAAGAGTTTGGATTTGTCCAAACTAATGGAGAAGCTTGTATTTACAAGAAAGTGAGTGGAAGCAATGTGGCATTTCTGATATTATATGTGGATAACATATTATTGATCGTAAATGATATAGATCTTTTAAACAGTGTTAAAAGTTATCTAAATAGCAAATTTTCAATGAAGGACCTAGGTGAAGTGTCATACATATTAGGCATAAAGATCTATAGAGATAGATCTAGACGCCTAATAGGGTTATCGCAAAGTACATACCTTGATAAGATTTTAAAGAAGTTTAAAATGGACGGAATTAAGAAGGGGTTCTTACCTATGTTGCAAGGCAAGACATTGAGTAAGACTCAAAGTCCGGCTTCGGGGGAAGAAAGAGAGATAATGGACAAGGTCCCCTATGCTTCAGCCATAGGCTGTATAATGTACGCCATGCTATGTACAAGACCGGATGTGACACATGCTATTAGTTTGACTAGTAGGTACCAATCGGATCCAGGTTCGGAACACTGGATAGCGGTCAAGAATATCCTTAAGTACTTACGAAGAACTAAGGATATGTTTCTTGTATACGGATGTGAAGAAGAGCTCGTCGCTAAGTGTTATGTTGACGCTAGCTTTGACACCGATCCGGATGACTCTAAGTCTCAATCCGGATACGTATTTCTCATGAATGGCGGAGCGGTTAGTTGGAGGAGCTCCAAACAACCTGTGGTGGCGGGATCAACAACGGAGGCCGAATATGTTGCTGCTTGAGAAACAGCTCAGGAAGCAGTTTGGATGAAGGAGTTCATATCCGAACTAGGAGTGGTTGCAAACGCGTTGGACCCAATGGTGATCTATTGTGACAACAATGGTGCCATTGCCAATGCCAAAGAGCCAAGGTCTCACAAGCATTCCAAGCATATTAAGCGCCGGTTTCACTCCATCCGCGAGCATGTCAAGGATGGAGATATAAAGATTTGTAAAGTACATACGGATCTCAATGTAGCAGATCCGTTGACTAAAACTCTCCCTAGAGAAAAACATGATCAACACCAGAACTCGATGGGTGTTAGATTTATCACTATGTAACTAGATTATTGTCTCTAGTGCAAGTGGGAGACTGAAGGGAATATGCCCTGAGAGGCAATAATAAAGTGTTTATTATGTGTATTCCAAGTATATGATAGATGTTTATTTTGCATGCTATAATTGTATTAATACGGAAACATTAATACATGTGTGTTTAATAAACAAACAGAAAGTTCCTAGTTATGCCTCTCTCATAAACTAGCTCGTTGATTAACAAGATGATCAAGGTTTCCTGATCATGGACATTGGATGTTGTTAATAACAGGATCACAACATTAGTGTAATGGAGTGATGAACATTCATCCGAAGTATAGCATTACGATCAAAGTCATTGAGTTTATATTGCTATAACAACTTACGAAGTGATCCTAATCCTTAGACCATGAGATCATGTCAATCACTAACACCGGAAGAGTTTCTTGATAACATCAAACGTCACACCGTAACAGGGTGATTATAAAGATGGATTCAGAACTAATAAAGTGTTATGTTGAGGCTCATGGATCGAGAGTGGAATTTGTTCATCCCGATGGCGGATAGATATACTCTGGGCCCTCTCGGTGATATCACATTGATTAGCTTGCAAGCAAGTGATTTGATCACTAGAATGTTATATCACGGAACGAGAAAAGAGTGCATGTCAGCAACGAGATCAAACTAGGTATGGAGATACCGATGATCGAATCTCGGACATGTAATATATCGTGAAACAAAGGGATTAAGATACTAGCGTATAAGGTTCCGACGATCACAAGAAAGTCATCGTTGAATGTGTGGGAGTCAGTATGGGTCTCCAGATCCCGCTTCTGATTATTGATCCGAGAGGGGTCTCGATCATGTCCGCATTATTCACGAACCGTAGGGTGACACACTTAAGAGACACCGACATCCAATTGGAGCAAAAGTTTCATGCCGAAAGAATGAACAAGCGCGGGAATTTATTTCACTAGATACCGAAACAGGTTTTCGGGTGAAATTGCATAAAGTGTTTATGCATGTGAATAGAATTCTAGCAAGGGGTTATTTGTGAATGTTTGTCATTAAAGTAATTGACAAAATTCTGAATAAAATAAAGGAGTTTTATTTAATGAGAGTTTGCATTAAATTTGGTGGAAATTTAATGGCATGTTTGAGTGGGATTTTGAGTGGAGGGATATGAATGGATTTTTGTGAGTGGAGTGTCCACCCACATGAATGAAGGAGGGGAGGGGGCAGCCCCCATGGCCGGCGGCCACCCCCTTGGGTGCCCCCCTCCTCCTATAAAAGGCACCCCTCTCCTCACTTCTCACTCACACCTCCTCGTGAAGGTTCTCTCTCCCTCTCTAGAATTTATCCTCCATGGTCTCGGATTAGCGAGATACATGTTCCCGATGGCTATTCGGCAAGAAAGAGTTGTGCTTCCGCTGCATCGCTGGAGCGAGGAGGCGGAGGTTGCTCGGTGCCTCGAACGTGTGTGCGAGCACGGATGCGCTGCTGATTTGCGGCACTAGGACTTCCTCTCGATCTTGAGATCGGCAAGAGATCGTCTACACCAACCACGAGTTGAACTCGTTAAGCTTTGTCGGTCTTCAAGGGTATTTTCTCTACGGATATATATCCTCCCGTTTTTTGTATCTAATAGATAGATCTTAGTACATAGTTCATATCGTAGGAAAATTTTTGTTTTCTATGCTGCGAACCCTACAATACAAAATAAGAATAAATGGTGTGGGTCCCATGTGATGTGGCTCATATCAATCCATCGGGAGTATATTTCCTGGAATATATTTTTCTCTTTGGCCTTGTTTGGCAGCCTGGTATACAAGTGTAACCACGTGTGTTTTACCAGCCCAGAATGTTACATGAAAATACACTCAGCAGCTCATTTGGCAGCCTGGTTTGGTGTTATGTAAGCCTGGGTAAAATCTAATAAACACGTTGGATTGACAAGTTTTCCGGACGCGAGATGAACCTCGCGTTTTATACGTTTGGGGATTAGGTGTCGAATATATACTCACCTAAAACACGGTGGATCTTGCACTAAAAAACACTGGAATCTGTTGGAACACCCCCTGCCGACTAACCGGTCCCGGGGCTGTTCCACGTCGAAGAAGAAGACTAGGAGAAGGCACACACAGTACAAGTAGATGAAACAGGGAAATTTTATTGATATCTTTCTCGGTAACTCACGTACAAAGGTTGTTCCTCTATTTATAGGCAAAAGGGGGGATACGATATCCACATGGGACAACCCTAGCCTGGTAGAGGCCACACCGAATGGGCCTCTACCGGCCCGGTTTCCCAACACTCCCCCTGGGTATCTTATCTGTATAACCATGGCTTAAAACTCCAAAAACCCAGTGGGAAAATATGGAGAAATGCACACGGTATACTTCTTGCTATGTTGCACGAATTGCCTCATTAAAAACCTCATGTGAGAAACTTCATAAAAACTCACTAAGGGAAAAAGAGTACAATTCACTTAACTATAAAGTTAAGTACTCAATCATCGGGATCAAGATTTCAGCGATGAGTTTGTGAAGATTCTCCCCCTGAACCTTGCATCTCCCTAAGTCTCATCATGCCGATCCCTCGGACACATCTCTCGAAAGAAGACGCTGGCAATGATTTAGTGAACAAATCAGCGAGATTTTCACACGACTTAGTATGCAAGACTTTCACTTCGTTCATCTTTTGCAACTCATGTGCATAGAAGAACTTGGGGTTTATATGCTTTGTGAGATTGCTCTTCACGTAACCCGTCTGGACTTGTGCAACACAAGCGGCATTATCTTCATAGATAATTGTTGGGGCTTGTACGGTATTCAGTCCACATGACATCTGGATGTGACTGACTACGCGTCGAAGCCATACACATTCTCGTGATGCTTCATATAATGCTATGATTTCCGAGTGGTTCGTCGAAGTCGACACAAGAGTTTGCTTAGACGATTTCCAGGAAATAGCTGTTCCACCACAAAGGAAAACATATCCAGTCTGCGACTTGGATGTATGCGGGTCCGAAAGGTACCCAGCATCTGCATAGCCTACAACAGATAGGTCTTGGTTCTTTTGGTAAAACAAGCCAAGGTCCTTTGTCCCTTGTATGTACCTAAAGATGTCTTTAACGCCTTTCCAATGCCTCTTGGTAGGCTCAGAACTGTACCTTGCAAGCAAATTGACGGCGAATGCAATATCTGGCCGTGTACAATTTGCGAGGTACATAAGTGCGCCAACTGCACTTAAGTAGGGGAATTCCGGTCCCAGAATTTCCTCCCCCTCTTCTTTAGGCCTGAACGGGTCCTTGTCTTGCTGCAAAGATCTTCCGACCATCGGGGTCTTAGAAGGATATGCCTTTTCAAACCCAAATCGTTCCAACACCTTCTGGGTGTAGGCCGACTGGTGAACTAGAATCCCAGCAGGGGAATGCTCAAGTTGCAGACCGAGGCAGAACTTGGTTTTGCCTAAGTCTTTCATCTCGAATTCCGACATCAGGTAGGAACTCGCTTCCTCAATATCGTCAGGTGTACCGATTATATTCAAATCGTCCACGTACACCGAGATAATACAGAAACCATCCTGGGATCTCCGTATAAAAACACATGGGCAATCTTCATTGCTCGCGTAGCCCTTCTCATGAAGGAAATCGCTTAAACGATTATTCCACATCCTACCTGACTGTTTTAGTCCATACAATGACTTCTTAAGCTGAACACTGTATAAGCTCCTGTTTGCTCTATCCTGGTTCGGGACAGGGATACCTTATGGTACTTTCATGTATATGTCCGAATCCAAGTTACCATATAGGTAAGCGGTGACAACATCCATTAGTTTCATTTTTAAGTCCATGTTTACTGCCATTGAGATCAAGTATCTAAAGGTAATTCCATCCATGACTGGGGAGTAAGTTTCCTCAAAGTCGACACCTGGTCGCTGAGTGAAACCTTGAGCAACGAGCCTTGCTTTGTACCTTACTACTTCATTATTCTCGTTTCTCTTTCGAACAAAAACCCATTTATGGCCAACGGGGCGAATATGGGGAGGAGTTAGATAAACAGGTCCAAATACCTCTCTTTTGTTTAACGATAATAATTCAGCAGTAACTGCCTTCTGCCAATCTTTCCAATCCGACCTTTTCTTGCAATCAGCGAGCGTGTTAGGCTCAGGGTCAAGATCTATGATTGAGGCAATTTTCTTGGCAAAATTAACGTCGACATTTGCCATGGCTCGGTTGTATGACTCGCCCGAATTAACATAGTTAATGGCCATTTCGTCATGGAGTGCATCAGGCACATCCTCTTGCTCCACCGGATTTCCCAATCCAGGAGCTAGGTCCTTTAGCTTTCCCGCTCCGATGTGTGCGCACACAACTTCGCTGGGTATTTCCGATATAGGAAAGTTCAAGTCCGGAATTTCGTGCACTGAAATATCCATACTCGTGCCAGGTCTCAACTGGCTCCCCTCAACAGGGGTAGTCTGTAATAAATCTCTCTTATCCTTTTTCTTCGGGCGTCCCCGGGTACTTGGGATTTGAGAAACCGGAATCCGCGTCCTCTTAGGCCTTGGAGCAGGAGCGGGTATATCTTTGGTATTTCAACCCTTTCCGGTGCATTGCGTGCATGCACATGCGACTTTGTTACAGTCTTTAAATCACTAAAATGATCGGGCAGTTGATTCGCTAGGGAGTGCAAATCTAGTATCTTTTGGACTTCTCTATTAGTCTCAACAGTGCGCGGGTCATGAGCGTGGATCCCCGTGGCTTTCCACGTGATTTCTCGGCTTTTGTCATCCAGGGGTTGATTACCTCCCCCCAAAGTCGGGAAAAGATCCTCGTCAAAAATGCAGTCAGCAAAACGGGCCGTGTGACAGTCACCTGTCAAGGGGTCCAAGAACCTGATTATGGACACAGTCTCATAACCAACGTATATCCCCGACTTACGGAGCGGTCCCATAGCTGATCGCTGGGGTGGTGGTATAGGTACATATACCTGACAGCCGAACCTACGTAGGTGGGAAATTTTCGGTGCCGACCCTTGCGCAAGTTGGATGGGAGAGTGGATGTTGTAGGCCGATGGTCGAAAGTTGATGAGATTAGCGGCGTGTAACAGCGCGTGTCCCCAACATGTAGTTGGTAAATTACAACCCTGAAGGAGTGGTCGGGCAATGAATTTAATCCTTTTAATCAATGCCTCCGCGAGTCCATTTTGAGTGTGGACATGCAGTACGGAGTGCTCAAGTTTGATTCCAGTTGCCATGCAATAATCATCGAATGCCTTTGAAGTAAATTCTCCGGCATTGTCCATTCGAATAGACTTTAAACGATAATCAGGGAATTTATTCCTTATTTGTATGATCTGGGAGATCAACTTTGCAAAAGCATGGTTCCGTGTTGACAGCAGGCAAACATTGGACCATTTAGAGGAAGCATCGATGAGCACCATGAAGTACCGAAACGGCCTTGAGAGGGGCTGAATTGGACCACATATATCCCCTTGAATGCGTTCCAAGAACGCGGGGAGTTCATCCTTCACCTTTAGGGGGGACGGTTTAATGATCAATTTCCCCGTAGCGCATGCGGAGCACACGAAATCATCGGGATTCGGGAAATTTTTCACATTAACATTATGACCGTTCGAGTTGTTAATTATATTTCTCATCATCCTAAGACCGGGGTGGCCTAACCTATCATGCCAAAGGCAGAATAGTTCGGAGCTTCTAAAGACAGTCTTAAGGGTAGTGTAAATAGGTGGTGCTACTATTTTAGTGTAGTACAGCCCAGTAGCTAATGAAGGGAGTCTTTCGACAACATGTTTACCATTTTCGTCACGCTTGGTAATGAGTAGGAACTCCTTTCCATTCTCATCATCATCGGTTTCGACATGGAAACCATTTGCGCGGATGTCTCTAAAACTTAAGAGAGTACGAGTCGACTCCGGATACAACAATGCCTCTTCAATGATCAGAGTTGTTCCGTTTGGGAGTATGATAGTTGCTCTTCCGGAGCCAACTACATTCGGACTGCAGCCGGCGATCGTCATTATGTTACCAGGGTTTTTGGTAATTGACTCAAAATACTTTGTTTCTCTCAAGATGGTATTGGTGGTGCCGCTATCAGCAAGGCACGTTTCCTCCATTTGGGCGCCACACGCGTTCTAAAATATAGTGCCTAATTAATATAATGGAGCGAGGAAGATGCTACATCAAGTAAGTAAAACACAGAAGCATTTCAGAACATCACATAATCAAATAATGGAATAAATGGATAAATGTCATCCAATCGCCAGAAAACAAATAAATGTTATGCTCTCATAGAGCTTACAACCATATCGAGTAATTGTATCTGATTATTGCGGAAAAGGAATCATCACAACAAAAAGGAGCTCAGGTGGATTCTGCGAGGAAATCACCAAGCTCAGCCAGTATCTCAAGGTCAGTGGGCGGCTCTGCGCTGGCCATCATCATGGACAAGGGGCCTGGCTGAGGTGGCGGGGGCACAACATGCTCAACCTCCATGGGCACAGCGGCGTCCGTGGGGACCGCCGAGGGTGCTGCCACTTGTGCTACGTCCTGCGCCACTATGTGCGTGACGTTCTGCACAGGCGCCGCTCCGGGCGCCAGTGGTGCCTCAACCTGGACAAGATGCGCCTCGCGCGCCTTCTTGTTGGCCTTGAACGCGTCCACGACGTGTTTAGGGGCCAAACACTGCCTGGAGAAGTGAGTCTTGGAGCCACAGCGGAAGCAGTCCTGGGGCCTCGCCTCCCCCTTGACCGCCTTGTGTTGCTTGGCCGGGTTGGAGGAGTTGGGTCCCTTCTTACCCTTCTTGCCTCTCTTCTTGTGGATGGGCTTGCGCACCTTGTAGGCACCAGCATTGGCCTCATGACTTGGGCCCCCTGCGAAGGGTTGCGCGGAGAAGTTCTTTTTCAGAACATTATCCTGCGCCTCGGCCACCTGGAGAGCATCAATAAGCGCTGCATATTCCGTGAATCCTTCCCGGCGAAAGTTTCGCGAGGACTGGATGTTGTCCGGATGGAATGTGGAGAGGGTTTTGTCTATCTTCTGCTGATCGGTGGTACTGGTCCCACACAGCTGAAGGATAGTACAAATCCGGTGCAACCTGGAGTTGTACTCTCCCACCGTCTTGAAGTCCGCAAACCTCAGACGTATCCAATCTGCCTCCGCCTGTGGCTGAATGGTGTACTTCAGCCTAGAGAACCGCTTGTTGAGGGCGGTCCAAAGGGCAGAAGCACTCCGTTCTGCCATGTACTCATTCTTGAGAGTCTCACACATGTGATGGCGGAGGAAGTGCAGGGCTTTGGCGTTATCCGCCGGGATGGTTTTGCTGGGGGTCGTCGGGGTCCCCTCAATCAACGCATCCTTGATGCATCGGCCCTCGAGGACGATCTCAACGTCCGAGGCCCAAGTCAGGTAGTTAAGCCCATCCTGGGTCAACTCCGGGAACTCGCGGCTGACGATTCCGGTCATCTGCAATTTATGCAAAGTGTGTAAGATTACAGCAGGTAATCGGTTGCATAAATGCGATAATCGATACAATAATTCAAATATGACGGCGTTCCAAAATTCAATTTAAAAACGATGCAAGCTATCTATGAGATACAAAGTATTAAAAACATGCGGTAATTAATAACTATAGTAAAACATAGTTCAAAAGCTTGTGTAAAATCGGACCGAAAACAGAGCCGAAACGGTCCAACAGCCCGCAAACGCGTGTTCCCACGCCTAAAATCGGCACAAGAATGATCGAAAAACACGCGGTCGTCCGTGGACCGGCCCACCCCACACCGTCCCTGCCCGAAAACGGGGGAACAGAGCACTGGTGTGCTCTCGAGTGGGGCGGCGGCGGCAGCAGGCCGCACCAGCGACGGGACGAGGGCGAGTGGGGTGGGGCGACATGCGCAGCGGGCGGCCAGCGCAGCGTCGCCAACACGGTGGACGCGCGCGAGCGCAGCGGGCGGCGGCCCTTGGCGCGGCGCACGTGCAGCAGCAGCGCGCAGGCGGCAGCAGGCCAGCGTCCAGAGGCGGCGCGGCGCGGGCGCGCGGGGCCAGCGGGGCCACAGCGGAGGCGCGCGCGGGCGGGAGGTGCGCGACGACATGAGGACACGGATTAGTGATCCCAAATTAGCTAGCCGGCACCGATCGAGAAGCCATTGACCACCGCTCATGCTCCTCCATCGCGCGCATGTCGCCGCTAGCGACTAGCGTCTGCGTTCCGATCCCGATCGAGGCCGGCCGCAGGCTGCAGCGGGTGGCACCAAAACGCACATTCATGCCACTTTGGTGCTAGCCTGCTCCGCTGCTAGCTGCTCGTCGTTGCTTAATCAGGCCGCACAATCATGCGTGCTGGCCGCCATTGGATGCCGTTGTGCTAGCTGCGCTGAGTCCCTCCAAAACCAAAACTGCGGCCGGCCGGGTCGTCATACAGCGCGTATGTACGCGCGTATGTACATAAAGACACAGCTCCAGCTGATCGGAGGCGCGCGCGACGGCGAGCGCGCGGCGCGGCACGACGGGCTGTGAGGCCGGCAGGCGGCGGCGGCCATGGCACGGGCGCGTGGCGAGCGCGCGGCGCGGCACGACAGGCTGCGAGGCCGGCAGGCGGCGGCGGCGGTCGGCCAGCGGGGCCAGGGCGTGCGGCGGCGGTTGGCCAGCAGGGCCTACACGTGCGCCGGACGCGAGCTTGGTCAGCAGCCATGGCATGTGCACGTAGCTAGCTCGTATGTACGTGCGGTTGAAAAAAAAATACAAATAGATCGATCCGATCTACTAATTAAAATTGCTAAGATCAGTCTGATCTGTTAAATAAAAATTAGATCGGCACAACAGGTGCACTGGTACAGTCAACAAAATTCTAATCCGGGAGTGATTAGATCGACATTGGTCGGCGACAGCTGGTCAGCTCGACTCCCGGGAAGAAAAATCTGCACCTTAGATGGGATCTGATCTAAGATCTGAACGCAAATCTAGAAGGGAAATCGCGAGACGAATCCATTTTTGCGGTCAGATTGGGTTACCTTCAACGAAAGCCTGCGCGATGCAGGCTTGACGGTGGCTTGACGGAGGCTCGACGGAGAGACTCGTGCTGATAACGTGTTGGAACACCCCCTGCCGACTAACCGGTCCCGGGGCTGTTCCACGTCGAAGAAGAAGACTAGGAGAAGGCACACACAGTACAAGTAGATGAAACAGGGAACTTTTATTGATATCTTTCTCGGTAACTCACCTACAAACGTTGCTCCTCTATTTATAGGCAAAAGGGGGATACGATATCCACATGGGCCAACCCTAGCCTGGTAGAGGCCACACCGAATGGGCCTCTACCGGCCCGGTTTCCCAACAGAATCCACTATTACCAAAGGAAGCCTTAGGTGGGCTCATGGGTATCAGCGTACAGCTGCCACCATAGCGGCACAGCAACAACCGGCGCTCCAATCCGGTTTTAGTTAGGTTGTCCTGCCAACAGGTTTTACAATCAATTCAGTTTTAGTTAGGCTTTATGTTTGATGAATGTTAATCAACTCAAAGTTAACGGATAAAATATATTTCAAATCATGACCGTTGAAGAATGAAGAGCACAAAACACATTTCTTCTCTTTTTGGAAAATCGTCAAAGAATCTCACTTTTTTTGAAAACAACTAAATAAGCATCAGCAGGGTAATCATCTTTACTCAAAAGAGAAGGACCTGCAGTTCAAAAAAGCATGTTAGCATAAGAAACGTTTTTGTGTGCAGATGGAAGAGATTGAACCATTATGTCTAAGTAGATTGAGGGCATTCGTCATTGCAAAGGCTGAGTGCAATTGATATTTTTATGATATTAATATATACTCTTTTTTAAAAAAAAAGTAGACCGAGGGTATCCCATGTCTCATCCGATGCGTATTGTTTATGGTCGAGTGGCTCCAGTTAGAAGTTTTTATTTCTAGACCTTTGCAATAATGAACAATAAAATTGAGAGAACAGTTGCAATGACGAGCTATTTAAGTTGTGCATTGTTCCGGTGCAACGCACGGGCATGTGTGCTAGTGTTATGTATAATGTAAAAAGGACAATCAGTCCTGAGTGAGGTTTATGACCAAGCATATACATTTGAGATTGAGAAAAGGGCCAAGTGTGTGTTGATTATGTTTCATCTTGGCAGGGGACTCCAGTCGATGAACTACGGGGCGGTCAGACCATCAAAGTTGCGGCCAATTTTGTAGTGTATGAAACTAGAAGCCATGCCACTTAATATAATCACAAAAGTGACTAATATATGTATTTTAGGACAAGCTATGCGTATTTTTTAAGTTGAAAAAGAAAATGTATTTCAAACGATTTAATTTCTATCGGAGCATATAATTGTATGTTTTATAATTGTACAAGTAAAAAAGGGTAATAAAACGAAAAAATGCTACAAGAAAATGGATCTGCACATATGCAGGTACCGAATGACTGAAGAAATTAATCGACAAATAAATAGAATATCAACTTATCTAATAGTTGTACTCTTATATGAACAGGCTCACCCAGCAAAATCAATGTTCCTCCTACATCTTAGAGCGAAGACTTCTATCGAATAAAAAAGGGTGGTTCCGGTGAGGTCTAACGGCGATTTTGCTACATCTTTTGCTACAACTTTTTTGTGATTTTGCTATAATAGCGCAACATTTTTGCTACACGGTCTCCGGTGAGGTCTAACGGCGAAATTCTCCGGCGAGTCTCCGGCGAGGTTGGATATGCTACAATAGCACAACTTTTTTGCTACACGGTCGCCGACGAGGTCTCCGGCGAAATCTCCGGCGAGGCCCAGTCTGTTTTTATTTTTCTAGACCGAACCGTTTTCTGCTACAATATAGCAAAAGCGGGGCAAATATAGCAAAAGCGGGACAAATGTAGCAAATGCAGGATTTTGAATTTAAAAAGAGGACACGTGGTTGGCTGTGGTCCCGGGGATAAAAACCACAAATCCCCAGGGACGCCTAGCACTGTCCTTTAATTAATGAGGCGCACAAAACCAGGCAGAGAAACTAAGAGCATCTCCAGCAGCGGCGCTAAATATGGCGCATGCCCAAAAAACCGCTTTTTTAGCGCGCGGCGCCTTGTTTTCGGCGCTCCAGCAGCGGCGCAAAAATATCGCGCGCCCAAAATAAATTTTCAGCGTGCCTTATTTGCGCTATCCCGAGCGCTAGATCTACAGCTCCTGTTGACGCGCGCTGGAAACGCGAGCGACGCGCGCGAAGTCGCAACCGCCGCGCTGAAGAATCCCGCGCGCCCCTGTCCCTCCCGCCTCGCGCCGGCGCCGGCGATGGACGGCTACTCCGGCACCCCACCGACGTCGTCGTACACCTTCGCGCCCGCCGGAAGCAGCGCCGGATCGATGCGGCCACCTCTCGCGCCTTCTTCCACCGCCGCCGCCGCCGGGAACCCTAGCGGTCCGCTTGCGCGCGGGCTTTTCACGGCGCCGAGGACCGCCGGCGCGCAGCCCAACTTCGCCACCGGCGCGATTCCGCCGCAGCGCCAGAAGAAGGCGGCCAACAAGCGCCCCATCGCCGCCGCCGCGCAGCAAAAGAAGGGGAGGAAGGCCATCGCGCCACCCAAAGTCCCGCGCGCTCCGCTGCACCAAGCGCCGGCGGCCCAGTTCAACTTCCCGGCGCCGCAGCCGGCGCTCCCCCAAGACAATTTCTTCGCGCCCGAAGCCGCGCACGAGGTGTTCGATGAAACAACCGCAAGGTAAAAACTCATATTTTTCCTCGTCTTTGTGTCTTTGATGTTGGATGGTGTGTTTGATGTGATCAATCACAATGTATTGTGGACAATGAGACATTCATGGACACAATGAATGTCTCATCCAACAACTATGTGGAGGAAGAAGAAGAGGAGGAAGAGCCATTTTATGATGAGGGAGAGGGGTTGATTGAGCCATACAAGGGAAGATCGGCGAACTACACCGTCGCCGAGGATGTTTTGCTTTGCAAAACATGGTGCAATGTGAGCATGGATGCGACCATTGGCGCGAACCAAAATAGAGATACCTATTAGGCTCGCATGAAGGAGTACTTTGACAAGCGCAACAAGAGTGGCATTGAAAGGACCGATCGTTCTCTTCGATCAAGGTGGTCGTCAATTAGCACCGATTGTCAAAAGTGGACGGGATGCGTGGCGAGCTATGAAAGGGCCGAGGAAAGTGGCGGAGACGAACATACAAAGGTAAAATTGAGCTCATCCTCTCGTCATATGTACTCTTGTCACATGTATTTGCCTCACATGAAATTGATCTCATCTCTACTCTCTTTCTTGCGTGTAGTTGACCTCCATTATGAACATGTATCGAGGAGAAGGGAAGCTAGGAAAGAGAGGCAATGTGATCAAAGGGAAGACATTCACCTTGTTCCATTGCTATCGCGAGCTTGAGAACGAGGAGAAGTGGAAGAACCGTGATGTCTTTTTTGTGCCAAATCAAGCTATCAAGGAAACATATGAGGCTCAAAAGGTGGATGAGGAGGACGCCACAAGTGGAGACGGCAAGAGAAGAGCCACTCCATGCTCCATTCCCAAAGGCAAGCGCCCCATTGGAAGAAAGCAAGCCAAGGAAGCAAAAAAGAAAGCGGGAGGAGAGGACGATTTGACAAAGGCGGTTATGTCTATTGTGGATGCAAGAAGGGAAACGGCGGAGGAGCGCAAGAAGGAGAGGTCCATGGACTCGACCGAGGCGCGCAAGGCGGCGGTTGAAGAGAGGCGACTTGCTTTGGAGGAGAAGAAGGTCGCCATGGAAGAGCAACAACGTCTCATGGACGAAGAGAAGAAATTCATGTTCATCGACACCTCCAACCTCGATGCAAGGCAAGTGGAGTACATCAACATGATGCGTGACCAAATCTTGGCTCAAAAGAGGATGTCTATGGGTGGCATGGGTGGCATGGGAGGCATGGGAGGCTTTGGTGGCATGGGTGGCATGAATGTAGCTCCCGGGGGTTTCATGGCAACTATGATGAACATGGGTGGCATGGTGGCATGGGTGTAACGGGAGATGCTCAAGCTCACGTTGATGAACATGCTCAAGGACAAGTTGATGAAGGCAAAGAGGATGGCGAAGAGAAGGAGATGGATGATGACGAGGATGAAGCATGATTGATATTTCATATGGCTATGTGAGCTTTTGGTGGCGATGTGTTTGTGAACATCCATAAACATGTTTATTTTGCATGCTTTTGAACTTTGTGCTTGCTTGTTTGATAAACTATGTGGATTGATCATTTATCTTTGTGCATTTTTCTAGCGCCATCTGTGCGCGCGCTGCATTTTACAGTGCCTGTCTTCGCGCTTATTTTTTGAGCGCACGCTAAACCCTATTTTTATAGCGTCTGTGTTTTGCCGAACCAAGTCGCGCGCGGCAAACGTGATATAGCGCACGACAAAGTGGTTTTACAGCGCCAAAGTTTTGCGCTGCTGCTGGAGATGCTCTAATCATGTTTGCCCGCTGCTTTATATGTGCGCCGTGCGCATTCCAGTTCGACTTCTGGCTTTTTTTTCCAAAGAATCTTTCGCTACCTCTGCTAGACGGCAACTCGGGCCCCCTTGGTTTCACGGCCCAGGGCCGCCGCCCAGCGCGCCCTGTCCCAGGACCGGCCCAAGGCGGGGCACCGACGCAGGCGGGAACATGGCCAGTAGCAGTAGCGTGGCCGTGGCCAAGGCGATTTGTTCCTATCACGTGTCGGTACTCATGATTTTGGAGGAAAGAGTGTGAATTGGTGAGGTTGAAATGCACCGTTTGTTAACTCCATGTGGTTATATACGGACGTGTCAGGGTCTCAAGTGCGCACGATTACAACAACAATTCTTGTAATTTTCGTCTTTGGAGGTCCTAACACTGTTAGCTCTCAAAACGCACTAGAGTGTCATAAAAGGCAATTTTTTTTACACCAAGTGCCATATAGGGAAGAAAAAAGTTTACAGTATTAAATAAGGAATCATATTTAGAAGTAATATCATATAAGGAATTTTCTCTACTAAGATTCAAACTTAAATTCAGAAGTGTAACTATTGGGCAGGTAAATGAATGCTTTAAAGTTGACCCTCTTTTAAAAGCTTTGTACCCTTGTATTTTGATGCGTGTCTATTGGGTAAGGTGTAAGGTGTTGACCGGAGTTTAAAAGTACCAAGACGATGACATGGAATTGAACTGGACATGATTGTTGATCATGTCCATCGATCTTCACACATTTTATCGCGCCACTCGGAGTAACATGCTGTTCTTATCTAACAAAAACAAGCAAAGTGTTAAACTGTGTAAAACCATGTTCAAAGTCTCTTGAATGATATATTTTCAAAGAAGTTCCACTACATGGGGTAATATGTGCCACAAATATAGAACTACAGGGTAAAAATCGGAATGAACTCATAAAAAATTTAAAATAGGGAACACCAAAACCCGAAAATTCCATATAAAGCTTGGTCTACTCCATGTTCTACTCTACTCCCTCCTTCACGGTTTGCAGGGCGTCTACTCAAATTTGGGTTTTTTCAAAACTACAAAGTTCCTAGGCGCATAAGCATTAATTATTGATTAATGTGGCATCTTTTCTCCCAATTTCCTATGCATGCAACAGTCTCTTACCACTGCATGTGCCTTAACCACTCACTAATAGGCCTAATTTTTAGCCAATAAGTTCACACCTAGATCCGTGAGATTTTTGTAGATCGTCCTGCAAACCGTGAATGAGGGAGTAGTGAAGATTCAATGATAAATACATATTTATGTCCTGCATAGCATTTATGGATAATAGTTTTAAAGAGGTATTAGTATATACTGGAAGGATTGGATTCGCTCGTACGCACCCATGTTTTATCCTGACCGTTTGGTTTCAGATGGTGTGCTTCGAAGCTTTGTTGGCTGTTATTATTATGGGGCATGTTCTCGCTCCATGGTGCTGACGGAGAAAGTCATAAAGACCAAGATCTGGGGACAGACAATGGTGGTTCGAGTCTGGGTGGTGATGAGAAATTGGCTAGGTGACTTGTGAATTGGAGCAGTGGCATGCAAGTGGGAGCGACTATACAAGAGATGTTCATGGTCCTACCTCTCAGGGTGAGGGTCTGGCCTTAATTGGTTGTGTCTGGCAATGGCCTTGTTGAAGGTATTGTTTTGAGAGCTCAGACTTTCTTTAGGGTGAAAACCTAGATCTTTGATCGGGCGATGACGGTGTTTGTGCACAGTTCTCTTCTTGGAGGCGTCGTTTTTGGAGAAGCTGGACTTCCGGTGCTATCTTGGTGGTGGTAGTACTGATGTTTCAATAAATGAGTCACTGTAGCGAGACTTTTCATTTTTGGAATTCTTCTTTTTTTTTGGCTGTGTGCATCCGTGTCGCCGTTAGGGCAATGCGTTGTTGCAGAGGCTGGGTGTAATTGGTATCATCTGATATTAATATATGCTCTTTCCAAAAAAAAGTATATATTATAGAGTGTGATGTGACTTAACATTGGCCAAGCCGGGGGGAACGGAGAAGTAGCATATACAAGCATATTGTTGGTATTTACTCAATGTTTCAATGCTTCATACACTGGCGCACCGTGTTGCATTTCTAGATTGTTCCCCTCCACGTTAGGAAGTTACAAGGTAAGAACTCTACATACTATAAGTTAAGAGATCTTGGGATGCAATGGGAGTCCAATGTTGAGTAACTAAACTTATACTCATGCACGATAATGTTGTAACTAAAATTGTACATATCAGAACATTTACAAATAGTACAATGAATGTGCTGTAGCATTTCTATAGGATGCATGAATAATAATATTGATAATATTTTTTATATCATAGTAAAAACAACTATTCAGGATACATGGATAATAGTTTTAAAGATATGTTAGTATAATTTCTATTTTGCAAAAAATAAATAAAAATACAATTTCAGCAAGTTCGTCTTGTTTTGTTTTGAAAGAATCATCTTAAATATGTGTATTATAGTACGTAACATTAATGAAACCAGATGAGATACCTAAAGTGTAATATCGCACATAAATCACTTGGTCTGCGAGGCAAGAATTAGTTGCGAGCGCCCAAAGTGTCGGCTTCCTAAGTGTTAGCACCGATCATTAATATGCGACTCAATGTTGTGGGATGAAGTTGGCCACAGAGGAAGATGCTTTTGAGAGCGGCAGTGGCAGTCGTAACATACCGGCCACTTTAATTCAGTAATTTGATTTAGATTTTTATAATTAGGTACAGTGAGTTATCTAGTTTATTCTAAAAAAATGCAAGCGGTAATTTTGTCATTCATCTCAAGGGGAAGCGAAAAAAGCCAATAGGTTTGGTAATAAGCATCGAGATCAAGAGAATGAAGGGTTGAATGGGGTGTAAAATTTTTTTAAATGGCGTGAAAAATAGTTTTGGCTTGTGTTACAACTTGCGTGGATTTGTTGTTAGAGAGATTGTTGTATGTTTCTACCATCGTGTATACAGTGATCTAACAAATCGTTCGTGACCGATAGGTTAGGTTTCCTAGATCTTCCACTATGTTACATTGGCATTTGTCATCAAGAAGGACATGAATATCCTGCGAATGTGTGTGGATTTTATGGCCCTTAACAAGCATTTTCCAAAGGATCACTTCCCCTTACCGCGGATCGATCAGATCATCGACTTCACCGCGGGGTGCGAGCGGCTCTCCTTTCTCGACGCCTACTCAGGCTACCATCAGATTCGGCTGAAGGTCGAAGATCAAGAGAATACGCCATTCATTACGCCATTCGGGATCTTCTCTTACAATACAATAACCTTCGGGCTTAAGAACGCATGCGCAACTTATCAAAGGTGCATGCTGAAGGGTTTCGCAGCATAGTAAATCAAAAAAATTCTACGAATGCGAACAGGAAAGCCAAGATCTAATCTAGTAGATGCAAACAACGAGAGGGAATAGATGAGATCTTCATACCCTTAAAGATTCACACAGCGGAACGTTCAACGGAACGTGGTTGATGTAGTCGTACTAGCCTTCTCCTCCTCCGATCCGATCTGATCCAACACCGCAAGTGGCGATGCCTCCGAGAGATGCACACGTACGGAACCTCGACGTCTCCTCCTTCCGCGGTCCAGCAAGTGGGGTGGAGAGATAGATTGGAACTACAACACGACGGCGTGGTGCAAAGGTGGAGAGTTTCTGCGGCAGGGCTTCGCCTACGCGCAGTCGGGAGAGAGAGACACACACACACACAGAGAGAGAGAGAGAGAGAGAGAGAGAGAGAGAGAGAGAGAGGGGAGCAACTAGGCGGCTAGGGTTTGAGGAGGTGTGGGGGGAGGGTGCGCCCCTGCCCTCTTTATATAGAGGGATGCCCGGCTGCCCCCCTTTCCCCTCCTCCAAGCCTAGGGCCGGCGGCCACATGGGAGGAGTGGGGGGCAAGTTCCCCCTCCCCCTTCTAGAAGCTCTCCCTAGGGTTTCCCCTAGGGCTTGGCCGGCTGGGCCTATGGGGCCTTGTGCCCCTGGCCCAATGCGTCCAGGGCACTCCCTCGTAGGCCCACGCCCCCTCCCGACAAGTGGGTCCACGTTGGTACCACTCCGGAAGGTTCTAGAAGCTTCCGGTACAATACCGAACAATCCGAAATAATTCTGAAACCCAAAAACTGCTTTCCCTTATATGAATCTTATTCTCCGGACCATTCCGGAACCTCTCGTGACGTCTTGGATCTCATCCGAGTCTCCGAACAAAAACTCATAAACCAATTATCCATTCTATCCTAGCGTCGAGACACGTTAAGTGTGTGACCCTACGGGTTCGAGAATATGCAGACATGATCTTCTATCAATAATCAACAGCGGGGTCTGGAAACCCATATTGACTCCCACACATTCATCGATGATCATATAGGATGAACCACGATGCCAGGATTCAATTAATCCCATATATATATATTCCCTTCGTCACGCGATATTTTACTTGCCCGAGATTCGATCGTCGGTATCGGCATACCTAGTTCAATCTCGTTCACAGCAAGTATTTTACTCGTTCCGTAATCCGATATCACTTTGTGATTAACTCCTTAACCACGTGCTTGCAAGCGGTGTTGATATCGATTACCGAGTGGGCCCGAAGTATATCTCTTCGACTTGGGAGGGACAAATCTCATCTCGATACATACAACCCAACAAGTACTTTCCGATCACCTGAGAAACACCTTTATGATCACCCTCTCATAGGATGACGTTTGATTACCTTAAAGCTTTCTTCCGATACCAGAGAGTTGCATTATCTCATGGTCTAAGGAATACAATATTTGACATAAAAAAAGCTTCACAAAGATGAACACGATGACACGATCTAATTGCTCTGCTTGATTTGGGTCTGTCTATCATATCATTCTCCCAATGACATGATCTCATTATTAATTGACAACTCATGTCTATGGTTAGGAAACCTTAACCATCATTAATCAATGAGCTAGTCCATAGAGGCATACTAGGGACACGGTGTTGTTCATAAACCACACAAGTATCAAAGTTTCCGCTTAATACAATTCTATCATGAAATATAAACTTTATCATGAACAAGAATTATGATAATAACATCTTTATTATTGCCTCTAGGGCATGATTCCAACACATGCAGGCCTGCCTGAAGAATCAAATTGGTCGAAACATAAAGTCTATGACGACGACATAGTGGTAAATACCAAGAAAAGCAGTACATTGATAGACGATCTTCGCGAGACGTTTGACAACCTCAATCGGTTCAGGATCAAGATGAACTCGAAAAAATGCGCCTTTGGCGTCCCGTCCGAACAATTGCACGAGTAATTCATCTCCGAGAGGGGCATCGAGGCTAACCCGAAAAAAATCAAGGCTATACTAGCCATGAAGAAGCCAAAAAACGTTAAAGGAGTCTAGCAGCTCGCTGGACGAATCGCAACGCTCAGCAGGTTCATCAGCCGCATTGGCGAAAAAGCTCTTCCTCTCTACCAATTGTTCCGTAAGGCTGACAAATTCGAGTGGACTGACGATGCATTCGAAGACCTCAAATGCATACTCTCTACATCTTCCGTAATGGTAACACCAACAGAGATAGAGCCCATACTGCTCTACATCGCTGCAACACACCAAGTGGTCGGGTACGACACTTGTGGTCGAACGATCCGAAAAAGGCAAAACTCACCGAGTACAATGCCCTGTATATTACCTCAGTGAGATACTGATGTCTATAAAGCAAAAATATCCTCATTATCAAAAGCGCGTCTATGATGTATTCATGACAGCGCGTCGACTACGCCACTACTTCAAAAACATCAAATTATAGTCCTCAACGATGCACTACTGTTAGACATCTTCACGTTGTGCATGCTCTTGGTACTGCCCAAAAGTAGCAACATGGAGAACGATCAACCCTCCCTTACCCCCTTCCGCTGCTTTGAGAGTCGTGCCACAGCGATCGGGTCGCTCCCACCCTTCTCTCGCCGGAGTAGCTGGCGGGAGGCAGCGGAGGGACGACACCAGAGTAGATAGGGGTAGTTGTAGATGTAGGGTTGGCAGTCTGCCGGTGTTGGGCTTGATGCCCGGTAGTAGGAGACGAGCATCAGATCTTAGCATCCAGATCTGGTGTGATTTAGGGTTTCCCCATCTTGCCTTGCTGCTCCGATGGCCGGAGCTAGAGGTGGAGAGGAGAACCACCGTCTCTCTTAATAAAGTGGTCTGCTACTACTTCCTCCTAGCGATTTGTGTTGCTGGGTGTCTTCCTCTTCTGATCGGCCGTGGTGGTGAGGGGGAGATGAAGGCGGCCGGAGTACACGCCGGTGCTGGAGGTAGTCGGGGATACTCTCCCATCTCGCTGCATCGGCGCTGCAGCAGGTGGTCACCAACAAGGAACTCCGCGGTGCTTCAGTGAAATAAGACTGCAGAGACCTTCTTTGAGGTGAGTTCTCGTGCCATCTGTGCCTCTGTCCACCTCAAGAAGTGGGCTTGCTTGTCATCGTTGCCTTCTCTGGCCGGCCGTGGAGGCGAGGGAAGAAGGCGACCTGGTGAGCTTTGGGCCACTTCCTACGTGAGGGATGGTGTTCATCCGCTGCAGCATCGAGCACATCACACGGCGGCCTCGATTGCCGCCGTGTTCTTCGACCGACGAAGCGGCCCGCTGAAGCGCTAAGAGTGCGCTTTCTTCAACCTCCAAGACGGAGGCCAAGTTTCGAGCACCTCGCCGGAGTTCTCCCCTGTGTGCTGCCAAGTGGTTCGTCCCCGGCGGCGCCCAGGCGGCCGGCGATGGGAGCTCTCTGACGGTGGAGAAGATCCTGGATCGGATTGCTTTTTCTTCGCTCTTTTCCGGGTCCTTTGTGCAAAAAGCCAGAATAATGTTTTAATTTTTATTTTATTTCGGTGTCCTGTCTGTAATCTATTTCCACCGACTAATACATGAGTTGCAGCTCGGGATCCTTCCGACATCTCTGTTCCGTTAAAAAAAAAGTAGCGACACCGACGTACACAGCGTTTGCCACGTACACATGGGAGAGAGCTCAGACTTGTTTTCGACACGAAAGAGACAGAGACGAAGTACTCGCGTGGCGACTTTTGTTACTGCCTCACGCCACCATCAAGCTCATGTCCCATCGCATGCACTGTACTACTGCGCTCGGCTCTGCACCACCTAGGGACTAGACGCCTACACCGCCATTAATCTCATCTCCTCAAGCTCCCTCCGTCCCTCCGCCCGAGCAGAGGCCAGAACAGACAGGTCGTAAGATTCGACCAAGGACGCATGAGCACGGCGGCGTGCTCACCTTCGTCCTCGTCGCCGCCGCCTCCGCCGTCGTGCACCGCTACAGCATCAGGTATGTCTGTCTGCCATGGGATCCGACATCCGTTTCCTTGTTTTTTTTTTATTATTTCGGACTACTTCCTGTGACCTTATAGGCGTCGACGCCATCGTGGTGGACGTGCTCCTCCGCGCCGCCATGGGCGGCGACCTGGACCTCGTCACCAGTACGTGTCGCTCCCACAGGCCTTCACTGATTCACCCAAGTATGTACTAGTATCATTACGCTCATCGGGACCTGCAGGGACGGCGGCGGAGCTGAAGAGCGGCACCGGCCCGGGACCAGGCGTCGGCGGCGTCTGGTTGGCCTGCGGCATCACCGCGCTGCAACTGGCCGCCGCGAACGGCAGGCCGCATGTCTGCCGCTTCCTTGTCCGGGACCTCGGCATCCCCGTCGACTCCCGCTCCTCCTCCGGCGACACGCCGCTGCTCCTGGCGGCCACGTTCCGCCGCACCGCCACGGCGGCCTGCCTCCTGGAGCGCGGCGCCGACCCCCGCGCGCTCGACTCCGACGGCCACACCCCGCTCCACTGGGCCGCCTACAACGGTACGTGCCGGCCCGTGTCCCCGCATGTTCTTATCGCCGGCCGGCGCGCGCACTGATTTTGACGAGTTGGCGCTGACGCAGGGGACCGCGAGCTGGCGACGCTGCTCCTGCAGAGAGGCGCCGACGCCGGCGCGGCGAGCCCCCGGGGCACGCCGCTGCAGGTCGCCGCCACCCGGGCGCACCCGGACGTCGTCGCCGTCCTGCTGCTCTACGGTGCCGATGTAATTTGAGCTGTTCTTCACCCTTGCCAACAATGCCACTTTGCTGACATATTCTGTTTGTTCCCCATTCTTATCATCCAACAATGCCACTTGCTGACATATTCTGCCTCCAATTTTACAGCCGAACAAGGTCGCAAACATCGTCTTCACGCCGTTGGCCTCGTCCATCGTCGGCGGCTCTTTGGAATGCATGAAGCTACTCATCGAGGTGCTACATCATCACATGGTGATCTGTAATTTCGTAGGATTCCAGCATGAGTTGTATGTACTACTATTCAAATTTCCAAAATGGCCACTAATTAAGCATCGTTGCGCTGAAACTAGGCCGGGGCTAATGTCAACGCCGGTGGATTCAACGGAACAACCCCTCTGTTCTTAGCGTGCAGCCGTCGTGGCACCCTCCCATTCGTCAAGCGCTTGCTAGAGGCTGGAGCAAATCCGAACATTCCTGATGAAGTGAGCAAATTTCGTATTCTCTTCGAACACCATATAGGGGAGCTCAAGGCTTGTTCTACTGTAATTTCATTTTTGTTTTTGCAATCCTTAGTCCTCAACAAGAATGTTGCCTGGCAGCTGCTGATGAATTATGTATTCTGTAACAGCTTGGTAGGTTACCGGTAGAAGTTGCTGCGGCCAATGCTGAAACGGAAGTCGTTGAAGTTCTGCTTCCCGTGACTCGACGCCTTCCAATGATCCTTGACTGGAGTGTTGCCGGGATAGTGAGATTTGTAAATTCAGCTACTTACAAGGAAGAGGTACATGTTTTCAGTTAACTCCACACTCTATTTATCATCATATTACTCGGTTGAATTAATTTACACGCTCGTGAATGCACTTACCAGTCGTGTATTCACCAAAAAAAAAGTGGTTAGAGAGCCTTACTATTGAACTCAGGTTATCTGGTTGTCGTTTGACTGAGAAGTAGTTCTTTTTTTGCGTAGGTGAAAAAAGCCTCTTGGATCATGAAAGATGAACTGAAACAGCAAGGATACTCGGCCTTCAAAAGGAAGGACTATGATGCGGCCATACTTTTGTACAGCACGGTAACTCCTACACATTCCATTGTTATTTTTTGTATGCAAAAGCATTACACGGGGAAGAACTTCCTTTTGCATTTCATGACAGTCTCAAAGCCACTATGAGGTTGTTGCGCCGTGTCCTTGCATGATATATCCCCAATTCAAATGACTCATAACTACCATCTCTGGAATTCTGTAATTGGAAAACAATTCTTGTTGATTTGTAGGCAATGAAGTTCGACTACACCAACACCGACGCCGCCTTATATTCAAACAGGAGCATATGTTGGTTGTGCATCGGTGTTGGCGACCATGCTCTGTCGGACGCCCAGACCTGCGCCAGGATCCGGCCCGGCTGGGCGAAAAGCTACTACCGCCAGGGGATGGCCTTCCGCTTGCTTCAGGTGTGATATGCTGAAAAAACTAGTTTCATAAGTTCAGATTCAGTCATCACTTTCATCACGATATTTTTGGTCCCGTCTTCGGATGCGCTCTTCGTTGACTTGCCGAGACAAAGGCACCGACCGGTATGATTCTTCCTCGTGTTAATTAGGATCACGGAAAGGCTTCCGAAGCCCTTCTCAAGGCCTCGGAGCTGGATCCAGAGAACGCCAAAATCAAAGAAGCTCTCCGGTACTCCACTCCACTAGCAGCCTCACCTAGTTAGGCAGTGTACATCGTCGACATTATACTACTTGTTTGTCGTTGTCCGATGCGATGAGACATGCTATGTCTTGACTTGTGCAGGTCTGTTCAGGCGAGGCGCAATGCTTCCTGAAGGAGCAAAAGGTCGTGGAGTACGCATTCCGGCCTCTTGGTGAAGCATTGAGTGGAAATGTTTTGTGGTGGAATATATATGATGCAACTAAGGTAGTCTCAGCAGTACAGACGGATGGTGGTAATGTGGAGCTACGGCAGATTGCTTAGCTTTGGTCAAATCTGCCCAAATCTGACCCTTCCCCGAAACTAATTCGGAATCTGACCCCTGGGGTCGGCGCCATTTAAAATGGCGTCGAAGTTGTATAGGTCGGCGCCAAGATGAAGCAGCTGGGAGGCAAACTAGGGAGGTCGGCGCCGTTTTAAACGGAGCCGACCTCCTTCAGTTTGGTTTTTTAATGTGTGCGCGCCGACCTATACAACTTCGGCGCCATTTTAAACGGCGCTGACCCCAGGGGTCAGATTTCGAATTAGTTTCGAGAGGGGGTCAGATTCGGTTGAACTTTTTAGATTTGGGCAGATTTGGTAAAAAATACGCAGATTGCAAGGCAGGCGGAGAAGATGCTGCTGCTGCGTGGCACAGAATCTTGGAATGCTTGATCGAAGTTCAAGATAAGGAAGCGTGTTTCTTGTATTTTGCTGGTCTTGGTAGCTACAGTCAGGTTGATGGTTTTGTTGGTCCTGGCAGCTACAGCCAGGTTTAGATGCCTCAAGTTTATGCTGTTTCGATATTGAAGTACGAAGCAGCAGATCTTAGGTTGTGATTGGTTGGGATTTTCCAGCCAGATTCAGTCACCGAAGCTGAAATCTGAACCAAACGGGTTTGTAAATCCACCCAGATTCTGCAACGCAGAAAATTGTCACCATGTAAAACTGAAGCTGTTCATACCCAGATTTTGCTATGTCGCGTTCAGCGAAAAACTTGACTTGTATATATGCTGGGCGTCTAGCCTTTTCTCTAGACCGACCGGTGGGCTCACTGGCCAGAAGTCCCTCCTCCATTGGTCCATAACTTTCACAAAAGTTCAGGTATCACTCATAGATCAATCATGTTTAGGTCACATCGATGAAGATGAACAGCAGCATGAGCCTGTCGTCATACATCAAACCTGTTTAGACTGTCAACTCTTTGAGCACACGAGTACATCTCAACCGAGGAAGTCTAGATTGTAACACATCAGGTTTCGGCAGAATATGGCCACTCTAAAGCATAACGTACAAGTTACAGTCTCAGATCAACGTTCAGTCACAGAACCAGGATGCAGACACAGTTTGATAGGTCTGGTATCAGAACCTAGATTAGCCGGATAAAAACAGCAAAATGAATCGCCTCCAGAGTTATGCTAGCAACACTAGCAAGGAGGAACTAGCTGGGGAAACAGTCCACATGCAAATCTTGAACTAGACACATCCTCCAATTATTATTGTTCCAAGAAAACGCAATTCAGATTATAAGAAATTAAAGTGATTCGAGTGCTTGTGCTTCATCTAGGCCCTTCTCATCCTGCGTCCTTGAACAAACCTGAAATGTTATCAACAGAATGAGTTAAAAGATCTGAGCATTTAACAAGACAAGCTTCTTTACTTATTTCATAAGCGATCCACAGCACTAGCGCTCATATATTTATAACTCAACTGCATTCTCATTCTTACCAACATAAGATGTCATAGTGTGCAATGCATTGCAAGGATGCTTGCTTCATAGGTGCACTCTTGGCAAATGTGTATCACAAAGTATGGTTACAGATTGCAGTCAGAATCAAGACGCGTCAATCTTTTCAACACCGATCACTCTACATATGTATAATGCACACGGGATCTGGGATATCATCACAGGTATTGCGCACCGCAGTAACTTGCCTAAATTATGTGACAAAGATTTGCCAGCAGAGATCGACACTAACGTCAGGCACCAGAACCTGATAACTACAAGGTGCAGCTCCTTGTAGACTTATCAAACTTGTTAATAGAAGACACCCTCCTATGCTTTGACACGTCACTCACTGCTCTTACAATATTCTTTAGAATTTTGTATCAGACATCCACAGAATCAGATGTATAACTTCACTGTTATCCCCAAGATATAATTCAAGCATCTCCAGGTGTTAAAATTGTGATACAATATAGATGGACGAGAATACTTAAACCAAAACAGAGTAATAGAGTAATGCATAGGTAGGGCCAATTCAGATTGGCATTTAAAAAAAAGATCGCCATAACTTTTGATCTACCCAACCCATCTTGGAATTATGTACAATCTGCAAATGCACAATTTACGAAATTGTAATATACAATCTACTAATACTTTTTCTTGGAAACATAGACTGGAAATTGCCCAAACGTAACATCTGAAATGCAGCTCCATGAAGACCTGGAAGAGTACCATAAGCAGGATGTGGGCAACATTGGTTTGGTTGCTTTGTTTTTCCTGTAATCTATCATCTCCCACCAGTTAGCTGGCACTAACGGAGGATTATTGTTCTACACGCAACTTCACAAAGAAACAGGATACTACAAAAATAAGCATAGAAGAAACGTAAACTTCATGTAAAGTCTGTTGATGTCTAAACTCATCTCTTATAATATTATAACCTTACCTTTCATGAACATTTCCTTTTTTACTTTTTGCCCTTTACTTGCTTGCCCTTTGCTATAGTTGTGCGATGGGGTCTCCGTCTCCTTGTAAAAGCAAACTCTCCAAACTTGTGGCCAACCTTCCCCTCGTTGATCTTGCAACGGACATGAGTTTTCCCATTGTAAATGAGCACAGAGGAACCAACGAATTCCGGCAAAATTGCAGATCTACGAGACCAAATCTTCTTTCCATTCATTGATCCTCCTTTGTTCTTTATTCTAGACAGGAAAGCATCGACGAAAGCTCCCTTCCATAGAGACCTTGAGCTGCACACAACAGCATATACATATACATACAATTCAATACTGAACAAGCAATGCAAAAAGACTGACATGGATGCACCAGCTAGAGTTGGCAATTATCTGCATAGGAAATAAGATTGTTACTATAGTTACCTGAAAGCACGAGTCACTGATCCAAACCCCGAGAGCAGAGGAGACGCGGAGGGCTGGGCCTTGGTAGCCTGGTCAGATCACACAGTACAACATAGAGAACAAATTAGATCAACATCTGAACAAGAACAACCAGCACTAAGGAAGATTAGCATTTGGGCAAAAAGTAAGATCCTGATGGCACGACCTGACTTAGCATTTCCATGTATACAGCTTGCCTCATTCTGCATTTAGCTACACTAATGAAAAAAAAAATCTATTTTTGATTATTGCGGCCTGAACCAATATGAAATGACAGCTATTCTTACACCAAGCTAGTGGTTTCTAATGTTTCAGAACATACATATCCATAACCTATGTGGGAAGTGATGAGAATGGACCTACTTCTCATGGCATCATGAAAATAATTAGATTTCCATCTTAAAACGAAGAATGGAATGGGAAAACTGCAGGCACCAACAAATCTAGATGCCAATAAAACCAGACCCATAACTTTTTTTGTCAATTGAAACTAGAAATCGGACAGACCTCGTAACAACCAAGACATCAAGAGCTTTCATTGTCATTATGATCATGTGCAAAAATTCAACTGAGTTATTTGAGACACACAAATACACACACACTTCTAGGTTAGCATGTCATTATCATCATCACAGAACATGTCATTGGCATTAAGGCAAGTAGCCAAGTATACTACATCAAAAACCGAGCAATGAGAAATATTCAAGGTCCGTCGTGGACTTGCCTGAACCGTGACAATTGACCGGAGAATGGTTCTTGGCCCCATAACCTCGCTAAACCTGTGGAACAAACAAGTATTAAGATTATACACTACGAGAAGCAAGCATGGTAGGTAAGATACGTAAATCGTCCAAAGGTCTCACAAGAGAAGAGAACTTGCCCCAAAACCCAACACTGCTTCTCAACTTCTTCTATGGCTAACTCGTAAACAGATAACACTGCGTATACCTACAGAAAATCATCTACTAGAACTTCCTAGTTTTTAGTTTTTGAATCAGACATGGCTGAAAAATGGCTTAACAGAAATCTGTATATCCCCCCGCGTCAAGCAGCAGTATTGTAGCCATAAATCGCAAACCGTAAATCCGTATAAGAAAAGATCAGTGCTGCTGTTCGAAAAAAGCTTACTACGAGACCTGCAACTTCCCCAATTTGTTTGTACTGTGCTTGAAATCATGCGCCGTTCGATCCCGGTTCTACGGGCTACGCTCAGTGGTTCTGATCCCAATCCCTAGCCCAATACCCGACACGAAATCTCTCTAGTTTATCCACCGAGACTTGGTTCTAGGGATTAATCCGAGCCTTACCTCCGCAGCATTTTGGAGGTCGACGGGGGAGGTGGACTTGCTCGGGGGTGGTCGGGTTGATGACGATGCGGACGTCGTCGACTCGAAGCTGGAGTCCGTCGGGAGGGGCTAGAGATCGTCGTCAAAAGCTGTCGGCGGGGTAAGCGGAGGGGCGGCGGCTTGACGGGCTGCGGGAATGGGGCGGCGGCGGGGGGTCGGGGCGAGGCAGGACGCGGAGGAGGCCAAGGGAGAAGGGAGGTTGGTCGTAATTCCGCCTCCAAGCTCGGGCCGGGCCACCTTCCTCGTCTCTTGCACTGGGCAGAGTTCTTGTCCTTTTAGAGGCCCAGCAGTGGGATTAAGCAGTGTTCTTGTCCTTCCCGGTAATTTGTCTAGGCCCTGGCCTTTTAGAATTTTCGAGCGGGCCTTTTCTTTCGTATATCAGGAATGGGCCTTTTTCTTTTTTACACTGCCACGGAGTAGGCCGGGGTAGTTCTTAAAAAACAGTCCATAAACATTATTATGACAATGACAATGTTGTGGAGCCTCTAGAAACATAGGAATGTTTATCAATGTGCAAGAGCAACATTTTGAGCCGTTCAAATCCTCGTCGAGCTTCAACGATGGCAGCTTGCAGAAGCGCGCGGTAGGGATTGATAGCATTACAACTTACAAGTAGCTATCTTTTGTTCGGAGAGTAAACCATATGGAAGTTGTTTTGTTTGCGATCTGAGCGAGAACTTTTATAAAGACTTTATGCTGCCTTCTAGTATTAAATAAATTATGTCGCGCAATCTATGATAGAAAGTGGACCAAAACGGAAAGGATGTCACGATTCCACGCAACATTTGGGTCTACTCCGCGCACCACTCCGGTGAAGAAAACACATTATTATCCCTTCGACGCATAGAAATAATAATTACTTTATAGCGTGTGAACAACTTTGTCTGTATTTGTTCTTCCACGTCTATGGCTAGGGAAGTTACGCATCCGAGTGTCACGGGCAATTCAAATCAATGATACACCGTGTCATATAATCTGCCACTACATTGTGTTTCTAGATTGTTCCCCTCCACATTTGACAACTCTGCAAAGAGGGTAATAAGTCGATATATATTATTAGTTTATTTGACTTGGAGCTGCAGCAAGAATGCAATGTTGAGTAACTAAACCTATAGTGAAAATGTTATAGAAATTATCCATTTATTATATCAGTTTGAATGTACATGTCTCATTCATATTTAGAAGATCTCAAACTATGATGACCCGAACCATCATATTAGCATAATAATATTGGTAACATACTTTAGTGATATATAATGGTAAAATAAATTCCTTACGATGCATGAAAGTGTCTTCAACATTTGCCTGTATATTTCAAATTGTATTCAACATGTGTGCAGGCATATCCTCACAAAAGAGTCAAATAAAAAGTTATTGTTATGTATTATTTAGAAAAGTTTGTCTTGTATTTTGTTTTGAAAAAATCGTCTAAAAGAGTTGTATTACAAATTATAGCCTTCATTTGTTTTGTGATTTACATATACAGTGTAGCGTGTTCGAGTTGATAGTATGTCCAGCTAGTCTTATGAGATTTTGTGAGCTTGAATACATAATAATAAACATAGTCGCTGGTGGTTTCCTCGACAGTGATGGAGTCGGACACGCGCGGGTTGTCTTCCACGCAAAAAACGTGTCTTTTGCAATCTTTTTCTCAAGGTTTTGTGTAAAGTTTCGAACTAACTATGTTTCTAGAATCATCTGTGTGTAAATTGAGTTATAACCTTACAAATTGATAAATTAAATCTACACATTAACTCTTAAAATACGAAATTGAATTTTTTTGCCATTGTTGAAGCAATTGAGTCCTATGAGAGAAACCCCAATAAGGCCTTGAACCAGAACCAAATTCTGTTAAACACATCGGTCCTCGCGGACGTCGAAAGACGCCTAATGTTAGTTCGTCAATGGCTCAGCACAACAAAAGGGAAAATGCACAAATAATCAATTAACCCTAGTTTCCCTGGGCGCATGGTTCTTGATCGTAATCTTTAGGGTCTCAATACTAGTTGAACCATGCATGATCTAGGATGGCTCCCACCCTCTTTGGCGACTCCCATTGATATGACATCTCCATTGCTATCTAGATCTTCTCTGTCGGTTATCTCCTTCCCCGGTGGATATGGATCTCTTCAACCATCCATCCTACATTGTGCACCGACTTGATTTCTCTCCCGGACATGCATTTCTGCCAAGGTTTGTAACCTTTTCGTCAGATTTGTCAATATATTAATGGTTTCTCTCTAGTGGTATCTTTTGTACGTGCAAATTTACATCTATCCAACATAAATGTCGGTGTTGCCTTATCTACATGTCTAGGAGCTGTATATGATGGAATACGAGTTACTCCTCTAGGAGGAAGGGTCTTTCTTGTTGATGTTTGCTCAAAGGTGGTTGGATTTCTTATTCACTAGATGATGTCTCAAACCTCAAGGGATTTTGTTTGCTACTTCGATGTTTGGAGACATGACGACCCGAATTGGGAATGAGAAGAAAGATATGGTATGCAGAGCTGCATAAAGAATGGACGTTAATCCAGTCCAAACATGATCTATAGACACTGGCCATGGAGCATCGACAACGAAAAAAATCTAAATACCACTAAAACAATAAACGCATAGTTAATGTGAATTGAAACTATATACTTGATATACCACTCCGGTGAAGATTCCATCCGATCAATATTACTTGTCGCGGAAATAAATGTATGTTGACATGTTTTAGTGCTAGATACATTCAATCCAGAGATAATTATATAAAACGGAGGGAGTAATAAAAACCAAACACAGGTAAACATGCAAGGTCAGTAAGCAGTCATGGATGCCTTAACCATGTCGGTTGAGTATTGACCAAAGCGTTGTACTTGGGCCCATAATCATATTAAACATATGGAACAAACAACTCCAAAGATTCTACACTACGGCAAGCTTTTCTAAGATATGCTAATGGTCCCAAATCCTCACAAGAAAACTCTTCTCAGAACCTAACATTGCTTCTAAACTTTTGCTATGGCTAACTCCTAATTATCATCATGGACGATATGTTGTGAAAATAGACTAAACTGGTACAAAGTTAAAAGTCCAGCATGCAAAATGAACTGGTTTTGAAGAGAAACTTATATCTAACCCTTTTTCCAGGCGTCTATCCATCGTAACGCATGGTTACAAATATTGCATGGCGCCATGATCAGGATGGGCGACGCATATAACATGCCATGGCATGTTAAAGATAGGTACTCTTCTTTTTGATTCACAAGGAGAGCCTCAACTTTTGATTTGAGATGGAAGCATCGCAGGTGAGCAAAGTCCCCATGTACAAGCAGTTGCACCTGCTCGACGTCCCTTCCTCTCCAAGCACCCGTGAGATTGCTGACCTATATTGGGTTGAAATAGTTCATTTAGTATATTTTACTAGTATAGGTTTGCGCATATGTGTGTATGGAGACACAACTTATTGTTTTGACTAGAATAGAAAGATGTTCTCCCAATTCGACAATAATCTACTACCTATTAGGCGCCTACTACTGCATCACATTGTCCATCCACATCCTGAGAGGCATCTCCTACTGCATCACTTTGTCCATCCACATTGTTCCCGCCACATACGAACATGTAGCAAGCGCCTACTACTGCATCACTTTGTCCTGTAGTGTGAACTCTTAATTATGGATATACTCATGCGTGTGCAATGGATGGTACCGCCGATCGAATTGAAGAAGAGTTTTGAAATACTACTACTCCCTCCGATCCATATTAATTGACTTTGGTTTATCAAAATTTGGATGAACCTATATATTAAATAGTGTCTAGATTTAATTAAATCTAGACAAATTTGAGTCAATTAATATGGGCCGGAGGGAGTACTAAGAATGATTATTATTTTAACAGTTAGGTGTTGCCCTTTGTTTGGTCATATTCATTGTAATTAATATAGTGGATTTCACTCAGTGTGATATGCAATTTGCTTGTTTCATTTTTATACTTTAGTGGACCTATGTGCATCTTAACTATGCAAAAACCGGTGTAATATTTATAAAATGTTTAAATAATAAAGACGCCCTTTATAAAAAATGTCCTTCCTCCGTTTCAAAATAGATATTGGAAATTTACATAAATTTGAATGTATCTACGTACATCTAAATTTAGACATCTATTTCGAGACCAAGAGAGCAGTCGAGTCCACGCAAAAAGAGAGAAAAATGTTCAGATAAGCGCGCCCATAATCTGAAAAACATGATGCTTACGTCGATAATCTGGGACTAACACGGTGGGACATACTAGTATAATACATCACTACGGGAGAAGCTGAATACGCCGACGGCCGGGTCCCGTCGGCGTAGGCCCTAAATACCGTCGGCGTAGGCTGGCCCGACGGCTGCCGTCGGCGTACTCCCCCGTAGGCGTAGCCTCTTCTCCCGTCGGCGTAGACCATATGGGGCCCACCTAGATGACTAACGGCCGTTTGGCTACGCCGACGGCTTTACCGTCGGCCTAGATTTTTTCAAAAAAAAAATTTCAAAATTTTTTTTTCAAAAAATTTTTCAACTTATTTTTTAACATTTTTGTATTGTTTAACTTGTTAATCTCACATGAACATTTTTAATTTTAAGTATACTTAGTCTTAAGTCAAATTGCACAATTAGTCCTAATACTACTCCAGCCCCAGCACGCTTAACTTTTTCGTTCCTTCCACATGAGCTTCCGACAAACAAACTAGAACTTGTTGTGAATATTATCATATCAAACCTATTAACCATTACACCATAATGTTAGACATATTTGTTTTTTTACATTTCATACAATTTTTTGAGTAAACAACAATAAATAAGTAATAATAATCTTGAATTCAAATAAAAATAAAATAAATTTTGTTTATTTTGCTTTTTTTATTTAAATCTGAATAATTCATATCTACAAATCCGTAAATCACAATTCGACAAATAATATATCCAAATCGATCAGAAAAATGAGAGGAATCCAAATATGACATCCATATCATCTATTTAATTACATATTATAAATTTTAAATATTAGACCAACTGAAACTATGTCAAGATTCATGAAACACCCCGTTTTTGGCACTCGAAAAATAAAAAATGGCTTTTTGGTGCGATGAAAAGGAAAACTTTCTCCTGCAGCATATTTTGAACCTAAAAATTATTTTTGCAAAAAATCATGAGCATCATATCATGTACCTGTAGTTCAAATCTAACTCATTTCCTACTGATTCGGCAGGAATTTGTCTTTTTCACGAGAGGTGAACGGAAAGGTTTGAGATACCCCGGTTGGGAAATTGTCCATTTAATATGGTCTAATATTTTTAAAAAATGTGGTATTATCATTTTGAAACTTTCATTTGGTGGTTGCTTCACAAAAACACCCCGTTTTTTGCACTCGGAAAATGAAAAATGGCTTTTCGGTGCGACGAAAAGGAAAACTTCCTCCTGCAACATTGTTCATCATCCCATGATACACATGTGTGCATAATATGGACACATTATCGCAAAACTATACCGTGATTATAGCAATAAGATTGGTCATTTGACCTGAAATCCAGAAAACCTCGATTGAGATAGGCCATTTTGTGAAGGTTTTTTTAAGACTCAATGAATATATCAAGTTTTATATTTTTCCATGGAACTATGTCATATAATATGACACCACGCGAAGTTTTGCATTGTTTCGATCATTTTTTAATTTTTTATGCCCATTTCAAACTATCGTCAAACTTCCTAAATCGAGGAGCACGATGATTCTTAGCTCGGGGACGAGTCTCACTAAACTTGCATTAGATCTCTGATGAAATGGCATATTGTGAACCTAAAAATGATTTTTACAAAAAATCATGAGCAATATATCATGTACCTGTAGTTCAAATCTAACTCATTTCCTACCGATTCAGCAGGAATTTGTCTTTTTCACGAGAGGTGAACGGAAAGGTTTGAGATTCCTAGGTTGGGAAATTGCCCATTCAATATGGTCTAGTATTTTTTAGAAATATGGTATTATCATTTTGAAACTTTCGTTTGGTGGTTGCTTCACAAAACACCCCGATTTTTGCACTTGAAAAATGAAAAATATGTTATACGAAAGTATTTGTATTTTTTATGTATTTTTCTGAATAAAAATATATAATATTTGAGTTTATATAGATATATCTTATTTTTCTGCAAATTTTGACATATTATATGTATTTTTGTGAATTTAAATAATTTAGTTATGATTTTTCTAAGATTAATATGGCAAAAAAAGAAAAACAGCTACGCCGACGGCAAAGCCGTCGGCATAGGTCTGAAACCTACGCCGTCGGCGTAGACTTGACGTCGTTGCTCTGCCGTTAGCCCAATGGGCTACGCCGACGGTCATGTTTACGCCGACGGCGACCGTCGGCCTATTTTTTCTACGCCGACGGCAAAACTGGTCGACGGCCCATCAAGCTACGCCGACGGCCCCGACATTTTGCCGTCGGCATATAAAAAGGCCGTCGGACTGTTTAGTTATTCCCGTAGTGCATCGATCATCTCTCCAGAGGCCGACAAGAAGAGAAGAACTATTTCTCGTGGTGGCGGTTGTCAGCCGCCGTTCTTTCGGTGGCGATCTCGACCAGCTGGTAGTCCTAGTAAACATGCCCCATTAACGCACGAGACCAGACCACCAGATAAAGAACCGGCGTCGCATCACCATCGTCGAACGTGAGGCCGCCAACGGCGAGCGTCTTGTCGTCGTCGTTATCCCAGTCGCTCAGCTTACTCCGAGGGAACACGAGGCGCTGCTCGTTGGGCAGGAAAGCTCTCCGCGTCGTGGATCTTCCACTTGACCTCGCCGACGGTGGTGTCGCCGCCGCGCTCCACCTCCAGCGTGTGATCGTCTTCTCGGTGTGGGTCGCGATTTTGACCATGATCTGCGGCATCTAATCGGATCAATGGAAGCTAAAACCCCGCCGAACCGTGTCGAGGTAATTAAGTTCCACGCAGGTGGCGACGGGATTGGATGAGTCAAAGGTAGACGAGGAAGTAGTCCTGGTCCTGGTCCTGGTATGTAGTGATGAAATTTGTAATTCTTTTACTAATTTTTATATTAGTTTTGCTCGTAGATCTGCCAACACAGTAGCTCATGAGTGTGCCAAATATGCAACAGTGCATGGGGCCTTTTTGGTTTGGTTGGGAATTAGTCCCCAGTTCCTTAAACATTGTATCCAAGCTGATGGTTTTTCAGCTGTTTTAAGTTAATAAAGTTGGCAGGTTTTCCTAAAAAAATCGTTAGTGTCGGCTAAGAAACTGCCCAGACCAGCCTATTTGGGTTTCAGCAATTTGGCTGTTTCAAGCATATATATACCAGGAAGAGGGCCCGTGGCAAAATCCACTTGGCCCTCCACGAGGCAAATTTAGGTGCAATCACCATACCTGGCTCTCGCATAGAGAGTTGTAGCACGAGAGTTTTGCTATGTGCATTCATTAGAGCATCTCCAGCAGTTGGAACCCTAGGTGATTTGCCGGCGCAAAAATGTACCCTTTGGGGTGGCGCTAGCGGAAATTGGGCGCATGAGGCGCCGGACCCAGCCGCCCACCCAAGACAAACTTCTAAAATATTTATATTCGTGCAAATTCTACGAAACATTGCCAAATTCATACATATCTAGGCGAGTTCATAAAAGATTTGAAAGAAATAAATTAAACAGAAATTATAGTCACTATCGCTCGACTGCTCATCCTTCGGAGGGCGGCTGGAGCCCTGCCCAAGATCGCCGGGCGCCACTGCCACGACTGGCTCGGCCTAGCTTCCTCCTCGTCACTGTCATCGAGGATGATGATGCCTTGGTTGAGGCGTGCCCGACGGTGCATGACGCGCTCCATGAGCCGACGCTGGCATTCTGCCTCCTCCCGATCTGCCTCGGCCTTGGACCAAGCGAGGGCGAACTCGAACGATGACGGTGGCACGTCGTTATAGGACGCCTACTCGGCCCTCTTGAGGCCGTGATAGTTCTCGGAATCCTCGGGCGCCTCCACCTTCACCGCGCTCCGAACATACTCACATGGCGGCGACCTATCCTTCTCTGGCTTCGGCCTCCTCCCCAAAGAGCCACCGTATCACTCGTTGATGATGAAGGCGGAGGCTGCCATGTGCCGGCGACGACGCGTGCCGCTCGTTGATGACGATGCCGCCGTAGCGCGACCGCGTGCATGGCGCCGCTCGAAGCGCCTCCTCGGGTTCGTCCTTGACTAGAGCGAGTTGCACGGTAAAGCGCTGAAAGGGAGTCAGTGCTAACAAGGAGGAGGACGCCGGCGCATTCCTAGGCGTGATGGGCGGTGGAGGGTACGCGAGGGGCGGGTTGTTGCTGGACTCGATGTGTTCGAGGACGACAGAGAGCGCGCACGCTGGTGCTCCCCAGCATAGCCTCTGGCCCAGGGAGTTACAGTTCGACGACGGTGACCCGTCCCTTCATGAGCCGCCAGCTCAATGATGCGGTGGTTGCTAAAGTACTGCATCCACCCGGCGTCGTTGTTAGGGTCCTAGACCAGGTCGGCGCGCTGCTCATCGTTCCATGACTTGATGTGTGTAGATTAGCGGCGAGGACAAGGCAAGGAAAAGCATAGGAACACACAGGTTTTGGTCCAGCCCTCTTCAGCTTTGGGAGCCTTTCCTTTCCTTCAGTATATTCATAGTGTGATGCTACGCGCTACGGCCTGCTCTTGTATAGTTTTTTTTTGTCTGCTTTCCTACGGCCCTAAACAGGAACATCTACAGCTAGTAGTGCTGACCAAAGCCATGCCCCTGCCACCACTATCCTGCTGCTTATCAAGTAGATGACCGACAATGCTACCGTGCTTACAGAATTGCATCAAAGGCCCGGTCAACTAAAAGTTCAGATACAAACATACAAGTATGTCTCAAATACATCAATATACAAGCAAGGTCATGTTCTAACAGCCAGCTTTGGCCGTGTTAATCGCAATCTAAAGATCAACCATGTCTTGTTCCAAGTTGTAATTAATGCGCGCGAGCACCTGATGGTGTACTTAATTTCATGCTAATCGAACTCAGATGGGTAAGTACATCGATCATGTTATTAAGACAAGAATTTCAAAACTATATAGTTCCCCGTTGTTGGCCGTCGATCGCCGTTCTGCTCTTGGCGGCGATCTCTCGACGTCGCTGGCCCCATCAAACATACCTTTTCAACGAGTAAGACCAGACAACGAGATAAAGCTTCGGCGCCGCATCGCCATCCCTGCCGTCGACGAACGTGACGCCGCAGTCAGCGAGGGTCTGGCCGTCGCTCAGCTGCTTCCCGGCGAAGATGAGGCGCTGCTCGATCGGCAGGAACCCTTCCGCGCCGTGGGCTGATCCTGACTGGCCCATGCAGGTTTGTGTTGTCGGGTCGGACAAGGCCCATTATCGTGAATATCATCAACCTCTAGAAAGACAAATATCATCAACCTCTAGAAAGACAAATGAATTGCAATAGGTGCATCATGAGATCTATTTTAAGAGTGTATCTATTTGGTTACAAATATCAATACTAAATTTTTAAACCTGGTCATAAAATAATAGAACTTACACTTTAGAAATGAGGAAGTACTATGCTGTATTTCTAGATTATTCCGGTCCACATTAAGAAGAGGGTAAGATATATGAATAGTATTAGTTTATTCAACTTGGTGATTCAGGAGTGCAATGTTGTGTAAATAAACTTATATAACAAATCTGTTATATCAATTATTTTCTTGATTTATTATGTTTCAATATAGAAAACAAAAAGAACACATAGTAACATGATCCAAATCATCGTATTAATTAATATACTGTAATTATATATTTTCTCACAACAACATAAGATATGTATGATGCATGAATAATAGTAATCAAGAGCTCTGAGCATGTTCTTAAGTTCAAAAAAATTCAAATACGAAGTTCTTGTTTGTTTAATTTGGAAAGTTTTTGTTGTATTTTGTTTTGAAACAATCATCTTACACTAAGGACACATTTGGTTCAACTTTGGTAACGTAAACATAACTGGTATCAGTTACAGCTGGTAACGTAAACGTAATGGAAAAATCCAAGTTTTGTTTGGCTTAGGGATGTAATGGAAACTGATATCTTACCACTGTTTGGTTGAGAAGATGCAACACGTAATCAAGTTATCCAGCAAATCAGACATAACCACAGAACAGCAAGCTTGACAAATGCAAGCTTCAGTAAGAATAAAAACAGAAATTTAAATTGTCAACTTCAGATCAAAACCATGATAGAAATATCTCTCAACATTTAAGCATCAAATGTTACAGATTGACAAATTTTGACACTGGATAATAATCAAGATCCTACTTTAGAATTTCATAGAACCATACATTTGAAACCAATTCATAAGACAAACAGCTTTCTTAATTTAGTCTTTGTTCATATTCTTCCAAAAGAGATTCCATTGTCGAGCTCTCTTGTTCTCATCATCTCTGAAAATAAATAGAAGTACATGTATAAGATTGAGCACAACAAGTTTACAAATCATTATCATGAACAATTTATGCCTCGACTACATATACATGAACAATACAATGGTGCTAACACATCTGGTAAAGACGGAGTGGTGCCAAGAACCAACAAATAATTCTAAGCAAGGATTTATATGTGTTGGGTTTGTATCAATCAATTAAATAAAGAATGTTGTACATAGTTACATTGTCCAAATTATAAGAACAGCTATTTAGTAAGATAGTAGCAGGATATGCATACCTAATTAGTCTTCCTTGTCAGCCTCTATTGTTCTCCTTGGCCTTGTCTACAAATAATTAGAAAAACATTTATAAGCACATACATGAGAGGGATTTCACAGCAAGAAAAAGCATCTAAATTTAGTTGAGAAATCAACTTACTTTTAAGCATCTTCAGCACATACTCCCTCCTCAAAATATCTGTAGGTGCCATTATCACTTGCATCTGCTCCGGTGCTTTTGCAAAAATTATTGCTGCATCTACTATGTCACTTCCGGCGAAGCCAAGTTTGTGCAATTCACTAATAGCATTCTCTTTCAGCTTTTGATTAGGATCTTCATGGATCGCCTTCTCATGAAGTGTAGCTTCATGCTCCGCTACAGCTGCCATTTTTCCCACATGTTGCGACACGGCATTAAGCTGAGTATTGACATCTTCAAGCATGATAACAATTGGGTCACTTTGGCATGTCTTTCTAGGTCCAGCTACCTTTCTTGGCCTTTTAGCATTGCTTGATGTATCCAACGAGTGGCTCTGTGAGTCAATATACTGTCTTGGAGTCTCTCTAGACATCATATCCTCTTCATCCCTCTCCCTTTCCTCAGCAACAATTTCATTTCCTAAATTTGTCATAGACTCACCAAAACCTTTAGCACCTTTCCCTGTTGCTATATCCTTGCTATAAGTAGCACAAAACTTCTCAAAGTAAGGAAATAGAACACCATACAATCCTTTGGCTTCTTTGTTGATCTGCAAGTTTAAAAAACAACATCAGTTTCCAACACAAATGCAATAAGAACTACTTAGTAAAGAAGAACTAGGGCACTCGTTAGTACGTGAGGTGCTTTACCTTACAATGTTCTTCATATTGTGTCTTCTCACGCTGAATCATGTGCCTGTTACCATCCCATGTGAAACCACTTCTTGATAACATTACTTCAATTGCACCATATTTTTTCCTGAAGTGTCTAACTCTTGACTCGATGTGTGGAACTGCGGTAAGACCACAACCCTGGCACTTATCAGAAAGTATATTCTCTATCACTGTCGAGTAACCATTCTTGAAACCACCTTCTCCTTTCCATCTTGGATCTAAAGACAACTCATACAGTGCTTTAATAAGCTCATCATCCTCAGCAGAAGTCCAGGTTCGTTTATCCCTGCCCCTTCCTCGTGACACACTTGAGCTACCCAAAGAATCCATATCTGCAAGTCAACCATAGAATTAACACAACACACACACACACACACACACACACACACACACACATATATATATATATATATATTAGACCCCCTGAGAGCAGAATAATTATTCTGCACCCGGGTCGAAATACCGCGCCGGACCAGGCTTGCGACGCTGGACGGTTTATCTTTTTGGTCGTGGGGATACGGGCGAGCTCCACTTCCTCAAATCAGTTCCTGGGTGGAGCGTAGAGGCACAGGTGCGGCCGGCCGGCGAGCGTCCATTACAGTTCGTGGCGAGCGGCAGCGGCGAGCGGCGAGCGTCTGCATCTGGCAATTGCGGCGAGCGGTGGCAGCAGTGACGAGCGGCAAGCGTCTGCATCTGCGGATTGCGGCGAGCGGGCTCGGCTAGCGGCGTGTGTCCTCGGCGGCGCTGCCGTGGTCGGCGGGTCAGCGACGCCTTGCCAGGCTGCGGTCTGGTCGTGTTCGCATCACGCTGAGCGGCGGACGACATTCGCACTGTCCCTCCATTCTGGATGCCGAAGGCGACCATACGGGAGAGAGCGTCATGTTTGTTCCTACTCTTTTCTTCAGAAATTTTTGGTTACAACCATACTCCTTTATCCGTAGATTCGAGTAGTCTGCTATTCTGCAGTCTCTAGTACCCCCTTTTAGGATAACGCAGCCATACATGGATTTTTGCAATATAGAATTTGTGTAGTTGTTACTCTGCTAACTCTGGTACACGCTTTAGGATAATTTGGCTGATTTAGAATTGTTTTACAACGACCTGACAACCTCGTATCCTTTGATGCTGCTTACCATTGTCACACATCGACTAGGTTTCAAACAGGTTTAAACAAAACAAATTCTGATTGCCATAGTTGTATTCTGAACCATGTTCTTCCTATGTCAAACTATTGTTCACCTTGATTTTGAGTTGACCATCTTTTGGTTAAAAATATAATCCTTGTATGTTCTATTTTTGCAATCGGTACCTGTGATTAGCTTATCAATTAAGGGCTATTTAATTAATGATGGTTGTGTTTCAGTCAAAGATGTACACATTTGTGTCATATGTGTATATTATGTGGCATCAGAAATACGCTGTAATTATAGTTGGTGATTTTAATCACCCGAACAGTGCCGAGAGGCTGCTCCAAGATGTAATTTCCAATATTGTATCTTCCAGCTGACCGTAATTGATTTCAGATGATCGCCGCAGCGCGTGGCGTGTCTGGTACCCGCGTCGTCGGCAACAGCTATGCACTCGGAGGTGTATCGCCGTCTATGCGCTCTAACCAGATCTATAAAACACTAGTCTCAGCCTGACACCCTCCTTACTTGCTCCATGTGAAGCCACTAACTACAACCATCCCTCTCTTAACTCCATAGTTGGATCCATACATGATGTTGTTTAACATTGTATAACAGTATTGAAGTTCCAGCATGGATTTCGAGTTGACGAGTCAACGGGTCGTTCTGAGGCAGCGACTCAGAGACTAGTCAAGACTAGTCTCGACTCAGCAAGACTCATGTTTAATACTAATATGTATAATGTAGGATATAAAACTAATATGTATAATGTAGGATATAAATATAAGGCTGGCGAGAGTTGGGGAAAACCTAGGCAATTCCTTCCAATGGCCAAGGCCTTCCTCTTGTCCATGAACCATCAGCCTTCCACTGGCCGGTTCTTGCAGAGGCGGCGGCCAAGGGAGAGAAGTCCCAGATGCGTTTTGGCTTTTGGGGTCGAGCGGGGGAAATTGTCTCTGGATCTAGGTTTCACGTGGGAAAATAGGTAGGGGAGAAAAGAATGGAAAAAATTATGACATGTGGAGTGATTTTTTAAGTCGGACGACTCACAAACCTAGACTAGTCGAGACTAGTCAAGACTAGTCGATCGACTAGATCAACTCATTAAACGAGTCGAGTCGACTGGCTGAGTCGACCTTGCAAATGCGACTCGTGGACTAGTCTCGACTAGTCTTTCGACTCAAAATCCATGAGTTCTAGACATGTTTTAATCAAAACAAATACTGAAATTTATGGAATAGTTGCAATTTGAGTTGACCATCTTTTGGTTAAAGACATAATCCTTTTATGGACTATTTTCTTGCAATTAGAACTTGTGAGTAGTTTCTCAATTAGGCCTCCTTAATTATTGATGCTTGTTTTTCTAGTTACATTTTTCTGATATTTAGTTATTATGCGGCATCGGAGCTGCACCACAATTATTTTTGCGACTTAAATCATCCCAACCGTGCTGACAGGCTGCTTTGGAGATCTAATTTCCATTTTTTATCATGTAGCTACGTCTGTGTGATCCTTTTGCTGATTTCGGTGGTACGAAATCCATGATTGGCACTGGCTTCTTCTTTATTTCCCCCTGGTACTCTTCAGTACCGCCCCATCTCTACCAATTTGGATGATTAAGTACCGGTCTTTTATTTTCCATTGTGCATCATTTTTGGTGAGATATTGGTCAGTTTTTCTTGATATAATTTTTGTTGCTGTAAATAATGAAACTTGAGATAAGGATTTCTGCATAATTTTTAGTTATTGGCTGCAGTGCTAGTTGGCATGCTAGGTTTTATGCAAAAACCTGAATTTGTATTTACGATAATCCTTGTACCTGAGACTTTTGTTTGTGTTTTTTCATTACAGATCGATGAGGATTACAGACAAAACTCCTGATAGTGTTAAAAAATCTATATAACAGGGAGTCAGGGTACCTCTACTTTTCACTTTGATGACTCTCAGGGTCCGCCGAAGGATGGTATGTGGTTTCATGTTAAAGGTTCTTCTGCTGCTGGTGACACTGCAACGTCGTCTGTTGCTCGTGACTGCAGTCTCTTTCTCCCCGCCTCCTCTGCAAGCTCCACCAAGGTCATCAAATGTCCCTAGAAAGAGAAAGGAGAGAGTAGCAGAATTGGGGGATGACGACGATGATGATTTTGTTGGTTTTCCCCCAAGACCATCAGCTAGTTCCTACAAGGCTACTAGGGTTGCTGTTCGGAAGACAAAAAAGTCCAAATCATCACATTCTGGACCAAAACATTTTGAGGTAATGTATGATGCATTTTTTAGTTCAACTATACTATTTATGTTTCTTTTAGGTTTATATATTTGTAGATGATGTATTATGCAGATGCAGTAAGTTAAATAATGTATTATTACACTGACAAAGAGTAAGTTATACTATTCTGTTGTATGACTTTTTTTTTTGCTAACTTGGCCTCAATAATTTATGATGCTTTGTGCTGAATATGCTGCTTATGCTTGTCAGCCGTTCTGATTTCTTATTGATGTTGTATTGCTTTTCTTTTGTTTTAATGTTATGTTTACATCTGGTAAAAGCAAGTAACTTCATTTATGCTTATATAACCTAATTATCTTGATCTCCACTTTTATGTACAGGGTGTTCAATATCCTTCTAAGAGGACAAATCCAAACTATAGGTCTGCACCTAACAAAGTTGTTGAAGCCATCAAAAGTCTGAATGATCCACTGAAAGTTGGGATCAGGGATTATCCCTTTGGGTCTTTACTAGATTTGAAGCTGAGAGGACTTGAGAACACCAAATTATTGGCTTTCCTTATGGATAGATTGGATCCTGATACACTTACCTTGGATATTGGCAATGGCAAGCCCCTAAGATTACTAGACATTCTATCCAATGTGTCTTTGGTTTGCCAAATAGGGGTAAATCGTATTATGGCTTACCATGCGAGCCTTGAATTCTCCTGATATTGTGAGTACACTGATGTAGTCCAACGAGAAGTCCTCGGCACATACATCCTTGGGATATTTACAAACATTGCATGTTGAATCAAGATTTTGGCTTGCCATTATGAATGATATCAACAAGCTTGGGTCGATCGGGATCTGTTGCATTTCTAACCACCCAAATCTAGCGTACGGTGCGGCCCTTTTGAAATCACCATGACTGAAAACTCGTGTTGATGCACTCTGAACCACTCGAGGCGGCCCTTTCAAAATCACCATGACTGAAAACTCGTGTCGATGCACTCTGAACCACTCGACGAGCATTCCGTCGTGTACATGCTAAATATAGGATTTCTATAAGTAGCACACATACTCCTATCCATCCATAGTGATAGCCTACAATCAGATTTTTTTTATGTTGACTTTACTTTTTTTTTTCAAAATCCTGGTCAATGAAAAGAATAGCCAAATATCGTTTGCTAAAACTATAATAGTGCCAAACATGATTCCCAAAAATAAATTTTCCTTTACTTACATCATTTTGTCTTTGCTGGTGGTTGACTCATAAATAATTTTTCTTTACTCCTGCCATTATAATATTTTTGATGTTCGATTAATAATCAAAACTAAGGTACACCTTTTTACATCATAATATACATATTGATTCCTAGTTTTGGACGTGATCTCATTGATAAAATACTTACATCATATGGACGATGAATAATACATTTTTAAATACCTCATATGAGACCAAAGTTTCAAAACAGTTACTCTGCCCATAACTTTCTTACGTCGCATGCGAGTCGATCCTTGGCGCGCGGAAGCGGAAGAGATCAACATATTAATCTTACGTCGCATGCGGCCATATTATGTCGCGCGGGGCTGCACCGGGTGCGGACGGGTGCGACGCGTGATACGGCTGGGGAGCAGAATAATATTCTGCACCCAGGGAGTCAAATAGCGCGACCATATATATATATATATATATATATATATATATATATATATATATATATATATATATATATATATAAACCCTATTCAGCACCCAGGGTGCAGAATTGCTATTCTGCACCCAACATATTTTTATGTTGTTAGATTGAAAAAATTATGTTTTGTATATGAATAATTATGTTCATATATTTACCATAAACAAAAATTTCAACACAAAAATAAAGTTTATGAGTCATTATAGTGTAAAAACACCAAAAAATACGTATTTTACATCGTAATTTTATATGGCAAGTATATAAAAAAATTATGTCATTTCTAAATTTTATTATGTTTTTCTTAACTTACAGAGTAAGAAAAAAATTACGTGACGTAAAAATAATATACAGTTCTAAAGATAGAGGGTGGGTGTAGAATAACTATTCTACACCCTGGGTGTCAAATAGCGCGACCCTATATATATATATATATATATATATATATATATATAAAATGCATAAGAAGGAAACAGTGCACAAACGTCATTGCCGCCAATCAAAGATCATAGGTTTTACCCAGTAGAAAGTCCTCGCTCACAAAACAACGACTTTAACAAGGCCATTGCCAGGTAGAACTGTGAACTACTCATGTGTTGTCGCCCCCATAAACAATCGTTGTTGCGCGTCACAGATAATGCAGCCAGTTTCTCAATGCCACAAAGACTCAAATCACTATCGCTAGCCTTCATGTTCATGCTTCCATGATATTCTACGCATCTGACCTCACCGTGGATCGTGTAAGACATGACACATAATGGTGATAGATAGCAGAGCATCGCAACACTCCCTTTGAAACCAAAGGCAAGCAAAAAGTATGGGTACGCATGACCGAATAGCTTCCGATCCAGCAATCTCCAGACATGATATGCCTATGGGACTTCGTCGGCGGAACCTTCCGAAACTCGCCTGTCCAGGCTAGAACAACGAGGGCAGACATCAAGCAGATCTTCGTCTTCATGCGGAAGAACCTCTAGGACCACATCCTTTATTGATGTCGATGCAGCGGTCCCCACACCGCCGACCGGCTCCTGGCGATCGGAACTAGTAGATTAATCCCGAGTACGCAAGACCCGAATAGCAACAACGCCGCCTAGGGATGGCCTAGCCTCCACAAAAGGCCTCCAACCGGTCCAATCCACCTGCCTCCCAGCCACGAGGCAGCGAGCCCCCCGCATCGGCGAGTGCCATGACCCGGGAGATGGAGGAGGGAGAGGGAGGCGGCGGTGGCCTGGCGGCTAGGGTTATATGGGATGGGAAGCCTCTACCAAGTCATATGGAACATACATTTGCTAATACCAAGAACTCACACTTTCTTTGAGGGTTAAAGCAGCCTTTTGTTCATGTTGGTGTACATGTCATTCATAATCCATTGTACTAGTAGTTGTTTCCATCCAATCGATGGAAAACTAAACGAGAAATTCTCCAAAAGTGGTCATGACTTGGACGACCTGCCGATCGAGAAACAATCAATATCGGCGACACTTTGACAAACAGAAAGAGATTGAATTCTCTTACAAAACCAAGAAGGATGCTAACGCAGACACTGTACTAAGCAAACAATAGTCTACTCGGACTCTACGTCGACGTACGTATGCAGCAAGCACAAGGCACGGCAAACAAGCTCTACTCTGACTCCCCATGATCAACCGGAGTCCAACCAAACATTGGTACGTACTACGTGTTGCGCACGGCATGCAGGTTATATCAACGTAGGTCGACCGTACGTAGACCTCATCGATCGAAATTAATCATACAAGGTAGCCAGCCAAGATCAATCGCCATGGGCAACTACGTGAGCAACGCGCTGTCGTACGGGCACACGCAGCGGGAGGTGCTGAAGATGGCCATGGACGCCGGCGGGTGCGGCGGCGAGTACCGGCAGGCGCGCAGGCACTGCGAGGGGAAGGAGAACGCCGCCGACGTGAACGCGTGCATCAAGGCCACGGCGGACCTGCGGCGGTGCATGGAGGGCAACCAGTGCCACTTCAAGAACTTGATCAAGGCCATGGACGAAGGGCTCGACCAGGACGAGCAGCGGCGGCGGGGAACCTACTCCGTCCCGGAGGCCGAGCGGTGGCGGTGGAGGTGGTGGACCGGCATGATCAGATCCTAATTCATCCAGCCACCCACCTAGCTAGATAGTAATTATTCGTCATATATTTGTGCAATTTGTTCTCCTTCGTCCCGAATTAGATGTTGTAGACTAGAGAGAGTAGATTATTTGGAAGGTGTTTTTATTTCTTGACGGGGGTTAATTTTAAAACCTACTAGTTAAACTATTACCCAGCTAGCTAGAGTAATCGATCTTGTTATTAGTGAACTTAATTTTAATTACATATACAAGTTCTATATACTCGTATATAAGTATATCCCTATGCACATATGCCTGTTTTAGATCTCTCTTTTTTCTGCCAGTTTTTTGTTTGAATGTTTTTACCATCGGATCCACACGCATGTACATGTATTATGTGTGCTTCGCACGCAAGAGATCTCTCATACAATGTTGCATGACAGGAGTTCGCTTTCCACCACCCCGTTCACGCTTAGTAATCTTGGCATAGGTTACGGTTTTAACAAAGATGCGCGACATCCTATCGAGGTCACGGTGAAAGATCAAGTTCCAAAACTGAAAAGGCTTTCACGATTTCCATGGTTTGCTACATGTATCACTCTAGTGAAGATTCCATTGTAAATAGTGTGTCTCAATTTTGATTCAGATTACGATTCCATGCACTTGTGATGTTGCACACAAATTACAATTATTATATATACCATGTGGAGCAATTTACATTGGTAGTTCGATCTGCCACATCTAATATGGAATTCGCGTGTGCCGTTTAATCAATGTTAGAGTGCACCGTATACTCTATGCCACTACATCCCGTTTCTAGAGAGCTCCTCTAAACATTAAAAATTCCAAAAGAAGGTAAGAAATATATATATTGAATGTGTTTCTAGATAGTTAATGAGGTATATTGAGAAAAATAAAGAGGTATAACACCCTCGTTTATTAAGAGATATATTCAAAATGAATACATACACCGGTGAGTATACAAAACGAGTTCTTAGTTGAAATACAATATTGAGTGCAACTATTTATCTGTTCTACTTAGTTTGAACATAGAATGCCCATATTTGAAGACATAATAAGATTGATAGCATAATTTTATGTTAAATCAAAATAAAAAATATTCTTCAACATGCAAGAATAATAGTTTTAAAAGAGGCGTGACTATAGTTTTATTTTATAAGAACGTCAATTAAATTGACAAAAGCTTGTATTCTATTATGAAAGAATCATCTTAAAGGATTGCATTATAAAATAATTATTTCATTTACTATTTTAAAATAAAATTCTATCTACTATTACAATTGATTCTGTAAGTTAAATCAATACGAGCCTAATAAGGAAAATGATACTAGCCCCCCCCCTCCCCCCCCCCCCCCCCCCCCGGATCCAATGACTTCATCGTCTGGGTCGCTTGGAGCCGTGCATTCTCGCGCACTTAGGTCATGGTTGGGTCATGTGTATTATCTCTGCATCTACATCCTCTTCTCCTCTCGCGTGTCTCCGTTCTTCTCGACCAATCCTCTGCGCCTAGGTAGACGTGCCAGCCCATAACCATCGTCCAGAGTGCCTCCTCCACCCCCATGCCGAGCACCGCCAACAACACAGACCGCCATGGCGTTGTTGTGCCAACACCGGAAAAGATTCAGTGCTGTTGCACCACCCCTCACAAGTTCCCTCCTCTTACCCGTGGTTTTCTTCTCGGGCGAGCTGCTCCTCCTCCATTTCTAGGTGGAGGAAGACCTCATGGCATGGTCACGCCCACTCACTCAGAGCTTCTCGTGGCCTCCAATGGCGTCGTCAAACCATGGTCAGAGCTCGGTGTAGGGCTAGACGAGGGCATGGCGATGGCCGTCTTCAGACCATGACTTGCTGCCCGTGATTTTTGTATCAAGGATTTTTTTGCTACAATGTTTCTGTAATTTTGTGACATAGAATACATTGTTTTGCTACATAGGTTCATGGACTTTGCATATTATGAATATATATTTTTACAACCCAAGAAAGTTTTTGCTATCATGTTTTTGGGTTTTGCTACAATATTACAAAGTTCTTGCTACAAAGCCTCCGACGATGTCTCAGAAAAAGTCAGTTTTGCTATATTAGCACAACCCTTTTGCTATAAAGTCTCTACCAAGGTCCCCAGCCAGGTCTTCGGTGAGGGCGGTCTATTTTAAAGACGAACTTTTTTTGCTACAATGTACAAAATGTAGCAAAGCGATACTGTGTGTAGCAAAAGCGGGACAAATGTATAAAAAGCAGGATTTTTTAGGACACACATTACTACAGGGATCGGGGAGGGGATCGGAAGTTTTGATCCGGGGGACGCACTGTACCTAACAATCGTGAGAGCATGATGTCTTGGGCACTAAATCCCACTTGCTTGATAGTGTCTAGCGTAGCAAGTGTGAACACACACAGACACGACTAAGGTCAGATCGACCTTGTTTTAGCATGAGTTATTTGCCCTAAATGGTCCTTTAGCTAACCTTGGAAGAGTTGGCCCCTGAGAAAACTTGTTTTTTTTGCTTCTAGCCCTTTGGATTCATGCCATTTGGGCTAGCGGGACCGAAGATCAAATGCGATTTGGGCTAGCGATATCAGACCTCGGGATGCTGATTTTTTTTAAGACATTTGGGTCTCCCAAGGTAAACGACGTCACTTAGTTTTTTTTTTTTTTTTGACCTAGAGGGTCTGAGCCTCCAGGATTCCTATAGTCACGGCAATCAGAATGGCGTCACTTATCAGGTTTGGGCTAAAAACTACTAAGTCATTTTTTGTTAAGCCAGCCCAATTGGCGTTTCTCGGGCTTTTGTCCCAAATGGTACAGAATCAACAATAAGTTTTCTTAGGAGCCATGTTTATAAATAAGTGGGCCAAAGGACCATTTAGTATAAGAAGGTCTTCTAGCGTATGTTTAGGTCACTCCTACAAGCTATGTTCTTTCCTTTTTGGGTGTACACGAGTCCTTTCCATTTTTAGTCTGCGTCTGAACCGAAGATGGCGAGTACAGGAACCCATGCCCCCTTGTCGCGCCAAAAACTTCCTTAACTCCTCCCACCTTGTCCAAACACTAGGACCCACTGACATTGCGCATTAGGGCATGTACAGTAGTTTAGACACCTGCTGTCTGTAAAGATCCTCCACGTCAACTATAGACAGAGCTAAAGACGGTCTTTGTAATGGTCTGCTTTTTTTGCTATCTGTAGCACCACAAAATCAGGAAACATTGTTGAACCAACGAAAAACCATCTTTCCCAACTCCGGCTTGGCGGCTTCCACTACTGGCCTGCACTTGTAAAGATTGCTCCCACTAAAAATCAATCGAATGTGTTATACCAAGTTAGCTAGCTTTGTACATCGGCCAGCCGGTCAGAAGGTGCTCGATCTGGAATCGATTAGCGGACTGAGGCCTACAATGGCTGCCTTGAAGAGGACGTGTTCGTCGGCCACATGCCATAGTACGCGGCCTCCCGGACCTGTCACGGTGGTGCAGTACGACGAGGCTGCAGCGCTCACAGGGATCAGTGTCGATTGTTTGGAGGAAGAAGGCTTCACAGAGGAGAAGAACGCAAGATCCTATAGGACACGAACCCATGACAACCGACGAAGTCGATACAGTGGGGAAAAGGCTGACTCTAGGGAGCGATTTGTGCGGGAATAGATCGTCTGTAATATTACAGACGGCCTAGATTATTTTTTCTCTTTTCTCTCTCTCACACGTCAGCTATGATCCTAGGTGGACTAGCTTACAGACGGCTTATTGGACCCTACTGTACATGTCCTTATTGTTCCACTCCCCTCCCCTTCACCCCACTAGAGCATCTCTAGTCGCATGCCTCAAATCGTGTCTGGCAAAATCCTGTCTGGGCACGTTTGGGGCAGCGTCGGCGTCGGACGTGTGACCCGTTTGGGAGAGGGCATGCCCCAATTTATCCAAGTTTATGCATGTGTTTGCTCTGAAAAGGAAAATGCAAGGAAAATATCTAAACAAGATAAATACGAAGACTTGACATTTTGTGATACTAACCATGGTACCCTCGCAAGTCACTATGATAGTTCTCTCAAAAAGGGAAAAACTCTTCTTTGTGCAATAGTCTCATAATTTTTTCATTTGGTTGGTTGTAAGCTCGATTTTCTAATCAGTTAGCGAGCAACACTCAACAATTCTATCGAGGTGGTGGATGATGGCAAAAAAAAAGTTGACCCCCGGGAAATGATCCCTCGTGGGCTATATGTTGTTAGGTAGATGAGAACTCTCCAGCAGCGGATTATACGTGCTCAGATAAAACCCCGTTTAATTCAGTCCTCATGGGGACTTGGACCCAGGTGTGCTGGCTGCGCACTCACTAGCCTTGCCACAAAGTCGGGTGGTGAATGATGACAATATTTCTTTTGCCTCTTCTTTTCTATAGTGTTTACAAAGTCCAGTATTCTCCGAATTATCGAATTTAGATAGGTTGTGACAATTAGTGGATCGACATCCACCAACCTATATATGAATGAGAAAAATAAAAAAGGAACAAGGCACATATACATAATGGCACCCACTTCAATTATTCGACAAATTAAAGAAACAGAGCTCGTACGTCGTCTCGCTAGTTAGCTTAAGTAGAAATCAGACGCAGTTGTTGTTGCAGTAGGAGGTGCAACAGGTGCTGCACTGGAGGGAGTATCCGTCCCTGCAAGCCTTACACAACTCCGAGTTGGTGCAGCCATTGTTGCACCCGCTGTTGACGGCGCTGGTGCAAGCACCGCTGCAGTAGCTTTCACAGTTGCACGATGTGCCCTCGCAGCCGCTGGTGCAGCCGCGCTTGCATCCGTCCATGCACTGCGGGAAGGCTGTCTCCTTGCACTGCTGCACGCACGCCGGCGCCGGGCTGCAGTCGCTGCTGCACGGGAAGTTGCTGGCGCTGCACGACGAGCTGCACTGTAATGTGCAGTCGTTGCATGCCGTCGTCGCCCCCCCGGTCGACCTTCCTGTTGCCGGCAGCACGATGACGACCAGCAGCACGGCGAAGACGGTTGCACTGCTTGATGAAGCCATTTTTTTTAACTAGTTGCAAAGCTGGTAGCTAGGTTGTGGGTAGAGAGATCTTGGATGAATGTATGGACGGAGAAGATATACGCAGCAAGACAAGCAAAGAAGACCGGCGATCTTAGTATGAGATAGATCAAGCCTTCAATTTATAGCCATGTACCAAACGTTCAAATTAAGGATGGCGATGCATGTGCATCCATGTTACTCTATGATTCGCCGTATGCACATACGTCATATGAAAGATGCAACTTGTACCACGCACATGCCGGTTACAAAACTTGACTTGAAAGGAGTAACAAACTAGAAAACTAACCAACTCAACTTGACCAGGTTACATTATATTCTTCACACGTACTGCCTTTTCAAAATAAAAAGGTGTATATTTTTAGCCGAAAGTCAATGGCGTGTGTAGGTTTGAAATAGAAACACTTACATAAATATAATAGTATGGAAATATATTCTAACATCGATCTATTGTTATTTATTTGACAATTTAGGCGTTCATATTTTTGTAAATGACTCGTCAAACTTGTATTATGTTCACTTTTGACACAAAATATAATGTTTCCCTAGATCCGGCTAGCCAAAATGCTGTGGCGTGAGGACGGAGAGAGGCGCCTATTGCGGAGCACGCAGGAGACGAGCCTTGCTGCCAGTCACGGTGGTGCCGATGGTGACCGTGGCTGGCTCCAAGGCGCAAGGCGTTGTGGCGAACCCAGAAGATTCTGGAAGCCTGGGCAAACATGTCTAAGACGCCATTTTTTCGAATAAAATCGCTACAGAAAGTCAAAAATTATAAGGCATCACGCTTCGGCAGGGATGGTGGGTTCGTCCCCTACGCAGGGGTCCGATGCAAGTGAGTAGAACACCAAACCTCGTGACCATGGAGACAACAGGGAGAACATCTCCACCCCCTGGCGCCGATTTAGAAAGCAACGCCCCCCCCCCCCCCCCCCCCACCACCACCACCACCACCACCACCCACCCACCCACACATACACACTCCTAGTGTCCTCCGAGGAGGAGGCCGGCTGGGAAGTGGGTTGGTGCACCATCGTCGCAGAGTCTAGGTCCTTGAGCCCCAAGGCCATGGGGCCCTTTTCGAAGTTGGTGTTGAACTAAGCAATGGAGAAGTTGAGGGGGCATACGGGGTAAGGACGAGAACCGCGAGGGAGGTCAACAGAGATCAGCTTAGCAGGCGCACTCCAAGAGAGTAGTTGCCTAGCAGGAAAGGACCAGCATGGTAGTTTCTTTGACCTAGATCTTCGTCGACCAATCAACCAGACGATTCCTCCTCGATCGTCCTTATCCTTATGGTAGCAAGTTGTGGCGGCGGTGGATGAGCCAAGAGGTAGAAGACGTGGACTCGATCGATTGTTTTTCAATCGGTTCACGTGACCACCCGTCCACCACAATTAACCTTCAGCTCATTTTGTTTTTTGGTTGGGCTGGGCTGGGCTGGCCTAGAGTGGCACGTATTAATCTTTTTTTAATGGCTCGTATGAATGACTCTAGCGAAATGCATGTCAATTTTAACTACTCACTCTATTCCACAATATAATCGTTTTTCTCAAGCAGGGAGTAACACTTAGTCTTATAGAATATTCTAATGTTGTTGCGCTTACAAATTACAGTCACTATGTTGCCGGTGAGTAACTTTGCAAAGGACATTTGGTGTGGCAGTGGCACAACTATAGGTTGGGAAGTGGCACATCTCACTCTAATCAATGTTGCATTGCACTATGAACTCTACCACTATGTTGCACTTCTAGATTGTGTCCCTCTTTGCAAAGAGAGTAAGATATCTTTCTATTGGTTTTATTTAACTTGGAGATCCACCAGAATCGCAATGCCGAGTAACAAATTAAACTCATTGTTTTCGAAAAATGTTTTGTTAGTAGCTTTTTTAATATAAGCCAAATTTTTGAAATTAAAATATCTCACAATCGGCTGATTTGGACCGCCATATTAATATATAATTTGATTGATGACATATTTTAATGCTATACGACAATAAGAATTTTGGGAAGCGTGAATAATAGTCTTCGAGATACTATATGGATATATCATTTATCTTAAAAAAATCATAGTCATGTGTAAGTTGAAAAGTTTGTCTTATATTTTGTTTTGAAATAATTATCTTATTGAATATTGTATTATTTAGGATTTTGAGTAACAAAACATAACTTCGGAGAAATACTTGGAAATATAACAAAAAGATGTAGAGAAAATGGAATATGCTTCGAGTCATGATAAGAATATGTTGAAAATACAATCCACGATACACATGAAACTGGCGAATAGATTCATGTAGGATTTTTTAGACGTTAACCACAGTAACACTAATACTAATGAGTGATGCGCAATGTGGTTCCTGTGTAGTTTGTACTTTAGATCGTGATTAGAAAACAGAAATGACTTATGTATATTGTATTTTAAAATTGCTGATATCTAGTCTCAAATATTTGTTGAACAAAATTGATATTATATTTATTGGCAAAACAAGTCCATAGTGTGTTATTTTCTAAACCTTATTGATTGCCTTGGAGAGCTAAGGGTTTGTAACAAGCTCTCAAAACTTAACCAGTAGATGCAGAGTTCCGCACCATTCCCTTTCTCGCAGAACTTGCGTAAAGACGCTGTTATTAAGTTGACCAAACTATGTTCTTGATACAATTGACTTGAACTAATTCCGAGGATGAGAGTTAAACTAATATTGACCGAAGGTAGATTAAAAATATATCAAGAAATTAATATCAATAGAATGAAGCTTGTGATTCAAATAGATTCGACTTTCATGTCGGCAAATGAAACGGCTAGCAAACTACAAAAGGCTCATCAAACCCGAGGGCTAAACCATTATTATCATTCTGAATATGCACATATGATTTGGATAGGAAAAACCTTCTATGACTGCTATACTTAGCATACATCTTTTTTGAATGCAGGTCGTATGAATGACTTCAATGACATCTCAATGTTAACTACTCCCTCTGTCATACAATATAATCTCTTTTTTTTGCAAGCAGGAAGTATTCTGATGTTGTTGCACTTAGAAATTACGGTCATTATGTAGCTGGTGAGTAACCTTGCAAAGGACATTCGGTAGGACACAACTATCGGTTGGGAAGTGTCACGTCTCAGTCTAATCAATGTTGCATTCCACTGTAGACTCTACCACTAATTTGCAGCTTCTAGATTGTGTCCCTCTTTGCAAAGAGAGTAAGATATCTCTATATTGGTTTTATTTAACTTGGAGATCCACTGGAATTGCAATGCCGAATAACTAATTAAACTCATTGTTTTCAAAAAATGTTCGTTACGTATTAGTTTCTTTTTGAATATAAGCCACATTTGAAATTAAAATATCTTATAATCGGTTGATTTGGACCACCATATTAACATAATTTGATTGATGGCATATTTTAGTACTATATGACAATACGAATTCTGGTATGCGTGAATAAAAAAATTACAGTCATATGTAAGTTGAAAAAGTTTGTCGTATATGTTGTTCTGAAATAATTATCTTATTTAATATTGTATTATCTAGTATTTTGAGGAACAAAACATGCTTGAGGGCGAAATGTGGAAATAGACCAAAGATGAAGAACAAATTAAAAAAAAGTTTATACCATGCTAAAATATGTTAAAATTTCACTCCATGAGATATACACGGAACTTACAAATAGATTTATCTAAGATTTGGAGACGTTGACAGCAATAATACTAATTAGTACCGTGCAATGTGTCTTATATGTAGTTTTTTACTTTACATTGTGGTTATAAAACATTAACAACTGATGTATATTATATTTTAAAATTACCGACATCTAGTCCCATTTTTTGTATTGAACATAATTGTTATTACATTAATTGGTAAAGCAAGTCCACAATGTGTTATTTTCTAAACCCTATTGATTGCCTTGAAGAGGTAAGAGTTGGTAACAAGCTCTTAGACATTAACTAGCAGATGCAAAGGTTTCGCAACATTCGCCTTCTCACAAAACTTGTGTGAAGATGCTACAACTACCAAGAAGTTGATCACGTTGTTATTAAGTGGACCAAATTATGTTCCTATTAAAATTCACTTGAACTAATTCTAAGCATGGGAGTTAAATTAATATTGGATGGAGGTAGCTTAACAAGAGATCAAGAAAATTAATAACAATATGACGAACCTAGCGATTCAAATAGATTCATGTCAAAAAATGAGACGGCTAGCAAACTACAAGAGGCTCCTCAAACCCGAGGGCTAAACCATTATTATTATTTTGAATATGCATGAAAAAATAGAACAGGAAAAACCTTCTACAACCGACATCTTTTTATTTGTCATGATATTCAGTAGGTGTAAGGTTTTTGAAAAATAAAACACCTCCTTTTTTGTAGAAAGAACCCGTCGCCTAGTCTAGTGTACAACCATGAACACTTTTATGAACACAAGAATATGCCTCGCATCTCGGCAAGAGATTTTTGAATTATGATCGATTCCACCTTGTAACCAGAGGAGTGCTTACTGGCATTGCCATGCTACCTTAATGTGTGGCATCTATGTTGTATGGTACTAAAATGGAAAACGATCATGTTCCCCCGGACGATCGTGTCACTCGCATCGTCCGGGTCATTCCCGCAGCACGCGCAGTTAGCGATGGTGGGTCCAGCAGTTAGTACCCCTTGCAGTTAGTTCCCGCGCCACACAACTTATCCCCTCACAGTTAGTTCCCGCGCCACGCGCAGTTAGAAGAGGGATCGCCAGCGCTTCCCCACGCAAGGGCCAGGGACAGGTCCGGTGGCACTCCCCAAGCGAACTGCTGCCAAGATATTCTAGGAGCTAAGTATGGTGTACATCGACGCTATGGAGATCGGCCTTGCTACTAGCGAGTGACATGGTTATATCCCACGGGTACATGATCTCAGCATACCTGGTCCAGCCCAAGGAAGGCCCACGGCAACTATACGCCGGCCCATGAAGATTTTCGGGTGGCCAAGGCCCATGACGCTTTCGGATCCTTGGAGAGCAAGACTAGAGTAGATAAGAAATTCAAAGGGGTAAAACCCTAGAACCTGTAACCGACTAGGTCTATGCCCGGGACCTGCCTGAGTCTATATAAAGGCTAGGAGGGCACGACCTAGATCTCTCTCTCTCTCTCATACTTTCGCATACACACCTCCACGCCAGATTGCATCTGCGCACCCCTGTAACCTTCGGTTCCGCCGTAATCAAGAGCAGACAAGCAGGAGTAGGGTTTTCCCTCCGGGGGCCTGAACCTTGGTAAACCTCGTGTCCCCGTGTTGATTGTTTGCTAACCGTTCCACGATCTCCAGCATCCCCATCTTCTCCAAAACCCAAGTCCATAACAATGGGCATTGACGAGATCAAACCTCGTCAATTGGCGCCGTCTCTGGGAACTGGGGACGCTGATTGTGCGATCGTGACGGTACCAACCCGATCGATCTACAACTCCGCGGCGACGGAGAGTCACCTCCTCTTCGGCGCTTTCGACTTCACCGCCCACTCACCGGCCACCATGAAGGACTTCGAACCCGTAGGCGACGGACTCGAAATCATGTTCGGCAGCTTGTGCTTCCAGGTGGGGCAAACTAGCACTCTCCGCCTCCCTGAGCGGGTGCCCCTACCATCAATCAGGCCCGCTTCATGGACCCCACACCCCGTGCTACGCATAACATCATCAGCAGATGATTCCTACGACAGCAGCTGCTGCAACTCCGATCTGTGCGATCCGCCGTCGGATGAAGGGACCTACGGTTCTGGATCTGAAAGTTGCGGTAGCAGCGGACCAATCTACGAGCGCTACCAATGCGCCATAGTCATACAGGCTGACGGGGATCAGCAAACACCCAACCCGCCGCCCAACCCGCCACCTAACCCGCCAGATCGAAACAGCGGGAATAGAAGAAGCCAGTCCCCCCCACCCGAATGGGAAAACAATGGCCATGTCATCCGCCTTAGCAAAGAGGGATGGGCCCAGGCACGCAACGCCGTGGCAGGCAACATAGTCCTGCCTGCAGACTCCTCCCGGGATCTGCTGATGGCCTACCACCTGCTCCTGATCGAGGATCACAAGAAGCAGGTCAAGATGCAGGAGGTGCTTGACAAACGCAAGCAAGCAGCCTCAGAGTCCAGCGCGCGACGAGCCGCACTCTCCGCCATGGGCATCGGCTCCAGCTCGAACGGCAACCAAGGCAACAAGCACCGCTCTCGGATGGAGAACATGGATCCCAAGGAACGTCGTGAGGTGACCCAAACCCTCCACACATCCTTCATGGAGATGGACGCCGACTGCAACGTCATCCCGAAAACGCCACAGGCTGCGATCATGGCAGCCACTGCGTACCTCGCAGCCCACCAACCTCCAGAGGGGGACCCGAAGAGGGCCATGCACAAGTCCGCACTTACCGGACTCGGACTCGTCGGATCCGCGCTCCACCAGGAAGATCCCACGGAGCCGAAGAAGAAAGCTCCGGTCAGGTTCGACCGCAGCCCCACCCCTTCATCCGAAGAAGAGGAACATGACCTTCCTCGGAGGAAGAAGAGTTCGCGCCACCGCAACCGCGACTACGACGCCAGAGACGCGCTCACACAGCGCAAAATTGACAAAGCGCGAGCCAAGCGCGCATGCTCATCTGAATCCGAGATGGACGAAGACGAAGGAGAACTCTGCGGAGCCCGATGCTTCAGCAGATCTGTTCGGCGAACAAAGATGCCGTGCAATTTCAAGCTTCCTTCGGACACTTCGAAGTTCGACGGCACACAAGACCCAAAGGCATGGCTCAGCGACCACCTATCGTCCGTCAAATTGCACGGTGGAAACAAGGAAACCGCCATGCAATGCCTTCAGCTGCAGCTGACAGGAGCGGCCCGGATCTGGCTCAGCAGCCTATCTTCAGGGTCCATCCGAAGTTGGGATGAGCTAGCTTACAGCTTCATCCGAAACTTCAAGGGCACCAGCAAGAGGCCCGCCTCAATAGAAGAGTTGCAAGCCTGCACTCAACGAACGGGCGAATCCATTCGCTCGTACATACTACGCTGATCCAACACAAAAAACTCCGCAGCGCACATCTCCGAAGAGAGGGCCATCGACGCCTTCAGGGACGGCGTCAAGCGCCAAGACTTCAAGGAGGAACTCGGGCGCGTCAAGCCCAAAACACTCGACCACCTCATGGACCTCGCCAACAGATGGGCTGACGGCGAAGATTCCATTCACCGAGCACAATCGGAAGAAGAGGACGACTACGGTCGACGGCGAGAGCGCCGTAGCAAGAGAAGATCGCGCGTCTACGACGATCGCGATGGACCCAACATGGTCGCGGCTGGCTACGCCGATTGCCGCAACGACACCAACCGCAACAGCGGAGGATACCGCGGAGGAAACTTCCGCGACGGAGGACGCCCAGCACAGTCGTGGCAGCGCCGTGACCGCGATAACGGACCCTCAGCATACGAAAAACTTTCGGGTCCATGCACCATCCACTTCTACATCGACAAGCAGGATGGCAAAAAGAAGGCAAGCCACATGCTCAAGGACTACCGCAAGTTCCATAAACTCAGCGAAAGCATGGTCCAGATGAGGCAGCAAGCTCCACTTCCTGGATTCGGGAATGCACCCGCGCCAGGTGAGATAGCGCATGGATCTCCTCCACCGCCACCTGTAGGAGGCCCGAACCAACCAGTCGCACCAGCACAGAACAACGCTGGGAACGGGTATCCCCCGCCGAAAGGAGCACTACTGATCCAGAAGGGGCGCCCCATGAATAGGGTGCAGAAGAAAATCACCCGACAGATCAACCTGGCCGTGGCAACTCCACCCGCCATCCCTGAGTACCTCAGCGGATCGGAGTCCTGCAACACGTTCAGTCGTTCGGATCACCCTTGCCAGATCCCTCGCCCAGGTCATGCTGCCCTGGTGCTGGAGGCGCAGATCGGAGGTTTCGAGATGAGTCGCATCTTCATGGACGGCGGCAGTGGCATCAATCTGATGTTCGCAAGTACTCTGGCAACAATGCGAATCCCGCAGTGCAGCCTGGAACAGTCAGATATAATGTTCCACAACATTGTCCCAGGAAAGGGCATATTCCCCCTGGGCAAAATATGGCTCGACGTCATCTTCGGCAAGCCGGACAATTTCTGATTGGAACGGCTCGAATTCGAAGTGGTGGACTGGCCATCACAGTACCACGCCATCCTCGGGCGTGTAGCATTCGCAAGGTTCTTGGCTGTCCCACACTACGCATACCTGCTACTCAAGATGCCAGGGCCGAAGGGTGTCATCACAATCCACGGGAGCTTCACCTGATCGGACCAATGCGATAAGGACTTCAACAGAATCTCCCAATCATTCGGCATGCAGGAGGAACTCGTAAGGCTCCGCGAGGTGACGGACAATGGGGCACCCCCAGTCGCACGACAAAACGCACCCGACATGTCCTTCGACTCCACCGTCAACACAAAGAAGGTGCAGGTCCATCCGACGGATGCCTCCAAGACAGCGCTGATCGCCAACGACCTCAGCCTCGCATAGGAAAGCACGCTCGTCGAATTCCTCCGTGAGCGCTGGGAAATCTTCGCCTGGTGTCCTGCGGACATGCCAGGAGTTCCCACGGAATTCGCCGAGCATGCACGACTGTCCGAGCCACGGGCCGAAGCCATTGGGAAGGAAATAAACAGGTTACTCGCCGCAGACTTCATCAGGGAGATCAAAAAAAGCGAGTGGCTCGCAAATACAATGATGGTCCCCAAGAAGGACACGGATATCCTGCGGATGTGCGTAGACTTCACGTCGCTGAACAAGCACTGCCCAAAGGACCACTTCCCTCTTCCTCGGTTCGACCAGATCATCGATTCGACTGCAGGATGTGAGAAACTCTCCTTCCTCGAAACCTACTCAGGCTATAACCAGATTTGGCTCAAGGTCGAAGACCAAGAGAAAACAGTGTTTATCACACCGTTCGGAGTATCTGCTACAACACAATGCCCTTCGGGCTAAAGAACGCAGGTGCCACGTACCAGCGATGCATGCAGGCATGCCTCAAGGACCAGATCGGTCGCAACGTTCAAGTCTATGTCGACGACATAGTCATTAAAACCAGGGAGGCAAGAACACTCATTGACGATCTCCGTGAGACGTTCGACAACCTCGATCGCTACATGATCAAGCTCAACCCCGAAAAATGCGCCTTCGGCATCCCATCGGGTCAGCTGCTTGGGTACTTCATCTCTCAGCGAGGGATTAAGGCGAACCCGAAGAAAATCAGGGCCATCATGGCAATGGAGAAGCCGAAAAACCTCAAGGGCGTCCAGCATCTCGCAGGACGAATAGCGGCGTTGAGCAGATTCATCAGCCGCATGGGCGAGAAGGCCCTGCCATTCTACTAGCTGCTACGCAAGGCAGATAAATTCGAGTGGATGCCCGAGGCCGACGATGCGTTCGAAAGCCTCAAACGGCTACTCTCCACCTCGCCCGTCCTGGTCACGCCAAAGGAGCGCGAGCCTCTGCTGCTGTACATAGCAGCCACACACCAGGTGGTCAGCACCGTGCTAGTGGTCGAACGACCCGAAGAAGGCAAGACCCACGGGGTCCAACGCCCAATCTACTACCTCAACGAGGTACTGACGCCAACAAAGCAGAGGTACCCTCACTACCAGAAACTTGCCTACGGCGTGTTCATGACGGCTCGACGGCTGAGCCATTACTTCCAGGAGCACCAGGTGATGGTCGTCAACGAGGCACCCCTGAACAGCATCCTGAATAACACAGAGGCCACAGGACGCGTGGCCCTGTGGGCATTGAGCTGTCACCCCTGGACATCGTCTACGAGAAGCGACTCGCAATCAAATCTCAAGTCCTCCCGGACTTCCTTGTACATTGGATGGAGCTGCAGCTACCAGACACCCCAGACATGTCGCAGTCATGGACAATGCACTTCGACAGCTCCAAGCGTGAAGCTGGAGTAGGAGCCAGGGTCATACTGACCTCCCCGCAGGGCGACTAGATGAAGTACGTCCTCTGGATGAAATTCCGAGCTTCCAACAACGAGGCCGAATACGAAGCCCTCATCCATGGCATGAGGATGGCAAAGATCTGCGGCGCAACGCGCCTGGTCATCTACGGTGACTCCAACCTCGTCGTCCAGCAGACGATGAACGAGTGTGACGCACACGCCGAAAACATGATCGCGTACCGCGCACTCTACAACGCACTCGAAGGCGAATTCGACGGCTGCGAGCTCCGGCATGTCGGAAGAGAAAGCAATGAGGAAGCCGACAGACTTGCCAACATCGGCTCCACCTGCGCAAAGGTGCCACCGGGTGTGTTCCTCGAACAGATCTGCGTGCCATCCATCAAGCGGAAATTCTCCAAGGGATCACCCGAAGAAGCAGAACACTCGGGGGATACGCTTCCCGAAGGACACGAAAGACCCGAGAAACTGGACACAGAGGTCGCTATGGTCATCCTGATGCAGGTCATGGCAGTCGAAGAAACTTGCACACGACCATACCTCCAGTTCTTGATAAACGGAGAACTGCCTGACAGCCCGACGGATGCCCGACGCATGTCTCGTCGGTCAAAAGCCTTCACCATCATCAATGGCGAGCTGTACAAGCGCAATATTACGGGTGTAGTACAAAGGTGCGTCACCATCGGTGACGGGAAATCCATCCTCCAAGACATCCACGAGGGCATCTGCGGCCATCACGCAGGCAGCCGCTCCCTTGTCGCCAGAGCTCTACGAGCTGGATTCTACTGGCCAACGGCCATGAGCGATGCAAAGGACATCGTCCGAAGATGCAACGGGTGCCAACGATTCGCCGATAAACCGCATGCACCCGGGTCAGAGCTCAGACCCATACCTATAGCCTGGCCCTTTGCTCAATGGGGCCTCGACATGATCGACAAACTGCCAAAGTCCTCGAAAGGGGGGCACGTTTACCTTCTGGTCGCAGTCGATAAATTCACCAAGTGGGTCGAAGCCATGCCGGTTACCAACCAAAAAGGCAAGACCATCGTCAAGTTCTTCGAATCCATTGTCTACAGGTTCGGCGTACCGCACAACATCATTACCGACAATGGATCGAACTTCATCTCCAAAGAATTCCAAGACTTCTGCGAAGGCCTCAGGATCAACATCACATACGCCTCAGTGGCTCACCCGTAAACGAATGGGCAGGTCGGAAAGGCCAACGGCCTAATTGGCGCGGGCATCAAGAAGCGCCTCATGAGCCCACTCGAACGAAAGGCCGGAGCCTGGACGAAGGAGCTGCCATCCGTCCTATGGAGTTTGCGTACCACGCCAAACAGCTCCACCGGCTACACACCGTTCTTCATGGTGCATGGAGCCGAAGCCGTACTACCAGCCGAAGTACGCCACCAGGCCCCCCGGGTCGTCGCTTACAGCGAAGCTGAATCCACTACTGCACTCGAAGACGCCGTCGACACACTCGACGAGGCAAGAGACGTAGCAGCAGCTCGATCAACGGTGTACCAGCAGAGTCTCCGCAACTACCACAGCCGCCGGCTACGCCCAAGGTCCTTCGTCGAAGGAGACCTCGTCTTGCGACTCAAGCAAGAGCGACCGAAGAAATTCGAGTCACCATGGGAAGGGCCCTACATCATCACCGAAGTCATCCCAGGTGGCGCCTATCGCCTCAAGCACGTGGAGTCTGGAGTCGCATACTCCAACCCGTGGAACATCGCACATTTGCGACGATTCTACCCCTAGCTACCTACCCCTTTACTTTCAATAAGACTTTTCAGCCATGGCTATTCAGCCGAACAATGTACTTCCTTCATTTCGATATAAATAAAGCTAAGTGTCTCGCCCCAAAATTTCGTTCACTATTTGCAACTTTACTTTATGCTACAAACGCACTCGAGGGCTCCCCCAACCTCACGATTTCATCGACCGAGGATCACACGCGTACACCTGAGTAGCTGACAACGTCAGGCAAACGAAAAGGACACGTACTCAAACAAAGCACTGCGTGCTCAAACCACAAACAAACCTTTATAACAAAGGGCACAACACGCCCAGTCGACATATACAAATTTTACATCTATCTCTTTTACAGGTACTACCTATTCTGGAGAATAACTTGAGCACGCTGCTCAAATAAATCTACGACCTGTTCGGCATACTGCCTTACAGCCACATAATACGAACGCATATCCCACTCGCCACCATCCGGCCGAAGAGATGGCCCAGCTGCTACAACAGACAGATCTACATCAGGATGATGTAGACTAACAAGAGACAATGCAGCCTTCACCCCTGCGACGAGTTGCTGTCTCACCAATTCCTGGATAGGGGTCACGCTCCGAAATCTAGACAGAAGACCGGACAGGGTTGTTGGCACAGTATCCAGGGGAAACATAACATGAAGAACCGACGAGAGCGACGTTTGCACTTGGCGAAGCACCCGCGATACTTGGTGAACGCGATCCTGCACCGTTGCCAGAGCCATGGCACGGTCGCGGTCCATCCAGAAGAACCCGCCAGCTTCCATGTCCTGCTGAGTCAAACAGTTGACCCAAACAACAACACGCTCCGTCTCCTCCCTTGGAGCAAGGTTAGCACCTGCGATACTCGAACAAAAGTAAGATGCCAGGCCAGCATACGCATCCGAAGAAATAAGCAGCAGCTCAAAAAAACTTACACTGAAGCTGATCAGACAGTCGAAGCAATTCCGCCATCGAGTACTCCTCTCTGGCTGCACCACGATCTGGCTTGGACTTCCAAACATCGGCATGACCACGCACCCCAAGCAACTCCTTCTCAAGACTACGAACACGGTCTCGAAGAAAAGCAAGTTGTGACGAATCATCAAAAGATGGCCGTTGCCGTGCTGCAGGCGGGGTGTCAACGGGATCAACACCCGAAGGAGCCTAGAGAAGCAGAAAAGAAAAGGACATAAACACTCAGACAACGAAGAACACAACTCAGCAAAATTCATTAAGTGGATAAACGCCACTACGTGGCACAGGGATTTTGTTTTCTTCAACATAATTACAGCAAAAGAAAATTACAAACTATCCTACAGCTACAACGCCTAAGATGTGGTGCCCTGAGTCGCCTCGGAGCCGGATTGCCTCGCTTTGGCTTCCCCCTGCTGCCGTAGCGCCTACTCGGCTAGCAGATCAATCAACTTGGGCCCATATCACTTGCAGCGAGCAGAATAGGTAGCGAAGGCTACCTCGGATCCATCTGCGGTCGTCGGCATCCGCGAGGTGATCTGGGGAAGGTCCAGCTCCGCTCCAGCCGCCAAGGCCATCGCCAGCCCGACGAACGCGCCGATGCCCTTCTGCTTGCGCTTGTATGCCGCAGGCGCTTCGACTGACAACGCCTCCGCCAAAGCGTCAACGTCATCAAGAGCCGCGCCTTTGGGGACAAGCTCCTTGTAGAAGCGGCCAAGGACCTCCTTGGCCTTGGCAAGTGAGCCGACGACGGTGCTGTAGCGATCTTCGACCGCTGCTGTAGCATCATCTAGAGCACTCCCATGCTCCAGAGCGCTGCGGTCAAACTCGATGCCTGCGGCATCTGAGACAATAAAGAAAAGGAATGAAGAAAGCAACCAGAAGAAAGACAAGAAAAATAAAAGAGGCAAAAGAAGATACTCACCAGAAACAGCCTTGGCAGCATCCATGAGCTTATCAGCCACTTCTCTTTCACGTGCAGCCGCAGCAGTGGCAAGCTGCTCCTCGCGGTCCGTGGCCTCCTGCTGCAGGCGCTCCTTAGCCTCGGCCGCAGTAGCCAGCTCCAGCTCAAGGCGCTCCTTCGCACCAACGGCGACCTCGGCCTTCTTCTCCGCTTGACCAAGGCTCTTTTTGAGAGCATCGATCGCATGCAGGGAGGTGTTATGCTCCTCTGCATCCAAAAAGTACAGGTGTCAGATAACAGGACAAGAATATACGAAGAAGCAAACATCAAAGGCATAACAGTACCTTGAAGCTGTTTGAGGGTGGCCTCCAGCACCAGGTACTCTTGCACCAGTCGCTTGGCATCCTGCACAAAAGGACGCAGGAAGAATACCTACCAGTCAGAAAAAGGACTCAGGGGCTACGCCCACCAGAAAAGAACAGAAGCAAGATACACACACGAAAACGCTCGGGGGCTCCCCCCCGAGACTCGAAGAACAAAACAAGAAAACTCTTTTACAAACGCTCGGGGGCTCCCCCCGTGGCAGGAGACTTACATGATCCAATGGCGACGTCGAAGGTCCGCTAGCAAAATTCTGAGGCGCAACCACCTAAACCTCCCGCAGAAGAGGGTTCGGAGCAGCGCCCTCAGAAGTTGCCACCGTCTGAGGAGGAGGAGACACAACTTTCGACTCTCCCATCATCTCTCGAGCACCATCACTGGAGGAATCGTTGGAAGAGTGCCTGCACAATGACAAATTAGCACAAGCACAAAGTCAACAGCACAGGAAAAGCAGTACAGAGGAAACTTACGAGTCCAGCGAGATCAGGTTGAAGACAGGAGGGGTCCTTCAGACTCTCTTCTCCTCTTTCTTCTCTTCCTTCTTCTCTTCCTTCTTTTCTTCCTTCTTCCGCTTCTCTGGCGGGTGCGGCGCTACAACCCGCACGGGGATAGCAGGAATAGGAGAGGAAGAGCCTCCATGCCCGTCACTATGATGCTCAAGACACGAAGGGTTCCTAGGAGTCGGAGGAGTCGAGGCATTCGAAGACTCGCTGGAGATCCGCGATCGTTTGCGCGTGTGGTCCTCGCTCGACTCGTTGGCATCTTCAGCCGGAGATCGCGCCCATGGTAGCTCGGACATGGAATCCACCAAATCATTGTCTAGAGCATCCGGATATACTTCGGGTAATGGAGGCGACATACCCGGCACTTTGAAGCTCTGCACAAGAGAAGAATAATTTGTCAGCAAACAAATACAAAACAATGCAGTCGAAAAAATAGCTCTACACGCACGGATCTACACCTGTGGAACAGGAAGCGAAGAAGAAAACGGAGGAGTCAGCGACTTCCCCGGAATTTCCTCTCCGACCTTGAACTTCAGCAGCAAGCGAAGGGCCCTGTCAAGATCTCCCTGGGAGATTTTCTCAGCCAAAACCCTCGTCGGATCACGCCGGCCAGCATAAAGGAACATTGGGTGCACCCTAGCCTGGAGTGGCTGCACCCGACGCTTGAGGAAGGTGCGGATGATATCCACACCATTCACTTCCTTCTCCGGAATCAACTGGAGATCCTCCACCCGACGATATAGATCCTCTATCTCCGCCACCTCGCCATCCAAGATCTTGTTTTTCCAAGACCTTTTCGGCTCAATCTTCTGGGAGGGGTCGAAAGGAACAAGACCAAAATCTTGCCCAGGCACTACGGAGTCGCGGATATAAAACCATCGCCTTCGCCAGTACTGGACAGATTCGGACATGGAAAAAGAAAAGAGAAGTAGATTGGGCTTGAGGGAGATGATGCAACCCCCAATGGGATAAACACCATCCGAACCATATTGCCTCTTCACGGAATAAAGTTTCCGGAAGAGGCCAAAGTGCGGCTCAATACCGAGACATCACTCGCAGAAAGTGATAAAACAAGCAATGTGAAGAAGAGAATTGGGGGAAAGATGGTGCAATTGGAGACCGTATAGAAAAAGCAGTCCACGAAGGAAGTCGTGGACTGGGAAGGAAAATCCGCGCAAGACAAAGGCGAGAAACATAACCCGATACCCAACGGGGGGACGAGGGACTACCTCATTGCCTAGGAGTTTAACGGCCTTCCTATCCTGCGGGATCAGGCCCCGCTCGCGAAGCCTGCGGAGATCACTCTCCCGCGTCTCCGATCGCCGCCAGCCACCGTTGGTGACACGGGTAGCGGTGACACTTTTCTTCCCTCCGGCGGCGCTGGTGCCAACCGCAGACGACGACTTCTTCGGCTTCCCCATCGCGGTACGGCGGCGCCGGCGGCGAGAGCACAGGATGGAAGAAGGAAATGTGAAGGAATATTCCAGCGCGCAGCAAGAGCTCTCGGAACACAAGGAAGTAGTGAAAGCAAGAATCGACGCGGTGAAAACAAACTGAAGTTTCCCCAATGATTATAAAGACGAAGACGATGCACGACAGCCGTCCATCGAGAAGACCTAACGCCAACGACAGGATCTGGCCATACATGTGTCAGCATCACAACGAGCCGTCGCTAACACGCCGTCCACTACACGCGGAAATCAAGGCGACACCGTAATTATCTCCACGCCGCGCGTGACCGGTCAACTCAAGGTCAGACAGTGGGACCCATGTTCGTTCAGTCAAGTCATCTCTGGCGCAGCAGACGCTTGAGGTCATCGATCGTCAGCACTGACGTCATCAAAAGCTACACTAGCAACAGCTACAATTTCTTCGGCTTCAAAGCTAAGAGTACTCACTCGAATCTATGATTCGACCAATTACTCGGGGGCTACTCCTATCATGAGCACTGGCCGTGCACCCGAAAGATGAAAAGAAGCGAACTGTTACTTCGAGTCCCTCGTCGAGTCTATGACTCCACTATGGACTCGGGGGCTACTCCCATAGGGAGGACGGATTTAATCATCCAAAAAATTTTGTGTCCTACGGACCTGAAATGGAACAATGGCTGAATAAAAGTCTCAGCTCGAGTCTACGACTCGAACAGACACTCGGGGGCTACTCCCATAGGGAGCGCTGATCGCGCACCCTATAAATTCTTCGACTGCGATCCTTCGGATCAACATGCAAAACTTTTCGGCAACTCTGCCCCAATTAAACGCTAAGTGAGTAACATCCTCCTTGGCAACCCGAAACACCTCCGCGGTGATAAACATTCGGATGTTGTGTCTGCGACACAAAGATAAGACCTACAGATATCATCTGATGGCCTGGCAACGTACATGACTGCGCTCTGCTAGTAAAAACCCATGTTAACAGGCACGATGAAAAATCCCGGCGGACGCGTTGGGTACATCAATTAAATTCACTGGAATTCCACTCCTATAAGTCCTCCGCGGCCTGAGTCGAATTACACCAGCATATGTTCCAGTTCGAGTTGAGGGATTCAAACCTGAAGAAGATCGTGTTGTTTCGTCCTAAGACAGTTAAGTGACCCTGATCCGTCGGGTGAGTCAGGCACACGCATCAACAATCCCTACACATGAACTATTGAAATACATAGTTGCACCCGAAAGATTGCAGAGTCCTCAGCCGAATCTCCGATTCGACTGAACACTCGGGGGCTACTGCCATGGTTATATCCCACGGGTACATGATCTCAGCATACCTGGTCCAGCCCAAGAAAGGCTCACGGCAACTATACGCCGGCCCATGAAGATTTTCGGGTGGCCAAGGCCCATGACGCTTTCGGATCCTTGGAGAGCAAGACTAGAGTAGATAAGAAATTCAAAGGGGTAAAACCCTAGAACCTGTAACCGACTAGGTCTATGCCCGGAACCTGCCTGAGTCTATATAAAGGCTAGGAGGGCACGACCTAGATCTCTCTCTCTCATACTTTCGCATACACACCTCCACGCCAGATTGCATCTGCGCACCCCTGTAACCTTCGGTTCCGCCGTAATCAAGAGCAGACAAGCAGGAGTAGGGTTTTCCCTCCGGGGGCCTGAACCTGGGTAAACCTCGTGTCCCCGTGTTGCTTGTTTGCTAACCGTTCCACGATCTCCAGCATCCCCATCTTCTCCAAAACCCAAGTCCATAAATATGGGCATTGACGAGATCAAACCTCGTCAGCGAGACATGGTGGTGCTACCAGCGTCTAGTGCTTTGAATCAAGACAATTTTTGCTACACACGTTTTGTTGTTTGCCATAATAGAATATAGGTTTTGCTGCGAAATTTTCGGCGAGGTCTGCGAAGTCGATTTGCTATAATAGGACATTTTATTTGCTATAATCGTCTTATTATTTTGCTATAATAGTATAATTTTTTTTGCTACACGATATTCCCGGTGAGGTCTCCGACAAGGTGTCTAAAAAAGTCTCCGGCGATGTCTCTCACGAAGTAGGTTTTTTGCAACATTAGAAAAACGTTATTGCTACAACTGTCTCGTGGTTTTGCTACAACAGTGTCAACTTTTTGCTACAAGATCTCCGGCGAGAGCCACCGGCGAGTTTTTCCGATGATGTTTCCGGCGAAGTCGATTTTGCTGCATTAGCATACTTTTTTTGCTGCATGGTCTCCGGCAAGACGTTCTATTTCTGAAACGAACCTTTTTTTTTGCTTCCGAAGCAAAAGCAGAGACATATGTAGCAAAAGCGGGTCGGTTTGCAGCAAAAACGGGATTTAGGACGATTTTGGGGAAACATGTCTCGCAGGGAAGGAGGACGATGGAAACTCCCATCGTCCGGGGATGCCTAGCAGTTTCCTACTAAAATAGTATTATTTATGTTTTAAAATATAAAGTGTTTTGGTAAGCTAGTAAAATATTTATATTCTGAAATAGAGTTTTATACCTGTATTTTGAAGTAGAGTTAGTAGCCAGTAAATTCATTTGGACGAAAACAGTAAATAAGTTGGATGTCAACCGTACTAAATTAAGTGTACATTCAAGCCGCGGATGCGACAGTTAACTAAAGTCGACTCGGACCGCTTTCGCCCTCCATGCGGGCCCCACTTAGCAGATAGGAGGACGCAGACACGTCACGCGGGCACGCACACACACGCACGCCACGCCAAGTCTCTCTCTCTCTTCCCCCCTCTCGTCCTTCCCCGCCGCACCGCACCGCACGCACGGCGGCGTCCCACCACCGCCATCTCTCCCGCGCCGAAGGCGGCAGCAATGGCCGACGGCGACGCGCGGGTCCTGGAGGAGCAGGCGGCGGCGGCGGCCGAGGCGGCGCGGGAGCTGCGGGACGAGGCGGCGGCCATCGCCGTGCGCCGCGCCGCCGACGAGGACGCGCTGCGGCGCCGCGCGGTCGCGCTGGACGGGGACCTCCGACGCCTCCAGGGCTCCCTCGCCGCCCTCGAGCCCGCCGCGCTCGACAAGGTCCGCGCCCCCCGTCCCCTTCCTCCTCCTCTCTATCGGCCTGATTCGAATTCGATCTCCACCTGTTCCATCCCCGCCCCCCCTCGTGCGGCAGTTCCCGGGGGCCGAGTCCTGCGACGCGAGCTCTGGTTAGCTCCCGGAGCCAAACCCTGGGCGTGATTTTTCCCTCAGATTAGCTCGCTGAGTGCCTAGAGATGCGGGCTGGGTTGTGGACGGCACCAGGAATCTGCTCACTGATCCGACTGGTTTCGTTGCCATATGGGCGATTTCCGGAGTTAGGCAGTTCTTATTGGATCAACAGGATATGAATTTGAGGCGCGCGCATGGGATTGCTGGATGCTGGCGAAGGATTCAACCTCGGTACTTGTGGTCTCTTCACGGGTTCCATTGGGGTTTAATCTCTACAAGGGGGTCCTCTTTACCAGTTGTGGTCGTGTGCTCCTGGGATAACAGCAGCCTTGCAGAACTTGAGCCCTGTGATTTCTAAGCACGGGATTCTTCATGCGAAGCTAGAGACCAACTCCATGTGCTGGTCAAACACAGTTTCGAAATTCTACCATGTGTTATTTTGGCATGTAGAGAACACATGATCTCAGTTGCTTATATAAGAATGTCCATCAACAGCTCCCAATATATTACGCTTCTTATCTTTGAGACTCCCTTTTCTTTATGCTGTCCACTTCGCTGATACTGTTTGTGTCTCGTTGGCATATGTGCAGGTGGAGGAAGACCTGGAGCGAGCCAAGCTAGCAATCTTAGATAGTGACGTGGCTGCATTTCTCCCCAACAAAGGAAATGGTCCGTTACATTTTGTTCCTTTTGCCACCTTTTGTTTCGGCTGTAGTTGTGTCTCTACATGAGTTCTGATTGAAGCCTACTATGTCTCAACTCTCAGGGAAGTTCCTTAAGAAGTTTGTTGGCCCTGTAAATGTGCGGGTCGCAAGGAAGGAAGATAAGCTCAAAGTGAAGGACGAGTACAACAATTATAGGGTAAACTTCAGATGTTTTTCCTTTGTATGCAGAGTTTTTTTTTGGTATGGTATCACTGACTGTGTAAATAAATTATCTGCTTAAACTCTTGGCCACTTCTAGTTTGATGATTAATGCATTCTAAACTTTAGAATTGCCGTTCAGTTTGTGTGGCATTAATTTTGGTATGTGATAGGCCTGATAAGAAATGATATGCCTATGTCACTGTTGACCTGTCACTGTGTTTAAATATTTGAACTAATTTTAATTATCAAGATTAAAAGTGGTGTATGTTCGTGCTCACAGTCATATGGATTCAATCTCTTTCCTGTTTTTCATGTGATACGGTTTGGCTAGTTAATACAGTATACTGATACGTAAGGTGTTATTTGCTGGTAATTATATTGCAAGGTTCCGTAAGGTTCCTGTCTATGTTTAATTCAGATAATATTTTGTTACTGAAATATATTATATGCTAGCTAACATTTTCGGTCTTCTAAGATTTTAATCCATGCCTGACAATTCTTGATGGTTTTCTATGGCAGGATAGGGCTGCATATATGTTCCTGTTGTTTCCATCCACTCTCCTCCTATTGAGATGGTGGGTGTGGGATGGGTGCCTTCCAGCATTAGCAGTTCAGATGTATCAGGTATTTTGTTGAGTTCTTTAACATATTCTCAATATATTATCTCTGCTTGTTACTTCACTGTTCAACAGAATGATCAAAAAACTGTATTTCCATGTTGCAGGCTTGGTTATTATTCCTCTACACAAGTTTTGCTTTGCGGGAGAACGTGTTACTTGTAAATGGAAGCGATATTCGTCCTTGGTAAGGCTCCAAACTTTCAGTGCTTAAGTAATCGGCGACTGCAGCATCCAGGCAAAAAAAAATTTAATCATGTCCAGTCAAGTACGCTCAAATTTTACCAAATGTCTTTTTCTGGCACTCAAGATCTGGCATCAGCACATCTGTTCATTTTGTTGCAGCAAAGGCAATGTTTAGTTTCTTCTCTGAATTATGCAAAATGAATTTCTTCTTAAAATCATGCCCATCTAATCGTAATGAGCTGCTATATTTTCAGGTGGATATATCACCACTATTTAGCAATGCTAATGGCTCTTGTTAGCCTCACATGGGAGATAAAGGGACAGCCAGATTGTTCAAGCAAGCAGGTATATGATCTTTTTTTTTTCAAAGATGTTGGTATGTTTCATTAATATCAGTCTCAAAACTTAAAGATTGAACATATACTCTGGCCTTTTTGCAGAAAGGGGTACAACTTTTCTTGCGTTGGGCAATCATGCAAGGAATTGCAATGCATCTACAGAATAGGTATCAGCGTCAAAGATTACGCACCCGAATTGCTCTAGGAAAGGTGAGGCCTTTTCTTGATTCAACAAAGATATTGATATGTGTTCTTTACTCATTTAGTGTTAGAACTTCTAAACTTAAGTACCAAAGGCAACTATATCTTGCAGTGTGTTATTAAATAAGAACCAGATCAAATGTGGACGATAATGCATGCAATCAAACTACATACATGGAGATCTTTAGTTGGTGCTTATGAGAAGTAAATCGATTCGCTTCATATTTAACTAGGGGTTTGAGACAGCACTGGTAGTAATAAATGCGTATAAGAGTTGTGACCTTCACTAAAGTAAATCTTTATGACCTTCAGTCTTATGGGCAAATGCTCTTTTGTATAACTCAATGGATTGTTAAATCGTTGTTACCCTTTATATATCTTTGTCACATTAACTTTTTGATTGCAGTAAGAGTTTATGGAGTATTATTTTAATTTATTGTATTGTCATTGTCTACCTGCAGGCTAAAAGAATGGATGTTGTTGCTGGAGAAACTGCTGGTGTGGAAGGGCAGCTATTGCTGCTATATCCTGTTCTATTTGTATTACAGGTACGTGTATGGCGAGTCCAAAACATGTCACCTCTTAATTGCTAGTAATCTTAGCGCCTCCATAATTTCTCATTCACGGATTTAGTTTTTGTTTCGGGGCTGAAAACTTGTTCGTTTTGTTGGCCCCAAAAGTAAACTTGTTTTATCTATTGAATTAAGTTTACTCCCCCTCATTTAATTGAGAGAGAATAGGGCGATAGCGATAGACACAGGAACAGAAATGAAAAGAGGACTCCCGTAGAGGAGAGGGGAAACCCGCTTAGATAGGGCTATCAAGTTTCTCTGTATTGGAAGTCATAATATGTACATATTTTTTTTTATCAAAAACAAATGGGATGAAATGGAGGTCTTTGACCATGAACCAGGACCCTGGGTAACTAGTACCAGGCCCATTTCTTGGTTGCTAAACGAGCAATTCTCGGTGGTCATGTTGTTTGGGTTTTGATGCTTTAAATACGTGTTTCTGTGCACATGTTTCTTTTCCTCACTATCCATTTCAATCGGGAATACAAGCACTAAGATAGCTAGAGCAATTCTCGGTGGTCATGTTGTTTGGGTTTTGATGCTTTAAATACGTGTTTCTGTGCACATGTTTCTTTTCCTCACTATCCATTTCAATCGGGAATACAAGCACTAAGATAGCTAGTTGGCCACTATATCCTTTCTATATTTGTGCTAATGCATTTCAGCTTGGTTACTCCATGTTTTCAGGGTTTTGAAGGATATGTTGGAGTATTGCTTCTTCAGACGGCTTGGCACGGGCTCACCTCTGAATGGCAGGCAAGTATTCAGTCGGTAACTTTTTGCAGCTGGTAGCAGAAACCAGGTTTTCTCTTTGGCGTTTTATTAAGCCATCTACACAAGAATGCCTTCCCTAGCTATTTGAGAAAAAAATTACGAAAAAAAAACAAAGTTAAGTTGGTGATGAAGCTCTAGTTCAGAATGTCTGAAACGGATGATTTCATCCTTGGAGACGTGGAACTGTCCTGAACTGACCCTTTCGTCGTTTCCCACCTTACCAGGTTGCAGTCTGTGGGATCTTGCTGGTGGTGATGGCGGTTGGTAACTTTGTCAACACGGTGGAGACTTTGGTCCTAAAACTGAGGTTCAAAGCAAAGATGAAGAGGACAAGGCACAGGCAGGACCCTGCTGCCCAGGGTGGTCCAAACCGGCCACATCAAAACTGATCGAGCGTCGTGATCCAGGATGGCCGCCCCATCATGCCTTGAAGCAACAATGCTGACACTGTCTCTACTGTAAATCCTTTAAACCATTTTTTTGTTGGTCGTGATTTTTTCTGCTGTTGGTAAAATTGGTTACGTCCCGTAACAGTGGTCATACTGTGTTGGATGCACGATACGCATACGACGGCTGTGAAAATAATCTTACTTTTTTATGTAACCAATGTAGTATGAACTTCTGCTTGTCCAAAACTTTTGACCGAGGTGATGTTTGATGTGAGTATGCCCAGTAGCATTGGACACAGTTTATGTGAAGTCGTATGACTGTTGCAGAGGCTACACTGTTTGATCTCACTGGCTTGCTTTAGAGGTATTTGCATCAGTAGCACCTGGCTTCTCTGGTTTTCCTTATTTAATGCTGGTCCATGAAACACTCCTAGTGCTGACTGAATACTGCTACTCCTAGTATACAAATCCCACTATGATTGCAGTATCTCCTTGTTTTGGGTCATTCCTTCAGTTCTTTGAACAATTTGTATCCAACAGTCCAATCATATGTATGTCGTCCAGAAACTGCTTCTGCAATCATGATTGAATCATTTGTACATGACTATGCATGGACAGAGTAAATTCACACCCTTGTGAAAGTAAACTTGAAAGATATGTACATTGTACCCAAAATGAGTCCATTTCGAATAGGCTAGTTGGATTTCTTAGCAATCTTCAGCGTTTCCTAACACTAACAAAATTCAATCTATTTGTTTACCACTAAGACTAAAGAAACTCTTAATAAGTTACAAAAAACGAGAAAAAAACTTTCCTATGTGGAGAAGAAAAGGAGAAGTTCAGCTAGCCCGTAGTGCGAAATAAATCGACCAACTTACGATCGCCGCCGTCCGTGGGCGCCATGGACGTCGCCGCCTTCTCCGCCAAGGCCGCTCGCACCTGCGCCATCGCCGGCCGGAGCCCTGGCTGTGCCGCCACGCACTCGACGGCGACGCTCACGACGTCGCTGGCCTCCATGGGGTCGTACTCGTTTCCTAGCCTACCATCCACGAGCCCCGCCACTCCCGACGACGTCCTGACACGCGGTAGTATCCTCGCCGTCAGACACCCGCCACCGCCGGACCCTGCGGCCGGCGATCCGGTGACGGCCTGGAGCAGCAGAACGCCGAAGCCGTACACGTCGGACTTCTTGGACACGATGCCGGTGCGGAGGAAGAAGGGGTCGGTGTACCCCGGCGAGCCCACGGCGGCGGCGACGACGCCGCGCCTGCAGGGTGTCACGGCTCCGGAGAATGTGGCGTCGCAGGCGGAGCCCAGGTCGCAGAGCCTCGCGCGTGGGCTGGTGCCGCCGTCCAGGAGCACGTTGGAGGCCGACACGTCGCCGTGCACGACGGCGATGGTGTCGTGGAGGTGCTCCAGCGCGACGGCGACGTCGTGGACGACGCGCATCCGCTGGCTCCAGGTGAGAGGTGACGTGGTGGCGGCGCTGCCGTGGAGGCGGTCGGCGAGTGTGCCGCCGGGCATGTACTCCAGCACCAGTGCGCCGCCCTCCTCTGCAACGAGACACATTTTCGCTAGTGAAAAGAAATGCAGTGAGGTGGCGTTGTTGTTTCTCGATCGTTAGGTAAGCCGTAATGCTAATGCCATCACTCGTCAACAAAAGTCGATAAAAATTAGTTTCTACAAACCTGCCAATGAACGAAGTAATGTTATCATACCAGTACTAAGCTGTAGTATTATTCTTAATTCCAAAGAGAATTAACCAACAAGCAAAACAGAAAATTAAATTAAATAAATCATGGGCGGTGTAATAAAAGGTAAAAAAAAACAAAGATAGAAAGAACACGTTCTGCAGCGACAGCAAAGTGTCCTAGGCGTCGAGTCAAAGGTTCAAACAATAGCACGGACCTCTGATCCAAATTAATGACTCAGATTGTCTAAATTTTGATGTATCTAATCATATTTGGATGTTAGATATATCTGAATCTATACAAATCTGAATCTATTAATTTGGATCGAAGAAAATAGTACAATTGCTACGAAAATATTAATGAGCTAAATTCAATATATATTTGTAATTAAGCTTAAATTATTGCGCACATACCAACGGAAAAAAGTAAAACCCGACATGTAGTGTCCCTCTAATTATCATAACAAGTGTCGCTGATTTAGCGCTCCCTATGATCACCATAAAATTAGTATAGTTGATTTTGCACAACGTTATACTAAATCAGCAACACTTATTATTGAATTATGGGAGAACAAAATTACACTAACTCAGCAACAGATAAGAGAGACTACATTTTCTTAGTCATAGTAATAGCAGTACTATTTTTCTTAGTCATAGTAATAATAGTAGTACTATAAAATGTATCATTTGTCTTTTATGATTAGTATAGTACAATGATTACTTCTTTATGAGAATAATAAAGAAAATCAAGTTTTTTTCAGAAAGAGAAATTCGAGATCATAAGCAACCTGCAATGTAAAGGAAAAAAACATGCAAGAATGCATATGGTAATATATTGTCGGGTGCAACCTTGGAATTCTTTTGACCAAACTAGATTTCCTTGTCGATTTCAGAAAAAGAAACCGTCAACAGTCATAAAAACTTAACCCAAACGCCAAAAAGTGCTCGGGCCGGTTTCTGGCCGTACGATCGACTCAAATCGAGCCCGCATCGCCCGTCGTTCCGACAACGCACCCGATCCCCACCCACCTCACTACCCTCTGACTGAACCTTCGATGCCCTCTCCCAATGCCTCCCGCTCCCTCCCCCGATCTGTCTATACCCATGCTCTCGCCGACGGCCGCCCCGGCATCGGTCCCTAGGTAATAGAGGTTATGACGGGGGTGACATATATGGCCGTCGATTAAGTCGGTTGTGGTGCCTGAGATCTGGATCCCCTGCTGGAGGCATCCTCGTCACCTGTTCCTGACATCTTTCATCTGAGGGCTGATCCCCTTCCGCTGCCATTTACTTGCCTGAGCACCTCCACGGCTCCATACGTCGACTTGCCTCGTCAACGTCTTCCGTGGGCGCAGTCCGTGCAATGGAGGCGGTGGGTGCTTCTCCACGACCGTGAAATCTAGTCGAGGCATTTGACGTTAGGGAGCTGGAAGGATGCCGCGATGGATTTCTACTTGGGATGCAGTATCCTGTCTTCCACCTAGATCCGCCAGGTAAGACACTGGAACCCTAATGTAGCACCTCCATGACTCCACGCCATAATTTTGTTTTGCTGACTGCGTGTAGAGAAATTTGGGTTATTTTTTTGCGTTTTGTAGAAGCACAGAGCTAGATAGAAGGGAAGCCATTGTCATTTTTGCTTTTGGATTTGATTTTCCATTAGTGGAATTTTCATGTGTGCAAAATCTCACCATTTTTTTTGTCCCCTCTAAGCAAATTTTTGATGTTTTTCCGTAATTAATCACTTGTTCAGATCATATTGTTTGGTAAATTACTATTCAGTGTGTCCAATGTAGTATTAGTGATACAGCGCAGCTAGAGTGATACAGTGCAGCTAGTGTAGTCAACACCGATGTTAGTTGCCCTGCCTTTCACAGCACAATTAAAAGAAGACATCTGATTAGTTACATAGCAGCCACAACAAACTAGGCAAAAAGATAAGACATGCTCTAGTCTGATTTGTATCCCATGGCAATAGAACAACTATTCACAATCCAGTAGCTTAGCAAACTTGCATCAGGAAACTGTAATTAAGATGAGCTCAATGCAAACCAAACATGTGCTCATCGTCATATGTAGGTCTAATCTGAGCAAGGATTGCATTTTTCTTCAACGAGAACATATGTTACTTCAGGACTTGGGTACACTTTTCTCACCACGTCGACTTGCATAGAATTCAGCTGCTTCCTTCCATGGCGCTTTAAGTTGCATGTTGTTTTTAACTGAATTGTTTTGTTAAACATGCCTAAGTTGTGTACTACTATAGCTAAGTTTGTCTTCCACACCGTGCTTATCTTTTTAGGTGGTTCAGCATTGATTTTTTTCTGGATTGACCTCTATGCCTCTCTCTCTAAGAGTATGAGTGAGGCGCGTGGGAGTGCGCCGAGCTCCTCATTGGAGATCTACGGCGCACGTGAGTGCTTGGTGCTCGGCGAGGAGGAGTCGAGTTCACAGAGGGAGAGAGCGCTTGAGGGTCTAGGAGCTCGGATTTGGGACTTTGGCAACGGCGTCTTCTAGATTGTGGTTCCGAGGTTTGCCCTGTGTACAAAGTACTGTGAAACAGTAGCAAGAATAGTCACAGTGATGAACTAGACATCTGAACCAAAATTCTACTAATGGAAATGGCTAGGGTATATATTTATATTCTTAACACTCTTCCTCGGGTCTAGGCTATTTTAGTCCTTAGCATGAGTTTGGTGCAGGCCATAGAATATTTTTGTAACTCCGTGAGAAGGGTCTTGAACTTGAAACCTCTTGGCTCTGATACGATATTAAATTATTGCCCTATCTAATTATTCCAAAATTCCGAACTGTTGGAAAAGGGTTAGGCGTGTATTGTATTTTTAACACTCCTCGTGTTTAGGCTATGTTAGTCCTTAGCGTGGGTTCAGTGCAGGTCATAGAATCCTTTTTAAGTCCGAACTGATGGAAAAACGATAGGAAACATATTTATATTTTCAACACTCCCTATCACATCCAGGGTGGTGGTCTTTTTTTTCTTCGAGCCTAGGACGTGGATTCAGGTGTTCACATTTTTTTTTCGTACTACGTTAGTTAGGATTTGAACTCAACGCCTCTGTCTCTAGTACCATATTGAATTGATGCAATAGCCATCTGAACCAAAAGTCCAAACTAATAGAAATGGTTAGGCTATATATTTATATTCTTAACAAGTATCATGCATTCCATGCATACACAAAGCTGATGTGTCACTGCAATTAGTGATGGTAGAGATGGTGTTAGTATCATGTGTAGGTTTAGGGTTCGGGGTTATATATAGATACGGTATTATAACACATAAAACTTAAAATATGTGTTAAAAATCTTCTACATAAATTTGCATTGAGAATCTGCAAAACAATAGTAAGACTACGATACTAATATATAATACAATACATTAGAGAGATAGTATTATACATTAGTATCATATACATGATACTAGTATATGATCCAACTATGATAACTCTAATGAGCAAAAAGGATGCTCCAACGAACGGGCTAGATTGACTAGACCAGGGGCAAATAGCGCCTAAACATGTGTACACACACATCCCTTCCGATGGAAGACTAAATAGATGTAAACCTCAGCAGATGATGACATGTTTTGGTTCGTTTCGGTTGATTAGTACCCCGGCCGGCCGTTAGAAATTATTTAAACTCAACTTGTATCATGAGCCGTAGAAACAACTGAAGCAACTCAAGTATGTTTTTTTTTTTGGCGAAAGCAACTCAAGTATGTTGGCATCAAGCAACAGTATCTCGAAGAAAAATACACGATCACAGAATTGGAACTATGACATATCTTTTATTCTATCACTCCGTGGAGACTCAACTTGGCGTAAATTCAGTAGAAAGATACAAAATTGCCATCTGACAACCTAGTTCGATCATTATCTGTATATAAAGGCGCATGCGGAAAGTCCAAGAGCACATGCAAACGGCACCACGGATGCACCTAAAACAAGTCTCCCGAAAGAGAAACGCCGCGTGTCGGTCTGGCATGTCCGGGCCAGCCACTTGGCTGTCAAGGCCTCCCCGACCCCCGATGCAAAAATGCCACCTAGTGTAAGGTAGTAAATGCCCTTGTCGTCGTCGAAGATCCCACCCTTTATTGGCTTGAGAAACAACAAGCCTATGTCCATGCCGAGAGTAACCACGGCCATAGTCAACAACGCCCTGGTCAGTGGCATGGGAGACACTACGGCGGGCATCTCGACTGCATCAATGGTTTGATCTATGTTGATGCTAACCTCGTTGTTGTTGCCCCCCTACATTGCAAGTCACACATTATAATCCACAACTAATTCACTGCATAAAGAAGAAGAAAATAATAGCTAAATTACAAAATACCAGCTATAGTAGCGTGTTGAAGAGCAGTTACATTAATTTAACCAAATCAAGTGATTACAAACGTGTTCTCTAACGAAATGTATGAAGAGATAAACATTGATATATGGAGGGAGGAAAAAAAATACTAAGTATAAATTGACAAAACTAGCTTTCCATCAAAATATGTTTTATATGCTATATGTGGACTTTTGTAGATGGCCCTAGAGACACGGAGAACACGATTGTAGAAAAATTCATAAAAGTGCAGATATTGGAGGATGGACAGGGAACTGGAGGGCAGATAGTGGACTAGCAGTAGTTACCTAAACCCCTAGGTTTATAATATGTACTGCAGCTGAAAAGTGATCAAGCTGCATCGGTCAATCCCCTCGAGATCTTCCATGAGCTCACACCGATCGATCTAGCCGTCCCAAGCGTACTAACTAAACATGGCCAAACAAATACAATTACTCCATTCGATTGGTGAAAGTCATATCCAATCGATTTCTTGCGGACCAGAATGAATGTGACTTGAATAATTAAGAAAAGCCAGGCGATACAGAAATCATAAAAGAAAACAAAAACAAAAACAAACAAGCCAAGACATGCAAACAACCAAGTTAGCAGAAGTTGGACGCGCCAACAAACCGTTACCTAATAAGCATCTAAAAGAAACACGTACGGTACCTAAGTCATGTCATTTGTCCCAAAGCTAAGACCCAATTACACTAGGCTAGCTCAGAGTTGTCACCTGTGCCGACAAGTATTTTCATGCTGCGGGTGAATTTGGTGTTGCGGACAGAGCCGAGCCGTCGAGGACAAAGCAGGCGTCATGGATCTGGGACTTGGCCTTATGGATCGACTGCTTGAGATTCTTTTTTTCATCCTCCGTAAGGCTGTTCATCGTAATCATCTCTCAGTGTTCACCGTTTTAACAAGCTGCAGACACATGGTAAAAGAAGTTATTAGGAAGGACATTATTCTGGGAAATGAATTGGCAGTACGGAGCCCAGCCGTGGCCGATCTGGAAGGAGCGATTTGATGTACTTGTACATGCTGGTCTCGGGGTCCTTGGCGGCCTGCGTGCTGGTCTTCCCGGACGTCGAGTAAAAGCTGCATGCAGAAATTTCATTAACGAAAACCATATCTATCTATGTCTACAAAGTTCCGCATGCACGACTCACCCTCTACTTAGAGCGAGGGGGATGCGCTAACGAAGTTCCTCAGATAACATATTTTAACACCTCTGAGCTAAAGTTTCTCTGACATATATAAAAGAAAACAACAAAACTCAATACTATAGGAAGGGCGCAGGAGAGTCTAAAGAAGTTGCAAAGTACCGGACGAACCAAAGCGGAAAACGCCTAGCTATCTTCTATAAGCACGATATATACGAGAGAAGAAGAAGAAGAGGTTGTTGATTACCTTGTGAGAGCGGTGCGGACGTGGGTCTCGGCCGGCCTCGCCGAGGATCTGCTGGTAGCGCTCATGGTTGCAGGCTGCACGAACTACGTACGCTCATGGTTGCTGGGAGTGATATCTAGCCCGGGCTTGCACGAACTACGTACCGTAGATATCTTCGGTGTGTCAACTGACAAGAAGAGGGGGACTGTGAAAGTGGGCAGCAAGACTGTGGGCTTGCACGAACTTAATTATAGAGAGAATGTGGCGCCAAAGCAACCCAAAATTGCCGCGCAAAATTTTGGACTTGGTCCAAGCATGTATATCTTCTATTCAAAGCAGGCACATACTACCCTAATCTGTGTCAACAGGGTAGGTGGTCTATGAATTGTCAAGGCAGGAAACCCCGAGCCGCCGCTAAAGATAATAGTAATGATATGCTATAAGAATGAGACTGTTATTATAACAAGCATACGTGGTTACAAAAATGAGCCTGTTACAAAAATGAGACTTTTCCCCTGCTACGTGGTTAACGATACCTATCTTTACCTTTTTAGGTTTTTTTTTCCTCAAAAAAAAATGACAACTATCTCCGCAGACTCCAAAGAAAAAATATCTCGTGATCCTATCTGCCCTCCGACTACGTTCCCAAGCCACCCCTCCCTGCCTCCTCCGTCGGTCGCTTCGACAACGGGAGGGGATGGAGACCCCGGTGTTTCGGCTCCGCTCTGTAGTTAGGGTTGACCAAACGCTTCATTGGTGTGCTGCATGCTTCTATGAACTAGATGGCGCCACGTTGAAATAATTTGTCTATGTTTTTCCTCCATCTCGGGCTCACTCCAATGGGTAATGTCGGGGGCAGCTGTCCCGGTCTTCTTGCCAAACTCTGGATCAGGAGAGATTTGTATCAGGTGGTCGACGGTCGGCACCCTCGTGGGTGTCGGTCGTATTGGTTGTTGTAGTTATGTTTGGTGTCCTGCAGTTGAGAGTGTGGATGACCGTAGGCGGCGTTCGTATTCTTCTACTGCATCAGATGAAGTTGATGGCGCCGGGATCTGGTGACCACGAGGAAGATCTCCAGTCGACATGCTACAAAGTCTCGGTCTCGTCGCTTGCGACGGCCCGGTTTATCAGTTCAAAAAGCATTGTTACATTTGAATATGCTCTCCCAAATATCGGTATGGCGGCTATTCGCCTCTTTTTCAATGTTGCCATGGTTGCGGCGGAGGACGAAGGTGGATGACGTTCCAGTGGGCAGGCCCGGCCCTGAGGGGGGGTCGGGAGGGGCGGCCGCCCCGGGCCCCCGAAACCAAGGGGCCCCATCTAGACATGACATATGCAGTGGGGTGGGAAAGAGTTCATGCGTTGCCGCCATTACAACAGGTCGAGAGCTTCTCCTGTTTTCTCTGGTACAGTTCAGAGAGGAACACAAACGATGAATCGTTATGTGCACCTCTAACTGGGCTAAGATATGGCCCATTTGTCCCTTTGGGGACATCCGATAAAAAAGACATGGCCCTGTTTGTTTTTCATTTGTTTAGCTTGGGCCCGTTTTCTGTTTTTGTTATCTTGGCCTTTTATCCTTTTCTTTATCTAATGAGATAATTAAGTGGCGTGGGACTGGTGGGCCATGGAGACGATAATGGTTGAGAATACAAGACCCATTCAAATATAAAGAACAACCATTATTCTTGATATTCGACTCATAGCCTTGCCTCATCAAAAATAAAGCATAAATAATTTTTTGACTGAGCACTGGAACATAATAACAATTATTCAGTTCCAGTATGAATCCGGAAGGTAAATGAAGTTGCATCGTGCCGACTTCCAACGCAGCAACTCTTGCTTTGTTGCCGACTCGAATATCAACCTCGCCTCTTGCTACGCTCCTAGTTCTTACCAGTCCCTGCAATGAGTTGCAGATGTGAATAACTGATCTGGTATCATATACCCAAGAACTATTAGGTGCATCAGCAAGATAAATGTCTATAACATTGCAAACAAGTGTACTTGAGTCGGAAGTCATACCTCCACTCTTGGCTTTGGCGGCCAAGTACTTGCTGCAATTCCTCTTCTAGTGGCCATTCGCCTTGCATTAGAAGCAAGTGGATCCGACTGAAGGAGATGGCTTATTCCCTGAGGAAGCGCTTGGGACTGGGTCCTCAGCCTGATTTCCTCCTGACTTAGCCTTCTTCTTAGTCCAAGAACTCTTCTTGAACTTAGCCTTATTCTACACCATCAACACTTGAATGGCGCCCTTCTTGAGATCCGCCTCTGCATGCTTGAGCATCCCATGTAATTCAGTGAGCTTCTTATCCATACCATGCATGTGGTAGTTTGAAATGAACTGTCCATATGCACTAGGAAGAGAGTTCAGAATTATATCTGTAGCGAACTCTTCGCTAATGGGGTAGCCAAGCCTCTCTAGAGACTGCACGTAAACAACCATTTTGATCACATGCAGACTCAGTGGATCACCATCCTTAAGCTTGCAACTCAGCAAAGCCTGAGATATTTGATACCTTTCAGTCTTCACCTGAGCCTGGAACATACTTTTGAGGCTTTCGATCATATCGTAGGCCTCCACATTCTCGAACTTATTTTGCAAGTCTGGTTACATATGAGCAAGCATAACACAGCTAATATCCGTGGACTCGTCCTTAGCCCAACGGTAGGCATTGGTGGCAGCGACAGTCCCATTCTCATTCGGCTCATCTGGAAGTGGGTTGTATAGGACATGGTCCTTCTTTTCTTGTTTGAGAACAATTCTCAGATTTCGATACCAGTTGGTAAAATTAGTGTCGTTCAGTTTATCTTTCTCAAGAATGGTTCTCAACGCAAAACCGGATATCTGAGAGTGACTGCTACTAGGTGCCATGATATACAACAGAAAATATGAAAAACACTTAAGACATGTATTCATAAAAGAGCAAGCATATTAAACATTTTAATATTTTATGCTCCCACTAGAACCAACACCCCTCCGATGGTTACTTAGTGATTCAGGATCCTAAATAAGCAAGTCGGCTAGTGAGCTTTAGCATCACCGCTAGCCGCCAAGTGATCTAGGTAGACAACTCCTTGTCAATCGTATCTCATACGACTCCTGTTGGTCGGGTGGCATCACATGCCCCGGCTCCCGTCCGACTTTTCCCCGAGCCCCACAACCGTTGTGATAGACCCGTTTAGCTTATCGAGTGTTTCCGCTGTAAGAGTCCGACTCGAACCCACCTAGTCGGAAAGAATTGGCAGCACCTCAATGTTATGAGCCCACTGCCAAAAATGTCCGACTTGTGATGGTGCAAACACTGGCGGGAAAATCGACTAGACCTTCTTTGAGGGATAGAAATTTTACCGACTATCTAATAGAGGTAAAACAGAGACATGTCAACAACACAAGACAAAGAAATTATAATGTGAAATGGTATGGCTCTCTTCATGGCGATCTCCATCTCCACAAAGCATGTAATCCGGCTCGTGCCAACTCTTGTCACTCGTCGTCTTACTCCATGTCGTCGACTTGTACATCGACTTGCACGTCATCCGGATTCTCCAAATAGCTATACTAGCATAGTAAAGTAAATTACATAGAGAATCTGACACGCAGGTCGTTATACAATAAAATGACAACACCTAGGCTCCAGCCGACTGACAAAACCATGATTCGCAGATCACGTATGAATTACACAAGTTATGCACGTGAACCATACCATTCACAACTTCCTGCAAAAACAAGTTATGCATATATACGCTATCTACCAGCGTTGTGAAACTCGCAATGACATCTAAGGTGCTACGACAGGGCGAAGCCGGCGGTCCCGCTCTGATACCACTGTTGGGCCACGTAGAGATAAAACAAAAAAAATCCTCTAACGCGGTGATCCCAAGATCTTGTCGAGGTAGAAGGCCACGAGGTTTACCACTAGACGCGCGGTTGCGGGTTACTGATGAAGCGCGTCAGTTTATGTAGTGCAGTCCTTGCGATCTCGATCCAATCAACGATCATCCAAGCACTGATGATACAACGCCTCTGCTGGTGTCCACACGTACGAGGAGGAGCGCCGACGGTGAACTGCTAGGTTCAGTATGGCGGCTGGACTGCTGTGGAGCTAGGGTTTCCAACTCATGAAATGACCTAACCGCTCAACCCTCATGGGTTTGTGCGCCCCACTATATATAGGGAGTGAACATGGGATCCACACACTCGTGGCCCATTCACTAAAGCTTATATTAGTCACCGTGAGTCCGACTCGCTAACTCAGTCCAAATCCGGCTCGGGTCCAACCCAACCAGATTTCCAGTTCAGATCCAATCTGATCTAGCTCCCACTCTTAAGTGTGTGACCCCGCAGGCTCATTGATACTTGGACACGATTAGAGTCCGACTCCAAATGATCAGTGTAGGGTTCGCAGCATAGAAAACAAAAATTTTCCTACGATGTGAACTATATACCAAGATCTATCTACTAGATACAAACAACGGGCGGATGGATATCCGTAGAGAACATACCCTTGAAGACCGACAAAGCTTAACGAGTTCAACTCGTGGTTGACGTAGACGATCTCTTGCCGATCTCAAGATCGAGAGGAAGTCCTAGCGCCGCAAATCAGCAGCGCATCCGTGCTCGCACACACGTTCGAGGCACCGAGCAACCTCCGCCTCCTCGCTCCAGCGATGCAGCGGAAGCACAACTCTTTCTTGCCGAATAGCCACCGGGAACATGTATCTCGCTAGTCCGAGACCATGGGGGATAAATTCTAGAGGGGGAGAGAGATCCTTCACGAGGAGGTGTGAGAGACAAGTGAGGAGGGGGGCTCCTTTTATAGGAGGAGGGGGGCACCCAAGGGGGTGGCCGCCGGCCATGGGGGCTGCCCCCTCCCCTCCTTCATTCATGTGGGTGGACACTCCACTCACAAAATGCCCTTTAAATTCCCTCCACTCAAAAGTCCACTCAAATTCCCATTAAATTTCCACCAAATTTAATGCAAACTCTCATTAAATAAAACTCTTTTATTTTATTCAGAATTTTGTCAATTACTTTAATGACAAACATTCACAAATAATCCCTTGCTAGAATTCTATTTCACATGCATAACCACTTTATGCAATTTCACCCGAAAACCTGTTTCGGTATCTAGTGAAATAAATTCCTGCGCTTGTTCATTCTTTCGGCATGAAACCTTTGTTCCAATTGGATGTCGGTGTCTCTTAAGTGTGTCACCCTACGGTTCATGAATAATGCGAACATGATCGAGACCCCTCTCGGATCAATAATCAGAAGTGGGATCTGGAGACCCATACTGACTCCCAGACATTCAACGATGACTTTCTTGTGATCGTCGGAACCTTTTACGCTAGTATCTTAATCCCTTTGTTTCTCGATATATTACATGTCCGAGATTCGATCATCGGTATCTACATACCTAGTTTGATCTCGTTACCGACATGCACTCATTTCTCGTTCCTGTGATATAACATTCTAGTGATCAAATCACTTGCTTGCAAGCTAATCAATGTGATATCACCGAGAGGGCCCAGAGTATATCTATCCGTCATCGGGATGAAGAAATTCCACTCTCGATCCATGAGCCTCAACATAACACTTTATTAGTTCTGAATCCATCTTTATAATCACCCTGTTACGGTGTGACGTTTGATGTTATCAAGAAACTCTTCCGGTGTTAGTGATTGACATGATCTCATGGTCTAAGGATTAGGATCACTTCGTAAGTTGTTATAGCAATATAAACTCAATGACTTTGATCGTAATGCTATACCTCGGATGAATGTTCATCACACCATTACACTAATGTTGTGATCCCGTTATTAACAACATCCAATGTCCATGATCAGGAAACCTTGATCATCTTGTTAATCAACGAGCTAGTTTATGAGAGAGGCATAACTAGGAACTTTCTGTTTGTTTATTAAACACACATATATTAACGTTTCCGTATTAATACAATTATAGCATGCAAAATAAACATCTATCATATACTTGGAATACACATAATAAACACTTTATTATTGCCTCTCAGGGCATATTCCCTTCAGTCTCCCACTTGCACTAGAGACAATAATCTAGTTACATAGTGATAAATCTAACACCCATTGAGTTCTGGTGTTGATCATGTTTTGCTCTAGGGAGAGTTTTAGTCAACGGATCTGCTACATTGAGATCCGTATGTACTTTACAAATCTTTATATCTCCATCCTTGACATGCTCGCGGATGGAGTGAAACCGGCACTTAATATGCTTGGAATGCTTGTGAGACCTTGGCTCTTTGGCATTGGCAATGGCACCATTGTTGTCACAATAGATCACCATTGGGTCCAACGCGTTTGCCACCACTCCTAGTTCGGATATGAACTCCTTCATCCAAACTGCTTCCTGAGCCGCTTCTGAAGCAACAACATATTCGGCCTCCGTTGTTGATCCCGCTACCACAGGTTGTTTGGAGCTCCTCCAACTAATCGCTCCGCCATTCATGAGAAATACGTATCCGGATTGAGACTTAGAGTCATCCGGATCGGTGTCAAAGCTAGCGTCGACATAACACTTAGCGATGAGCTCTTCTTCACCTCCGTATACAAGAAACATATCCTTAGTTCTTCGTAAGTACTTAAGGATATTCTTGACCGCTATCCAGTGTTCCGAACCTGGGTCCGATTGGTACCTACTAGTCAAACTAATAGCATGTGCCACATCCGGTCTTGTACATAGCATGGCGTACATTATAGAGCCTATGGCTGAAGCATAGGGGACTTTGTCCATTATCTCTCTTTCTTCCACCGAAGCCGGACTTTGAGTCTTACTCAATGTCTTGCCTTGCAACATAGGTAAGAACCCCTTCTTACTTCCGTCCATTTTAAACTTCTTTAAAATCTTATCAAGGTATGTACTTTGCGATAGCCCTATTAGGTGCCTAGATCTATCTCTATAGATCTTTATGCCTAATATGTATGACGCTTCACCTAGGTCCTTCATTGAAAATTTGTTGTTTAGATAACTATTAACACTGTTTAAAAGATCTATATCATTTCCGATCAATAATATGTCATCCACATATAATATCAGAAATGCCACATTGCTCCCACTCACTTTCTTGTAAATACAAGCTTCTCCATAAGTTTGGACAAATCCAAACTCTTTGATCACCTCATCAAAGCGGAGATTCCAACTTCGTGATGCTTGCTTCAATCCATAGATGGATCGCTGAAGCTTGCACACCTTGTTAGCATCCTTAGGATCGACAAAACCCTTTGGTTGTATCATATACAACTCTTCTTCAATATTACCATTGAGAAACGCGGTTTTGACATCCATCTGCCATATCTCATAATCGAAATATGCAGCAATTGCTAACATAATCCTAACTGACTTTAGCATCGCTACGGGAGAGAAAATCTCATCGTAGTCAACTCCTTGAATTTGTCGAAACCCCTTTGCGACAAGTCGAGCTTTATAGACGGTCACATTACCATCAGCATCAGTTTTCCTTTTGAAAATCCATTTGTTCTCCACGGCCTTTCGGTCGTGAGGTAATTCCACCAAGTTCCAAACTTGATTTTCATACATGGATTCCATCTCGGATTTCATGGCTTCTAACCATTTGTTGGAATCCGGGCTCATCATCGCTTCTTCATACGTCGCAGGGTCATATTTTTCATCAACCATGAAATTCATTGCAGGATTTCCGTACATCTCGGGAGCTGCACGCGTCCTGTTTGACCTGCGAGGTTCGGTAGTACTCTCTTTCGAAGTTTCATGATCATTATCATTAGTTCCCTCTTCAACAGGTGGAGCCAACTCCGGAACAACTTCCGGCGCTGCGCTACTCGCCATACTTTGAAGAGAAGGTTCCACAACCTCTTCGAGTTCTACCTTCTGACTACTCACACCTTTCGCGAGAAACTCTTTCTCTAGAAAGGATCCATTCTTGGCAACAAAAACCTTGCCCTCGGATCTGTGATAGAAGGAATACCCAATAGTTTCTGTAGGGTATCCTATGAAGACACATTTTTCCGCTTTGGGTTCGAGTTTATCCGGTTGAAGTTTCTTCACATAAACATCGCATCCCCAAACTTTAAGAAATGACAGCTTAGGTTTGTTTCCAAACCACAATTCATACGGTGTCTTTTCAACGGATTTAGATGGTGCCCGATTTAAAGTGAATGCAGCAGTTTCTAGTGCATAACCCCAAAATGACAACGGCAAGTCCGTCAGAGACATCATAGATCGAACCATATCTAATAAAGTACGATTATGACGTTCCGACACACCATTTCGCTGTGGTGTTCCGGCAGGTGTGAGTTGTGAAACAATTCCACACTCTTTCATGTGAGTGCTAAACTCGTAACTTAGATACTCACCTCCACGGTCGGACCGTAGAAATTTGATCTTTCTATTACGATGATTTTCCACTTCATTCTGAAATTCCTTGAACTTTTCAAAGGTTTCAGACTTGTGTTTCATCAAGTAGATATAACAGTATCTACTCAAATCATCCGTGAAAGTAACAAAATAACGATATCCACCTCGCGCCGACACACTCATTGGACCACATACATCAGAATGTATGATTTCCAATAAATCTGTCGCCCGTTCCATTGAACCGGAAAACGGCGTTCTAGTCATCTTGCCCATAAGGCATGGCTCACATGTATCAAATGATTCATAATCAAGTGATTCCAAAAGTCCATCCGAATGGAGCTTCTTCATGCGTTTAATGCCAATATGACCTAGACGGCAGTGCCACATATATGCGGATATATCATCATTAAGTTTAATCCTTTTAGCATCAACATTATGAATATGTGTAACATTATCATCGAGATCTAATAGAAATAAACCATTCATCATCGGTGCATGACCACAAAAGATTTCATTCATATAAATGGAACAACCATTGTTCTCGAATTTAAATGAATAACCACTTCGCATCAAACACGATCCAGATACAATGTTCATGCTCAGTGCAGGCACCAGATAACATTTATTCAAGTTTATAACTAATCCCGACGGTAAGTGGAGAGGCAGCGTTTCAACGGCGATCACATCAACGCTTGATCCATTGCCGACACGCATCTTGACCTCACCCCTTGCTAGCGGTCGCTTGTTCCGCAGCCCCTGATTCGAGTTACAAATATTAGCAACTGAACCGGTATCAAATACCCAGGTGCTACTGCGATCACTAGTCAAGTACACATCAATACCATGTATATCATATATACCTTTGTTTGCCTTGCCGGCCTTCTTGTCTGCCAGATACTTGGGGCAGTTGCGCTTCCAGTGGCCAGTCCCCTTACAATAGTAGCACTCGGAATCAGACTTAGGTCCAACTCGGGGTTTCTTTTCAGGCGCGGCAACAGGCTTGCCGCCCTTACTTCCCTTCCGTTTTCCCTTCTTGTCTTTCTTGAAACCAGTGTTCCTATTGATCATCAACACTTGATGTTCCTTTTTGATCTCCACTTCTGCAGTTTTAAGCATTGACAGAAGCTCGGGGAGAGACTTCTTCATGCCTTGCATATTATAGTTCATCACGAAGCTCTTATAGCTAGGTGGCAGAGACTGCAGAACACGATGGATGCCTAAGTCAATGGGAATCGATATTCCCAAGGACACAAGCTTATCGGTGTAACCCGACATCTTGAGTACATGCTCACTAACGGAGTTGTGCTCTTCCATCATGCAGCTAAAGAACTTTTCTGAAGCGTTGTAGCTCTCTACAGCAGCATGTGTGTCGAAAATCATTTTCAACTCACCCATTGTATCAAATGCATTGCCGTTTTTGAAACGCTTTCGAAGTTCCGGCTCTAGCCCATACAATATGCCGCAATGAACTAAGTTGTGGTCCTCCTGACGAGTCTGATAGACATTCTTCTCCTCGTCAGGGGCATCATCAAAAGGTGGGGGGCCTAACGGCGCTTCTAGCACATATTGCTTTTGTGCAGCAGAGAGGAGAATCCTCAAATTCATGGCCCATTCGGTAAAGTTGCTACCGTTCGTTGCTAGTTTCTCTTTCTCCATGAACACATTGAAATTAAAAGCAGGTGGTGCCATCTACAACAGAATTTGTAAAGTTTAGACTAAGTGTATGATAGATTGAGTTCAACTAATCTATATTACGAATGAACTCCCACTCAAAAACGACATCCCTCGTGCCTTTTTGGTGATTACATGAACCAAAACCACTACACCAAGTCCGATCATCACGTGAGTCGGTATAGCTTCAAAGGCGAGCATCAAATGGGCATCATATCAACTATATGACTCATGCTTAAACTTTTGGTCCATGTTCCGAGACCATGTCTGTACATGCTAGGCTCGCCAAGTTAGAACCTTAGTATTCGCGTGTGTAACTGTTTTACACCCGAAATATGGTCGTGGATCCAAGAACACCCGATCATCACGTGATGTCTTGAAGCTACGAAAACATAATCGGTGCATACTAAAGGAAGAACACATTCTTATCTTGATATTTAAATGAGGGATCATCTTATTATGCTAACAAAGCGCTAAACAAGCAATATAAGATGCTATCAAACATCATATGTTTATTAGTGAAATTATATGGTTCCCGCAGATGATCTCTATCATGTGCATCGTGGTATGATCACTATCATACCTATATGTGTAAATCCAAGGTCTATGGATTTTACACGCTATGTGTGTTGTAAGAGTATCATCTCATACTTCTACTTACAACACTACCATATCATAACACTAGCCCAGCAACAATCTAAACTAGACGCCTCTAATTTATCCATTGCAAGTTTTACGTGGCTTAGGGCTTTCGAGATAGAACCGTTCTTACCTACGAACATGAACCACAACGAGGATAATCAAATTGTTGACAACTCGCTTGCAAAATAGATATTGACTATAGTAGGAGAGACAGACACCCGCTAGCCACTTATGCAAACTAGTTGCATGTCAAGCGTGGAACAGGTCTCATGTGTGAGGACATGTAAAGTTTGTCCGGGCCGCTTCATCCCACTATGACACCAATATCCAAAATTACAATAAAGGAGCAACAACATGATCATCATCGCCCACATACTCATATGTCTACTACCCGTGTAAAGTATCTACGCATAGATCCGGCTCTGATACCACTGTTGGGTTCGCAACATAGAAAACAAAAATTTTCCTACGATGTGAACTATATACCAAGATCTATCTACTAGTTACAAACAACGGGCGGATGTATATCCGTAGAGAACATACCCTTGAAGACCGACAAAGCTTAACGAGTTCAACTCGTGGTTGATGTAGACGATCTCTTGCCGATCTCAAGATCGAGAGGAAGTCCTAGCGCCGCAAATCAGCAGCGCATCCGTGCTCGCACACACGTTCGAGGCACCGAGCAACCTCCGCCTCCTCGCTCCAGCGATGCAGCGGAAGCACAACTCTTTCTTGCCGAATAGCCACCGGGAACATGTATATCGCTAGTCCGAAACCATGGGGGATAAATTCTAGAGGGGGAGAGAGATCCTTCACGAGGAGGTGTGAGAGACAAGTGAGGAGGGGGGCTCCTTTTATAGGAGGAGGGGGGGCACCCAAGGGGGTGGCCGCCGGCCATGGGGGCTGCCCCCTCCCCTCCTTCATTCATGTGGGTGGACACTCCACTCACAAAATGCCCTTTAAATTCCCTCCACTCAAAAGTCCACTCAAATTCCCATTAAATTTCCACCAAATTTAATGCAAACTCTCACTAAATAAAACTCTTTTATTTTATTCAGAATTTTGTCAATTACTTTAATGACAAACATTCACAAATAACCCCTTGCTAGAATTCTATTTCACATGCATAACCACTTTATGCAATTTCACCCAAAAACCTGTTTCGGTATCTAGTGAAATAAATTCCTGCGCTTGTTCATTCTTTCGGCATGAAACATTTGTTCCAATTGGATGTCGGTGTCTCTTAAGTGTGTAACCCTAAGGTTCGTGAATAATGCGGACATGATCTATACCCCTCTCGGATCAATAATCAGAAGCAGGATCTAGAGACCCATACTGACTCCCACACATTCAACGATGACTTTCTTGTGATCGTCGGAACCTTTTACGGTAGTATCTTAATCCCTTTGTTTCACGATATATTACATGTCCGAGATTCGATCATCGGTATCTCGATACCTAGTTTGATCTCGTTACCGACATGCACTCTTTTCTCGTTCCTGTGATATAACATTCTAGTGATCAAATCACTTGCTTGCAAGCTAATCAATGTGATATCACCGAGAGGGCCCAGAGTATATCTCTCCGTCATCGGGAATTCGGGATGAACAAATTCCACTCTCGATCCATGAGCCTCCACATAACACTTTATTAGTTCTGAATCCATCTTTATAATCACCCTGTTACGGTGTGACATTTGATGTTATCAAGAAACTCTTCCGGTGTTAGTGATTGACATGATCTCATGGTCTAAGGATTAGGATCACTTCGTAAGTTGTTATAGCAATATAAACTCAATGACTTTGATCGTAATGCTATACTTCAGATGAATGTTCATCACACCATTACACTAATGTTGTGATCCCGTTATTAACAACATCCAATGTCCATGATCGGGAAACCTTGATCATCTTGTTAATCAACGAGCTAGTTTATGAGAGAGGCATAACTAGGAACTTTCTGTTTGTTTATTAAACACACATGTATTAACGTTTCCGTATTAATACAATTATAGCATGCAAAATAAACATCTATCATATACTTGGAATACACATAATAAACACTTTATTATTGCCTCTCAGGGCATATTCCCTTCAATCAGTCGGTAGCGGCTCCTAGCAGAACGTGCCGACTCCCAAGTACCAAAGAGTCACGACGACTTGCCTTTCCAATGTGACTTGCGTCTGAGTCCCTTTTTCCTCACGATATACCTTATCAGACTATAGGCGAATATTTTCATCCTTTAAATAGTCCGACTCTCTTTTCGATTCAAGATAAGTGATTTATCTGACTAACTCTTACTCGATCGGCTCGGTTAACACTTAACTGAGTCGTGCATGGCCATGCTTTCCAAATCATATCATTCGAAAGGGCCCAAAGAATATCTCTCTGAGTGGAGGGGCAAAATCCCATCTTGATTATTCACATCACGCAGCTTGATTCTCAGTCGACCCGAACTCTGCCTTTATAACTGCCTAGTTATGGATCAGCGTTTGATAGAACCTAAATCGGTGATCCTCAACTCGGATTGTGCAACAAGCTCAGGTCTAAGGATTAAATTGATTGAGATATACAAATGACAACTTGTTCGTTGTACCTCAATATGGGTCAATCCGACTCGCTAAACTCTTTAGCCAAATCTGTGTAAGTCAGAATAGCATCACCATACCCATGACAAGTGGAACCAAGTCATCAAGCCGACTTTCACATTGGTCTAAGTTGTGTGTCCAACACAACCTCGATGACCAATGATATTTAGTATGATCAACAAGAATGCATAGTTCCACAACCGAATCACATATTCAATGATACACATCAGATGTTCATACAAGGACAACTTAATAACTTTATGAATACAATGGGAAATATCATCATACATGATTGCCTCTAGGGAATATTCCCAACACATTGCCCATATCATAAGCATCTTGAAATGATTAAGTTTAAAGTGAACAAACTATGGAGTATATGCTTGACAAAGTATAAGTGGGAAATCTCATGTCCCTTGAATACGAGGGCCACACCTCATGCTACTCAACTTCAGTCACCTGTAAGTTCTTGTCTTAGTAAGTACATGTGTATCATAGAGAACCGCCAACGGGGTACCCCTTACACATGGTATATGAGCTATCCCATAACCAAAATGACAAGGCAAGCAAACAATGAGCATCTCAGCGATCTTTTTATTTACTATTTGCATATATTTTTATTGAGGATGCTTCACAGATAGCTCATTATGTTGATGTTGCAAGTTTCTACCATGATTAGGCATGGCTTAGGCTAGCGGCCCAGGCATTTCTCTAACACAAAATACATAACTCCATGTACTTACAAGCTCCCTCTTTATTTCACACTGGTGACATCCATAGACAAAAGAGCATGATATCAACTGTGTACAAAGTACAAGTGCAATGTTGAAAACGTTCCCCATGCAGCATGGTTCTGCTAATTCCAACGTATAAGTGCAAGCATATACAACATAGACGACACAATGGTTCAAGTTTATTAGGGGCAAGGAATATAAAGTGTGCCATCAAGTTCATGAGGGCTTTAATCACTAAGTTTTCACATAACAAAATACTTTTTAATTGGAAGATAGCTGAAAACAAGAATATACTTGGAATGGTGTAACACACCATGCATAGGAATTTATAGTGGACCCTTTGGAATAACTTGGTTTCTTGGGAGTTGGAAGCATGAGTATAACTTACTCATACAAGTGGAGGCTAGCAAAAGACTGGGAGCAACCAACTAAGAGAGCAATAATGGCCATAATCATGCAGAGCGACAAAACATTACTAATCAAAGCATAAAGTGGTACTACAAGTCAAGGACTAAATGATCATAGAGGCTATGGTGACTTGTTCATAGTCATAACATGGTGTGAGCATGTGCCAAGTCAATCCAAACAAAACATCAAAGGAGAATACCAAAATATTATGCTTTTGTATGATAAAACAACGCATGCTTCTTTTAAGGCACACTAAGCAATCCCAATTGTTTGGAACAAGTCATGCTACAACAATAATCACTAAGCATAAGGTCGTGGTCGTCAATGACGCCCCGCTGTCGAACATCCTGAACAACCCCGAAGCCACGGGGCGCGTAGCCTTATGGGGCATCGAGTTGTCTCCTCGAGACATAATCTACGAGCGGCGCACCGCCATCAAGTCCCTGGTCCTCCCTGACTTCATCGTCCACTGGATGGAGATCCATCTGCCGGATACTCCGGACATGTCGCAGTCCTGGACGATGCACTTCGATGGCTCCAAGCGCGAGGCTGGAGCGGGGGCTGGCGTCATACTGACGTCCCCTCAAGGCGACAAGATGAAATACGTCCAGCGGATGAAATTACGTGCCTCCAACAACGAGGCCGAATACGAGGCACGCATCCACGACATGAGGATGGCTAAAGTGTGCGGTGCGACACGCCTTGTCATCTACGACGACTCGAACCTTGTCGTGCAGCAGACGATGAACGAGTGCGACGCTCATAGAGCCAACATGATCGCGTACCACGCGCTCTACAACTCACTCGAAGGGGACTTCGACGACTACGAGCTTCGGCACGTCGAGAGAGAAAACAACGAAGAGGCTGACAGGCTCGCCAACATTGGCCCCACTTGCGCACGGGTGCCACCAGTAGTATTCCTCGAACAAATCTGTGTACCCTCCATCAAGAGAAAATTTCCAAAAGGCTCAGCCAAAGAAGTAAAGCACTCGGGGACCGCGCCACCCGACGACCAAGAAGGACCTGAAAAGCTCGACACGGAGGTCGAGTTGGTCAGCCTGATGCAGGTCATGGCAATCGAAGAAACGTGGACTCAACCGTACCTTCGTTACCTGATAAACAATCAACTGCATAAGGACCCGACAGATGCCCGACGCATATCTCGTCGGTCAAAAGCCTTCACCATCATCAATGGCGAGCTGTACAAACGCAGCATTTCGGGTGTCTCCAACGATGCGTCACCATCGGTGACGGCAAAAGCATCCTCCAAGACATCCATGAGGGTATCTGCGGGCATCACGCAGGCAGCCGCGCCCTAGTCGCCAAAGCTCTACGAGCTGGGTTCTACTGGCCAACCGCAATGAACGACGCCAAGGACATAGTCCAGAGGCGTGTCAGAGGCACGCAGACAAGCCACACGCACAAGGATCTGAGCTGAGGCCTATACCACTGGCCTGGCCCTTTGCCTAATGGGGCCTCGACATGATCGGCAAGCTGCCCAAGTCCTCGCCAGGAGGTCACGTCTTCCTCCTGGTGGCATTAGACAAGTTCTCCAAGTGGATCGAGGCCATGCCCGTCACCAACTAAATCGGCAAAACTGCCGTCAAGTTTTTCGAGTCCATTTTCTAAAGGTCCGGCGTGCCCCATAGTATCATAACTGACAATGGCTTGAACTTCATCTCGAAGGAATTCCAAGATTTCTGCGGGAACCTCGGCATCACCATATCATACGCCTCTGTGGCGCACCCGCAGACCAACGGACAGGTCAAAAAGGCCCACGGCTTCATAGGCAACAACATCAAGAAACGCCTACTTTGCCCACTCAAAAGGCTTGTGGGAGTCTGGGAAAATGAGCTACCCTCCGTCCTCTAGAGCCTGCGCATGACGCTAAACAGCTCAACCGACTACACACCCTTCTTTATGGTACACGGAGCCGAGACCGTGCTACCTGCTGAGGTACGCCACAAGGCCCCACGGGTCATCGCTTACAGCGAGGCCGAATCATTGGCCGCACTCGAAGACGTCGTCGACACACTCGACGAAGCACACGACATCGCCGCAGCCCGCTCAACGGTGTACTAGTAGAGTCTCCGCAACTACCACAACCGTCGGGTGCGCCCAAGGTCCTTCGTCGAAGGAGACCTCGTCCTACGACTCAAACAAGAAAGGCACAAGAAGCTCGAGTCACCCTGGGAAGGTCCATACATCGTCACCGAAGTCATCCCAGGTGGCGGCTACCGCCTCATGGACGTCGCATCAGGAGTCGAATACTCCAACCTCTGGAACATCGCACAATTGCGACACTTCTACCCCTAGTTAACCTTTACTTTTAATAAGGCTATTCAGCTAAGGCTACTCAGCCGAATAATATACCTCCTCGTTTGCATTGAATAAAAGCTAAGTTTCTTAGCCCAAATATATTTTTATCCTATCATCAATTATCGTTAAATACGCTCGGGGGTTGCGCCTCACCTTACGACTTTATCGACTGAAAACAATGCACACAACCTGAGTAGCTGACCACGTCAGTCTAACGAAAATGACATGCACATTACAAAGCGCACCACATGCCAACACATATAAAATTTATAAAGGGCATTCAAAAGCGCACTCGAACAAATACAGAATTTACATTATATCAATTTTTCTTTTACAGGACTTAACCACGACGTTCGTTCGCTTCTCAAATAAATCTACAATCTCTTCAGCATACGGCGTCACAGCTGCGTAATGAGGGCGCATATTTCACACGTTGCCATCTGGAGGAGGAGGCGGTCCAGCCACTATCTCCCCAAGATTCACATCGCGACGATGCAGTCGAACAAGAGATAGGGCTGCCTTCACGCCCGCAATAAGTTGATGATGCACCGACTCGTTGACGTGGCCCGCATTCCGAAATTTGCCAAGAAGACCCAAAAAGCTAGAAGGTGCAGCGTCTAAAGGAAACATGATGGCCCAAACGGCCGCAAGTGACGTCCTCGCCTACTTCAGCACCCGAAGAATCTGATAAACGCGATCTTGCACCATCGCAAGAACAATCGCTCGATCGCGGTCCATCCAAAAGAAGCCCTCGGCTTCTAGCTCTTGTTGCGTTAGACAATTCATCGGAATTGCTACGCGCTCCTTCTCTTCCTTTGGAATGAGATTCACAACTGCGCAAGTATCAGGTGAGCCAACATAAAAATAAGGCGCAATCGAAAGAGCATCGGTTCACAAGGACTCACAACACCACACCACACCACAGCTGTGCGCCCGTCAATTGACGACCTACTCCAACTCATCTTCGCTGCCAATTGACGACCTACTCCAACTCATCTTCGGTCGTCCGGACGCACTCTCACCGCTGATAGCATGGGCCGAGCCTAATCAGGCCCATGGGCCAGACCAAGGCCTGAATTTTAGGCCCAAATATTGTGGCAGGCCAGGCCTGGACGTTTTAAGGAGACTGCCCAGCCCGAGGCCCGTCGGGCCGTTTAACTGCTGGGCTGGGCCTAAATATGCACAGTAGTTCGGGCCAGGTTTTTTTGCTGCCGACTTTTTCTGGCACGGAGATATGGCGACACGGGCGTGGGAAACGCCAGTGCCATCCCCACCAAACCCACCTGCAAAGAACCACCAACCCCGCATCGAGTGGTGGAGCCTTCGTGGGTTGGTGGATCGATCGCCAACCGCTACTTCATCCTCTCTGCCATAAAACCCTCCTCGCCCCCTAACCTATCCCCTCGCCGCCTCCCCTCTCCCCTCTCCCATCTCACTCCCCCAGATCCAGCTCGCCAGTTCCTCCCCCCGTCCCCAGCCATGGCGCTCTCCGTGGAGAAGACCTCCTCCGGCCGCGAGTACAAGGTCAAGGACCTCTCCCAGGCCGACTTCGGCCGCCTCGAGCTGGACCTGGCCGAGGTCGAGATGCCGGGCCTCATGGCCTGCCGCGCCGAGTTCGGCCCCTCGCAGCCCTTCAAGGGCGCCCGGATCTCGGGATCCCTCCACATGACCATCCAGACCGCCGTCCTCATCGAGACCCTCACGGCCCTCGGCGCCGAGGTGCGCTGGTGCTCCTGCAACATCTTCTCCACGCAGGACCACGCCGCCGCCGCCATCGCGCGCGACTCCGCCGCCGTCTTCGCCTGGAAGGGCGAGACCCTCGAGGAGTACTGGTGGTGCACCGAGCGATGCCTCGACTGGGGCGAGGGCGGCGGCCCCGACCTCATCGTCGACGACGGCGGCGACGCCACCCTGCTCATCCACGAGGGCGTCAAGGCCGAGGAGGAGTTCGAGAAGTCCGGCAAGGTCCCCGACCCCGAGTCCACCGACAACCCCGAGTTCAAGATCGTCCTCACCATCATCAGGGACGGCCTCAAGACCGACGTCAGGAGGTACCGCAAGATGAAGGAGAGGCTCGTCGGTGTCTCCGAGGAGACCACCACTGGAGTAAAGAGGCTCTACCAGATGCAGGAGTCCGGCGCGCTCCTCTTCCCCGCCATCAACGTCAACGACTCCGTCACCAAGAGCAAGGTATACCTGCTTTCTCTGCCCCCCCATTTTCAGTTCAGATCTGATGCCCTGTTCTACTAGTTGTAATAGATCTGCTTAAATGTTTATATTTCTAGTTTGAGATCTGCTAGATGCAGCATGTTGTTAGCTGGATAAGGTGTTCTTTTTTCATGATTGATGATACTTGTACATCATACATCAAGCACATAATTACCTCACCTAACGACCTGTGCCGCCATTTAGTATTCATTTCCTTCTTGATGGTATATAATGGTCAACTCCACAATCTTGATCTGAATAAGATACAACATGTGTGGCACCATTTCCAGTGGCTGACCTCAGTCCATCCTTTTTGTTGCGTAGTTTAGATAAGACTTGTGGTTTAGTCTTACGCAGCAGCTCCAAATTACCTGGAGTACTGGACCTGAATCTGCATCTTTGACTTTGTGTTTCGTGTTGGTTATGTTTTGTTTGTCAGCGTATACTACAAGTAGTAACATAGTACTAGGCACTTGTTTTCTTGGATCTGATGGCCACAAAGGGTACAAGTATAGAATATCACGCCTACTGAGTTTATTATTTGACTGCACTCATTTGAACATAAACAGCTATGCCATAAACTGAATTATGATTTACTATGAGTTTTAGTTGTTTAATATCTATTGTTCTATTTTAATCAAAAGTTATAATACCTTTTCCTTGCTAACGAGAATAACCCATGCTTCTTCTCAACAGTTCGACAACCTGTATGGTTGCCGTCACTCCCTCCCCGACGGTCTCATGAGGGCCACTGATGTCATGATCGCCGGCAAGGTTGCCGTGGTCTGTGGTTATGGTGATGTCGGCAAGGGCTGTGCTGCTGCACTCAAGCAGGCTGGTGCCCGTGTCATTGTGACGGAGATCGACCCCATCTGTGCCCTGCAGGCCCTGATGGAGGGCATCCAGATCCTCACCCTTGAGGATGTTGTCTCTGATGCCGACATCTTCGTGACCACCACAGGAAACAAGGACATCATCATGGTCGACCACATGAGGAAGATGAAGAACAACGCCATCGTCTGCAACATCGGTCACTTTGACAACGAGATCGACATGAACGGCCTCGAGACCTACCCGGGCGTCAAGCGCATCACCATCAAGCCCCAGACCGACCGCTGGGTGTTCCCCGAGACCAAGACCGGCATCATTGTCCTCGCCGAGGGTCGCCTGATGAACCTCGGGTGCGCCACTGGCCACCCCAGCTTCGTCATGTCCTGCTCGTTCACTAACCAGGTAAAAACATCATCTCCCACCACATGTTTACGACGACTGGTAAGACTATTTGAGTTGTGATAGCTAACAAGAGCCTTCTGTCTTGTGCTTGGTGCAGGTTATTGCTCAGCTTGAGTTGTGGAACGAGAGGAAGTCTGGCAAGTACGAGAAGAAGGTGTACGTTCTCCCCAAGCACCTCGACGAGAAGGTCGCAGCCCTCCACCTGGGCAAGCTCGGCGCCAAGCTGACCAAGCTCACCAAGTCCCAGTCCGAGTACATCAGCATCCCGGTCGAGGGTCCTTACAAGCCCGCTGCCTACCGGTACTAGAGAGCGTGTCCAGCACGACTCCTGGCTGGCTTGCTTGCTTGAGCAGCCTCAGCTGCAGCAGCAGCTATGTGAACTCTGCCCAATCGATGTATCAACGACTGTATCTTCTTTTTGCGTTATCATTTACATGGTGTCTTTAGGCGGAGGATTTGTTATGGTTATATGTTTTGAGCCCTGTGAGGGTTGGGTTGGAAGAGGAGGCGTTTGCTTTTGCTGAGAAATAATGGCAATTTTCAATGGTTTAAGGGCGTCTATGTGGTTGATAAGAAGATCTCATGTATTGCATCTCCTAGGGAAATTCTGAGAAATGTTGTTATAGAATCTCTTGTTTAAGGGCGTTTACTACTTCCACAAAGTTTCTATTAGCAACCATAACGCTCTATGGTTCTGGCAAGGTTGCCCAAGTTCATGGGCAGCCAAGTTGCTCCCTCTTCTGATCTTCTGAATCTCCATGCTTCAAAGGATATCATTAGCCGTCGAGTATGATCGCGCCAAAAGGATCTACCTTCATTCTGATTTAGAAGACATTACATTTACTTACCCCCTTACGATCTCCACTCCAGCGAGGAAGACACAGCATACGGCATACCCCCATGAAACCTTTGCACTTCCTATATGTATGATGTATGATCTCGAGAAAAAACCATGGAGGTTGAATTGAACAAGCAGCAGTGACTAGTATCATGTTATTAGGTTGGTAATAAAGGAGCACTAAACATGTCTGCTCTTCCTTGGTTACCAAGCACTTGTGCTACACCAACAGCCTCAAGAGAGAGCGCCATGGCTCGTCATCTCGAGGCAGGCTGTCGTCGCCGTCGGAGAAAAGCGCGGCGACAAACGTCAGCGCCTCGGCGGTCCACCTGAACCTCGTATCAGGTATGTCGCTGGCCACGTTGATCTGTGAATGACCTGATGTCACCATGCCAGTTTAGTCAGTGATATCGTGTTGAGATAATACTAGCGACTTGTATCATGAATGTAAATCTGTGACCATATGCAAGACGCCCATCAATACAAACACAACATATTGTGCATTAGATCAGTGAAGAACAGAAGCAAAATTGTCACATAAGTTCACCCCACCGGATGAAACCATTTCGGTGACAGAGTAAAACTATGTTAAATTTCCAGCACCCTGCCTTGCCTGATGATCCATTATTCAGGACTACATAAAAATCTATTTCCATTCCAGTGCAGCACTAATGTTAACCATCTACAGAGATACCTTGGGAGTTAAACACAACACCTTAAGGATATATACTACGAAGCAGCTACGCACGCATATTAAACCGCGCTTTGCTCTTGTGCTCTGACTCGGTGAAGCTTGACCTTCGGCAGAACAGACATCAGTGTGGTGACCGGAACGACTCCGAAGATCTGAGAGGAATCCCTTCGCTGTACACATCCGTTTGCTTGAAAGACCGAGACGCTGTGGAGGTCGGAAGACGGAACGAAGGTGAGTTCGAAAGCCCTGCAGCGGCACATAGCAGGTAACACGGTTTCAGAGCCTGCAACCAACGAAGGAACATGAAAACGACTATGTATGATACAAAAACAAAAAAAAAAAACTCGTAAGCACCATCAGCAGCCATGTCTTTTGTTTTGTGAAGTAGAAACGTCCCTGAGAGGATTGTGACGAAGCCACACATCTCTGTCACGATTTGTGTCAGGTTCTGCCTGTCCCAGTCCTGCGTGCAGGTAGATGTTCAGACTACAAGACAAGCATTCACGGTTGGAGAGTATGGCTACAACTATTTAAACAGAAATGCCATGAAAGACAGAAAGGAACAAAAGCAATTGAACCATCATACCTTGAACATAATGACACTAGCCAAGATGGTTAAAGATGTGAACATTGTATAGTATATGGGGGACACAACTGCTGTATTGAATGTGTCAAGGGCCTGCATTCAGGAGGGAAAATCAATCGTCATTAAAAGAAGATAACAATTGCATGGTTAGGAAGTAATCCATTTTGATAAAGTTTGCTGAGTTAAGAGTTATAATGCAGCATGTACTTTCTGCTTACACAATGCACCATTAATAAAGTTGTATTTCAGCAAGTCATATATCTAGTAAGTAGTACGCACGTGACTTTGTAACCAAGGTACCAAAATGTGTTGAAAATTCTGAACATTTTGAAGCTCTAATTAATACTCCTACTGATGGACTCTTTGCTTTATATCTCGTATAGTTTCAGAACTCCAATCATCCTCGTATTATTTTTTTGAGAGCACGCCAAAAGCGTGCCTTATCTTTATAGAAGGCAGAAAACTCAAATACAAGAAGCCAAAGCACCAACTGCTGACAGTTGGATTGGCTAAACACCAGCACACGCACACATCTCATTTCAGAACTCCAATCACCCTCACATTATAGATAGTGGGGGTGAAAACAATAGAAACTGTATAACATTCCTCCTTGGTTTTTATCTCGTATATCCAATCACCCTCGTGCGGGCATGCTAGGCCATGGATAGGAGGTTAAGGGAGAGGAAATCAAGTAATACCTTGTTCAAGTAATTCATTTGAGTAATGATGCATGTGATGACGATCGTAGTAAAAGCCCATGTCTGTGGATATACGAGTTGGTTTGTTCCAGAAAAGGTCAGCTTCAAAGCTATCCCAAGAGCTTTTACACTCATGACCTGCACAGTTCAACAACCACGTTTGCACAAAATATACAAATAGAGAACAATAAATACAAGGATACAGAACTAGAGAGAACATACCGAGACAGAACCTACGAGAGAGCAAACACCGACATACACCATGACATGGGTTTGTCCATAAAGTGGAACAAACTTGAACACAAGTACAGCAACTAGAGCAAGTACTACGGCCACATAACACATGAATGCTGAAAAACAACAATCAGCTGGTCAGCACTGATTGTAAATCACAGTTAAGTTGATAAAGCACAGTCATAAGTACAATTTCAAGCAACATTTAGATATTGGCCAGCCAGATGTGAACAATGTAATAGAGAATACCTGGTTCAGTAGCCAGACCCCAAACTTCTGTCACCGACTCAATTTGACGCTCCGGCGGGGCATGGAGGACGATGGTGGTGGATCCCACAACACACAGGACACATCCGAGGATGCCGAATATGTGCAGCTTCTCGCGCAGCATTACATGTGCAAGCACAGCGCTGTGGTAAAAAAAATCCAAAATAATCGTGAAATCAGCAAGTCTATTACAAAAAAGCACAGAATATAGCAACACAAAGGACTTGCCTGATGATTATGCTAAGAGAACCAAGAGGAGTAACCAGAATAGCTGGCGCGAATGCATAAGCAACAAAATTTGCAACTTCCCCAACAACCACTGCAAAAGAATTTAGAAGTTCAGAGAGTACAGAACAAGGTACCTAGAGAAATAAAATAGACCTTAGAGAGCCGTGCTTACTTGTTATCATGCCAACCCACCAAAGAGGCTCATATAAATAAGAATAACCACCAACCCCTGTGATAACACGGAGCATTAGTATATTTATAATTATACACATGAGGCACACCACTTAGAATATGATGGTCACCGAGTACTTGGGAGATAGCAGTTTGGGGATATCAACAAATTTGTTCAGAGCTTCACACCACACAGATAATAAACAACATGAATAGTGCAGCAGTGGAATTGGATCTCCGTGTAGCTGGAAGATTGCAAATTTAGTTCGGAGCATTTTGACATATGATTCACAGTGAGGTGCAATATCTAATATGATTCACATCAGAGGGACACAAAATGTCTTTTTAACCTTCTAAAGATCGGGGACGGCACGCCTGTAACAATTTCAGTGCAACCATTTCTGAATACAAGTGAGCAGCATCATGTCGGTGAGAACAAGGCACTGTGTTGGGAAATTATGCAAGCCTTAATCATGCACAACTTGTGGCCTGAACAGCCAAATCAACACTGGTATCTACTTATGTTTTGAGCACTTGACACATGACTCAGGGTGAGGTGAAATGTATAATGACATTGACATCAGATGGGATGCAAATTGTCATAAACATCTACGTATCAGGGGCAGCGCGCCTATAACACATTCCAGTGCAATCAGACACTAAGCAGTTCCATTTCTGAATATAAGGGAGATAGGCACCAGGCCCATAAGTACGAAGCGCTGTATTCAGCAAATCTGCAAGTCCTAATCACTGTCATAACAGAGCTCCAAGTTGTGGCTTGAATATCCACACCAATAATGTGGTGCACCATCTACTATGATTAGCATTGGAGGGAAACAAAGTGTCGTAAACTTCTATGCTGGGGCATGTACACTTTTAACAACATTCAGTTGAAGCAAACACAGTCATTATGTTTCTGAATATAGGCAAGATAGAGATGCCTCAGGCTGGCGTTGGGCAAAATCTGTAAGCCCTAATCGTTGTCATAACAAAGAACCAACTAACCTCTGGCCTGAACATCCACACGAATACTATTTGAATCTGCTTATGTTTTAGCCCTCTCGAACAATGATAACTGTCTTAACACTAAATCGACATTTTTGTGCACAGTCCAGGCCAGGTACGCGGTCAGTAACTAGACTGCAAGTGGTGAATCGAAAAAAAAAACTGATTTTTGAAGGCATTCGTGTTGCACTGAAACGACCCTAGAGGAATTGCTCATCAGTAGAACAGGGGGAAATGGGGACTTCCTACCGGCCCTGACGCCGGAGGAGGAGGAGGAGGCGGCCTTCTTGAGGCCCTTCTTCTTGATGATGAAGCTGGCGCCGATGAAGAGGCTGGAGGAGAGCGCCAGCACCAGCCCCTTCACGTTGTCCGTGGACATGCCCCTGTACCACCTCCCGCCCCCCGCCGCGGCCATGCCGGCCGAGCCCTAACGCTGCTGCCACGAGGAGGAGGAGTAGCGAGGCCGCGTCGTACTCATGCGCGGACCGATTAGGATGGAGATCGGCGGCCGTGTGCGTGCGCCGGCACGGCGGGCAGGAGCCGGAGACCGGCCACGGCGGCAGTCGCGGGCTGGGTGGCGGTGGTGGAGGGTTCGTTAGTGTTAGAGGGCAATTTCCTTTCTTTCACTTAGAAGCAAATTTCCTTCACATTTCAACTTATCTTGTATTTATTACAGTGGCATTTGGATTATTTGCAAATAATTCCTCCATCCCATAATATAAGATGTTACAACAGTAAATTACTCCCCTGATTAGAAGCAGTAACATGTTATATGGGAATGACATATATCTTTTCTCGAAACATGCTTTCACATCGCTTTATAAATAAATCAATTATCTATACATAATTCGCAAGTCTAGAAAAAAATGCCTGCTAATAGCACAAACATGCCTAAACTGGAAAAGCCAGATGCAAGCACTCGAAAGCGAAAGGCGCAATGCACGGCTGGAGGCTGGATGAGGCGGAGATCCGTCTCGCCACCTCTAGTAAGGGTCGAAGCAAAGCATCCATCTACTTCATGTACTGCAAAAATGTTAGGAATTTAAGAAACGAGTTAGTGTCATGTTGAATAAATAACCTTCTCAATCGTTATCTTATTACATATAGTCCAAAGGATCTAGGGACATCACATGAAACACCAACCAGAAAAGGCGACACCTCTCGCCTGTATAATTTGCCTGGGTCTCGAGGAACTCATCGAGGTCTTTGGCCTGCCAATCTGAATCCAAGACTTCTTGGATACAGTTTTACAGAAACCGAACCGCGAGATAGGTGAATAGTATGTGGGTTCCTCACTCGGGACAACACAAAGTAAACATATCCAATCCTCTGGTCCATGTCGCTTTGTCACCTTAACCTTCTAAGGAAGACTATTGCCTACAGTTTGGGGGTTCCAAGACGATTTACATGACTCATAACACGCGATACATTATGAGAAAAAACTCGTCGTTTTTATGTTTTATGAATGAGCTATTTCCCACAATTTTGGAGTTCCATGACGATTTGCACGACTCATAAAGCCTGATACATGTTTGACAGTTATGAGCAAAAACTTGTCGTTTTCATGTTTTATGGCCATTTTCGTGAGCTATTGCCCACAGTTTTGGTGTTCCAGAGCGATATGCACGATCCATAAGACCCGATAAATGTTTGATATACATGACCAAAACCTCGTTGTTTTCACGATCTATTGCCCATAGTTTTGGGGTTTCATGGGGATTTACATGACCGTAAAGACACAATACACGTTTAAGAGTTATGACCAATAACTCGTCGTTATCGCATTTTATGGTCGTTTTCATGAGCTATTGCACACAGTTTGGGGTTCTAGGGCGATTTACATGACTCGTAACACCTGATACACATTTGAGAGTTATGAGAAAAAACTCGTCGTTTTCATGTTTTATGGCCATTTTCATGAGCTATTGCCCATAGTTTTGACGTTTCAGGGCGATTTGCAGGGCCCATAAGACCCAATACATGTTTGAGAGACATGACAAAAACTCACCGTTTTCGCGTTTTACGGGCCATTTCATGAGCTATTGCCCATACTTTTGGGGTTCCATGGGGATTTGCATCACCCATAAGACACGAAACATGTTTCAGAGTTATGACCAAAAAGTTGGCGTTTTTCGTATTTTACGGCCGTTTTCATGAGGTATTGCCCATAATTTTAGGGTTCAATGGGGATTTGCATGGCCAGTAAAACCCGATACAAGTTTGAGAGTTATGAGCAAAAACTCGTATTTTTTTAGTTTTTATGGCCGTTTTCATGAGCTATTGTCCATACTTTTGGTGTTTCAGGATTTCCACGACCCATAAAAACTCCTCGTTTTCGTGTTTTATGGATGTTTTCATAAACTATTGCCTATAGTTTTGTGTTCTATGGGGATTTGCATGGCCCATAATGACACGATACATGTTTGAAAGTTATGACAAAAAACTCACCGTTTTCGCGTTTTATGGTCGTTGCCCATAGTTTTGGGGTTCCAGCGCGATTTACACGACTCGTAACACGCGATACACATTTAAGAGTTATGAGCAAAAAACTCGTCGTTTTCCTGTTTTGTGGCCATTTTCATGAGCTATTACCCATTGCTTTGGTGTTCTAGGGCGTTTTGCAGGACCCATAAGACCTGATACATGTTTGCGAGATATCACCAAAAACTCGTCGTTTTTGTGTTTTATGGATGTTTTCATGAGCTATTGCCCACAGTTTTGGGGTTCCATGAGGATTTGCATGGCCCGTAAGACACGAAACCTGTTTGAGAGTTATGACAAAAACTCAGTGTTTTCGCGTTTTATGGCCGTTTTCGTGAGGCATTGCCCATAGTATTGGGGTTCAATGGGGATTTGTATGGCTACTAAAACCCAATACATGTTTGAGACTTATGACCAAAAACTCAGCGTTTTCGCGTTTATGACCGTTTTCATAAGCTATTGCCCATAATTTAGGGTTCAATGGGGATTTGCATGCCATGTAAAACTCGATACATGTTTGAGAGTTATGAGCAAAAACTCGTCGTTTTTAGGTTTTATGGCCGTTTCATGAGCTATTGCCAATAGTTTTGGTGTTTCAGGGCAATTTGCACGACCCATAAGACCCGATACATGTTTGACAGACAAGACCAAAAACTTGTCGTTTTCCCGTTTTATGGACGTTTTTATAAGCTATGGCCCATAGTTTTGTGTTCTATTGGGATTTGCGTGGCCCATAAAGACACGATACATGTTTGAGAGTTATAGAAAAAATCTCATCGTTTTCGCGTTTTATGGCCATTTTCACGAGCTATTGCCCATAATTTTGGGGTTCTAGGGCGATTTACACGACTCGTAACACACGATACACGTTTAAGAGTTATGAGCAAAAACTCATCATTTTCATGCTTTATGGCCGTTTTCATGAGCTATTGCCCATAATTTTGGTGTTCCGGGGCGATTTGCTTGGCTCGTAACGCCCGATACAGGTTTGAGAGTTATGAGCAAAAACTTGTCGTTTTCATGTTTTATTGTAGTTTTCATGAGCTATGGCCCATAGTTTTGGTGTTGGAGGGCGATTAGAACGACCCATAAGACCTGATAAATGTTTGAGAGACATGACCAAAAACTCGTCGTTTTCCTGTTTTATGGACGTTTTCATGATCTATTGCCCACAGTTTTGGGGTTCCGGGGGGATTTGCATGCCCCATAAAGACAAGATACATGTTTGAGAGTTATGATAAAAACTCATAGTTTTTATGTTTATGGCCGTTTCCATGAGCTATTGCCCATAGTTTGGGGTTCTAGGACAATTTACACAACTTGTAACACCCGATACACGTTTGAGAGTTATGAGACAAAACTCGTCATTTTTACATTTATGGCCGTTTTCATGAGCTATTGGCCATTGTTTTTGGGTTCTAGGGCAATTTGCAGGGCCCATAAGACCCGATACATGTTTGAGAGATATGACCAAAAACTCGTCATTTTTGTGTTTTATAGATGTTTTCATAAGCTATTGTCCATAGTTCTGGGGTTCCATGGGGATTTGCCTGGCCCGTAAGACACAAAACCTGTTTAAGAGTTATGACTTAGTGTTTTTGCATTTTATGGCCGTTTTTATGAGGCATTGCCCATAGTATTAGGGTTCAATGGGGATTTGCATGGCTAGTAAAACCCAATACATGTTTGAGAGTTATGACAAAAAACTTGGCGTTTTCATGTTTTATGGCTATTTTCATGAGCTATTTCCCACAGTTTAGGGTTCAATAGGGATTTGCATGCCTAGTAAAACCCGATACATGTTTGAGAATTATGAGCAAAAAGTCGTCATTTTCAGGTTTTATGGCCGTTTCATGAGCTATTGCCCATAGTTTTGGTGTTCTAGGGCGATTTGCACAACCCGATACATGTTTGAGAGTTATGACAAAAAACTCGCCGTTTTTGCGTTTTATGGCCATTTTTATGAGCTATTGCCAATAGTTTTGGGGTTCTAGGGCGATTTACACATCTCGTAACACGCGATACACATGAAAGAGTTAGGATCAAAAACTTGTCGTTTAAATGTTTTATGGCCTTTTTCATGAGCTATTGCCCATATTTTTGGTGTTACAGGGCGATTAGCACGACCCATAAGACCTGATAAATGTTTGAGAGGCATGACCAAAAACTCTTCGTTTTCGTGTTTTATGGATGTTTTCATAATCTATTGCCCACAGTTTTAGGGTTCCATGGGGATTTGCATGACACATAAATACACGATACATGTTTGATAGTTATGACCAAAAACTCGTCGTTTTCGCGTTTATGGCCGTTTGCATGAGCTGTTGCCCACAGTTTGTGATTCTAGGGCGATTTACACAACTCGTAACACCCGATACATGTTTGAGAGATATGACCCAAAACTCGTCGTTTTCGCGTTTTATGGATGTTTTCACGAGCTATTGCCCACAGTTTTGGGGTTTCATGGGGATTTGCATGACCCGTAAGACACGAAACCTGTTTGTGAGTTTTGAGAAAAACTTCGCCTTTTCGCGTTTTATACCCGTTTTCATGAGGTATTGCCCATAGTATTGGGGTTCAATGGGTATTTGCATGGCTAGTAAAACCCGATACATGTTTGAGAGTTATGACCAAAAGCATTGCGTTTTCGTGTTTTATGGCCGTTTTCATGAGCTATTGCCCATAGTTTAGGGTTCAATGGGGATTTGCAGGGCCCATAAGAGTCGATAAATGTTTGAGAGACATCACCAAAAACTCGTTGTTTTCGCATTTTATGGATGTTTTCATGAGCTATTGCCCACAGTTCTAGGTTCCATGTGGATTTGCATGGCCGATAAAGAAATGATATATGTTTGAGAGTTATGACCAAAAACTCATTGTTTCCGCATTTTATGGCTGTTTGTATGAGCTATTGCTCATAGTTTTGGGGTTCCAAGGCAATTTACACAACTCGTAACACATGATACATGTTTAAAAGTAATGATAAAAACTCATCGTTTTCACGTTTTATGGCCGTTTCATGAGATAGCCCATAACTTTGGTGTTCCTGGGCGATTTGCATGACTCGTAACGCCCGATACACGTTTGAGAGTTTTGTGCAAAAACTCGTTGTTTCCATGTTTTATGGCCGTTTTCATGAGCTATTTCCTACAGTTTTGGTGTTTTAGGGCGATTTTCACGGCCCATAAAACCCTATAAATGTTTGAGACATGACCAAAAACTCGTCTTTTTTGCATTTTCTGGACGTTTTCATGAGCTATTGCCCACAGTTTTGGGGTTCTATCAGGATTTGCATGGCCCATATAGAAACGATAGATGTTTGAGAGTTATGACCAAAAACTCGTCATTTCTATATTTATGGCCGTTTTCATGAGCTATTGCCCATAGTTTGGAGTTCTAGGGCGATTTACAAAACTCGTAACACCCGATACACGTTTGAGAGTTATGAGCAAAAACTCGCCGATTTCACATTTTATGGCCGTTTTCATGAGCTATTGCCCAAAGTTTTGGTGTTCCAAGGCGATTTGCACGTCCCATAAGACTCGATAAATGTTTAAGAGACATGACCAGAAACTCGTCGTTTTCGTGTTTTATTGATATTTTCATGAGCTATTGCCTACAGTTTTGGGGTTCCATGGGAATTTGCATGGCCCATATGACACAATACATGTTTGAGAGTTATGACCAAAAACTCGGTGTTTTCGCGTTTTATGGCTTCTTTCGTGAGGTATTGCCCATAATTTTGGTGTTCAATGGGGATTCACATGGCCAGTAAAGACCGATACATATTTGAGACTTATGACCAAAAACTCGTCATTTTCGCATTTTATGGCCATTTTCATGAGCTATTTCCCACAATTTTTGGGTTCAATGGGGATTTGCATGGCCAATAAAACCCGATACATGTTTGAGAGTTATGAGCAAAAGCTCGCTGTTTTCAGGTTTTATGGCCGTTTTCATGAGCTATTTTCCACAGTTTTGGTGTTTCGGGGCGATTTGAACGACCCATTAGACCCGATAAATGTTTGAGAGACATGACCAAAAACTCGGCTTTTCGTGTTTTATGGACGTTTTCATGAGCTATTGCCCATAGTTTTGGGGTTCCATGGGGATTTGCATGACCCATAAAGACACGATACATGTGTGAGAGTTATAACCAAAAACTCGTAGTTTTCGCATTTATGGCCATTTTCATGAGCTCACAATTTGGGTTCTAGGGCGATTTACACAACTCATAACACCCGATACATGTTTAAGAGTTATGAGCAAAAACTCGTCGCTATCACGTTTTATGGCCGTTTTCATGAGCTATTGCCCATAGTTTTGTTGTTCCAGGGTGATTTGCAGGGCCCATAAGGCCCGATACATGTTTGAGAGATATGACCAAAAACTCGGTGTTTTCGCATTTTATGGCCGTTTTCATGAGGGTTTTAAGGGGATTTGCATGGCCCGTAAAGAAATGATACACGTTTAAGAGCGAAGACCGAAAACTCGTCGTTTTCGCGTTTTATGGCTATTTTCATTAGCAACTGCCCACAGTTTGGGCGTTCCGGGGCGATTTACATGACTCGTACCAGTCGTTACACGTTTGAAAGTTATAAGTAAAAACTCATCATTTTCACGTTTTATGGTTGTTTTCATGAGCTATTCCCCACAGTTTTGGTGTTCTTGGGCGATTTGCAGAGCCCATAAGACCCGATACATGTTTGGGAGACATGACCAAAAACTCGTCCTTTCACATTTTATGGATGTTTTCATGAGCTATTTCCCACATTTTTGGGATTCAATGGTGATTTGCATGGCTAATAAAATCCAATACATGTTTGAGAGTTATGACCAAAAACTCGGCGTTTTCACGTTTTCTTGCCGTTTTCATGAGCTATTGCCCACAGTTAAGGATTCAACGGGGATTTTCATGCCGAGTAAAACCTGATACATGTTTGAGAGTGATGAGCAAAAACTCGTCGTTTTTAGGTTTTATGGATGTTCATTACCTATTGCCCACAGTTTTGGTTTTACAGGGCGATTTGCATGACCCATAATACGCGATACATGTTTAATAGAGTACCAAAAACTCTTTGTTTTCGCGTTTTATGGACGTTTTAATGAGCTACGTTTTGAGGTTCCATGAAAATTTGCATCGCCCGTAAAGAAACGGTACATGTTTGAGGGTTATGACCAAAAAGTCATCATTTTAGCGTTTTATGGCCATTTTGATGAGCTATTGACCATAGTTTTGGGTTCTAGGGCGATTTACACGACTTGTAACACACGATACACGTTTAAGAGTTATGAGCAAAAACTCGTCGTTTTCATTTTTATGGCCGTTTTCATGAGCTAATGCCCACAATTTTGGTGTTCCAGGGCGATTTGCACGACTCATAACACCCGATACACGTTTGGGAGTTATGAGCAAAAACTCGTCGTTTTCATGTTTTATGGCTATTTTCATGGGCTATTGCCCACCATTTTGGTGTTGCAGGGCGATTAGCACGACCCATAATTACATGTTTGAGAGAGAGGACCAAAAACTCAACGTTTTCGCATTTTATTGCCGTTTTCATGAGCTATTGCCCATAGTTTTGGCGTTCCGAGCGATCTGCACGCCCCATGAGACCCGATAAATGTTTGCGAGATATGACAAAAACTCGCCTTTTTCGCGTTTTGTGGATGTTTTCATGAGCTATTGACCACAGTTTGGGGGTTTCATGGCATTTGCATGGCCTGTAAAGACATGATACACGTTTACGAGTTATTACCAAAAACTCGTCGTTTTCGCGTTTATGGCTATTTTCATTAGCTATTGCCCATAGTTTGGAGGTTTTAGGGCGATTTACACGACTCGTAATAGACGATGCACGTTTGAGAGTTATAAGCACAAACTCGTCGTTTTCACGTTTTATGGCATTTTTCAAGAGTTATTGCCCACAGTTTTGGTGTTCGAAGGCGATTTGCAGGGCCCATAAGACCCGATAAATGTTTGAGAGACATGACAAAAAACACGCCGTTTTCGCATTTTTTGGACGTTTTCATGAGCTATTGTCCACATTTTTAAGGTTCCATGGGGAATTGCATGGCACATAAGACATGAAACATGTTTGAGAGTTATGAACAAAAACTCACAGTTTTCGCGTTTTATCGCCGTTTTCATGAGGTAAAACCCAATACATGTTTGATACTTATGACCAAAACTCGTCGTTTTCACGTTTTATGGCTGTTTTCTTGAGCTATTGCCCATAGTTTGGGTTTTAGGGCGATTTACACGACTTGTGACACCCGATACCCGTTTGAGATGAGTTATGAGCAAAAACTCGTCGTTTTATGTTTTATGGCCGTTTTTATGAGCTATTGCCCATAGTTTTGGTGTTGTAGGGCGATTTGTAGGGCCCATAAGACCCGATACACGTTTGAGAGTTATGAGCAAAAACTTGTCGTAGGTTTTATGGCCGTTTCATGAGCTATTGCCCACAATTTTGGTGTTCCAGGACCATTTGCATGACCCATAAGATCATGTTTGAGAGACATGACCAAAAACTCTATGTTTTCGCATTTTATGGACGTTTTCATGAGGTACTGCCCATAGCTTTGGGGTTCAATGGGTATTTGCAAGGCCCGTAAAGACACAATACATGTTTGTGAGTTATGACCAAAAACTCATCGTTTTCGCGTTTTATGGCCGTTTTCATGCGCCATGGCCCACACTTTTGTGGTTCTAGGGCGATTTACACATCTCGTAACACGCGATACACATTTAAGAGTTATGATCAAAAACTTGTTGTTTAATTTTTTTATGGCCATTTCATGAGCTATTGCCCATATTTTTGATGTTCCAGGGCGATTTGCATGACTCGTAACACCTGATACATGTTTGAGAGTTATGAGCAAAAACTTGTCGTTTTCATGTTTTATGGCAGTTTTCTTGAGTTATTGCCCACATTTTTGGTGTTGCAGGGCGATTAGCACGACCCATAAGACCTAATAAATGTTTGAGAGACATGACCAAAAACTCATCGTTTTCGTGCTTTATGGACGTTTTCATAATCTATTGCCCACACTTTTGGGCTTCCATGGGGATTTGCATGGCCCGTAAAGTCATGATACATGTTTGAGAGTTATGACCAAAAGCTCGTCGTTTTCGCGTTTATAGCCGTTTTCATGAGCTATTGCGCATAGTTTGTGGTTCTAGGGCGATTTATACAACTCGTAACACCCGATACATGTTTGAGAGATATGACCAAAAACTCATCGTTTTCGCGTTTTATGGATGTTTTCATGAGCTATCGCCCACAGTTTTGGGGTTCCATGGGGATTTGCATGGCCCGTAATGCATGAAACCTGTTAGAGAGTTTTGACATCTCTGTGTTGTCGCATTTTATGGCTGTTTTCATGAGGTATTGCCAATAGTATTGGGGTTCAATGGGGATTTGCATGGGTAGTAAAACCCGATACACGTTTAAGAGTTATAAGCAAAAACTCATAGATTTCACGTTTTATCACGTTTAAGAGTTATAAGAGTTATGGATGTTTTCATGAGCTATTGCCCATAGTTTTGGTGTTGTAGGGCGATTTGCAGGGCCTATAAGACCCGTACATGTTTGAGAGACATGACCAAAAACTCGCCATTTTTGCGTTTTATGGACCATTTCATGAGCTATTGTCCACACTTTTGGGGTTCCATGGGGATTCGCATCGCCCATAAGACACGAAACATTTGAGAGTTATGACCAAAAACTCGGCGTTTTCGTGTTTTATGGCCGTTTTCATGAGGTATTGCCCATAATTTTGGGGTTCAATGGGATTTGCATGGCCATTGAAACCCGATACAAGTTTGAGAGTTATGAGCAAAAACTCGTAGTTTTCAGTTTTATAGCTGTTTTCATGAGCTATTATCCATACTTTTGGTGTTCCAGGAGTTGCACGACCCATAAGTCCCGATACATGTTTTAGAGATATGACAAAAACTCGTTGTTTTCATGTTTTATGGATATATTCATAAACTATTGCCTATAGTTTTGTGTTCCATGGGGATTTGCATGGGCCGTAAAGACATGATACATGTTTGAGAGTTATGACAAAAAAAACTCATCGTTTTCGCATTTTATGGCCGTTTTAATGAGCTATTGCCCTCAATTTTGGGGTTCTAGCGCAATTTACACGACTTGTAACACGCGATACATGTTTAAGAGTTATGAGCAAAAAAATCGTCGTTTTCATGTTTTATGGCCTTTTTCATGAGCTATTGCGCACAGTTTTGGTGTTCTAATGCGATTTGTAGGGCCCATAAGACCAGATACATGTTTGAGAGATATGACCAAAAACTCGTCGTTTTCGTGTTCTATGGATGTTTTTATGAGCTATTGCCCACAGTTTTGGGTCCCATGGGGATTTGCATGGCCCGTAAGACATGAAACCCGTTTGAGAAGTTTTGAAAAAACTCAGTGTTTTCGCATTTTATGGCCGTTTTCATGAGCCATTGCCCATAGTATTTTGGTTCAATGGGGATTTGCATGGCTAGTAAAACCTGATACATGTTTGAGAGTTATGACCAAAAACTCGGCGTTTTTATGTTTTATTGCCATTTTCATGAGCTATTGCCCACAGTTTAGGATTCAGTGGGGATTTGCATGCCGAGTAAAACCCGATACACGTTTGATAGTTATGAGCAAAAACTCGTCGTTTCATGAGCTATTGCCCATAGTTTTGGTGTTCCGGGGCGATTTGCACGACCCATGAGACCCGATACATGTTTGAGAGATATGACCAGAAACTCGTTGTTTTCGTGTTTTATGGACATTTTCATAAGCTATTGCCCATAGTTTTGTGTTCTATGGGGATTTGCATGGCCCGTAAAGACACGATACAACTTTGAGAGTTATGAAAAAAAAACATTGTTTTCATGTTTTATGACCGTTTTCATGAGCTATTGCCCACAGTTTTGTGGTTCCAAGGCGATTTACACGACTCGTAGCACACGATACACGTTTAAGAGTTATGAGAAAAAAACTCATCGTTTTCATGTTTTATATCCGTTTTCATGAGCTATTGCCCACAATTTTGGTGTTCCAAGGCGATTTGCATGGCTCATAACGCCCGATACACGTTTGAGTGTTATGAGCAAAAACTCGTCGTTTTCATGTTTTATGGCAGTTTTCATGAGTTATTGACCACAGTTTTGGTGTTGCATGGCGATTAGCACGACCCATAAGACCTGATTAATGTTTCAGAGACATTACCAAAAACTCATCATTTTCCTGTTTTATGGACGTTTTCATGATCTATGACCCATAGTTTTGGGGTTCCATGGGGATTTGCATGGCCCATAAAGACAAAACACTCGTTGTTTTCACGTTTATGGCCGTTTTCATGAGCTATTGCCCATAATTTGGGGTTCTAGGGTGATTTACACAACTCGTAACACCCGATGCACGTTTGAGAATTATGAGCAAAAACTTATTGTTTTTATGATTTATGGTCGTTTTCATCAGCTATTGCCCATAGTTTTGGTGTTCTAGGACAATTTGTAGGGACCATAAGACCCACTACATGTTTGAGAGATATGACAAAAACTCGTCGTTTAACATTTTATGGATGTTTTCATGAGCTATTGGCCATAGTTTTGGGTTCCATGAGGATTTGCATGGATCGTAAGACACGAAACCTATTTGAGATTTATGACAAATACTGTACGTTTTCACATTTTCTGGCCGTTGTCATGATGTATTTCCCATAGTATTTGGGTTCAGTGGGGATTAGCATGGCTAGTAAAACCCGATACATGTTTGCGAGTTATGACAAAAAATTCAGCGTTTTCGCGTTTTATGGCCGTTTTCATGAGCTATTGCCCACACTTTAGGGTTTAATGGGAATTTGCCTGCCCAGTAAAACCCGATACACGTTTGAGAGTTATGAGCAAAAACGTGTCGTTTTTAGGTTTTATGGCCGTTTCATGAGCTATTGCTCATAGTTTTGGTGTTTTAGGGCGATTGGCACGGGCCATAAGACCTGATACATGTTTGAGAGATATGACCAAAAACTCATTATTTTCATGTTTTATAGACGTTTTCATGAGCTATTGCCCATAGTTTTGCGGTTCTATGGGGATTTGCATGGCCCATAAAGACACGGTACATGTTTGAGAGTTATGACCAAAAACTCATCATTTTCACGTTTTATGGCCGTTTTCATGAGCTACTGCCCACAATTTTTGGGTTCTAGGGCGATTTACACATCTCGTAACACGCATGACTCGTCGTTTAAACGTTTTATGGCTGTTTTCTTGAGCTATTGCCCACAATTTTGGTGTTCCAGGACGACTTGCATGACTCGTAATGCCCGATACACGTTGAGAGCTATGGGAAAAAACTCATCGTTTTCACGTTTTATGGTAGTTTTCATGAATTATTGCCCACATTTTTGGTGTTGCAGGGCGATTAGCACGACCCATAAGACTTGATAAATGTTTGAGAGGCATGACCAAAAACTCATCATTTTAGTGTTTTATGGATGTTTTCATAATCTATTGCCCACAGTTTTGGGGTTCTGATACGTCGGAAACGTATCTATAATTTTTGATGTTCCATGCTTGTTTAGTATCTACTTTTCTTTGCTTTGTCTATACTTTGAGGTGTTTTTAAATGTTTTTTGGTACTAACCTATTAACAAGATGCCACAGTGCCAGTTGCCTGTTTTCTTCTGTTTTTGGTTCCAGAAAAGCTAGTAAGGAAATATTCTCGGAATTGGATGGGACAAAAGCCAAAGGCAATAAAAGGCATCCCCATCTTCATCAATAAAAAGCTGAGGTCTTTCTAGACACTTCATTTTTATTGTTTCATACACTGTTGTGTTGTTCTTGGAGCTTCTTAGTTTTCGTTTGCTTGAATAAAGTAGTTTGGACCCCCGCTCTCGCTATGTTGTTTCAAATAAGTTGATTGGTGTTGGAAAGGAGTAGAAAGTTCTTGCTTGAATAGTGCAATAGGATCGTTCTTTGACTGTGACTTAGACTTTAGCATGTCATGCTAGGTGTTTTTTTGACCTTATGCTTAGTGATTATTGCTGTAGCATGACTTGTCCCAAAAAAATTGGGATTGCTTAGTGTGCCTTGAAAGAATCATGCGTTGTTTTAGCATGCAAAAGCATAGTATTGTGGTATTCTCCTTTAATGTTTTGTTTGGGTTGACTTGGCACATACTCACACCATTTTATGCATATGAACAAGTCACCATAGACTCTATGATCATTTAGTCCTTGACTTCTAGTACCACTCTATGCTTTAATCAGTAATGTTTTGTCGCTCTGCATGATTATGGCCATTATTGCTCTCTTAGTTGGTCGCTTCCGGTCTTTTGCTAGCCTCCACTTGTATGAGTAAGCTCTAGTCATGCTTCCAACTCCCAAGAAACAAAGTTATTCCAAAGTGTCCACTATAAATTCCTATGCATGGTGTGTTACACCATTCCAAGTATATTCTTATTTTCAGCTGTCTTCCAATTAAAAAGTATTTTGTTATGTGAAAACTTAGTGATTAAAGCTTTCACGAACTTGATGGCACACTTTATATTTCTTGCCCCTAATAAACTTGAACCATTGTGTCATCTATGTTGTATATGCTTGCACTTATACGTTGGAATTAGCACAACCGTGCTGTCACGGGGAACACTTTCAACATTGCACTTGTACTTTGTACACAGTTGATATCATGCTCTTTCGTCTATGGATATCGTCGGTGTGAAATAAAAGGGGAGCTTGTAAGTCCATGGAGTTATGTATTTTGTGTTAGATAAACGCCTGGGCCGCTAGCTTAAGCCATGCCTAATCATGGTGGAAACTTCCAGCATCACCATAATGAGCAATCTGTGAGCATCCTCAATAAAAACCTATGCAAATAGCAGATAAAAAGATCGCTGAGATGCTCATTGTCTGCTTGCCTTGTCATTTTGGTTATGGGATAGATCCTATACCATGTGCAAGGGGTACCCCATTGGCGGTTCTTTATGATACACATGTACTTACTATGACAAGAACTTACGGGTGACTAAAGTTGAGTAGCATGAGGAGCGGCCCTCATATTCAAGGGACATGAGATTGCCAACTTATACTTTGTCAAGCATATACTCCATAGTTTGTTCACTTTAACCTTAATCACTTCAAGATGCTTATGATAGGGGCAATGAGGGATGAAAGCTAACAAGTGCCATATTTTTTGGAAGCTCTTTTTGAAACTTGAAATCCCTGCTTCCCTTTATGAAGGGCCTTTCTTCCACTATTATATTGAGTCTCCACCTTCTACCTTTAGGCACAAGTTAAGAGAGCATAGTTGCCATTTTTAGTTCTATGTGCATTGTCCCAAAACTTATTGATTGATGCATATTGTTGATATTACTTGTTCTTATGCTATTTGTATCTAGTCACTCTTATGAACTTTGAAGGTGTCCTATGCATCTATTTGCTACTCTATGAGGGACAAGCTGAATGCCAATATGCCATGATTTCTGTATATGAAACAAACAAACGTTTTTCAATGCATGTTACTCATGATCTTTGTTTGTAGCCTTTGAAGTTGCATGCATAGTTACTTTGTCTTATTGTTAGAACTCCATCTTTCATGCTCATGTTTAGAGTTCTTTGATCCCAGCTTTCAATGCTTGCAAATGGTTTGATCTTGGTTTTGATGGTGCATGTCACCTAAAATATTATTCTTTTTTATCACTTACCTACTCGAGGACGAGCAGGAGTTAAGCTTGGGGATGCTTGATACGTCAGAAACGTATCTATAATTTTTGATGTTCCATGCTTGTTTAGTATCTACTTTGCTTTGCTTTGCTTTGTCTACACTTTGAGGTGTTTTTATATGTTTTCTGGTACTAACCTATTAACAAGATGCCACAGTATCAGTTGCCTGTTTTCTTCTGTTTTTGGTTCCAGAAAGGCAGAAAATCAATATTCTCAGAATTGGATGGAACAAAAGCCGAAGTTAATATTTTACCGTGGGCAACACGAAGCCAGAATATGCATCAATCAATAAGTTTTAGAACACTGCACATAGAACTAAGAATGGCAACTATGCTCTCTTAATGGTGCCTAAAGGTAGAAGGTGGAGACTCAATATAATAGTGGAAGAAAGGCCCTTCATGAAGGGAAGTAGGGATTTCAAGTTTCAAAAAGAGCTTCCAAAAATTATGGTACTTGTTAGCTTTCAGCCCTCATTGCCCCTATCATAAGAATCTTGAAGTGATTAAGGTTAAAGTGAAGAAACTATGGAGTATATGCTTCACAAAGTATAAGTTGGCAATCTCATGTCCCTTGAATATGAGGGCCGCTCCTCATGCTACTCAACTTTAGTCACCCGCAAGTTCTTGTCATAGTAAGTACATGTGTATCATAAAGAACCGCCAACGGGGTACCCCTTGCACATGGTACATGAGCTATCCCATAACCAAAATGACAAGGCAAGCAGACAATGAGCATCTCAGTGATCTTTTTATTTACTATTTGCATAGATTTTTATTGAGGATGCTTCACAGATAGATCATTATGGTGATGCTGCAAGTTTCCACCATGATTAGGCATGGCTTAGGCTAGCGGCCCAGGCATTTATCTAACACAAAATACATAACTCCATGGACTTACAAGTTTCCTCTTTATTTCACACCGGTAACATCCATAGACAAAAGAGCATGATAATAACTATGTACAAAGTACAAGTGCAATGTTGAAAATGTTCCCCATGACAACATGGTTCTGATAATTCCAACATATAAGTGCAAGCATATACAACATAGACGACACAATGGTTCAAGTTTATTAGGGGCAAGGAATATAAAATGTGCCATCAAGTTCGTGAGGGCTTTAATCACTAAGTTTTCACATAACAAAATACTTTTTAATTGGAAGATTGTTGAAAACAAGAATATACTTGGAATAGTGTAACACACCATGCATAGGAATTTATACTGGACACTTTGGAATAACTTGGTTTCTTGGGAGTTGGAAGCATGAGTAGAGCTTACTCATACAAGTGGAGGCTAGCAAAAGACTGGGAGCAACCAACTAAGAGAGCAATAATGGCCATAATCATGAGAGCGACAAAACATTACTAATCAAAGCATAGAGTGGTACTACAAGTCAAGGACTAAATGATCATATAGGCTATGGTGAGTCCTAACATGGTGTGAGCATGTGCCAAGTCAACCCAAACAAAACATCAAAGGAGAATACCACAATACTATGCTTTTGCATGCTAAAACAACGCATAATTCTTTTAAGGCACACTAAGAAATCATTGTTTGGAACAAGTCATGCTACAACAATAATCACTAGGCATAAGGTCAAAACAACACCTAACATGACATGCTAAAGTCTAAGTCACAGTCAATGCAAGCTCCTCTTTCACTTTCAAGCAAGAACTTTCTACTCCTTTCCAACACCAATCGACTTATTTGAAACAACACAGCGAGAACGGGTGTCCAAACTACTTTATTCAAGCAAACTAAACAACTAAGCAAAGCAAACGAAAACTAAGACGCTCCAAGAACAACACAACATTGCATGAAACAATAAAAACGAAGTGTCTAGAAAGACCCGAGCTTTTTATTGATGAAGAAGGGGATGCCTTGGGCATGCCCAAGCTTTGACGCTTGTACCTCTTGGATATTTCTTGGTTTGACACCGGGGTGGCATCCTTAAGCTTGAGATTTTGTTCATTCTTCATCTTATTACATCATTCTCCCTCTACACCTGAAATTTTCCTTCACACAAAACTTCACACAATCTTCATTAGCAACATTAGTGTATTCAAAAGATAATAGAACTTTAGGCTTAGCTTTGGAACAACAAAACTTTTCACGAAAAACACAAGCTACTGTAGCGACTCTTTCAAAAATCTCAATTCCCCAAAATAGAACTCAAAAAAGGAATCAATAAGAAGCAAATGCAAATTATGGCAGAAATCTGTCAAAATAGACCAACAGGTAGAAACCGATTTTTTTGAAGATGTTCTGTTGCTCAAATCAAAAAGTGTTGAACTAACGAAAGTTATCTAACATACTGGGGGATGTATTCGTAAATTGTCAGCTCAATCCGACTTACAGAGCCTCCTCACGAATTTTTATGGTGGAGGATAGAAATCTATTTCGGGACAGCAACTCCCCAAATCTTACTTCCCTCTCATTAGGGGTCATTCTTGGCACAAAAAGCAAACAAAAAGGATAAGGAGAGGTCATTACTGAAGTAATAACTTCCAAGACTCTAGGAAATTCTTGGGTTATCTCCCAACAAGTACTTTTCTTTAACGCCTTTAAGTTAGGCACAAGAAGCAAGAAATCAAGTAGTTTCAAATGAGGAAGCATTAACATCAAACCTTGCTTTCAAAGGAGGAGCAAAAAGCAACTTCTCTCTCCTCGTAGGGAAGTGTTCAATACCTTTCTTGAGTGGGAATTGATATTTAATGGTGCCTTCTTTCATATTGATGTCTACGCACTTTTATTCTTATAGACAGTTGTTGGGCCTCCAAGTGCAGAGGTTTGTAGAACAGCAGCAAGTTTCCCTTAAGTGGATTACCCAAGGTTCATCAAACTTAGGGAGGAAGTGGTCAAAGGTATTCCTCTCAAGCAACCCTGCAATTAAGATACAAGAAGTCTCTTGTGTCCCGAACACACCCAATATAGGTGCACTAGTTCGGCGAAGAGATAGTGAAATACAAGTGGTAACGGTGCCAGAAAAGAGCTTCTGACTTGTTGTTGACGTGGGGTAACGGTGCCAGAAAATAGCTGATGGCGTGGAGGAATAGACTAAAGGAAAACTAACGGAAGCAAGCAAACATGCAACACATCTAGTAGCAAACTGTGTTTCAATGTTTAGAAACAAGGCCTAGGGATCATACTTTCACTAGTAAACACTCTCTCATATAAATATCCTCTCTTCATGATACTACTCTTAACTACTCTTCGGTTGGAAACTCTAATCCATGGTAGGGCCTTCCCTAATCTAGATAACCCCACACTGTCACCTTGAGCGCTAGATGGTTCCAACAAACACCACAATTTCATAGAGACATCCAACTCCAAATATAACTCATAACAAAATTCAATCTAGCCAAAGTGCCACACACAGTATGCACGCTGTCACTTTCACACACATGGGGAAAAGAGTATTTATGTAGACTCAAACCTAAGTGCCACCATGGCGTGCACGCTGTTACTTTCACACACATGGGGAGAGCAGAGATCTAATGAAGCACTTGAGTCACAAGGTAGATCTACTTGATTACAAAGCTCATGACCACAAGATCATGCATATATAGAGAGATGAACACATATCTACCGATAGAGCCCTTAGCCTCGAGGAAGAACTACTCCCTCCTCGTCATGGGAATCAACAACTGTGATGAAGATGGCTCCGGGGGCACTTCCCCGTCCCGGCAGGGTGCCGGAACAGAGAATTTTTGTCCCCGGAATCTCCCCTTCGGTGGCGGCGGCGCTACAGAGGTTTTCAGGGATTTGTTCTGGGCTCTTTAGGGTTTTTGGGTCGGAGGCTTCTTATAGGCGCATGAATCAAGGTCGGTGGGGGTCCAGGGGGCCCACACCCCCTCCAGGCGCCCTTGCCGGTGCCTAGGGGGGGGGGAGGGGTGGTCCACCCTGTGGCCGCCCTCCGGCTCTGCTTCATGGTTCCGTGTTGCACCGGAAAAAATAATAACTTTGGCTTTTGTCCCGTCCAATTCCGAGAATATTGATTTTTTGCCTTTCTGGAACCAAAAACAGAAGAAAACACACAACTAGCACTGTGGCAACTTGTTAATAGGTTAGTTCCAGAAAAGATATAAAAACACCTCAAAGTGTAGACAAAGAAAAGCAAAGTAGATACTAAACAAGCATGGAACATAAAAAATTATAGATACGTTTCCGACGTATCACATATTAATGATGGCGCCAACAGTTCTAAGAAAAGGTCTTCCCAAAGTAATATGACAAGAAGCATTGTATTCAACATCCAAAACACAGAAATCAACAGGGACATAAGCATTGTTAACCATAATGAGAACATCATTAATACTCCCCATGAGTTTCTTCTTAGCATTATCATTAAGTGGGACATCCAAATAACAATCTTCCAAAGGTGGCAAATCAAGCATTTCATAAATCTTTCTAGGCATAATAGATACACTAGAACCAAGATCACATGAAGCTTTGAGATCAAAGTCATTCACTTGCATATTAATACTGGGTTCCCAACTATATTCTACTTTCCTAGGAATAGAATCTTTGTGTTTTAACTTCTCTTCCTTAATCTTAACAAGAGCATCTGTAATGTGTTTGGTGAAAGCAACATGCATATCACTAGCATCGGGACTTCTAGAAAGTTTTTGCAGGAACATAATCACTTCAGAAATATTGCAACCATCAAGATCAAAATCAAACTTAGCATCACTAGTAGTAGACTCAATGGGCTTAGGCATTGTAGGAGGAGGAATAGGGAATTCTTGTGGTTTAGTGGTGATGGTGCACACATTATTGTTTCTATCAATTTCAGCTTCCCTTTCCTACTTAGCATGAAGTTGAGCTAACAGTCTAACATTTTCATCAATAGTAACTTGTATGGCATGAGTAGCAGCAATGGTACTTTCCATGGTTTCAGGTTTAGCAGCCATTTTATTAATCAAAGAGGACTATGCTTCAGACAAAGAGGAAATATTTTTCTCAACAGTTAAAAGCTTTTCCTCCATAGTCTTGTTGAAAGCGGTTTGTTTACTAATAAAGTCTTTGAGCATGACTTCAAGTTCAGAGGGGGAACTTCTAGCATTGTTGTAGGAGTTTCCATAGGTATGGCCATTATTAGGAGGATAAGGCCTATAATTGTTGTTACCACCAAAATTATTCCTATAGGCATTGTTGTTGAAATTGTTGTTTCTAATGAAGTTCACATCAACTTGCTCTTCTTGAGAAACCAAATAGGCTAAGAGAACACTATTAGGATCTAAAGGAGATTTCCCATTAACAAGCATAGCCATAATAACATCAATCTTTTCACTCAAAGAAGAGGTTTCTTCAATAGAATATACCTTCTTACCATGTGGAGCTCTCTCAGTTTGCCATTCAGAGTAGTTAACCATCATATTATCAAGGAGTCTTGTTGCAGCATCCAAAGTGATGCCCATAAAGGTACCTCTAGCAGCTGAATCCAACAGGTTTCTTGAAGAGAAGTTCAAACCTGCATAAAAAGTCTGGATAATCATCCAAGAAGTGAGTCCATGAGTGGGACAGTTCTTAACCAAAGATTTCATTATTTCCCAAGCTTGAGCAACATGTTCCCAAGTTGTTTTAATTTCATGATATCACTTCTCATAGATATAATCTTAGCAGGAGGATAGTACTTTCCAATAAAAGCATCTTTTCACTTAATCCAAGAATCAATACTATTTTTAGGCAAGGATAGCAACCATTCTTTAGCTTTTCCTCTCAAGTAGAAAGGAAACAACTTGAGCTTAATAATATATCCATATACATCCTTATACTTTTGCATCTCACAAATTTCAATAAAGCTATTGAGATGGGAAGTAGCATCATCAGAACTAGCACCATAAAATTGCTCTCTCGTCACAAGATTCAACAAAGCAGGCTTAATTTCATAAAAGGTAGCATCAGGAGCAGGTGGAGCAATAGGAGTGCTTAGTAAACCATTGTTGTTTGTGCTAGTGAAGTCACAAAACTTGGTGTTCTCAGCAGAGTTCATTTTGGCAAAGTGGAGCAAGCCAAAAACAGCAGCAACAGCTAGAGCAGGAACTATTTTTTTTTTGTGTTTTTATAAGAGAAAGCAAACCAAACTAAACTATTTTTTTTGGAGTTTTAGATAAAAATAGGAAAACAAAACCAAACAAAAGAAACTAAGCAAACTAAAAACAAAGTAAAGAAAAAGGTTGAGGAGGACTCCCCTTGTGAAGACGTCCTTAGCCTCCCCGGCAACAGCGCCGGTATTGACATGGGAGCACTTCGTTGGAAACCCCAAGAGCAAGGTGTGAAGAGCACAACATCAAGTCTTCCCTCAGTAAGAGACCGAGGTTATCGAACTAGTAGGAGGAAGGAAACGTCTCAAAGGTGTTGCAAGCAACATGGAAACCTGCACAACACAAACTCAAGACTTTGCCCCAACGAACAATGAGGTTGTCAAGCTCACTGGTTTGCTGTAACAAAGGATTAACTGTACGGTGTGGAAGGTGATGATGGTTTCCAGCAAGTAAACATGTAATAGTGGAAGATGTATCATTGGTAAAGATTGGACCGGGGTCCATAGTTCAGTAGAGGTGCTCTCCTTAGATAAACAACATGACATGAAGGGTAAACAAATTACAGCAGGGCATTTTGACAGGAACTGAGCAAGGAATAACCATGCAATTACTAGTTAGAAAGATCCTATGAGATTCGATTGGGCAATACAAAAAGATACATAGACCGCCATCCAACTGCATATATGACTAGAAGTCCACCTTCAGGTTATCATCCGAACCCCCTCCAGTATTAAGTTGCAAGCAACAGACAACTGCTTTAAGCAAAGTGTGTAAGGTAAACAATCCACTTGTTCCATGAACAAGAGACCGTTGTTTTCTCCCTAGTGGCAACAACACATCTACCATCTAAGAGATTTATGTCACTTCCCTTGAAAAGTAGAGACATGAACCCACTATCGAGTATAAATAGCCCCTCTTGGAGTCACTATCAAATACGTGGCCAAGATAGCTACTAAAAACGGAGAGCATGCAAGATCACAAACAACATAGACATGATAGAATCAAATAGACAAAACCAATAATCAATCTGACATAGTAATCTCAATATCCATCGGATCCCCGCAAACACAACATGCATGATTACAAATAGATTAGATCTTGATCATGAATGGAGCTCACAAGATCTATACATGAAAGCACAAGGAGGAGATACAACCATCTAGCTACTACATGGACCCGTAGTCCAAGGTGGAACTACTCACGCTTCATACTGAAGGCTCGCATGATGAAGAAGAAATCCTCCAGGATGATCTCCCTCCGGCAGGGTGACGGGAATAACTTCAGATCCCCCCGATCTAGGGACGATGGTGGCGGCAGCCATAGACGGTTTCGTGGAATATTGAATGAGTGTTTAGGGTTTTGCATCGGGGGGACTTTATAGGCGAAGAGGCGAGGCTAGGGGGCCACCAGGGCGGCTGCACCCCCCAGGCGCGCCCAGCCCTAGGCCGCGCCGCCAGGGGGTGTGGCCCCCTGGTGAGCCTCCTCCATCTCGTATTCTCGCTTCGTGTTGCCCACGGTAAAATATTAACTTTGACTCTTGTCCCGTCCAATTCCGAGAATATTGATTTTCTGCCTTTCTGGAACCAAAAATAGAAAAAACAGGCAACTGGCACTTTGGCAACTTGTTAATAGGTTAGTTCTAGAAAACATATAAAAACACCTCAAAGTGTGGACAAAGAAAATAAAAGTAGATACTAAACAAGCTTGGAACATCAAAAATTATAGATACGTTTCCGACGTATCATTTACCTTACACACTTTGCTTAAAGCAGTTGTCTGTTGCTTGCAACTTAATACTGGAGGGATTCAGATGATAACCCAAAGGTGGACTTCTAGTCATAGATGCAGTTGGATGGTGGTCTATGTATCTTGTTGTATTGCCCAATTGAATCTCATAGGATCTTGATGTCTAGTATTGCATTGTTATGCCTTGCTTAGTCCTGCCAATTGCCCTGCTATAGTTTTTTTACCTAGCATGCCATGTTTGTTTATCTAAGGAGAACACCTCTAGTTATGGATCTCGGTCCAATCTTTACCAGTGATACATCTTCCACTGTTACCGTTTACTTGTTGCAAACCACCATTACCTTCCACACCATATAGTTTATACTTTGTTACAGCAAACCAGTGAGATTGATAACCTCACTGTTCGTTGGGGCAAAGCCTTGAGTTTGTGTTGTGCAGGTCTCCAAGTTGCTAGCAACACCTTTGAGTCATTACCTTCCTCCTACTGGTTCGATAACCTCGGTTTCTTACTGAGGGAAAACTTGCTGCTGTGCTCATCATACCTTCCTCTTGGGGTCTCCCAGCGAAGTGTTGCTGCACTCATCAGGTTCCATGGGGATTTGCATGGCCCATAAAGGCACGATACATGTATGATAGTTATGACCAAAAAACTTGTCATTTTCTCGCTTATGGCCGTTTTCATGAGCTATTGCCCATAGTTTGTGATTCTAGGGCGATTTACACAACTCGTAACACCCGATACATGTTTGAGAGATATGACCAAAAACTCGTCGTTTTCGTGTTTTATGGATGTTTTCACGAGCTATTGCCCACAGTTTTGGGGTTCCATGGGGATTTGCATGGCCCATAAGACACGAAACGTGTTTGAGAGAGTTTTGACAAAACTCTGTGTTTTCGCATTTTATGGCCGTTTTCATGAGGTATCACCCATAGTATTGGGGTTCAATGGGATTTGCATGGCTAGTAAAACCCGATACATGTTTGAGAGTTATGACCAAAAACTTTGAGTTTTTGTGTTTTATGACCGTTTTCATGAGCTAATACCTACAGTTTAGGGTTCAATGGGGATCTGCAGGGCCCATAAGAGTCGATAAATGTTTGAGAGGCATGACCAAAAACTCGTTGTTTTCGCATTTTATGGATGTTTTCATGAGCTATTGCCCACAATTTTGGGTTCCATGGGGATTTGCATGGCCCATAAAGAAACGATATATGTTTGAGAGTTATGAGAAAAAACTCGTAGTATTTACGTTTTATGGCCGTTTTCATGAGCTATTGCCCATAGTTTTGGTGTTCTAGGGCGATTTGTAGGGCTTATAAGACCCGATACACGTTTGAGAGTTATGAGCAAAACCCCGTTGTTTTCAGGTTTTAGTTTTGGTGTTCCAAGGCGATTTGCACGACCCATAAGACCTGATACATGTTTGAGAGACATGACCAAAAACTATGCATTTTCGCATTTTATGGACATTTTCATGAGGTATTGCCCATAGCTTTGGGGTTCAATGGGGATTTGCAAGGCCCGTAAAGACATGATACATGTTTGAGAGTTATGACAAAAAACTCATCGTTTTGCGTTTTATGGCCGTTTTCATGAGCCATTGCCCACAGTTTTGGGGTTCTAGGGCAATTTACACATCTCGTAACACGCGATAAACATTTAAGAGTTATGATAAAAACTTGTCGTTTAAGCATTTTATGGCTGTTTTCATGAGCTATTGCCCACAATTTTGGTGTTCCAGGGCGATTTGCATTACTCGTAACACCCGATACACGTTTGAGAGTTATGAGCAAAAACTCGTCGTTTTCACGTTTTATGGCAATTTTCATGAGTTATTGCCTATGTTTTTGGTGTTGCAGGGAGATTAGCACGACCCATAAGACCTGATAAATGTTTGAGAGACATGACCAAAAACACGTCGTTTTCGTGCTTTATGGACGTTTTCATAATTTATTGTACACAGTTTTGGGCTTCCATAGGGATTTGCATGGCCCATAAAGACACGATACATGTTTGAGAGTTATGACCAAGAACTCGTTGTTTTCGCGTTTATAGCCGTTTTCATGAGCTATTGCACACAGTTTGTGGTTCTAGGGCGATTTACACAACTTGTAACACCCGATACATGTTTGAGAGATATGACCAAAAACTCATCGTTTTCGCGTTTTATGGATATTTTCATCAGCTATTGCCCATAGTTTTGGGGTTCCATGGGGATTTGCATGGCCCGTAAGACACGAACCATGTTTGAGAGTTTTGATAAAACTCCGTGTTTTCGCATTTTATGGCCGTTTTCATGAGGTATTGCTAATAGTATTGGGGTTCAATGGAGATTTGCATGGCTTGTAAAACCCGATACACGTTTAAGATTTATAAGCAAAATCTCGTTGATTTCACGTTCTATGGCTATTTTCATGAGTTATTGCCCACAATTTTGGTGTTTTAGGCCGATTTGCACGGCCCATAAGACCCGATACATGTTTTAGAGACATGACCAAAAACTTTCCGTTTTCGTGTTTTATGGACCATTTCATGAGCTATTGCCTATACTATTGGGGTTCCATGGGGATTTGCATCGCCCATAATACACGAAATATGTTTGAGAGTTATGACCAAAAACTCAACATTTTCGTGTTTTATGGTCGTTTTCGTGAGATATTGCCCATAATTTTGGGTTTCAATGGGGATTTGCATGGCCAGTGAAACGCGATACAAGTTTGAGAGTTATGAGCAAAAACTCGTAGTTTTCAGTTTTTCTGGCTGTTTTCATGAGATATTGTCCATACTTTTGGTCTTCCACGATTTGCACGACCCAAAACACCCGATACATGTTTGAGAGACATGACAAAAAATCGTCTATTTCGTGTTTCATGGATGTTTTCGTAAATTATTTCCCATAGTTTTGTGTTCCATGGGGATTTGCATGGCCCGTAAAGACACAATACATGTTTGAGAGTTATGACAAAAAACTCGTCATTTTCACATTTTATGGCCGTTTTCATGAGTTATTACCCATAGTATTGAGTTTCAATGGGGATTTGCATGGCTAGTAAAACCCGATACATGTTTTAGAGTTATGTCCAAAAAATCGACGTTTTCACGTTTTATTGCCATTTCATGAGCTATTGCCCATAATTTAGGATTCAATGGGAATTTGCATGCCGAGTAAAAACCGATACACGTTTTAGAGTTATGAGCATAAACTCGTCGTTTTCAGGTTTTATGGCCGTTTCATGAGGTATTGCCCAGAGTTCTAGTGTTCCAGGGCGATTTGCACGACCCATAAGACTTGATACATGCTTGAGATACATGACCAAAAACTCGTCGTTTTCGTGTTTTATGGACATTTTCATAAGCTATTGCCCATAGTTTTGTGTTCTATGGGGATTTGCGTGGCCCGTAAAGACACGATACATGTTTGAGAGTTATGACAAAAATCGTCGTTTTCGCGTTTTTTGACCGTTTTCACGAGCCATTGCCCACAGTTTTGGGGTTCCAGGGCGATTTACACGACTCGTAGAATGCGATAAACATTTAAGAGTTATGAGAAAAAACTCGTCGTTTTCATGTTTTATGGCTGTTTTCATGAGCTATTGCCCACAATTTTGGTGTTTTAGGGCGATTTGCATGACTCATAACGCCCGATACACGTTTGAGAGTTATGAGCAAAAACTCGTCGTTTTCACGTTTATGGCAGTTTTCACGAGTTATTGCCCACAGTTTTGGTGTTGCAGGGCGATTAGCACGACCCATAGGACCTAATAAATGTTTGAGAGACATGACCAAAAACTCGTCATTTTCATGTTTTATGGATGTTTTCGTGATCTATTTCCCACAGTTTTGGGGTTCCATGGAGATTTGCATGGCCCGTAAAGACATGATACATATTTGAGAGTTATGACAAAAAAACTCGTCGTTTTCGCGTTTATGGCTGTTTTCATGAGCTATTGCCCATAGTTTGGGATTCTAGGGCGAATTACACAACTCGTAACACCTGATACACGTTTGAGACTTAGGAGTAAAAACTCCTCGTTTTTATGTTTTATGGCCGTTTTCATAAGCTATTGCCCATAGTTTTGGTGTTCTAGGGCGATTTGTAGGACCCATAAGGATACATGTTTGAGAGATATGACAAAAAACTCATCATTTTCACGTTTTATGAATGTTTTCATGAGATATTTCCCACAGTTTTGGGTTCTATGAGGATTTGCATGGCCCGTAAGACACAAAACCTATTTGAGAGTTAGGACAAAAAAATCTCCGTTTTCACATTTTATGGCTGTTGTCATGATGTACTGCCCATATTATTTGGGTTTAGTGGGGATTTACATGGCTAGTAAACCCCGATACATGTTTGAGAGTTATGATCAAAAACTCGATGTTTTCGTGTTTTATGGCCGTTTTCATGAGCTATTGCCCACACTTTAGGGTTCAATGGAGATTTGACTGCCTAGTAAAACCAGATACACGTTTGAGAGTTATGAGCAAAACCTCGCCGTTTTCAGGTTTTATGGCCCTTTCATGAGCTATTGCCCACAGTTTTGGTGTTTTAGGGCGATTTGGACGACCCATAAGACCCGGTACATGTTTGAGAGACATGGCCAAAAACTCATCGTTTTCGCGTATATGGACGTTTTCATGAGCCATTGCCCACAGTTTTGGGGTTCTAGGGCGATTTACACATCTCGTAACACGCGATACACTTGTAAGAGTTATGATAAAAAACTTGCTGTTTAAACGTTTTATGCCCATTTTCATGAGCTATTGCCCATAATTTTGGTGTGCCAGGACGATTTGCACGACTCGTAACGCCCGATACACGTTTGAGAGTTATGAGCAAAAAATCATCGTTTTCACGTTTTATGGCAGTTTTCATGAATTATTGACCACATTTTTGGTTTTGTAGGGCGATTAGCACGACCCATAAGACCTGATAAATTTTTGAGAGACATGACCAAAAACTTGTCGTTTTCGTGTTCTATGGATGTTTTCATAATCTATTGCCCACAGTTTTGGGGTTCCATGGGGATTTGCATGGTCCGTAAAGACACGATACATGTTTGATAGTTATGACCTAAAACTCGTCGTTTTCGCATTTATGTCCGTTATCATGAGCTATTGCCCACAGTTTTGGGGTTCTAGGGCAATTTACACAACTCGTAACACGTGATACATGTTTTAAGGTTATGATCAAAAACTCGTCGTCGTGTTTTATGGCCGTTTTCATGAGCTATTGCCCATACTTTTGGCGTTCCAAGGCGATTTGCACGGCCCATAAGACTCGATAAATGTTTGAGGGACATGACTAGAAACTCGTCATTTTCACATTTTATGGATATTTTCATGAGCTATTGCCCACACTTTTGGGGTTCCATGGGAATTTGCAAGGCCCATAAGACACCATACATGTTTGAGAGTTATGGCCAAAAACTTGTCGTTTTCATGTTTTATGGCTGTTTTCATGAGCAATTGCCCATAGTTTTGGTGTTCCAAGGTGATTTGCATGGCCCACAAGACTCGATAAATGTTGGAGGGGAAACAATGAGAACGACGAGTTTTTGGTGTTCAATTGGGATTTGCATGGCCAGTAAAGCCCGATATATGTTTGAGAGTTAAGACCAAAAACTCGTCGTTTTTGCGTTTTATGGATGTTTTCATGAGGTATTGCCCACAGTTTTGGGGTTCAATGGGGATTTACATTGCCAGTAAACCCCGATTCATGTTTGACAGGGAGGACCAAAAACTCGTCGTTTTCACGTTTTATGGACGTTTTCATGAGCTATTACCCACAGATTTGGGGTTCCATGGGGATTTGCAACGCCCATAAAGAAACGATACATGTTGAAGGGTTCTGAAAAAAATGTCGTCGTTTTCGCATTTTATGGACGTTTTCATGAGCTATTTCCCATAGTCTTGGGGCTCTCGGGCGATTTACACGACTCGTAACACACGATACTCGTTTGAGAGTTGTGAGCAAAAACTTGTCGTTTTGTCGTTTAATGGCCGTTTTCATGAGATAGCCCACAATTTTGGTGTTCTAGGGCAATTTGCACGACTCGTAACGCCCTATACATTTTTGAGAGTTGTGAGCATAAACTCGTTGTTTTCAGGTATTATGGCCGTTTTGATGAGCTATTGCCCACAATTTTGGGGTTCTCTTGCTATTTACACGACTCGTAACACACGATACACGTTTAAGAGTTATGATAAAAAACTCGCCGTTTTCATGTTTTATGGCCGTTTTCGTGAGATAGCCCACAATTTTGGTGTTCCAGGGAGATTTGCACGATTCGTAACGCCCGATACACGTTTGAAAGTTATGAGCAAATACTCGTTGTTTTCAGGTTTTATGGCCGTTTTCATGAGCTATTGCCCACAATTTTGGTGTTCCAGGGCGATTTGCATGACCCATAAGATCCGATACATGTTTGAGAGACATCATGAAAAACTCGCTGTTTTCATGTTTTATGGACGTTTTCATGAGCTATTGCCTATGGTTTTGGGGGTTCCATAGGGATTTTCATGGCCCAAAAAGAAACGATACATGTTTAAGAGTTATGACCAAAAACTCATAGTTTTCGTGTTTTATGGATGTTTTCTTGAGCTATTGCCCACCTTTTGGGATGTTAGTGTGATTTACACAACTCGTAACACGCGATATACATTTAAGAGTTATGAGCAAAAAATCGTAGTTTTCTCATTTTATGGATATTTTCCTGAGCTATTGCCCACAGTTTTGGGGTTCCATGAGAATTTACAAGGCCCATAAGACACAATACATTTTTGAGGGTTATAACCAAAAACTTGGCGTTTTCGCGTTTTATGGATGTTTCCGTGAGTTATTATCCACAGTTTTGGTGTTCAATGGGATTTGCATGGCTAGTAAAGCCCGATACATGTTTGGGAGTTAAGACCAAAATCTTGTCGTTTTCGCGTTTTATGGCCGTTTTCATGAGCTATTGCCCACAGTTTTGAGGTTTTAGTGCGATTTACACAACTCGTAACACGTGATACATGTTTAAGAGTTATGAATAAAAACTCGTCGTTTTCACGTTTTATGGCTGTTTTCATGAGCTATTGCCCATAGTTTTGGCGTTCCAAGGTGATTTGCACGACCCATAAGACTTAGTAAATGTTTGAAGGGAAAACGATGAGAACGACAAATTTTTGGTGTTCAATGGGGATTTGCATGGCCAGTAAATCCCGATACATGTTTGAGAACTCATTGTTTTTGCGTTTTGTGGATGTTTCCATGAGCTATTGGCCACAATTTTGGGGTTCAATGGGAATTTGCATTGCCAGTAAACCCCGATACACGTTTTGAGAGAGAGGACCAAAAAGTCATCGTTTTCGCGTTTTATGGACGTTTTCATGAGCTATTGCCCACAGTTTCGGGGTTCCATGGGGATTTGCATCGCTTGTAAAGAAATGATACATGTCTAAGGGTTATGACCAAAAGGTCGTCGTTTTATGGCTGTTTTCATGAGCTATTTCCCATAGTTTTGGGGTTCTCGGGCGATTTACATGACTCGTAACACACGATACACGTTTAAGAGTTGTGAGCAAAACGTTTTCATGTTTTATGGCCGTTTTTATGAGATAGCCCACAACTTTGGTGTTCCAGGGCGATTTGTACGACTCGTAACGCCCGATACATGTTTGAGAGTTATGAGCAAAAACTCGTTGTTTTCAGGTTTTATTGTCGTTTTCATGAGCTATTGCCCACAGTTTTGGTGTTCTAGGGAGATTTGCATGACCCATAAGATCCGATACATGAGCTATTGCCCATGGTTTTGGGGTTCCATAGGGATTTTCATGGCCCGAAAAGAAACGATACATGTTTGAGAGTTATGACCAAAAACTCATCGTTTTCGCGTTTTATGGCCGTTTTCATGAGCTATTACCCACAGTTTTGGGGGTCTAGTGCGATTTACACAACTCGTAACACGCGATACACGTTTCAGAGTTATGAACAAAAACTCGTCGTTTTCACGTTTTATGGCTGTTTTATGAGCTATTGCCCATAGTTTTCGCGTTCCAAGATGATTTGCACGGCCCACAAGACTTGATAAATGTTTGAGAGACATGACTAGAAACTCGTCGTTTTAGCATTTTATGGATATTTTCATGAGCTATTGCCCACAGTTTTAAGGTTCGATGGGAATTTGCAAGGCCCATAAGACATAATACATATTTGAGGGTTATCACCAAAAACTCGATGTTTTCGTGTTTTATGGCTGTTTTCGTGAGCTATTGCCAACATTTTTGGTGTTCAATGGGGATTTGCATGGCCAGTAAAGCTCAATCCATGTTGGGGAGTTAAGACTAAAAACTCGTCATTTTCGCGTTTTATGGCCGTTTTCATGAGCTATTGCCCACAGTTTTGGGGTTCTAGTGCGATTTACACAACTCGTAACACACGACACACGTTTAAGAGTTATGAACAAAACTCGTCATTTTCAGGTTTTATGGCTGTTTTCATGAGCTATTGCCCATAGTTTTGGCGTTCCAAGGTGATTTGCATGGCCCATAAGACTCGATAAATATTGGAGGGGAAAACAATGAGAACGACGAGTTTTTGGTGTTCAATGGGTATTTGCATGGCCAGTAAAGCCCGATCCATGTTTGAGAGTTAAGACCAAAAACTCATTGTTTTTGCGTTTTATTGATGTTTTCATGAGATATTGCCCACAGTTTTGGGCGTCAATGGGGATTTGCATTGCCAGTAAACCCCGATACACGTTTTGAGAGAGAGGACCAAAAATTCGTCGTTTTCGCGATTTATGGACGTTTTCATGCACTATTACCCACAGTTTTGGGGTTTCATGGGGAATTGCATCGCTCGTAAAGAAACGATACGTGTCTGAGGGTTATGACCAAAAAGTCGTCGTTTATGGCCGTTTTCATGAGCTATTGCCCTCAGTTTTGGGTCTCTCGGGCAATTTACACGACTCGTAACACACGATACACGTTTAAGAGTCAGCAGCAAAACCTCGCCGTTTTCACGTTTTATGGCCGTTTTCATGAGATAGCCCACAATTTTGGTGTTCTAGGGCGATTTGCACCACTCGTAACTGCCGATACACGTTTGATAGTTATGAGCAAAAACTTGTTGTTTTCAGGTTTTATGGCCGTTTTCTTGTGCTATTGCCCACAATTTTGGTGTTCCAGGGCGATTTGCATGACCCATAAGATCCGATACATGTTTGAGAGACATGATGAAAAACTCGCCGTTTTCGTGTTTTATGGATGTTTTCATAAGCTATTGCCCATGTTTTTGAGGGTTCCATAGGGATTTTCATGGCCCGAAAAGAAACGATACATGTTTGAGAGTTATGACCAAAAACTCATCGTTTTCGCGTTTTATGGCAGTTTTCATGAGCAATAGCCCATAGTTTTGGGTTCTAGTGCGATTTACACAACTCGTAATACGCGATACACGTTTAAGATTTATGAACAAAAACTCGTCATTTTCTCGTTTTATGGCTGTTTTTAGGAGCTATTGCCCATAGTTTTGGCGTTCCAAGGTGATTTGCACGACCCACAAGACTCAATAAATGTTTGAGAGGAAAATGATGAAAACGATGAGTTTTTGGGGTTCAATGGGGATTTCATGGCCAGTAAAGCCCGATACATGTTTGAGATTTAAGACCAAAAACTCATTATTTTTGCGTTTTATCGATGTTTTCATGAGCTATTGCCCATAGTTTTGGGGTTCAATGGGGATGTGCACTGCCAGTAAACCCTAATACATGTTTGACAGAGAGGACCAAAAACTCGTCATTTTCGCGTTTTATAGATGGTTTCATGAGCTATTACCAACAGTTTTAGGGTTCGATGGGGATTTGCATCGCCCGTAAAGAAACGATACATGTCTAGGGTTATGACCAAAAAGTCGTCTTTTTCGGATTTTATGGCTGTTTTCATGAGCTAGCCACAATACTGGTGTTCCAAGGCGATTCGCACGACTCGTAATGCCCGATACACGTTTGAGAGTTATGAGAAAAAACTCGTTGTTTTCAGGTTTTATGGCCGTTTTCATGAGCTATTGCCCACAGTTTTGATGTTCGAGGGCGATTTGCATGACCCATAAGATCCGATACATGTTTGAGAGACATGATCAAAAACTCGCCGTTTTCGTGTTTTATGGACGTTTTCATGAGCTATTGCCCATGGTTTTGGGGTTCCTTAGGGATTTTCATGGCCCAAAAACAAACGGTACATGTTTGAGATTTATGTCCAAACTTATCGTTTTTGTGATTTATGGCCATTTTCATGAGCTATTGCCCATAGTTTTGGGGTTGTGGTGCAGATTTACACAACTCGTAACACGCGATACATGTTTAAGAGTTATGAACAAAAACTCGTCGTTTTCACGTTTTATGGCTGTTTTTATGAACTATTGCCCATAGTTTTGGCGTTCCAAGGTGATTGTCACGGCCCACAAGACTCGATAAATGTCCGAGGGTAAAACGATGAGAACGACGAGTTTTTGGTGTTCAATGGGGATTTGCATGGCCAGTAAAGCCCGATCCATGTTTGATATTTAAGACGAAAAACTCATTGTTTTTGCGTTTTATGGAAGTTTTCAGTAAGCATTGCCCACAGTTTTGGGGTTCAATGGGGATTTGCATTGCCAGTGAACCCCGATATATGCTTGGCAAAGAGGACGAAAAACTTATCGTTTTCGTGTTTTATAGACGTTTTCATGAGCTATTACCCATAGTTTATGGGTTTGATGGGGATCTGCATCGACCGTAAAGAAACGATACATGTTTGAGGGTTATGACCAAAAAGTCGTCGTTTTCGCATTTTATCGCCGTTTTCAACAGTTTTGGGGTTCTCGGGCGATTTACACGACTCGTAACACACGATACACGTTTCAAAGCTGTGAGCAAAAACTCGTAGTTTTCACGTTCATGATATAGCCCACAATTTTGGTGTTCCAGGGCGATTTGCATGACTCGTAACGCCCGATAAACGTTTGAGAGTTATGTGCAAAAACTCGTTGTTTTCCGGTTTTATGGCCGTATTCATGAGCTATTGCCCACAGTTTTGGTATTCCAGGGCGATTTGCATGACCCTCAAGATCCGATACATGTTTGAGAGACATGATCAAAAACTCGCCGTTTTCGTGTTTTATGGACGTTTTCATGAGCTATTACCCATGGTTTTGGGGTTCCATAGGGATTTTCATGGCCCGAAAAGAAACGATACATGTTTGAGAGTTATGACCAAAAACTCGTCGTTTGCATGTTTTATTTCCGTTTTCATAAGCTATTCCCACAGTTTTGGGGGTCTAGTGCGATTTACACAACTCGTAACACGCGATACACGTTTAAGAGTTATGAGCAAAAACTCGTCGTTTTCACGTTTTATGGCCGTTTTCATGAGCTATTGCCCATAGTTTTGGTGTTCCAAGGCAATTTGCACGGACCATAAGACTCGATAAATGTTTGAGAGACATGACCAGAAACTCGTAGTTTTCTCATTTTATGGATATTTTCATGAGCTATTGCCCACAGTTTTGGGGTTCCATGGGAATTTGCAAGGCCCATAAGAGACAATACATGTTTGAGGGTTATGACCAAAAACTCGGAGTTTTTTGCAATTTATGGCTGTTTCCGTGAGCTATTGCCCACAGTTTTGGTGCTCAATGGGGATTTGCATGGCCAGCAAAGCCCGATACATGTTTGGGAGTTAAGACCAAAAACTCGTCGTTTTTAAGTTTTATGGCCGTTTTCATGAGCTATTGCCCATAGTTTTGGGGTTCTAATGCGATTTACACAACTCGCAACACGCGATACACGTTTAAGAGTTATGAACAAAAACTCGTCGTTTTCACGTTTTATGGCTGTTTTTATGAGCTATTGCCCATAGTTTTGGCGTTCCAAAGTGATTTGCACGACCCACAAGACTCGAAAATGTCTGAGGGGAAAACGATGAGAACGACGAGTTTTTGGTGTTAATGGGGATTTGCATGGCCAGTAAAGCCCGATACATGTTTGAGATTTAAGACCAAAAACTCATTGTTTTTGCGTTTTATGGTTGTTTTCAGTAGCTATTCCCACAGTTTTGGGGTTCAATGGGGATTTGCATGGCCAACAAACCCCGATACATGTTTGGCAGAGAGGATGAAAAACTCGTCGTTTTCGCATTTTATAAACGTTTTCATGAGCTATTACCCATAGTTTATGGGTTTGAAGGGGATTTGCATCGAACGTAAAGAAACGATACATGTTTGAGGGTTATGACCAAAAAGTCATCGTTTTCGCATTTTATCGCCGTTTTCATGAGCTATTGCCCACAGTTTTGGGGTTCTCGGGCGATTTACACGGCTCATAACACAAGATACACGTTTCAAATTTGTGAGCAAAACCTCGTAGTTTTCACGTTTTATGGCTGTTTTCATGAGATAGCCCACAATTTTGGTGTTCCACGGCGATTTGCACGGCTCGTAACGCCCGATACACATTTGAGAGTTGTGAGCAAAAACTTGTTGTTTTCACGTTTTATTGCCGTTTTCATGAGCTATTGCCCATAGTTTTGGGGTTCTAGTGCGATTTACACAACTCGTAACACGCGATACACATTTAAGAGTTATGAGCAAAAACTTGTCGTTTTCACGTTTTATGGCCGTTTTCATGAGCTATTGCCCATAGTTTTGGTGTTAAAAGGCGATTTGCACGGCCCATAAGACTCGATAAATGTTTGAGCGGAAAACAATGAGAACGACGAGTTTTTGGTGTTCAATGGGGATTTGCATGGCCAGTAAAGCCCCATACATGTTTGGGAGTTAAGACCAAAAACTCGTCGTTTTCGCGTTTTATGGCCGTTTTCATGAGCTATTGCCCATAGTTTAGGGGTTCAATGGGTATTTGCATTGCCAGTAAACCCCGATACACGTTTTGAGAGAGAGGACCAAAAAGTCGTCGTTTTCGCATTTTATGGACGTTTTCATGAGCTATTACACACAGTTTTGGGGTTCCATGGGGATTTGCATCGCCTGTATAGAAACGATACATGTCTGAGGGTTATGACCAAAAATTCATCGTTTTATGGACGTTTTCATGAGCTATTGCCCATAGTTTTGGGTTTCTCGGGCGATTTACACGACTCGTAACACACGATACACGTTTAAGAGTTGTGAGCAAAAACTCACCGTTTTCACGTTTTATGGCCGTTTTCATGAGATAGCCCACAATTTTGGTGTTCCAGAGTGATTTGCACGACTCGTAACGCCCGATACACGTTTGAGAGTTATGAGCAACAACTCGTTGTTTTCAGGTTTTATGGCCGTTTTCATGAGCTATTGCCCACAGTTTTGGTGTTCCAGGGCGATTTGCATGACCCATAACATCCGATACATGTTTGAGAGACATGATGAAAAACTCGCCGTTTTCGTGTTTAATGGATGTTTTCATGAGCTATTGCCCATGGTTTTGGGGTTCCAAAGGGATTTTCATGGCCTGAAAAGAAACGATACATGTTTGAGAGTTATGACCAAAAACTCGTCGTTTGCACGTTTTATGGCCGTTTTCATGAGCTATTGCCCACAATTTTGGCTTTCTAGTGCGATTTACACAACTCATAACACGCGATACACATTTAAGAGTTATGATCAAAAACTTGTCGTTTTCATGTTTTATGGCCGTTTTCATGAGCTATTGCCCATAGTTTTGGTGTTCCAAGGTGATTTGCACGGCCCATAAGACTCAATAAATGTTTGAGAGACATGACCAGAAACTCGTAGTTTTCGCATTTTATGGATATTTTCATGAGCTATTGCCCACATTTTTGGGGTTCCATGGGAATTTGCAAAGCCCATATGACACAATACATGTTTGAGGGTTATGACCAAAAACTCGGCGTTTTCGCGTTTTATGGCTGTTTCCGTGAGCTATTTCCCACAGTTTTGGTGTTCAATGGGGATTTGTATGGCCAGTAAAACAAGATACATTTTGATAGTTAACACCAAAAACTCGCTATTTTCCCATTTTATAGATGTTTTCATGACCTATTGCCCATAGTTTTGGGGTTCCATGGGGATTTGCATGGCCAGTAAACCCCGATACACGTTTTGAGAGAGAGGACCAAAAAATCAGCGTTTTCACGTTTTAAGGACGTTTTCATGACCTATTACCCATAGTTTTGGGGTTCGATGGGGATTTGAATCGCCCCTAAATAAACGATACATGTCTGAGGGTTATGAACAAAAAGTCGTCGTTTTCGCGTTTATGGCCGTTTTCATGAGCTATTGCCCACAGTTTTGGGGTTCTCAGGATATTTACACGAATCATAACACGCGATACGCATTTAAGAGTTACGAGCAAAAACTCATTGTTTTCAGGTTTTATGGCCGTTTTCATGAGCTATTGCCCATAGTTTTGGTGTTCCAGGGCGATTTGCATGACCCATAAGATCTGATACATGTTTGAGAGACATGATCAAAAGCTCGCTGATTTCGTGTTTTATGGACGTTTTCATGAGCTATTGCCCATGGTTTTGGGGTTCCATAGGGATTTTCATGGCCCAAAAAGGAACGATACATGTTTGAGATTTATGTCCAAAAACTCATCGTTTTCGCATTTTATGGCTGTTTCCATGACCTATTGCCCACAGTTTTGGGGTTCTAGTGCGATTTACACAACTCGTAACACGCGAGACACATTTAAGAGTTATGAGCAAAAACTTGTCATTTTCACGTTTTATGGCCGTTTTCATGAGCTATTGCCCATAGTTTTGGTGTTCCAAGGCGATTTGCATGGCCCATAAAACTCAATGAATGTTTGAGAGACATGACCAGAAACTCGTAGTTTTCGCATTTTATGGATATTTTCATGAGCTATTGCCCACAGTTTTGGGGTTCCATGGAAATTTGCAAGGCCCATAAGGCACAATACATGTTTGAGGGTTATGACCAAAAACTCGGCGTTTTCGCATTTTATGGCTGTTTCCGTGAGCTATTGCCCACAGTTTTGGTGTTCAATGGGGATTTGCATGGCTAGTAAAGCCCGATAAATATTTGGGAGTTAAGACCAAAAACTCGTCGTTTTCGCGTTTTATGGCCGTTTTCATGAGCTATTGCCCATAGTTTTGGGGTTCTAGTGCAATTTACACAACCCGTAAAACGCGATACATGTTTAAGAGTTATGAACAAAAACTCATCGTTTTCACGTTTTATGGCTGTTTTCATGAGCTATTGCCCATAGTTTTCGCGTTCCAAGGTGATTTGCACGACCCATCAGACTCGATAAATGTTTGAGGGGAAAACGATGAGAACGGGGATACATGTTCAATAGGGATTTGCATGGCCAGTAAAGCCCGATACATGTTTGGGAGTTAAGACCAAAAACTCGTCGTTTTCGCGTTTTATGGCCGTTTTTATGAGCTATTGCCCACAGTTTTGGGGTTCAATGGGGATTTGCATTGCCAGTAAACCCCGACACACGTTTTGAGAGAGAGGACCAAAAAGTCGTCGTTTTCGCATTTTATGGACGTTTTTGTGAGCTATTACACACAGTTTTGGGGTTCCATGGGGATTTGCATCGCCTGTATAGAAACGATACATGTCTGAGGGTTATGATAAAAAATTCGTCGCTTTATGGCCGTTTTCATGAGCTATTGCCCACAGTTTTGGGTTTCTCGGGCGATTTACACGACTCGTAACACACGATACATGTTTAAGAGTTGTGAGCAAAAACTCGCCGTTTTCACTTTTTACGGGTGTTTTCATGAGATAGCCAACAATTTTGGTGTTCCAGAGTGATTTGCACGACTCATAACGCCCGATACACGTTTGAGAGTTATGAGAAAAACTCGTTGTTTTCAGGTTTTATGGCCGTTTTTATGAGCTATTGACCACAATTTTGGTGTTCCAGGGCGATTTGCATGACCCATAAGATCCGATACATGTTTGAGAGATATGATCAAAACTCGCCGTTTTCGTGTTTAATGGACGTTTTCATGAGCTATTGCCCATGGTTTTGGGGTTCCATAGGGATTTTCATGGCCCGAAAAGAAACGATACATGTTTGAGAGTTATGACCAAAAACTCGTCGTTTGCACGTTATATGGCCGTTTTCATGAGCTATTGCCCACAGTTTTGGGGTTCTAGTGCGATTTACACAACTCGTAACACGCGATACACATTTAAGAGTATGTAGCAAAAACTTGTCGTTTTCATGTTTTATGGCCGTTCTCATGAGCTATTGCCCATAGTTTTGGTGTTCCAAGGCGATTTGCACGGCCCATAAGACTCAATAAATATTTGAGAGACATGACCAGAAACTCGTAGTTTTCGCATTTTATGGATATTTTCATGAATTATTGCCCACAGTTTTGGAGTTCCATGGGAATTTCCAAGGCCCATAAGACACAATACATGTTTGAGGGTTATGACCAAAAACTCGGCGTTTTCGTGTTTAATGGCTGTTTCCGTGAGCTATTGCCCACAGTTTTGGTGTTCAATGGGGATTTGCATTGCTAGTAAAGACCGATACTTTTTGAGAGTTAACACCAAAAACTCGTTGTTTTCCCGTTTTATGGATGTTTTCATGAGCTATTGCCCATAGTTTTGGGGTTGCATGGGGATTTGCATGGCCAGTAAACCCCGATACACGTTTTGAGAGAGAGGACCAAGAAATCGCCGTTTTCGGGTTTTAAGGACGTTTTCATGAGCTATTACCCACAGTTTAGGGGTTCGATAGGGATTGCATCTCCCGTAAAGAAACGATACATGTCTGAGGGTTATTACCAAAAAATCATCGTTTTCGCATTTTATGGCCGTTTTCATGAGCTATTGCCCACAGTTTTGGGGTTCTCAGGCGATTTACACGACTCGTCACACACGATACACGTTTAAGAGTTATGAGAAAAAACTCGTCGTTTTCACGTTTTATGGCCGTTTTCATGAGATAGCCCACAATTTTGGTGTTCCAGGGCGATTTGCACGACTCGTAACGCCTGATACACGTTTGAGCGTTATGCGCAAAAACTTCTTGTTTTCAGGTTTTATGGCCGTTTTCCTGAGCTATTGCCCACAGTTTTGGTGTTCCAGGGCGATTTGCATAACCCATAAGATCTGATACATGTTTGAGAGACATGATCAAAAACTCACAGATTTCGTGTTTTATGGATGTTTTCATTAGCTATTGCCCATGGTTTTGGGGTTCCATAGGGATTTTCATGGCCCAAAAAGAATCAATACATGTTTGAGATTTATGTCCAAAACTCACCGTTTTCACGTTTTATGGCCGTTTTCATGAGCTATTGCCCACAGTTTTGGGACTCTAGTGCGATTTAGACAACTCGTAACATGCGATACACATCTAAGAGTTATGAGCAAAAAATTGTCATTTTCACGTTTTATGGCTGTTTTCATGAGCTATTGCCCATAGTTTTGGAGTTCCAAGGCGATTTGCACGGCCCATAAGACTCGATAAATGTTTGAGAGACATGACTAGAAACTCGTTGTTTTCGCATTTTATGGATATTTTCATGAGATATTGCCAACAATTTTGGGGTTCCATGGGAATTTGCAAGGCCCATAAGACACAATACATGTTTGAGGGTTATAACAAAAAAGTCGGCGTTTTCACGTTTTATGGATGTTTCCATGAGCTATTGCCCATAGTTTTGGTTTTCAATGTTGATTTGCATGGCCAGTAAAGCTCGATACCTTTTGAGAGTTAACACCAAAAACTCGTTGTTTTCCCATTTTATGGATGTTTTCATGAGCTATTGCCCATAGTTTTTGGGTTCCATGGGGATTTTCATCGCTAGTAAACCCCGATACACGTTTTGACAGAGAGGACCAAAAAATCATCGTTTTCGGGTTTTAAGGACGTTTTGATGAGCTATTACACACAGTTTTGGGGTTCGATGGGGATTTTCATCTCCCGTAAAGAAACGATACATGTCTGAGGGTTATTACCAAAAAATCGTCGTTTTTGCATTTTATGGCCGTTTTCATGAGCTTTGCCCACAATTTTGGGGTTCTTGGGAGATATACACGACTCGTAACACACGATACACATTTAAGAGTTGTGAGCAAAAACTCGTAGTTTTCACGTTTTATGGCTGGTTTCATGAGATAGCCCACAATTTTGGTGTTCCAGGGCGATTTGCACGACTCGTAACGTCCGATACACGTTTGAGAGTTATGAGCAAAAACTCGTTGTTTTCAGGTTTTATGGCCATTTTCATGAGCTATTGCCCACAGTTTTGGTGTTGCAGGGCGATTTGCATGACCCATAAGATCTGATACATGTTTGAGAGACATGATCAAAAGCTCGCCGATTTCGTGTTTTATGGACGTTTTCATGAGCTATTGCCCATGGTGTTGGGGTTCCATAGGGATTTTCATGGCCCAAAAAGAAACGATACATGTTTGAGATTTATGTCCAAAAGTCATCGTTTTCGCGTTTATGGCCATGTTTATGACCTATTGCCCACAGTTTTGGGGTTCTAGCGCGATTTACACAACTCGTAACACGCGAGACACATTTAAGAGTTATTAGCAAAAACTTGTCATTTTCACGTTTTATGGTCGTTTTCATGAGCTATTGCCCATAGTTTTGGTGTTCCAAGGCGATTTGCACGACCCATAAGACTCGATAAATGTTTGAGAGACATGACTAGAAACTCGTCGTTTTCGCATTTTATGGATATTTTCATGAGATATTGCCCACAATTTTGGGGTTCCATGGGAATTTGCAAGGCCCATAAGACACAATACATGTTTGAGGGTTATAACCAAAAATTCGTTGTTTTCACGTTTTATGGCTGTTTCCATGAGCTATTGCCCATAGTTTTGGTGTTCAATGGGGATTTGCATGGCCAGTAAAGCTCGATACTTTTTGAGAGTTATCACCAAAAACTCGTTGTTTTCCCGTTTTATGGATGTTTTCATGAGCTATTGCCCATAGTTTTGGGGTTCCATGGGGATTTGCATCGCCAGTAAACCTCGATACACGTTTTGAGAGAGAGGACCAAAAAATCGTCGTTTTCGGGTTTTAAGGACGTTTTCATGAGCTATTACCCACAGTTTAGGGGTTCGATGGGGATTTGCATCTCCCGTCAAGAAACGATACATGTTTGAGGATTATTATAAAAAACTCGCCATTTTCACATTTTATGGACGTTTTTATGAGCTATTGCCCACAGTTTTGGGGTTCTCGGGCGATTTACACGACTCGTAACACACGATACACCTTTAAGAGTTATGAGCAAAAACTCGTCGTTTTCATGTTTTATGGCCGTTTTCATGAGATAGCCCACACTTTTGGTGTTCCAGGGTGATTTGCACGACTCGTAATGCCCGATACACGTTTGAGAGTTATGCGCAAAAACTCGTTGTTTTCAGGTTTTATGGCCGTTTTCATGAGCTATTGCCCACAGTTTTGGTGTTCCAGGGCGATTTGCATGACCCGTAAGATCTGATACTTGTTTGAGAGACATGATCAAAACCTCGCCGATTTCGTGTTTTATGGACGTTTTCATTAGCTATTGCCCATGGTTTTGGGGTTCCATAGGGATTTTCATGGCCCAAAAAGAAACGATACATGTTTGAGATTTATGTCCAAAAACTCATCGTTTTTGCGTTTTATGGCCGTTTTCATGAGCTATTGCCCATAGTTTTGGGGTTCTAGTGTGATTTACACAACTCGTAACACGCGATACACATCTAAGAGTTATGAGCAAAAACTTGTCGTTTTCACGTTTTATGGCCGTTTTCATGAGCAATTGCCCATAGTTTTGGTGTTCTAAGGCGATTTGCACGGGCCATAAGACTCGATAAATGTTTGAGAGACATGACTAGAAACTCGTCGTTTTCGCATTTTATGGATATTTTCATGAGATATTGCCCACAATTTTGGGGTTCAATGGGAATTTGCAAGGCCCATAAGACACAATACATGTTTGAGGGTTATTACCAAAAAGTCGCCTTTTCACGTTTTATGGCTGTTACCATGAGCTATGGCCGATAGTTTTGGTATTCAATGGGGATTTGCATGGCCAGTAAAGCCCGATACTTTTTGAGAGGTAACACCAAAAACTCGTTGTTTTCCTGTTTTATGGATGTTATTATGAGCTATTGCCCATAGTTTTGGGGTTCCATGGGGTGTTCCATGGCCAGTAAACCCCGATACACGTTTTGAGAGAGAACCCCCAAAAATCGTCGTTTTTGGGTTTTAAGGACGTTTTAATGAGGTGTTACCCACGGTTTTCGGGTTCGATGGGGATTTGCATCTCCCGTAAAGAAACGATACATGTCTGTGGTTATTATCAAAAACTCGCCGTTTTCATGTTTTATGGACGTTTTCATGAGCTATTGCCCATAGTTTTGGGGTTCCCGGGCGATTTACACGACTCGTAACACACGATACACGTTTAAGAGTTGTGAGCAAAAACTCGTAGTTTTCACGTTTTATGGCCGTTTTCATGAGATATCCCACAATTTTGGTATTCCTGGGCGATTTGCACGACTCGTAACGCCCGATACACGTTTGAGAGTTATGAGCAAAAACTCGTTGTTTTCAGGTTTTATGGCCGTTTTCATGAGCTATTGCCCACAGTTTTGGTATTCCAGGGCGATTTGCATGACCCATAAGATCTGATACATGTTTGAGAGACATGATCAAAAGCTCGCCGATTTCGTGTTTTATGGACGTTTTCATGAGCTATTGCCCATGGTTTTGGGGTTCCATAGGGATTTTCATGGCCCAAAAAGAAACGATACATGTTTGAGATGTATTTCCAAAAACTCATCGTTTTCGCGTTTTATGGACGTTTTCATGAGATATTGCCCACATTTTTGGGGTTCTAGTGCGATTTACAAAACTTGGAACACGCGATACACATTTAAGAGTTATGAGCAAAACCTTGCCGTTTTCACGTTTTATGGCCGTTTTCATGAGCTATTGCTCATAGTTTTGGTGTTCCAAGGCGATTTGCACGGCCCATAAGACTCGATAAATGTTTGAGAGACATGACTAGAAACTCGTCGTTTTCGCATTTTATGGATATTTACATGAGATATTGCCCAAAGTTCTGGGGTTCCATGGGAATTTGCAAGGACCATAAGACACAATACATGTTTGAGGGTTATAACCAAAAAGTCGGTGTTTTCACGTTTTATGGGTGTTTCCATGAGCTATTGCCCATAGTTTTGGTGTTCAATGGGGATTTGCATGGCCAGTAAAGCCCGATACTGTTTGAGAGTTAACACCAAAAACTTGTTGTTTTCCTGTTTTATGGATGTTTTCATGAGCTATTGCCCATAGTTTTGGGGTTTCATGGGGATTTGCATGGCCAGTAAACCCCGATACACATTTTGAGAGAGAGGACCAAAAAACTGTCGTTTTCGGGTTTTAAGGATGTTTTAATGACCTATTACCCACAGTTTTGGGGTTCAATGGGGATTTGCATCTCCCGTAAAGAAACGAAACATGTATGTGGGTTATTATCAAAAACTCGCCGTTTTCATGTTTTATGGACGTTTTCATGAGCTATTGCCCACAGTTTTGGGGTTCTCGGGCGATTTACATGACTCGTAACACACAATACAAGTTTAAGAGTTGTGAGCAAAAACTTGTAGTTTTCACGTTTTATGGCTGTTTTCATGAGATAACCCACAATTTTGGTGTTCCAGGGCGATTTGCACGACTCGTAACGCCCGATACACGTTTGAGAGTTATGAGCAAAAACTCGTTGTTTTGAGGTTTTATGGCCGTTTTCATGAGCTATTGCCCATAGTTTTGGTATTCAGGGCGATTTGCATGACCCATAAGATCTGATACATGTGTGAGAGACATGATCAAAAGCTCGCCGATTTCGTGTTTTATGGACGTTTTCATGAGCTATTGCCCATGGTTTTGGGGTTCCATAGGGATTTTCATGGCCCAAAAAGAAACGATACATGTTTGAGATTTATGTCCAAAAACTCATCGTTTTCGCGTTTTATGGCCGTTTTCATGAGCTATTGCCCACAGTTTTGGGGTTTTAGTGCGATTTTCACAACTCGTAACACGCGATACACATCTACGAGTTATGAGAAAAAACTCGTCGTTTTCATGTTTTATGGCCGTTTTCATGAGCTATTGGCCATAGTTTTGGTGTTCCAAGGCAATTTGCGCGGCCCATAAGACTCGATAAATGTTTGAGAGACATGACTAGAAACTCGTCGTTTTCGCATTTTATGGATATTTTCATGAGATATTGCCCACAATTTTGGGGTTCCATGGGAATTTGCAAGGCCCATAAGACACAATACATGTTTGAGGGTTATAGCCAAAAATTCGGCGTTTTCACGTTTTACGGCTGTTTCCATGAGCTATTGCCCATAGTTTTGGTGTTCAATGGGGATTTGCATGGCCAGTAAAGCCCGATACGTTTTGAGAGTTATCACCAAAAACTCGTTGTTTTCCCGTTTTATGGATGTTTTCACGAGCTATTGCCCATAGTTTTGGGGTTCCATGGGGATTTGCATGGGTAGTAAACCCAAATACATGTTTTGAGAGAGAGGACCAAAAAATTGTCGTTTTCGGGTTTTAAGGACGTTTTCATGAGCTATTACCCGCAGTTTAGGGGTTCGATGGGGATTTGCATCTCCCGTAAAGAAACGATACATGTCTGAGGGTTATTATCAAAAACTCATCGTTTTCACATTTTATGGACGTTTTCATGAGCTATTGCCCACAGTTTTGGGGTTCTCGGGCGATTTACACGACTCGTAACACACGATACACCTTTAAGAGTTATGAGCAAAAAATCGTTTTCACGTTTTATGGCCGTTTTCATGAGATAACCCACAATTTTGGTGTTCCAGGGTGATTTGCACGACTCGTAACGCCCGATACACGTTTGAGAGTTATGCACAAAAACTCGTTGTTTTCTGGTTTTATGGCCGTTTTCATGAGCTATTGCCCACAGTTTTGGTTTTCCAGGGCGATTTGCATGACCCATAAGATCTGATACATGTTTGAGAGACATGATCAAAACCTCGCCGATTTCGTGTTTTATGGACGTTTTCATTAGCTATTGCCCATGGTTTTGGGGTTCCATAGGGATTTTCATGGCCCAAAAAGAAACGATACATGTTTGAGATTTATGTCCAAAAACTCATCGTTTTTGTGTTTTATGGCCGTTTTCATGAGCTATTGCCCATAGTTTTCGGTTTCTAGTGCGATTTACACAACTCGTAACACGCGATACACATCTAAGAGTTATGAGCAAAAAGTTGTCGTTTTCATGTTTTATGGCCGTTTTCATGAGCTATTGCCCATAGTTTTGGTGTTCCAAGGCGATTTGCACGGGCCATAAGACTCGATAAATGTTTGAGAGACATGACTAGAAACTCGTCATTTTCGCATTTTATTGATATTTTCATGAGATATTGCCCACAATTTTGGGGTTCCATGGGAATTTGCAAGGCCCATAAGACACAATACATGTTTGAGGGTTATTACCAAAAAGTCGGCGTTTTCACGTTTTATGGCTGTATCCATGAGCTATTGCCCATAGTTTTGGTGTTCAATGGGGATTTGCATGGCCAGTAAAGCCCGATACTTTTTGAGAGGTAACACCAAAAACTCGTTGTTTTCCTGTTTTATGGATGTTATTATGAGCTATTGCCCATAGTTTTGGGGTTCCATGGGGAGTTCCATGGCCAGTAAACCCCGATACACGTTTTGAGAGAGAGGACCAAAAAATCGTCGTTTTCGGGTTTTAAGGACGTTTTAATGAAGTGTTACCCACGGTTTTGGGGTTCGATGGGGATTTGCATCTCCCGTAAAGAAACGATACACATCTATGGTTATTATAAAAAACTCGCCGTTTTCATGTTTTATGGACGTTTTCATTAGCTATTGCCCACAGTTTTGGGGTTCCCGGGTGATTTACACAACTCGTAACACACGATACACGTTTAAGAGTTGTGAGCAAAAACTCGTAGTTTTCACGTTTTATGGCCGTTTTCATGAGATATCCCACAATTTTGGTGTTCCAGGGCGATTTGCACGACTCATAACGCCCGATACACGTTTGAGAGTTATGAGCAAAAACTCGTTGTTTTCAGGTTTTATGGCCGTTTTCATGAGCTATTGCCCACAGTTTTGGTATTCCAGGGCGATTTGCATGACCCATAAGATCTGATACATGTTTGAGAGACATGATCAAAAGCTCGCCGATTTCGTGTTTTATGGACGTTTTCATTAGCTATTGTCCATGGTTTTGGGGTTCCATAGGGATTTTCATGGCCCAAAAAGAAATGATACATGTTTGAGATATATGTCCAAAAAGTCATCGTTTTCGCGTTTTATGGACATTTTCATGAGCTATTGCCCACATTTTTGGGGTTTTAGTGCGATTTACAAAACTCGGAACACGCGATACACATTTAAGAGTTATGAGCAAAACCTTGCCGTTTTCACATTTTATGGCCGTTTTCATGAGCTATTGCCCATAGTTTTGGTGTTCCTAGGAGATTTGCACGGCCCATAAGACTCGATAAATGTTTGAGAGACATGACTAGAAACTCGTCGTTTTCGCATTTTATGGATATTTACATGAGATATTGCCCAAAATTTTGGGGTTCCATGGGAATTTGCAAGGCCCATAAGACACAATAGATGTTTGAGGGTTATAACCAAAAAGTCGGTGTTTTCACGTTTTATGGGTGTTTCCATGAGCTGTTGCCCATAGTTTTGGTGTTCAATGGGGATTTGCATGGCCAGTAAAGCCCGATACTGTTTGAGAGTTAACACCAAAAACTCGTTGTTTTCCCGTTTTATGGATGTTTTCATGAGCTATTGCCCATAGTTTTGGGGTTCCATGGGGATTTGCATGGCCAGTAAACCCCGATACACGTTTTGAGAGAGAGGACCAAAAAACTGTTGTTTTCGGGTTTTAAGGATGTTTTAATGAGCTATTACCCACAGTTTTGGGGTTCAATGGGGATTTGCATCTCCCGTAAAGAAACAAAACATGTATGTGGGTTATTATCAAAAACTCGCCGTTTCCATGTTTTATGGACGTTTTCATGAGCTATTGCCCACAGTTTTGGGGTTCTCGGGCGACTTACACGACTCGTAACACATGATACAAGTTTAAGAGTTGTGAGCAAAAACTCATAGTTTTCACGTTTTATGGCTGTTTTCATGAGATAACCCACAATTTTGGTGTTCCAGGGCGATTTGCACGACTCGTAACGCCCGATACACGTTTGAGAGTTATGAGCAAAAACTCGTTGTTTTCAGGTTTTATGGCCGTTTTCATGAGCTATTGCACATAGTTCTGGTATTTCAGGGCGATTTGCATGACCCATAAGATCTGATACATGTGTGAGAGACATGATCAAAAGCTCGCCGATTTCGTGTTTTATGGACGTTTTCATGAGCTATTGCCCATGGTTTAGGGGTTCCATAGGGATTTTCATGGCCCAAAAAGAAACGATACATGTTTGAGATTTATGTCCAAAAACTCATCGTTTTCGCGTTTTATGGCCGTTTTCATGAGCTATTGCCCACAGTTTTGGGGTTTTAGTGCGATTTGCACAACTCGTAACATGCGATACACATCTACGAGTTATGAGAAAAAACTTGTCGTTTTCCTGTTTTATGGCCGTTTTCATGAGCTACTGCCCATAGTTTTGGTGTTCCAAGGCGATTTGCACGGCCCATAGGACTCGATAAATGTTTGAGAGACATGACTAGAAACTCGTCGTTTTCGTATTTTATGGATATTTTCATGAGATATTGCCCACAATTTTGGGGTTCCATGGGAATTTGCAAGGCCCATAAGACACAATACATGTTTGAGGGTTATAGCCAAAAATTCGGCGTTTTCACGTTTTATGGCTGTTTCTATGAGCTATTGCCCATAGTTTTGGTGTTCAATGGGGATTTGCATGGCCAGTAAAGCCCGATACTTTTTGACAGTTAACACCAAAAACTCTTTGTTTTCCCGTTTTATGGATGTTTTCATGAGCTATTACCCCTAGTTTTGGGGTTCCATGGGGATTTGCATGGCCAGTAAACCCCGATACACATTTTGAGAGAGAGGACCAAAAAATCGTCGTTTTCGGGTTTTAAGGACGTTTTCATGAGCTCTTACCCACAGTTTTGGGGTTCGATGGGGGATTGGATCTCCCGTAAAGAAACGATACATGTCTGAGGGTTATTACCAAAAAATCGTTGTTTTCACATTTTATGGCTATTTTCATGAGCTATTGCCCACAGTTTTGCGGTTCTCGGGCGATTTACACGACTCGTAACACACGATACACCTTTAAGAGTCATGAGCAAACACTCGTCGTTTTCACGTTTTATGGCCGTTTTCATGAGATAGCCCACAATTTTGGTGTTCCAGGGTGATTTGCACGACTCGTAACGCCCGATACACGTTTGAGAGTTATGCGCAAAAACTCGTTGTTTTCAGGTTTTATGGCCGTTTTCATGAGCTATTGCCCACAGTTTGGGTGTTCCAGGGCGATTTGCATGACCCATAAGATCTGATACATGTTTGAGAGACATGACCAAAACCTCGCCGATTTCGTGTTTTATGGACGTTTTCATTAGCTATTGCCCATGGTTTGGGGTTCCATAGGGATTTTCATGGCCCAAAAAGAAACGATACATGTTTGAGATATATGTCCAAAAACTCATCGGTTTTGCGTTTTATGGCCGTTTTCATGAGCTATTGCCCATAGTTTTTGGGTTCTAGTACAATTTACACAACTCGTAACACGCGATACACATCTAAGAGTTATGAGCAAAAAGTTGTCGTTTTCACGTTTTATGGCCGTTTTCATGAGCTATTGCCCATAGTTTTGGTGTTCCAAGGCGATTTCCACGGGCCATAAGACTCGATAAATGTTTGAGAGACATGACTAGAAACTCGTCGTTTTCGCATTTTATGGATATTTTCATGAGATATTGCCCACAATTTTGGGGTTCCATGGGAATTTGCAAGGCCCATAAGACACAATACATGTTTGAGGGTTATTACCAAAAAGTCGGCGTTTTCACGTTTTATGGCTGTTTCCATGAGCTATTGCCCATAGTTTTGGTGTTCAATGGGGATTTGCATGGCCAGTAAAGCCCGATACTTTTTGAGAGGTAACACCAAAAAACTCGTTGTTTTCCTGTTTTATGGATTTTATTATGAGCTATTGCCCATAGTTTTGGGGTTCCATCGGGTGTTCCATGGCTAGTAAACCCCGATACACGTTTTGAGAGAGAACCCCCAAAAAATCGTCGTTTTTGGGTTTTAAGGACGTTTTAATGAGGTGTTACCCACGGTTTTCGGGTTCGATGGGGATTTGCATCTCCCGTAAAGAAACGATTCATGTCTGTGGTTATTATCAAAAACTCGCCGTTTTCATGTTTTATGGACGTTTTCATGAGCTATTGCCCACAGTTATGGGGTTCCCGGGCGATTTACACGACTCGTAACACACGATACACGTTTAAGAGTTGTGAGCAAAAACTCGTAGTTTTCACGTTTTATGGCCGTTTTCATGAGATATCCCACAATTTTGGTATTCCAGGGCAATTTGCACGACTCGTAACGCCCGATACACGTTTGAGAGTTATGAGCAAAAACTCGTTGTTTTCAGGTTTTATGGCCGTTTTCATGAGCTATTGCCCACAGTTTTGGTATTCCAGGGCGATTTGCATGACCCATAAGATCTGATACATGTTTAAGAGACATGATCAAAAGCTCGCCGATTTCGTGTTTTATGGACGTTTTCATGAGCTATTGCCCATGGTTTTGGGGTTCCATAGGGATTTTCATGGCCCAAAAAGAAACGATACATGTTTGAGATTTATGTCCAAAAACTCATCGTTTTCGCGTTTTATGGCCGTTTTCATGAGCTATTGCCCACAGTTTTGGGGTTCTAGTGCGATTTGCACAACTCGTAACATGCGATACACATCTACGAGTTATGAGAAAAAACTTGTCGTTTTCCTGTTTTATGGCCGTTTTCATGAGCTATTGCCCATAGTTTTGGTGTTCCAAGGCGATTTGAACGGCCCATAAGACTCGATAAATGTTTGAGAGACATGACTAGAAACTCGTCGTTTTCGCATTTTATGGATATTTACATGAGATATTGCCCAAAGTTTTGGGGTTCCATGGGAATTTGCAAGGCCCATAAGACACAATACATGTCTGAGGGTTATAACCAAAAATTCGGTGTTTTCACGTTTTATGGGTGTTTCCATGAGCTATTGCCCATAGTTTTGGTGTTCAATGGGGATTTGCATGGCCAGTAAAGCCCGATACTGTTTGAGAGTTAGCACCAAAAATTCGTTGTTTTCCCGTTTTATGGATGATTTCATGAGCTATTGCCCATTGTTTCTGGGTTTCATGGGGATTTGCATGGCCAGTAAACCCCGATACACGTTTTGAGAGACAGGACCAAAAAACTGTCGTTTTCGGGTTTTAAGGATGTTTTAATGAGCTATTACCCACAGTTTTGGGGTTCAATGGGGATTTGCATCTCCCGTAAAGAAACGAAACATGTATGTGGGTTATTATCAAAAACTCGCCGTTTTCATGTTTTATGGACGTTTTCATGAGCTATTGCCCACAGTTTTGGGGTTCTCGGGTGATTTACACGACTTGTAACACACGATACAAGTTTAAGAGTTGTGAGCAAAAACTCGTAGTTTTCACGTTTTATGGCTGTTTTCATGAGATAACCCACAATTTTGGTGTTCCAGGACGATTTGCACGACTCGTAACGCCCGATACACGTTTGAGAGTTATGAGCAAAAACTCGTTGTTTTCAGGTTTTATTGCCGTTTTCATGAGCTATTGCCCATAGTTTTGGTATTTCAGGGCGATTTGCATGACCCATAAAATCTGATACATGTGTGAGAGACATGATCAAAAGCTCGCCGATTTCGTGTTTTATGGACGTTTTCATGAGCTATTGCCCATGATTTTGGGGTTCCATAGGGATTTTCATGGCCCAAAAAGAAACGATACATGTTTGAGATTTATGTCCAAAAACTCATCGTTTTCGCGTGTTATGGCCGTTTTCACGAGCTATTGCCCACAGTTTTGGGGTTTTAGTGCGATTTGCACAACTCGTAACACGCGATACACATCTACGAGTTATGAGAAAAAACTTTTCGTTTTCATGTTTTATGGCCGTTTTCATGAGCTATTGCCCATAGTTTTGGTGTTCCAAGGCGATTTGCACGGCCCATAAGACTCGATAAATGTTTGAGAGACATGACTAGAAACTCGTCGTTTTCGCATTTTATGGATATTTTCATGAGATATTGCCCACAATTTTGGGGTTCCATGGGAATTTGCAAGGCCCATAAGACACAATACATGTTTGAGGGTTATAGCCAAAAATTCGGCGTTTTCACGTTTTATGGCTGTTTCCATGAGCTATTGCCCATAGTTTTGCTGTTCAATGGGGATTTGCATGGCCAGTAAAGCCCGATACTTTTTTACAGTTAACACCAAAAACTCTTTGTTTTCCCATTTTATGGATGTTTTCATGAGCTATTACCCCTAGTTTTGGGGTTCCATGGGGATTTGCATGGCCAGTAAACCCCGATACACATTTTGAGAGAGAGGACCAAAAAATCGTCGTTTTCGGGTTTTAAGGACGTTTTCATGAGCTATTACCACTGTTGGATTAGGCGGCGCCTAGGCAACTCTTAAGCACGCTTAGGCACTAGGCGGTAGACAAACGCCTCGCCTAGAGCATAAGCGTAAGTCTAGGCAGGATAACTAATAAATTTTCTTATCGAGCAAGAAATCATGATTTTTTTTCACTTTTTAGCTAGCTGGGCCATATTCCAATGGCGGTCGTTGGTTGTTTACTCATTTACATGCTCTAAATTAATGTATATCACATATAATAGCCCATATATACCCTTGATGGTAAAAACTATATGCTCGCCTAGGCCACGCCTAGGGCGCTTAAGCACCGCCTAGGCTCTAGGCGAAGGCCAAACGCCTCGCCTACGCCTAACGCTTTTTCCAACCTTGGCTATTTCCCACAGTTTTGGGGTTCGATGGGGATTTTCATCTCCCGTAAAGAAACGATACATGTCTGAGGGTTATTACCAAAAAATCGTTGTTTTCGCATTTTATGGCTGTTTTCATGAGCTATTGCCAACAGTTTTGGGGTTCTCGGGCGATTTACACGACTCGTAACACACGATACACATTTAAGAGTTGTGAGCAAAAACTCGTAGTTTTCACGTTTTATGGGTGTTTTCATGAGATAGCCCACAATTTTGGTGTTCCAGGTCGATTTGCACGACTCGTAACGCCCGGTACACGTTTGAGAGTTATGCGCAAAAACTCATTGTTTTCAGGTTTTATGGCCGTTTTCATGAGCTATTGCCCATAGTTTTGGTGTTCCAGGGTGATTTGCATGACCCATAAGATCTGATACATGTTTGAGAGACATGATCAAAAGCTCGCCGATTTCGTGTTTTATGGACGTTTTTATTAGCTATTGCCCATGGTTTTGGGGTTCCATAGGGATTTTCAGGGCCCAAAAAGAAACGATACATGTTTGAGATTTATGTCCGAAAAATCATCGTTTTTGCGTTTTATGGCCGTTTTCATGAGCTATTGCCCATAGTTTTGGGGTTCTAGAGCGATTTGCACAACTCGTTTTCACGTTTAAGAGTTATGAGCAAAAACTTGTCGTTTTCACGTTTTATGGCCGTTTTCATGAGCTATTGCCCATAGTTTTGGTGTTCCAAGGTAATTTGCACGGCCCATAAGACTCGATAAATGTTTGAGAGACATGACTAGAAACTCGTCGTTTTCACATTTTATGGATATTTTCATGAGATATTGCCCACAATTTTGGGGTTCCATGGGAATTTGCAAGGCCCATAAGACACAATACATGTTTGAGGGTTATAACTAAAAAGTCGGTGTTTTCACGTTTTATGGGTGTTTCCATGAGCTATTGCCCATAGTTTTGGTGTTCAATGGGGATTTGCATGGCCAATAAAGCCCGATACTTTTTGAGAGTTATCACCAAAAACTCGTTGTTTTCCCGTTTTATGGATGTTTTCATGAGCTATTGCCCATGGTTTTGGGGTTCGATGGGGATTTGCATGGTCAGTAAACCCAAATACACGTTTTGAGAGAGAGGACCAAAAAATTGTCGTTTTCGGGTTTTAAGGACGTTTTCATGAGCTATTACCCACTGTTTTGGGGTTCGATGGGGATTTGCATCTCCCGTAAAGAAACGATACATGTCTGAGGGTTATTATCAAAAACTCGCTGTTTTCACATTTTATGGACGTTTTCATGAGCTATTGCCCACAGTTTTGGGGTTCTCGGGCGATTTACACGACTCGTAACACACGATACACATTTAAGAGTTATGAGCAAAAACTCGTCGTTTTCACGTTTTATGGCCGTTTTCACGAGATAGCCCACAATTTTGGTGTTCCAGGGCGATTTGCACGACTCGTAACGCCCGATACACGTTTGAGAGTTATGAGCAAAAACTCGTTGTTTTCAGGTTTTATGGCCGTTTTCATGAGCTATTGCCCACAGTATTGGTATTCCAGGGTGATTTGCATGACCCATAAGATCTGATACATGTTTGAGAGACATGATTAAAAGCTTGCCGATTTCGTGTTTTATGGACGTTTTCATGAGCTATTGCCCATTGTTTTGGCGTTCCATAGGGATTTTCATGGCCCAAAAAGAAACGATACATGTTTGAGATTTATGTCCAAAAACTCATCGTTTTCGCGTTTTATGGCCGTTTTCATGAGCTATTGCCCACAGTTTTGGGGTTCTAGTGTGATTTACACAACTCGTAACACGCGATACACATCTAAGAGTTATGAGAAAAAACTCGCCGTTTTCATGTTTTATGGACGTTTTCATGAGCTATTGCCCACAGTTTTGGGGTTCTCGGGCGATTTACACGACTCGTAACACACGATACACGTTTAATAGTTGTGAGCAAAAACTCGTAGTTTTGATGTTTTATGGCTGTTTTCATGAGATAGCCCATAATTTTGGTGTTCCAGGGCGATTTGCACGACTCATAACGCCCGATACACGTTTGAGAGTTATGAGCAAAAACTCATTGTATTCAGGTTTTATGGCCGTTTTCATGAGCTATTGCCCACAGTTTTGGTATTCCAGGGCGATTTGCATGACCCATAAGATCTGATACATGTTTGAGAGACATCATCAAAAGCTCGCCGATTTCGTGTTTTATGGACGTTATCATGAGCTATTGCCCTTGGTTTTGGGGTTCCATAGGGATTTTCATGGCCCAAAAAGAAACGATACATGTTTGAGATTTATGTCCAAAAACTCATCGTTTTCACGTTTTATGGACGTTTCCATGAGCTATTGCCCACATTTTTGGGGTTCTAGTGCGATTTACACAACTCGTAACACGCGATACACATTTAAGAGTTATGAGAAAAACCTTGTCGTTTTCACGTTTTATGGTCGTTTTCATGAGCTATTGCCCATAGTTTTGATGTTCCTAGGCGATTTGCACAACCCATATGACTCGATAAATGTTTGAGAGACATGACTATAAACTCGTCGTTTTCGTACTTTATGGATATTTTCATGAGATATTGCCCACAGTTTTGGGGTTCCATGGGAATTTGCAAGGCCCATAAGACATAATACATGTTTGATTGTTATAACAAAAAAGTCGGTGTTTTCATGTTTTATGGCTGTTTCCATGAGTTATTGCCCATTGTTTTGGTGTTCAATGGGGATTTGCATGGCTAGTAAAGCCCGATAGTTTTTGAGAGTTAACACCAAAAACTCGTTGTTTTCCCGTTTTATGGATGTTTTCATGAGCTATTGCCCATAGTTTTGGGGTTCCATGGGGATTTGCATGGCCAGTAAACCCTGATACACGTTTTAAGAGAGAGGACCAAAAAATCGCTGTTTTCGGGTTTTAAGGACGTTTTCATGAGCTATTACCCACAGTTTTGGGGTTCGATGGGGATTTGCATCTCCCGTAAAGAAACGATACATGTCTGTGGGTTATTATCAAAAACTCGCCGTTTTCATGTTATATGGACGTTTTCATGAACTATTGCCCACAGTTTTGGGGTTCTCGGGCATTTTACACGACTCGTAACACACGATACACGTTTAAGAGTTGTGAGCAAAAACTCGTAGTTTTCACATTTTATGGCTGTTTTCATGAGATTGCCCATAATTTGGGTGTTCCAGGGCGATATGCACGACTCGTAACGCCCGATACACGTTTGAGAGTTATGCGTAAAAACTCATTGTTTTCAGGTTTTATGGCCGTTTTCATGAGCTATTGCCCATAGTTTTGGTGTTCCAGGGCGATTTGCATGACCCATAAGATCTGATACATGTTTGAGAGACATGATCAAAAGCTCGCTGATTTCGTGTTTTATGGACGTTTTCATGAGCTATTGCCCATGGTTTTGGGGTTCCATAGGGATTTTCATGGCCCAAAAAGAAACGATACATGTTTGAGATATATGTCCAAAAACTCATCGTTTTCCCGTTTTATGGACGTTTTCATGAGCTATTGCCCATAGTTTTGTTGTTCCAAGGAGATTTGCACGGCCCATAAGACTCGATAAATGTTTGAGAGACATGACTAGAAACTCGTCGTTTTCGCATTTTATGGATATTTACATGAGATATTGCCCAAAGTTTTGGGGTTCCATGGGAATTTGCAAGGCCCATAAGACACAATACATGTTTGAGGGTTATAACCAAAAAGTCGGTGTTTTCACGTTTTATGGCTGTTTCCATGAGCTATTGCCCATAGTTTTGGTGTGCAATGGGGATTTGCATGGCCAGTAAAGCCCGATACTGTTTGAGAGTTAACACCAAAAACTCGTTGTTTTCCCGTTTTATGGATGTTTTCATGAGCTATTGCCCATAGTTTTGGGGTTCCATGGGGATTTGCATGGCCAGTAAACCCCGATACACGTTTTGAGAGAGAGGACCAAAAAATCGTCGTTTTCGGGTTTTAAGGATGTTTTAATGAGCTATTACCCACAGTTTTGGGGTTCGATGGGGATTTGCATCTCCCGTAAAGAAACTATACATGTTTGTGGGTTATTATCAAAAACTCGCCGTTTTCATGTTTTATGGATGTTTTCATGAGCTATTGCCCATGGTTTTGGGGTTCTCGGGTGATTTACACGACTCGTAACACACGATACACCTTTAAGAGTTGTGAGCAGAAACTCATAGTTTTCTCGTTTTATGGCTGTTTTTATGAGATAGCCCACAATTTTGGTGTTCCAGGGCGATTTGCACGACTCGTAACGCCCGATACACGTTTGAGAGTTATGGGCAAAAACTCGTTGTTTTCAGGTTTTATGGCCGTTTTCATGTGCTATTTCCCACAGTTTTGGTATTCCAGGGCGATATGCATGATGTAGGGTTCACAACATAGAAAACAAAAATTTTCCTACGATGTGAACTATGTACCAAGATCTATCTATTAGATACAAACAACGGGAAGATGTATATCCGTAGAGAACATACCCTGGAAGACCGATAAAGCTTAACGAGTTCAACTCGTGGTTGATGTAGACGATCTCTTGCCGATCTCAAGATCGAGAGGAAGTCCTAGCGCCGCAAATCAGCAGCGCATCCATGCTCGCACACACGTTCGAGGCACCGAGCAACCTCCGCCTCCTCGCTCCAGCGATGCAGCGGAAGCACAACTCTTTCTTGCCGAATAGCCACCGAGAACATGTATCTCGCTAGTCCGAGACCATGGGGAATAAATTCTAGAGGGGGAGAGAGATCCTTCACGAGGAGGTGTGAGAGACAAGTGAGGAGGGGGGCTCCTTTTATAGGAGGAGGGGGGCACCCAAGGGGGTTGCCGCCGGCCATGGGGGCTGCCCCGTCCCCTCCTTCATTCATGTGGGTGGACACTCCACTCACAAAATGGCCCTTCAATTTTCTCCACTCAAAAGTCCACTCAAATTCCCATTAAATTTCCACCAAATTTAATGCAAACTCTCATTAAATAAAACTCTTTTATTTTATTCAGAATTTTGTCAATTACTTTAATGACAAACATTCACAAATAACCCCTTGCTAGAATTCCATTTCACATGCATAACCACTTTATGCAATTTCACCCGAAAACCTGTTTCGGTATCTAGTGAAATAAATTCCTGCGCTTGTTCATTCTTTCGGCATGAAACTTTTTCTCCAATTGGATGTCGGTGTCTCTTAAGTGTGTCACCCTACGGTTCGTGAATAATGCGGACATGATCGAGCCCCTCTCGGATCAATGATCAGAAGCGGGATCTGGAGACCCATACTGACTCCCACACATTCAACAATGACTTTCTTGTGATCGTCGGAACCTTTTACACTAGTATCTTAATCCCTTTGTTTCACGATATATTACATGTCCGAGATTCGATCATCGGTATCTCCATACCTAGTTTGATCTCGTTACCGACATGCACTCTTTTCTCGTTCCCGTGATATAACATTCTAGTGATCAAATCACTTGCTTGCAAGCTAATCAATGTGATATCACCGAGAGGGCCCAGAGTATATCTATCCGTCATCGGGATGAAAAAATTCCACTCTCGATCCATGAGCCTCAACATAACACTTTATTAGTTCTGAATCCATCTTTATAATCACCCTGTTACGGTGTGACGTTTGATGTTATCAAGAAACTCTTCCGGTGTTAGTGATTGACATGATCTCATGGTCTAAGGATTAGGATCACTTCGTAAGTTGTTATAGAAATATAAACTCAATGACTTTGATCGTAATGCTATACTTCGGATGAATGTTCATCACACCATTACACTAATGTTGTGATCCCGTTATTAACAACATCCAATGTCCATGATCAGGAAACCTTGATCATCTTGTTAATCAACGAGCTAGTTTATGAGAGAGGCATAACTAGGAACTTTCTGTTTGTTTATTAAACACACATGTATTAATGTTTTCGTATTAATACAATTATAGCATGCAAAATAAACATCTATCATATACTTGGAATACACATAATAAACACTTTATTATTGCCTCTCAGGGCATATTCCCTTCACATGACCCATAAGATATGATATATGTTTGAGAGACATGATCAAAAGCTCGCCGATTTTGTGTTTTATGGACGTTTTCATGAGCTATTGCCCATGATTTTGGGGTTCCATAGGGATTTTCATGGCCCAAAAAGAAACGATACATTTTTGAGATTTATGTCCAAAAACTCATCGTTTTCGCGTTTTATGGACGTTTCATGAGCTATTGCCCACATTTTTGGGGTTCTAGTGCGATTTACACAACTCGTAACACGCGATACACATCTAAGAGTTATGAGCAAAAACTTGTTGATTTCACGTTTTATGGCCGTTTTCATGAGCTATTGCCCATAGTTTTGGTGTTCCAAGGCTATTTGCATGGCCCATAAGACTCGATAAATGTTTGAGGGACATGACTAGAAACTCGTCGTTTTCGCATTTTATGGATATTTTCATGAGATATTGCCCACCGTTTTGGGGTTCCATGGGAATTTGCAAGGCCCATAAGACACAATACATGTTTGAGGGTTATAACAAAAAAGTCGGCGTTTTCACGTTTTATGGCTGTTTCCATGAGCTATTGCCCTTAGTTTTGGTGTTCAATGGCGATTTGCATGGCCAGTAAAGCCCGATACTTTTTGAGAGTTAACACCAAAAACTCATTGTTTTCCCATTTTATGGATGTTTTCATGAGCTATTGCCCATAGTTTTGGGGTTCCATGGGGATTTGCATGGCTAGTAAACCCCGATACACGTTTTGAGAGAGAGGACCAAAAAATCGTTGTTTTCGGGTTTTAAGGACGTTTTAATGAGCTATTACCCACAGTTTTGGGGTTCGATGGGGATTTGCATCTCCCGTAAACAAACGATACATGTCTGTGGGTTATTATCAAAAACTCGCCATTTTCATGTTTTATGGATGTTTTCATGAGCTATTGCCCACAGTTTTTGTTGGAATTATGCCCTAGAGGCAATAATAAAGATGTTATTATTATAATTCTTGTTCATGATAAAGTTTATGTTCCATGCTAGAATTGTATTAAGCGGAAACTTTAATACTTGTGTGGTTTGTAAACAACACCGTGTCCCTAGTACGCCTCTATGGACTAGCTCATTGATTAATGATAGTTAAGGTTTCCTAACCATAGACATGAGTTGTCAATTGATAATGAGATCATATCATTGGGAGAATGATATGGTGGATAGACCCAAACAAAGCAGAGCAATTAGATCGTGTCATCGTGTTCGTCTTTGCGAAGCTTTTCCTATGTCAAATATTGTATTCCTTAGACCATGAGATAATGCAACTCCCTGGTATCGGAAGAAAGCTTTGAGGTCATCAAACGTCATCCTATGAGAGGGTGATCATAAAGGTGTCTCTCAGGTGATCGGAAAGTATCTGTTGGGTTGTATGTATCGAGATGGAATTTGTCCCTCCCTAGTCGAGAGATATACTTCGGGCCCACTCGATAATCGATATCAACACCGCTTGCAAGCATGTGGTTAAGGAGTTAATCACAAAGTGATATCGGATTACGGAACGAGTAAAGTACTTGCTGTGAACGAGATTGAACTAGGTATGACGGTACCGACGATCGAATCTCGGGCAAGTAAAATATCGCGAGACGAAGGGAATATATATATGGGATTGATTGAATCCTGGCATCGTGGTTCATCCGATATGATCATCGATGAATGTGTGGGAGTCAATATGGGTGCCCAGACCCCGCTGTTGATTATTGCTAGAAGATCATGTCTGCATATTCTCGAACCCGCAGGGTCACACACTTAACGTATCTCGACGCTAGGATAGATTGGATAATTGGTTTATGAATTTTTGTTCGGAGTCTCGGATGGGATCCGGGATATCACGAGAGGTTCCGGAATGGTCCGGAGAATAAGATTCATATAAGGCAGTGCATTTTTTGGAGTTCGGAATTGTTCCGGGTTAATCGGTATTGTACCGGAAGCTTCTAGAACCTTCCGGAAGGGGACCAACGTGGCCCCACCTTCCGGGAGGGGGCATGGTCCTATGAGGGAGTGTCCTGGCCGCATTGGGCCAGGGGCACAAGGCCCCATAGGGCCCAGCCGATTCTAGAGAGATTTGACTCGTTTAAATCTCGGGATAGAATTTCTAGATAAGGGAGAGTTTAAATCGTTTAAACTAGAGATAGGATTTCTAGATAAGGGAGAGTTTAAATTGTTTAAACTAGAGATAGGCTTGGAGGAGGGGCAAGGGCTGGCCGCCCCCCTCTATATATAGAGGGGTGGTGCGCCCCCTCCCCCCACACACACACCTTCCTCCAAGCCCTAGCAGCCTTGCTACCTTCCTCTCTCCCTCCCGACTGTTTGTAGGCGAAGCCCTGCAGCAGAAATTCTCCACCATATACACCACGCCGTCGTGTTGTAGATCCAATCTATCTCTCCACCATACTCGCTGGTCCGAGGAAGGAGGAGACGTCGAGGTGCTGCCCGTGTGCATCTCACGGAGGCACCGCCACTTGTGGTGCTAGATCGGATCGGATCGCGAGGAGGAGAAGCGAGTACGACTACATCACCCACGTTCCGACGAACGTTCCGCTGTGCGCATCTTCAAGGGTATGAAGATCTAATCCAATCTCTCTCGTTGTTTGCATCTCCTAGATTAGATCTTGGCTTTCCCTCTGTTCGCTCCGTAGAAAATTTTGATTTACTATGCCGCGAAACCCTTCAGTGGTATCAGAGCTAGATCTATGCGTAGATGTGTTTCACGAGTAGAACGCAACATGGTTGTTGCGGGAGTTGATGTTTTCTGTTGCAAGCCTCTTGGTTGTGTTCTTCTTATGACGCGGGATAGTGAGATTGAAGCGGTCCAGGCCAACCTTACGCGACGTCGTTCGCGAGACCGGTTCCGCACTTGACGTGTGGCTTGTTCCACACATGCGGCTGGTGGATGTCAGTTTCTCTCACTATAGTTGTCATGGGATTAACACCGGAGTTTGGCAACCATAATATCACCGTTGTGGCTTTCCGTAGGTAAGAATCGTTCTTAGCATCTACTCCCATAAAGCCACGTAAAACATGCAACAACAAAGTAGAGGCGTCTAACTTGTTTTTGCAGGGAGTGTTTTTCTCTGATATGGTATGGCCCAAGATGTGATGTGTATATTGTATGCGATGATCATGTTTTGTAATGTTTCACGACTTGCATGTCGATGAGTACACAACCGGCAGGAGCCATATGGTTGTCTTTATAATTGTGTATGACCTGTGAGTCAACTTCTTATACGCCATGTAATAGCTTTACTTTATCGCTAAGTAGTTAGCAATAGTTGTAGTTTCTATTCGTGGTGGAGGCAATCATGGTGGAGTGATGGAGATCATGCCGGAACGCACAAGATGGATATCATTGCGCGAAGATAGGCTATACCATGTCACATAAAGTTATATGCATGTGATGTTTATCCTTTTATGTATCTTATCATGCTTAGATCGCGACGGTAGCATTATAAGATGATTCCTCACTTAAAGATCAAGATAAAAACTGTGTTCTCCCCAAGTATGCACCGTTGCGAAAGTTCGTCGTGTCCAAGCATCACGTGATGATCGGGTGCTATAGACTCTACGCTCACATACAACGGGTGCAAGCCAGTTTTTGCACACGCGGAAATACTTGGGTCTAACTTGACGAGCCTAGCATGTACAGACATGGCCTCGGAACACAAGAACCGAAAGGTTAAGCATGAGTCATATGAATGATATGATCGACACTTCGTTGTCCACCATTGAAACCACATCTCTTCTCGTGATGATCGGATTAGGTGTGGTGAATTTGGATCGTGTTCACTAAACAACTTGAGGGATGTTGAATTTAGTGGGAGTTCATATAGTAATTTGATTAAGTTGAACTATTTATCATGAACATAGTCTAAATTGTACTTGCAAATACTGTAGATCACATGGCCAAGTCCAACTTCAACTTCAACGTTTTTGCTGAGAAAGAAAAGCTTAGAAACAATGGGTCTAACTTCACCAACTGGTTCCGCAATCTAAGAATCATTCTGTCTGGCGGAAAAAAGGACTATGTCCTTGGTAAAGCGTTAGGTGACCCCCCTGCTGCAACTGCGCCGGCTGATGAGAAAGCTGTCTATCAGTCGCGCAAAGATGATTATGGTGTGATTAAGAGCACCATGTTGTTTGCTATGGAACCGGAACTTCAAAATCGTTTTGAAACCTATCCCGGGCCCTTTGAGATTCTCGAGGAGCTAAAAACCATGTTTCAGACTCAAGCCCGTTCTGAGAGACATGAGATCTCTGAGAAGTTCTTTAACTGCAAGATGGAGGAAGGGAGTTCCGTTAGTGAGCACGCCATAAATATGTCGGGCTACACTCAACGCCTTGAGCAACTGGAATGCACGATTCCAGAGGAGCTCAAGATTGACAGGGTTCTGCAATCACTCCCTCCCAGCTACAAAAGTTTTGTAGTGACTCATAATCAGATTGGTTCCACTGATACGATCACCGAGCTCTTCGCAAAGTTGAAGGCTGCGGAAGTGGACATCAAGAAGGATAATCATGTGTTGATGGTCAACAAGCCCTCCTTTAAGAAAGGTAAGGGAGCAAAGAAGCCCTTCAAGAAGGGCGGCGGCAAGCGCAATGCCCCTGCTGAGAAGAAGCTCAGGTCTGGTCCCAAGCCGGACACTGAGTGCTTCTATTGCAAGGACAAGGGTCACTGGAAGCGCAACTGTCCGAAGTACTTAGCGGACAAGAAGGCTGGCACCATCAAAGGTATATTTGATATACATGTTATTGATGTTTTCCTTACTAGCCCTCGTTGTAGTGCCTGGGTATTTGATACCGGTTCAGTTGCTAATATTTGTAACTCGAAACAGGAGCTACGGAATAGACGGAGGCTTGCGAGGGATGAGGTGACGATGCGCGTTGGCAACGGATCAAGAGTTGATGTGATGGCCGTCGGCACGCTCTCCTTAGTTTTACCTTCGGGATTAGTTTTAAACCTCAATAAATGTTATTATGTGCCTGCGTTGAGCATGAACATAATTTCCGGATCGTGTTTATTGCAAGACGGTTATTCATTTAAATCGGAGAATAATGGTTGTTCTATTTATATGAGTAACATCTTTTATGGTCATGCACCTCTTGTGAATGGTTTATTTCTTCTAAATCTCGAAAGGGATGAAACACACATCCATAACATTGAGGCTAAGAGATGCAAAGTAGATAGTGATAATACTACTTATTTGTGGCACTGTCGTCTAGGTCATATTGGAGTAAAGCGCATGAAGAAACTCCATTCTGATGGACTTTTGGAGTCTCTTGATTTTGAATCATTTGACACATGTGAACCATGCCTCATGGGCAAGATGATCAAAACCCCGTTCTCCGGTATGATGGAGCGAGCAACGGACTTGTTGGAAATCATACATACCGATGTATGCGGACCGATGAGTGTTTCGACGCGCGGTGGATATCGCTATTTCCTCAATTTACCGATGACTTAAGTAGATATGGGTATATCTATTTAATAAAACATAAATCTGAAACGTTTGAAAATTTCAAAGAATTTCAGAATGAAGTGGAGAACCATCGTAACAGAAAGATTAAGTTTCTACGATCCGATCGTGGGGGCGAATATTTGAGTTATGATTTTCTCACGCATCTTAAAGCAAGCGGAATTGTTTCGCAACTCACGCCACCCGGAACACCATAGCGCAATGGTGTGTCTGAACGCCGGAATCGAACCCTATTAGATATGGTCCGATCAATGATGTCTCTTACTGATTTGCCGTTATCATTTTGGGGTTATGCATTAGAAACCGCTGCATTCACTTTAAATAGGGCTCCATCTAAATCCGTTGAGACGACACCGTATGAACTGTGGTTTGGTGCTAAACCTAAGTTGTCGTTTCTTAAAGTTTGGGGATGCGAAGCTTACGTCAAGAAGTTGATGCCGGACAAGCTCGAACCCAAAGCGGAGAAATGCGTCTTCATAGGATACCCTAAGGAAACTATTGGGTATACCTTCTATCACAGAACCGAAGGCAAAGTGTTTGTCGCAAAGAACGGTTCCTTTCTTGAGAAGGAGTTTCTCTCGAAAGAAGTGAGTGGGAGGAAACTAGAGCTAGACGAGGTTATTGAACCTTCTCTTGAATTGGAGAGTAGCGCAGCACCTGAAATTTTTCCAGTGCCGCCTGCACCAACAATAGAGGAAGCTAATGACAAGGATCATGAAGCTTCGGACGATGCTGCTACTGAACGTCGCAGGTCGACAAGGTCGCGTGCCCCTCCTGAGTGGTACGGCAACCATGTCTTGACTGTCTTGTTGGTAGAAGACAGTGAACCTACGAACTATGAGGAAGCGATGATGAGCCCAGACTCTGAGAAATGGCTGGAAGCCATGAAATCCGAATTGGGATCCATGAGCGAAAACCAAGTATGGACTTTGGTGGATCCTCCTAGCGACCGAAAGGCCGTTGAGTGCAAATGGATATTCAAGAAGAAAACGGAAGCGGGTGGTAATGTTACCGTCTATAAAGCACGTCTTGTCGCAAAAGGTTCTCGACAAGTTCAAGGTGTTGACTACGATGAGACTTTCTCTCCCGTAGCGATGTTTAAGTCCATTCGGATTTTATTAGCAATTGCTGCGTTTCATGATTATGAAATATGGCAGATGGATGTCAAGACTGCTTTCCTCAATGGCAACATTGATGAAGAGTTGTATATGATGCAACCCGAGGGTTTTGTCGATCCTAAGGATGCTAGTAAAGTATGCAAACTTCAGCGTTCCATTTATGGACTGAAGCAAGCATCTCGGAGTTGGAACCTTCGTTTTGATCAAGTGATCAAGAGCTTTGGATTTGTTCCAAATTGCTACGAAGCTTGCATCTACAAGAAAGTGAGTGGGAGCTCGGTGACGTTTCTGGTACTGTATGTGGATGACATATTGATTATCGGAAATGACATCAACATGCTTAACGATGTGAAGAGTTATTTGAACAAGTGTTTTTCAATGAAAGACCTAGGTGAAGCTGCTTATATATTGGGCATCAAGATCTATAGAGATAGACAAAGACGCCTGATAGCTTTAAGCCAGAGTACATACCTAGACAAAGTTCTGAAAAGGTTCAGAATGGATAAGGCAAAGAAAGGTTCAGTGCCTATGTTGTCAGGTAAGATATTGAGCAAGGCTCAGTGTCCAGCTACGGTAAATGATAGGGAAGCTATGAGCAAAGTGCCTTATGCCTCGGCCATAGGTTCCATCATGTATGCCATGCTGTGTACTAGACCAGATGTGTCCAATGCTCTTAGTTTGACGAGCAGATATCAAAGTGATCCAGGAGTGGAACACTGGACAGCCGTGAAGAACATCCTAAAGTACCTAAATAGAACTAAAGAAATGTTCTTAGTCTATGGGGGTGATGAACAGATTGTCGTAAAAGGTTACGTCGATGCTAGTTTCGACACCGACAAGGATGATTCTAAATCTTAGACAGGATACGTTTATATTTTGAATGGAGGAGCTGTGAGCTGGAGAAGCTGCAAGCAAAGCGTGATCGCGGGATCTACAGTAGAAGCGGAATACATGGCTGCTACAGAAGCGTCAAGTGAAGGAGTTTGGATCAGAAACTTCATCACTGAGCTTGGCGTGGTTCCAAGTGCATTGGACCCACTGGAGATATTGTGTGACAACACTGGCGCCATAGCACTCGCTAAGGAACCAAGATATCATCCAAAGACCAAGCATATCAACCGCAACTTTCATATAATCCGAGATTATATAGCAGATGGAGATCTGAAGATTATCAAAGTACATACGGATCTGAATGTCGCAGATCCATTGACTAAACCTCTTCCACGTGTAAAACATGATCAACACCTCAGTGCCATGGGTGTGAGATTGTTGCCAGATGTAAACTAGATTACTGACTCTAGTGCAAGTGGGAGACTGTTGGAATTATGCCCTAGAGGCAATCATAAAGATGTTATTATTATAATTCTTGTTCATGATAAAGTTTATGTTCCATGCTAGAATTGTATTAAGTGGAAACTTTAATACTTGTGTGGTTTGTAAACAACATCGTGTCCCTAGTACGCCTCTATGGACTAGCTCATTGATCAATGATGGTTAAGGTTTCCTAACCATAGACATGAGTTGTCAATTGATAATGAGATCATATCATTGGGAGAATGATATGGTGGATAGACCCAAACAAAGCAGAGCAATTAGATCGTGTCATCGTGTTCGTCTTTGCGAAGCTTTTCCTATGTCAAATATTGTATTCCTTAGACCATGAGATAATGCAACTCCCTGGTATCGGAAGAAAGCTTTGAGGTCATCAAACGTCATCCTATGAGAGGGTGATCATAAAGGTGTCTCTCAGGTGATCGGAAAGTATCTGTTGGGTTGTATGTATCGAGATGGAATTTGTCCCTCCCAAGTCGAGAGATATATTTCGGGCCCACTCGGTAATCGATATCAACACCGCTTGCAAGCATGTGGTTAAGGAGTTAATCACAAAGTGATATCGGATTACGGAACGAGTAAAGTACTTGCTGTGAACGAGATTGAACTAGGTATGACGATACCGATGATCGAATCTCGGGCAAGTAAAATATCGCGAGACGAAGGGAATATATATATGGGATTGATTGAATCCTGGCATCGTGGTTCATCCGATATGATCATCGATGAATGTGTGGGAGTCAATATGGGTGCCCAGACCCCGCTGTTGATTATTGATAGAAGATCATGTCTGCATATTCTCGAACCCGCAGGGTCACACACTTAACGTATCTCGACGCTAGGATAGATTGGATAATTGGTTTATGAATTTTTGTTTGGAGTCTCGGATGGGATCCGGGATATCACGATAGGTTCCGGAATGGTCCGGAGAATAAGATTCATATAAGGCAGTGCAGTTTTTGGAGTTCGGAATTGTTCCGGGTTAATCGGTATTGTACCGGAAGCTTCTAGAACCTTCCGGAAGGGGACCAACGTGGCCCCACCTTCCGGGAGGGGGCATGGGCCTATGAGGGAGTGTCCTGGCCGCATTGGGCCAGGGGCACAAGGCCCCATAGGGCCCAGCCGATTCTAGAGAGATTTGACTCGTTTAAATCTCGGGATAGAATTTCTAGATAAGGGAGAGTTTAAATCGTTTAAACTAGAGATAGGATTTCTAGATAAGGGAGAGTTTAAATTGTTTAAACTAGAGATAGGCTTGGAGGAGGGGCAAGGGCTGGCCGCCCCCCCTCTATATAGAGGGGTGGTGCGCCCCCTCCCCCCCACACACACACCTTCCTCCAAGCCCTAGCAGCCTTGCTACCTTCCTCTCTCCCTCCCGACTGTTTGTAGGCGAAGCCCTGCAGCAGAAATTCTCCCCCATATACACCACGCCGTCGTGTTGTAGATCCAATCTATCTCTCCACCATACTCGCTGGTCCGAGGAAGGAGGAGACGTCGAGGTGCTGCACGTGTGCATCTCACGGAGGCACCGCCACTTGTGGTGCTAGATCGGATCGGATCGCGAGGAGGAGAAGCGAGTATGACTACATCACCCATGTTCCGACGAACGTTCCGCTGTGCGAATCTTCAAGGGTATGAAGATCTAATCCAATCTCTCTCGTTGTTTGCATCTCCTAGATTAGATCTTGGCTTTCCCTCTGTTCGCTCCGTAGAAAATTTTGATTTACAATGCCGCGAAACCCTTCAGTTTTGGGGTTCTCGGGCGATTTACACGACTCGTAACGCACGATACACGTTTAAGAGTTGTGAGCGAAAACGCATAGTTTTCACGTTTTATGGCTGTTTTCATGAGATAGCACACAATTTTGGTGTTCCAGGGCGATTTGCACGACTCGTAACGCCCGATACACGTTTGAGAGTTATGAGCAAAAACTCGTTGTTTTCAGGTTTTACGGCCATTTTCATGAGCTATTGCCCACAGTTTTTGTGTTCCAGTGAGATTTGCATGACCCATAAGATCTGATACATGTTTGAGAGACATGATCAAAAACTCGCCGATTTCGTGTTTTATGGACGTTTTCATTAGCTATTGCGCATAGTTTTGGGGTTCCATAGGGATTTTCATGGCCCAAAAAGAAACGATACATGCTTGAGATTTATGTCCAAAAACTCATCGTTTTCACGTTTTATGGCTGTTTTCATGAGCTATTGCCCATAGTTTTGGGGTTCTAGTGCGATTTACACAACTCGTAACACGCGATACACATCTAAGAGATGAGCAAAAACTTGTCGTTTTCACGTTTTATGGCCGTTTTCATGAGCTATTGCCCATAGTTTTGGTGTTCCAAGGCGATTTGCATGGCCCATAAGACTCGATAAATGTTTGAGAGACATGACTAGAAACTCATCGTTTTCGCATTTTATGGATATTTTCATGAGATATTTCCCACAATTTTGGGGTTCCATGGGAATTTGCAAGGCCCATAAGACACAATACATGTTTGAGGGTTATGACCAAAAAGTCGGCGTTTTCACGTTTTATGGCTGTTTCCATGAGCTATTGCCCATATAGTTTTGGTGTTCAATGGGGATTTGCATGGTTAGTAAAGCCCGATACTTTTTGGGAGTTAACACCAAAAACTCATTGTTTTCCCGTTTTATGGATGTTTTCATGAGCTATTGCCCATAGTTTTGGGGTTCCATGGGGATTTGCATGGCCAGTAAACCCCGTTACACGTTTTGAGAGAGAGGACCAAAAAATCGTCGTTTTCGGGTTTTAAGGACGTTTTCATGAGCTATTACCCACAGTTTAGGGGTTCGATGGGGATTTGCATCTCCCGTAAAAACGATACATGTCTGAGGGTTATTACCAAAAAATCATCGTTTTCACATTTTATGGCCGTTTTCAAGAGCTATTGCCCATAGTTTTGGGGTTCTCGGGCGATTTACACGACTCGTAACACACGATACACATTTAAGAGTTATGAGCAAAAACTCGTCGTTTCCATGTTTTATGGCCATTTTCATGAGATAGCCCACAATTTTGGTGTTCCAGGGCGATTTGCATGACTCGTAACGCACGATACACGTTTGAGTGTTATGCGCAAAAACTCATTGTTTTCAGGTTTTATTGCCGTTTTCATGAGCTATTGCCCACAGTTTTGGTGTTCTAGGGCGATTTGCATGACCCATAAGATCTGATACATGTTTGAGAGACATGATCAAAAACTCGCCGATTTCGTGGTTTGTGGACGTTTTCATTAGCTATTGCCCATAGTTTTGGGGTTCCATAGGGATTTTCATGGCCCAAAAAGAAACGATACATGTTTGAGATTTATGTCCAAAAACTCATCGTTTTCACGTTTTATGGCTGTTTTCATGAGCTATTGCCCACAGTTTTGGGGTTCTAGTGCGATTTACACAACTCGTAACACGCGATACACATCTAAGAGTTATGAGCAAAAACTTGTCGTTTTCACGTTTTATGGCCGTTTTCATGAGCTATTGCCCATAGTTTTGGTGTTCCAAGGCGATTTGCATGGCCCATAAGACTCGATAAATGTTTGAGAGACATGACTAGAAACTCATCGTTATCGCATTTTATGGATATTTTCATGAGATATTTCCCACAATTTTGGGGTTCCATGGGAATTTGAAAGGCCCATAAGACACAATACATGTTTGAGGGTTATGACCAAAAAGTCGGCGTTTTCACGTTTTATGGCTCTTTCCATGAGCTATTACCCATAGTTTTGGTGTTCATTGGGGATTTGCATGGTTAGTAAAGCCCGATACTTTTTGGGAGTTAACACCAAAAACTCATTGTTTTCCCGTTTTATGGATGTTTTCATGAGCTATTGCCCATAGTTTTGGGGTTCCATGGGGATTTGCATGGCCAGTAAACCCCGATACACGTTTTGAGAGAGAGGACCAAAAAATCGTCGTTTTGGGGTTTTAAGGACGTTTTAATGAGATATTACCCACAGTTTTGGGGTTCGATGGGGATTTGCATCTCCCGTAAAGAAACGATACATGTCTGAGGGTTATTACCAAAAAATCATTGTTTTCATGTTTTATGGCCGTTTTCATGAGCTTTGCCCACAGTTTTGGGGTTCTCGGGCGATTTACACGACTCGTAACACACGATACACGTTTAAGAGTTATGAGAAAAAACTCGTCGTTTTCACGTTTTATGGCCGTTTTCATGAGATAGCCCACAATTTTGGTGTTCCAGGGCGATTTGCACGACTCGTAACGCCCGATACACGTTTGAGAGTTATGAGCAAAAACTCGTTGTTTTCAGGTTTTATGGCCGTATTCATGAGCTATTGCCCGCAGTTTTGGTATTCCAGGGTGATTTGCACGACCCATAAGATCTGATACATGTTTGAGAGACATGATCAAAAGCTCGCCGATTTCGTGTTTTCTGGACGTTTTCATGAGCTATTGCCCATGGTTTTGGGGTTCCATAGGGATTTTCATGGCCCAAAAAGAAACGATACATGTTTGAGATTTATGTCCAAAAACTCATTGTTTTCACGTTTTATGGACGTTTTCATGAGCTATTGCCCACATTTTTGGGATTCTAGTGCGATTTACACAACTCGGAACACGCGATACACATTTAAGAGCTATGAGCAAAACCTTGCCGTTTCCACGTTTTATGGCCGTTTTCATGAGCTATTGCCCATAGTTTTGGTGTTCCAAGGAGATTTGCACGGCCCATAAGACTCGATAAATGTTTGAGAGACATGACTAGAAACTCGTCGTTTTCGCATTTTATGGATATTTACATGAGATATTGCCGAAAGTTTTGGGGTTCCGTGGGAATTTGCAAGGCCCATAAGACACAATACATGTTTGAGGGTTATAACCAAAAAGTCGGTGTTTTCATGTTTTATGGTTGTTTCCATGAGCTATTGCCCATAGTTTTGGTGTTCAATGGGGATTTGCATGGCCAGTAAAGCCCGATACTGTTTGAGAGTTAACACCAAAAACTCGTTGTTTTCCCGTTTTATGGATGTTTTCATGAGCTATTGCCCATAGTTTTGGGGTTCCATGGGGATTTGCATGGCCAGTAAACCCCGATACACGTTTTGAGAGAGAGGACCAAAAAACTATCGTTTTCGGGTTTTAAGGATGTTTTAATGAGCTATTACCCACAGTTTTGGGGTTCAATGGGGATTTGCATCTCCCGTAAAGAAACGAAACATGTATGTGGGTTATTATCAAAAACTCGCCGTTTTCATGTTTTATGGACGTTTTCATGAGCTATTGCCCACAGTTTTTGGGTTCTCGGGAGATTTACACGACTCGTAACACACGATACAAGTTTAAGAATTGTGAGCAAAAACTCATAGTTTTTACGTTTTATGGCTGTTTTCATGAGATAACCCACAATTTTGGTGTTCCAGGCCGATTTGCACGACTCGTATCGCCCGATACATGATTGAGAGTTATGAGCAAAAAATCATTGTTTTCAGGTTTTACGGCCGTTTTCATGAGCTATTGCCCATAGTTTTAGTATTTCAGGGCGATTTGCATGACCCATAAGATCCGATACATGTGTGAGAGACATGATCAAAAGCTCGCCGATTTCGTGTTTTATGGACGTTTTCATGAGCTATTGCCCATGGTTTTGAGGTTCCATAGGGATTTTCAAGGCCCAAAAAGAAACGATACATCTTTGAGATTTATGTCGAAAAACTCATCGTTTTCGCGTTTTATGGCCGTTTTCATGAGCTATTGCCCATAGTTTTGGGGTTTTAGTGCGATTTGCACAACTCGTAACACGCGATACACATCTACGAGTTATGCAAAAAAACTTGTCGTTTTCATGTTTTATGGCCGTTTTCATGAGCTATTGCCCATAGTTTTGGTGTTCCAAGGCGATTTGCACGGCACATAAGACTCGATAAATGTTTGAGAGACATGACTAGAAACTCGTCGTTTTCGTATTTTATGGATATTTTCATGAGATATTGCCCACAATTTTGGGGTTCCATGGGAATTTCCAAAGTCCATAAGACAAAATACATGTTTGAGGGTTATAGCCAAAAATTTGGCGTTTTCACGTTTTATGGCTGTTTCCATGAGCTATTGCCCATAGTTTTGGTGTTCAATGGGGATTTGCATGGCCAGTAAAGCCCGATACTTTTTGGGAGTTAACACCAAAAACTTGTTGTTTTCCCGTTTTATGGATGTTTTCATGAGCTATTGCCCCTAGTTTTGGGGTTCCATGGGGATTTGCATGGCCAGTAAACCCCGATACACATTTTGAGAGAGAGGACCAAAAAACGTCGTTTTCGGGTTTTAAGGACGTTTTCATGAGCTATTACCCACAGTTTAGGGGTTCGATGGGGATTTGCATCTCCCGTAAAGAAACGATACATGTCTGAGGGTAATTACCAAAAAATCATTGTTTTCATGTTTTATGGCCGTTTTCATGAGCTTTGCCCACAGTTTTGGGGTTCTCGGGCGATTTACACGACTCGTAACACACGATACACGTTTAAGAGTTATGAGAAAAAACTCGTCGTTTTCACGTTTTATGGCCGTTTTCATGAGATAGCCCACAATTTTGGTGTTCCAGGGCGATTTGCACGACTCGTAACGCCCGATACACGTTTGAGAGTTATGAGCAAAAACTCGTTGTTTTCAGGTTTTATGGCCGTATTCATGAGCTATTGCCCGCAGTTTTGGTATTCCAGGGTGATTTGCACGACCCATAAGATCTGATACATGTTTGAGAGACATGATCAAAAGCTCGCCGATTTCGTGTTTTATGGACGTTTTCATGAGCTATTGCCCATGGTTTTGGGGTTCCATAGGGATTTTCATGGCCCAAAAAGAAACGATACATGTTTGAGATTTATGTCCAAAAACTCATTGTTTTCACGTTTTATGGACGTTTTCATGAGCTATTGCCCACATTTTTGGGATTCTAGTGCGATTTACACAACTCGGAACACGCGATACACATTTAAGAGCTATGAGCAAAACCTTGCCATTTCCACGTTTTATGGCCGTTTTCATGAGCTATTGCCCATAGTTTTGGTGTTCCAAGGAGATTTGCACGGCCCATAAGACTCGATAAATGTTTGAGAGACATGACTAGAAACTCGTCGTTTTCGCATTTTATGGATATTTACATGAGATATTGCCGAAAGTTTTGGGGTTCCGTGGGAATTTGCAAGGCCCATAAGACACAATACATGTTTGAGGGTTATAACCAAAAAGTCGGTGTTTTCATGTTTTATGGTTGTTTCCATGAGCTATTGCCCATAGTTTTGGTGTTCAATGGGGATTTGCATGGCCAGTAAAGCCCGATACTGTTTGAGAGTTAACACCAAAAACTCGTTGTTTTCCCGTTTTATGGATGTTTTCATGAGCTATTGCCCATAGTTTTGGGGTTCCATGGGGATTTGCATGGCCAGTAAACCCCGATACACGTTTTGAGAGAGAGGACCAAAAAACTATCGTTTTCGGGTTTTAAGGATGTTTTAATGAGCTATTACCCACAGTTTTGGGGTTCAATGGGGATTTGCATCTCCCGTAAAGAAACGAAACATGTATGTGGGTTATTATCAAAAACTCGCCGTTTTCATGTTTTATGGACGTTTTCATGAGCTATTGCCCACAGTTTTTGGGTTCTCGGGAGATTTACACGACTCGTAACACACGATACAAGTTTAAGAATTGTGAGCAAAAACTCATAGTTTTTACGTTTTATGGCTATTTTCATGAGATAACCCACAATTTTGGTGTTCCAGGCCGATTTGCACGACTCGTATCGCCCGATACATGTTTGAGAGTTATGAGCAAAAAATCGTTGTTTACAGGTTTTATGGCCGTTTTCATGAGCTATTGCCCATAGTTTTAGTATTTCAGGGCGATTTGCATGACCCATAAGATCTGATACATGTGTGAGAGACATGATCAAAAGCTCGCCGATTTCGTGTTTTATGGACGTTTTCATGAGCTATTGCCCATGGTTTTGAGGTTCCATAGGGATTTTCAAGGCCCAAAAAGAAACGATACATGTTTGAGATTTATGTCGAAAAACTCATCGTTTTCGCGTTTTATGGCCGTTTTCATGAGCTATTGCCCATAGTTTTGGGGTTTTAGTGCGATTTGCACAACTCGTAACACGCGATACACATCTACGAGTTATGCAAAAAAACTTGTCGTTTTCATGTTTTATGGCCGTTTTCATGAGCTATTGCCCATAGTTTTGGTGTTCCAAGGCGATTTGCACGGCACATAAGACTCGATAAATGTTTGAGAGACATGACTAGAAACTCGTCGTTTTCGTATTTTATGGATATTTTCATGAGATATTGCCCACAATTTTGGGGTTCCATGGGAATTTCCAAAGTCCATAAGACAAAATACATGTTTGAGGGTTATAGCCAAAAATTTGGCGTTTTCACGTTTTATGGCTGTTTCCATGAGCTATTGCCCATAGTTTTGGTGTTCAATGGGGATTTGCATGGCCAGTAAAGCCCGATACTTTTTGGGAGTTAACACCAAAAACTTGTTGTTTTCCTGTTTTATGGATGTTTTCATGAGCTATTGCCCCTAGTTTTGGGGTTCCATGGGGATTTGCATGGCCAGTAAACCCCGATACACATTTTGAGAGAGAGGACCAAAAAACGTCGTTTTCGGGTTTTAAGGACGTTTTCATGAGCTATTACCCACAGTTTAGGGGTTCGATGGGGATTTCCATCTCCAGTAAAGAAACGATACATGTCTGAGGGTTATTACCAAAAACTCGCCGTTTTCATGTTTTATGGACGTTTTCATGAGCTATTGCCCACATTTTTGGGGTTCTCGGGCGATTTACACGACTCGTAACACACGATACACGTTTAAGAGTTGTGAGCAAAAACTCGTAGTTTTCACGTTTTATGGCTGTTTTCATGAGATAGCCCACAATTTTGGTGTTCTAGGGCGATTTGCACAACTCGTAACGCCCGATACACGTTTAAGAGTTATGCGCAAAAACTCATTGTTTTCAGGTTTATGGCCGTTTTCATGAGCTATTGCCCATAGTTTTGGTGTTCCAAGGCGATTTGCATGACCCAAAAGATCTGATACATGTTTGAGAGACATGATCAAAAGCTCGCCGATTTCGTGTTTTGTGGACGTTTTCATGAGCTATTGCCCATGGTTTTGGGGTTCCATAGGGATTTTCATGGCCCAAAAAGAAACGATACATGTTTGAGATTTATGTCCAAAAACTCCTCGTTTTCGCGTTTTATGGCCGTTTTCATGAGCTATTGCCCACAGTTTTGGGGTTCTAGTGGGATTTACACAACTCGTAACACGCGAGACACATTTAAGAGTTATTAGCAAAAACTTGTCGTTTTCACGTTTTATGGTCGTTTTCATGAGCTATTGCCCATAGTTTTGGTGTTCCAAGGCGATTTGCACGGCCCATAAGACTCGATAAATGTTTGAGGGACATGACTAGAAACTCGTCGTTTTCGCACTTTATGGATACTTTCATGAGATATTGCCCACAGTTTTGGGGTTCCATGGGAATTTGCAAGGCCCATAAGACACAATACATGTTTTAGGGTTATAACCAAAAAGTCGGTGTTTTCACGTTTTATGGTTGTTTCCATGAGCTATTGCCCATAGTTTTGGTGTTCAATGGGGATTTGCATGGCCAGTAAAGCCCGATACTTTTTGAGAGTTATCACCAAAAACTCGTTGTTTTCCCGTTTTATGGATGTTTTCATGAGCTATAGCCCATAGTTTTGGGGTTCCATAGGGATTTGCATGGTCAGTAAACCCAAATACACGTTTTGAGAGAGAGGACCAAAAAAATGTCGTTTTCGGGTTTTAAGGACGTTTTCATGAGCTATTACCCACAATTTAGGGGTTCGATGGGGATTTGCATCTCCCATAAAGAAACGATACATGTCTGAGGGTTATTATCAAAAACTCGCCGTTTTCACATTTTATGGACGTTTTTCATGAGCTATTGCCCACAGTTTTGGGGTTCTCGGGCGATTTACACGACTCGTAACACACGATACACCTTTAATAGTTATGAGCAAAAACTCGTCGTTTTCACATTTTATGGCTGTTTTCATGAGATAGCCCACAATTTTGGTGTTCTAGGGTGATTTGCACGACTCGTCACGCCCGATACACGTTTGAGAGTTATGCGCAAAAACTCGTTGTTTTCAGGCTTTATGGCCGTTTTCATGAGCTATTGCCCACAGTTTTGGTGTTCCAGGGCGATTTGCATGACCCATAAGATCTGATACATGTTTGAGAGACATGATCAAAACCTCGCCGATTTCGTGTTTTATGGACGTTTTCATTAGCTATTGCCCATGGTTTTGGGGTTCCATAGGGATTTTCATGGCCCAAAAAGAAACGATACATGTTTGAGATTTATGTCCAAAACTCATCGTTTTTGCGTTTTATGGCCGTTTTCATGAGCTATTGCCCATTGTTTTGGGGTTCTAGTGCGATTTACACAACTCGTAACACGCGATACACATCTAAGAGTTATGAGCAAAAACTTGTCGTTTTCACGTTTTATGGCCGTTTTCATGAGCTATTGCCCATAGTTTTGGTGTTCCAAGGCGATTTGCACGGGCCATAAGACTCGATAAATGTTTGAGAGACATGACTAGAAACTCGTCGTTTTCGCATTTTATGGATATTTTCATGAGATATTGCCCACAATTTTGGGGTTCCATGGGAATTTGCAAGGCCCATAAGACACAATACATGTTTGAGGGTTATTACCAAAAAGTCGGCGTTTTCACATTTTATGGCTGTTTCCATGAGCTATTGCCCATAGTTTTGGTGTTCAATGGGGATTTGCATGGCCAGTAAAGCCCGGTACTTTTTGAGAGGTAACACCAAAAACTCGTTGTTTTCCTGTTTTGTGGATGTTATTATGAGCTATTGCCCATTGTTTTGGGGTTCCATGGGGAGTTCCATGGCCAGTAAACCCCGATACACGTTTTGAGAGAGAGGACCAAAAAATCGTCGTTTTTTGGTTTTAAGGACGTTTTAATGAGCTATTACCCATGGTTTTGGGGTTCCATGGGGATTTGCATCTCCCGTAAAGAAACGATACATGTCTGTTGTTATTATCAAAAACTCGCCGTTTTCATGTTTTATGGACGTTTTCATAAGCTATTGCTCACAGTTTTGGGGTTCTCGGGCGATTTACACGACTCGTAACACACGATACACGTTTAAGAGTTGTGAGCAAAAACTCGTCGTTTTCACGTTTTATGGCCGTGTTCATGAGATAGCCCACAATTTTGGTGTTCCAGGGCTATTTGCATGACTCGTAACGCCCGATACACGTTTGAGAGTTATGAGCAAAAACTCGTTGTTTTCAGGTTTTATGGCCGTTTTCATGAGCTATTGCCCACAGTTTTGGTATTCCAGGGCGATTTTCATGACCCATAAGATCTGATACATGTTTGAGAGACATGATCAAAAGCTCGCCGATTTCGTGTTTTATGGACGTTTTCATGAGCTATTGCCCATGGTTTTGGGGTTCCATAGGGATTTTCATGGCCCAAAAAGAAACGATACATGTTTGAAATTTATGTCCAAAAACTCATCGTTTTCGCGTTTTCTGGACGTTTTCATGTGCTATTGCCCACATTTTTGGGGTTCTAGTGCGATTTACACAACTCGGAACACGCGATACACATTTAAGAGTTATGAGCAAAACCTTGTTGTTTTCACGTTTTATGGCCGTTTTCATGAGCTATTGCCCATAGTTTTGGTGTTCCAACGAGATTTGCACGGCCCATGAGATATTGCCCACACTTTTGGGGTTCCATGGGAATTTGCAAGGCCCATAAGACACAATACATGTTTGAGGGTTATAGCCAAAAATTCGGCGTTTTCACGTTTTATGGCTGTTTCCATGAGCTATTGCCCATAGTTTTGGTGTTCAATGGGGATTTGCATGGCCAGTAAAGCCCGATACTTTTTGACAGTTAACACCAAATACTCGTTGTTTTCTCGTGTTATGGATGTTTTCATGAGCTATTGCCCCTAGTTTCGGGGTTCAATGGGGATTTGCATGGCCAGTAAACCCCGATACATATTTTGACAAAGAGGACCAAAAAATCGTCGTTTTCGGGTTTTAAGGACGTTTTCATGAGCTATTACCCACAGTTTTGGGGTTCGATGGGGATTTGCATCTCCCGTAAAGAAACGATACATGTCTGAGGGTTATTACCAAAAAATCGTCGTTTTCGCATTTTATGGCTGTTTTCATGAGCTACTGCCCACAGTTTTGGGGTTCTCGGGCGATTTACACGACTCGTAACACACGATACACGTTTAAGAGTTGTGAGCAAAAACTCGTAATTTTCACGTTTTATGGCTGTTTTCATGAGATAGCCCACAATTTTGGTGTTCCAGGGCGATTTGCACGACTCGTAACGCCCGATACACGTTTGAGAATTATGCGCAAAAACTCATTGTTTTCATGTTATATGGCCGTTTTCATGAGCTATTGCCCATAGTTTTGGTGTTCCAGGGCGATTTGCATGACCCATAAGATCTGATACATGTTTTATGGACGTTTTCATGAGCTATTGCCCATGGTTTTGGGGTTCCATAGGGATTTTCATGGCCCAAAAAGGAACGATACATGTTTGAGATTTATGTCCAAAAACTCATCGTTTTCGCGTTTTATGGCCGTTTTCATGAGCTATTTCCCACAGTTTTGGGGTTCTAGTGCGATTTACACAACTCGTAACACGCGAGACACATTTAAGAGTTATTAGCAAAAACTTGTCATTTTCACGTTTTATGGCCATTTTCATGAGCTATTGCCCATAGTTTTGGTGTTCCAAGGCGATTTGCACGGCCCATAAGACTCGATAAATGTTTGAGAGACATGACTAGAAACTCGTCGTTTTCACATTTTATGGATATTTTCATGAGATATTGTCCACAGTTTTGGGATTCCATGGGAATTTGCAAGGCCCATAAGACACAATACATGTTTGAGTGTTATAACCAAAAAGTCGGTGTTTTCACGTTTTATGGTTGTTTCCATGAGCTATTGCCCATAGTTTTGCTGTTCAATGGGGATTTGCATGGCTAGTAAAGCCCGATACTTTTTGAGAGTTATCACCAAAAACTCGTTGTTTTCCCATTTTATGGATGTTTTCATGAGCTATAGCCCATAGTTTTGGGGTTCCATGGGGATTTGCATGGTCAGTAAACCCAAATACACGTTTTGAGAGACAGGACCAAACAATTGTCGTTTTCGGGTTTTAAGGATGTTTTCATGAGCTATTACCCACAGTTTAGGGGTTCGATGGGGATGTGCATCTCCCGTAAAGAAACGATACATGTCTGAGGGTTATTATCAAAAACTCGCCGTTTTCACATTTTATGGACGTTTTTCATGAGCTATTGCCCACAGTTTTGGGGTTCTCGGGCGATTTACACGACTCGTAACACACGATACACCTTTAATAGTTATGAGCAAAAACTCGTCGTTTTCACATTTTATGGCTGTTTTCATGAGATAGCCCACAATTTTGGTGTTCTAGGGTGATTTGCACGACTCGTCACGCCCGATACACGTTTGAGAGTTATGCGCAAAAACTCGTTGTTTTCAGGCTTTATGGCCGTTTTCATGAGCTATTGCCCACAGTTTTGGTGTTCCAGGGCGATTTGCATGACCCATAAGATCTGATACATGTTTGAGAGACATGATCAAAACCTCGCCGATTTCGTGTTTTATGGACGTTTTCATTAGCTATTGCCCATGGTTTTGGGGTTCCATAGGGATTTTCATGGCCCAAAAAGAAACGATACATGTTTGAGATTTATGTCCAAAAACTCATCGTTTTTGCGTTTTATGGCCGTTTTCATGAGCTATTGCCCATTGTTTTGGGGTTCTAGTGCGATTTACACAACTCGTAACACGCGATACACATCTAAGAGTTATGAGCAAAAACTTGTCGTTTTCACGTTTTATGGCCGTTTTCATGAGCTATTGCCCATAGTTTTGGTGTTCCAAGGCGATTTGCACGGGCCATAAGACTCGATAAATGTTTGAGAGACATGACTAGAAACTCGTCGTTTTCGCATTTTATGGATATTTTCATGAGATATTGCCCACAATTTTGGGGTTCCATGGGAATTTGCAAGGCCCATAAGACACAATACATGTTTGAGGGTTATTACCAAAAAGTCGGCGTTTTCACATTTTATGGCTGTTTCCATGAGCTATTGCCCATAGTTTTGGTGTTCAATGGGGATTTGCATGGCCAGTAAAGCCCGGTACTTTTTGAGAGGTAACACCAAAAACTCGTTGTTTTCCTGTTTTGTGGATGTTATTATGAGCTATTGCCCATTGTTTTGGGGTTCCATGGGGAGTTCCATGGCCAGTAAACCCCGATACACGTTTTGAGAGAGAGGACCAAAAAATCGTCGTTTTTTGGTTTTAAGGACGTTTTAATGAGCTATTACCCATGGTTTTGGGGTTCCATGGGGATTTGCATCTCCCGTAAAGAAACGATACATGTCTGTTGTTATTATCAAAAACTCGCCGTTTTCATGTTTTATGGACGTTTTCATAAGCTATTGCCCACAGTTTTGGGGTTCTCGGGCGATTTACACGACTCGTAACACACGATACACGTTTAAGAGTTGTGAGCAAAAACTCGTCGTTTTCACGTTTTATGGCCGTTTTCATGAGATAGCCCACAATTTTGGTGTTCCAGGGCTATTTGCACGACTCGTAACGCCCGATACACGTTTGAGAGTTATGAGCAAAAACTCGTTGTTTTCAGGTTTTATGGCCGTTTTCATGAGCTATTGCCCACAGTTTTGGTATTCCAGGGCGATTTTCATGACCCATAAGATCTGATACATGTTTGAGAGACATGATCAAAAGCTCGCCGATTTCGTGTTTTATGGACGTTTTCATGAGCTATTGCCCATGGTTTTGGGGTTCCATAGGGATTTTCATGGCCCAAAAAGAAACGATACATGTTTGAAATTTATGTCCAAAAACTCATCGTTTTCGCGTTTTCTGGACGTTTTCATGTGCTATTGCCCACATTTTTGGGGTTCTAGTGCGATTTACACAACTCGGAACACGCGATACACATTTAAGAGTTATGAGCAAAACCTTGTTGTTTTCACGTTTTATGGCCGTTTTCATGAGCTATTGCCCATAGTTTTGGTGTTCCAACGAGATTTGCACGGCCCATGAGATATTGCCCACACTTTTGGGGTTCCATGGGAATTTGCAAGGCCCATAAGACACAATACATGTTTGAGGGTTATAGCCAAAAATTCGGCGTTTTCACGTTTTATGGCTGTTTCCATGAGCTATTGCCCATAGTTTTGGTGTTCAATGGGGATTTGCATGGCCAGTAAAGCCCGATACTTTTTGACAGTTAACACCAAATACTCGTTGTTTTCTCGTGTTATGGATGTTTTCATGAGCTATTGCCCCTAGTTTTGGGGTTCAATGGGGATTTGCATGGCCAGTAAACCCCGATACATATTTTGACAAAGAGGACCAAAAAATCGTCGTTTTCGGGTTTTAAGGACGTTTTCATGAGCTATTACCCACAGTTTTGGGGTTCGATGGGGATTTGCATCTCCCGTAAAGAAACGATACATGTCTGAGGGTTATTACCAAAAAATCGTCGTTTTCGCATTTTATGGCTGTTTTCATGAGCTACTGCCCACAGTTTTGGGGTTCTCGGGCGATTTACACGACTCGTAACACACGATACACGTTTAAGAGTTGTGAGCAAAAACTCGTAATTTTCACGTTTTATGGCTGTTTTCATGAGATAGCCCACAATTTTGGTGTTCCAGGGCGATTTGCACGACTCGTAACGCCCGATACACGTTTGAGAATTATGCGCAAAAACTCATTGTTTTCATGTTATATGGCCGTTTTCATGAGCTATTGCCCATAGTTTTGGTGTTCCAGGGCGATTTGCATGACCCATAAGATCTGATACATGTTTTATGGACGTTTTCATGAGCTATTGCCCATGGTTTTGGGGTTCCATAGGGATTTTCATGGCCCAAAAAGGAACGATACATGTTTGAGATTTATGTCCAAAAACTCATCGTTTTCGCGTTTTATGGCCGTTTTCATGAGCTATTTCCCACAGTTTTGGGGTTCTAGTGCGATTTACACAACTCGTAACACGCGAGACACATTTAAGAGTTATTAGCAAAAACTTGTCATTTTCACGTTTTATGGCCATTTTCATGAGCTATTGCCCATAGTTTTGGTGTTCCAAGGCGATTTGCACGGCCCATAAGACTCGATAAATGTTTGAGAGACATGACTAGAAACTCGTCGTTTTCACATTTTATGGATATTTTCATGAGATATTGTCCACAGTTTTGGGATTCCATGGGAATTTGCAAGGCCCATAAGACACAATACATGTTTGAGTGTTATAACCAAAAAGTCGGTGTTTTCACGTTTTATGGTTGTTTCCATGAGCTATTGCCCATAGTTTTGCTGTTCAATGGGGATTTGCATGGCTAGTAAAGCCCGATACTTTTTGAGAGTTATCACCAAAAATTCGTTGTTTTCCCATTTTATGGATGTTTTCATGAGCTATAGCCCATAGTTTTGGGGTTCCATGGGGATTTGCATGGTCAGTAAACCCAAATACACGTTTTGAGAGACAGGACCAAACAATTGTCGTTTTCGGGTTTTAAGGACGTTTTCATGAGCTATTACCCACAGTTTAGGGGTTCGATGGGGATGTGCATCTCCCGTAAAGAAACGATACATGTCTGAGGGTTATTATCAAAAACTCGCCGTTTTCACATTTTATGGACGTTTTCATGAGCTATTGCCCACAGTTTTGGGGTTCTCGGGCGATTTACACGACTCGTAACACACGATACACCTTTAAGAGTTATGAGCAAAAACTCGTCGTTTTCACGTTTTATGGCCGTTTTCATGAGATAGCCCACAATTTTGGTGTTCCAGGGTGATTTGCACGACTCGTCATGCCCGATACACGTTTGAGAGTTATGCGCAGAAATTCGTTGTTTTCAGGTTTTATGGCCGTTTTCATGAGCTATTGCCCACAGTTTTGGTGTTCCAGGGCGATCTGCATGACCCATAAGATCTGATACATGTTTGTGAGACATGATCAAAACCTCGCCGATTTCGTGTTTTATGGACGTTTTCATTAGCTATTGCCCATGGTTTTGGGGTTCCATAGGGATTTTCATGGCCCAAAAAGAAACGATACATGTTTGAGATTTATGTCGAAAAACTCATCGTTTTTGCGTTTTATGGCCGTTTTCATGAGCTATTGCCCATAGTTTTGGGGTTCGAGTGCGATTTAAACAACTCATAACATGCGATACACATCTAAGAGTTATGAGCAAAAACTTGACGTTTTCACGTTTTATGGCCATTTTCATGAGCTATTGACCATAGTTTTGGTGTTCCAAGGCGATTTGCACGGGCCATAAGACTCGATAAATGTTTGAGAGACATGACTAGAAACTCGTCGTTTTCGCATTTTATGGATATTTTCATGAGATATTGCCCACAATTTTGGGGTTCCATGGGAATTTGCAAGGCCCATAAGACACAATACATGTTTGAGGGTTATAACAAAAAAGTCGGCGTTTTCACGTTTTATGGCTGTTTCCATGAGCTATTGGCCATAGTTTTGGTGTTCAATGGGGATTTGCATGGCCAGTAAAGCCCGATTCTTTTTGAGAGTTAACACCAAAAACTCGTTGTTTCCCGTTTTATGGATGTTTTCATGAGCTATTTCCCATAGTTTTGCGGTTCCATGGGGATTTGCATGGCCAGTAAACCCCGATACACGTTTTGAGAGAGAGGACAAAAAATCGTCGTTTTCGGGTTTTAAGGACGTTTTCATGAGATATTACCCACAGTTTAGGGGTTCGATGGGGATTTGCATCTCCCGTAAAGAAACGATACATGTCTGAGGGTTATTACCAAAAAATCGTCGTTTTCACATTTTATGGCCGTTTTCAAGAGCTATTGCCCATAGTTTTGGGGTTCTCGGGCGATTTACACGACTCATAACACACGATACACATTTAAGAGTTATGAGCAAAAACTCGTCGTTTTCACGTTTTATGGCCGTTTTCATGAGATAGCCCACAATTTTGGTGTTCCAGGGCGATTTGCACGACTCGTAACGCCCGATACACGTTTGAGAGTTATGCGCAAAAACTCGTTGTTTTCAGGTTTTACGGCCGTTTTCATGAGCTATTGCCCACAGTTTTGGTGTTCCAGGGCGATTTGCATGACCCATAAGATCTGATACATGTTTGATTGACATGATCAAAAGCTCGCCGATTTCGTGTTTTACGGACGTTTTTTCATGAGCTATTGCCCAAGGTTTTGAGGTTCCATAGGGATTTTCATGGCCCAAAAAGAAACGATACATGTTTGAGATTTATGTCCAAAAACTCATCGTTTTCGCGTTTTATGGACGTTTTCATGAGCTATTGCCCATAGTTTTGGGTTTTAGTGCGATTTACACAACTTGTAACACGCGATGCACATCTAAGAGTTATGAGCAAAAACTTGTCGTTTTCTAGTTTTATGGCCGTTTTCATGAGCTATTGCCCATAGTTTTGGTGTTCCAAGGCGATTTGCACATCCCATAAGACTCGATAAATGTTTGAGAGACATGACTAGAAACTCGTCGTTTTCGCATTTTATGGATATTTTCATGAGATATTGCCCACAGTTTTGGGGTTCCATGGCAATTTGCAAGGCCCATAAGACACAATACATGTTTGAGGGTTATGACCAAAAAGTCGGCGTTTTCACGTTTTATGGTTGTTTCCATGAGCTATTACCCATAGTTTTGGTGTTCAATGGGGATTTGCATGGCCAGTAAAGCCTGATACTTTTTGAGAGTTAACACCAAAAACTCATTGTTTTTCCGTTTTATGGATGTTTTCATGAGCTATTGCCCATAGTTTTGGGGTTCCATGGGGATTTGCATGGCGAGTAAACCCTGATACACGTTTTGAAAGAGAGGACCAAAAAATCATTTATTTTGGGTTTTAGGACGTTTTAATGAGCTATTACCCACAGTTTTGGGATTCGGTGGGATTTGCATCTCCCGTAAACAAACGATACATGTATGTGGGTTATTATCAAAAACTCGCTGTTTTCATCTTTTATGGACGTTTTCATGAGCTATTGCCCACAGTTTTGGGGTTCTCGGGCGATTTACACGACTCGTAACACACGATACACTTTTAAGAGTTGTGAGCAAAAACTCGTAGTTTTCACGTTTTATGGCTGTTTTCATGAGATAGCCCACAATTTTGGTGTTCCAGGGCGATTTGCACGACTCGTAACGCCCGATACACGTTTGAGAGTTATGAGCAAAAACTCGTTGTTCTCAGGTTTTATGGCCGTTTTCATGAGCAATTGCCCACAGTTTTGGTATTCCTGGGCGATTTGCATGACCCATAAGATCTGATACATGTTTGAGAAACATGAACAAAAGCTCGCCGATTTCATGTTTTATGGACGTTTTCATGAGCTATTGCCCATGGTTTTGGGGTTCCATAGGGATTTTCATGGCCCAAAAAGAAACGATACATGTTTGAGATTTATGTCCAAAAACTCATCGTTTTCGCGTTTTATGGCCGTTTTCATGAGCTATTGCCCACAGTTTGGGGGTTCTAGTGCGATTTACACAACTCGTAACACGCGATACACATCTAAGAGTTATGAGCAAAAACTTGTCGTTTTCACGTTTTATGGCCGTTTTCATGAGCTATTGCCCATAGTTTTGGTGTTCCAAGGCGATTTGCACGGCCCATAAGACTCGATAAATGTTTGAGATATATGGCTAGAAACTCGTCGTTTTCGCGTTTTATGGATATTTCCATGAGATATTGCCCACAGTTTTGGGGTTCCATGGGAATTTGCAAGGCCCATAAGACACAATACATGTTTGAGGGTTATAACAAAAAAGTCGGCGTTTTCATGTTTTATGGCTGTTTCCATGAGCTATTGCCCATAGTTTTGGTGTTCAATGGGGATTTGCATCGCTAGTAAAGCCCGATACTTTTTGAGAGTTAACACCAAAACCTCGTTGTTTTCCCGTTTTATGCATGTTTTCATGAGCTATTGCCCATAGTTTTGGGGTTCCATGGGGATTTTCATGGCCAGTAAACACCGATACACGTTTCGAGAGAGAGGACCAAAAAATCATCGTTTTCGGGTTTTAAGGACGTTTTAATGTGCTATTACCCAGAGTTTTGGGGTTCGATGGGGATTTGCATCTCCCGTAAAGAAACGATACATGTATGTGGGTTATTATCAAAAACTCGCCGTTTTCATATTTTATGGACATTTTAATGAGCTATTGCCCATAGTTTTGGGGTTCTCGGGCGATTTACACGACTCATAACACACGATACACGTTTAAGAGTTGTGAGCAAAAACTCGTAGTTTTCACGTTTTATGGCTGTTTTCATGAGATAGCCCACAATTTTGGTGTTCCAGGGCGATTTGCACGACTCGTAACGCCCGATACACGTTTGAGAGTTATGAGCAAAAACTCGTTGTTTTCAGGTTTTATGGCCGTTTTCATGAGCAATTGCCCACAGTTTTGGTATTCCAGGGCGATTTGCATGACCCATAAGATCTGATACATGTTTGAGAGACATGATCAAAAGCTCGCCGATTTCATGTTTTATGGACGTTTTCATGAGCTATTGCCCATGGTTTTGGGGTTCCATAGGGATTTTCATGGCCCAAAAAGAAACGATACATGTTTGAGATTTATGTCCAAAAACTCATCGTTTTCGCGTTTTATGGCCGTTTGCATGAGCTATTGCCCATAGTTTTGGGTTTTAGTGCGATTTACACAACTTGTAACACGCGATGCACATCTAAGAGTTATGAGCAAAAACTTGTCGTTTTCATGTTTTATGGCCGTTTTCATGAGCTATTGCCCATAGTTTTGGTGTTCCAAGGCGATTTGCACGGCCCATAAGACTCGATAAATGTTTGAGAGACATGACTAGAAACTCGTCGTTTTCGCATTTTATGGATATTTTCATGAGATATTGCCCACAGTTTTGGGGTTCCATGGGAATTTGCAAGGCCCATAAGACACAATACATGTTTGAGTGTTATAAAAAAAAAGTCAGCGTTTTCACGTTTTATGGCTGTTTCCATGAGCTATTGCCCATAGTTTAGGTGTTCAATGGGGATTTGCATCGCCAGTAAAGCCGGATACTTTTTGAGAGTTAACACCAAAAACTCGTTGTTTTCCCGTTTTATGGATGTTTTCATGAGCTATTTCCCAGAGTTTTGCTGTTCCATGGGGATTTGCATGGCCAGTAAACCCTGATACACGTTTTGAGAGAGAGGACAAATAAATCGTCGGGTTTTAAGGACGTTTTCATGAGATATTACCCACAGTTTAGGGGTTCGATGGGGATTTGCATTTCACGTAAAGAAACGATACATGTCTGAGGGTTATTACCAAAAAATCGTCGTTTTCACATTTTATGGCCGTTTTCATGAGCTATTGCCCATAGTTTTGGGGTTCTCGGGCGATTTACACGACTCGTAACACACGATACACATTCAAGAGTTATGAGCAAAAACTCGTCGTTTTCACGTTTTATGGCCGTTTTCATGAGATAGCCCACAATTTTGGTGTTCCAGGGCGATTTGCACGACTCGTAACGCCCGATACACGTTTGAGAGTTATGCGCAAAAATCGTTGTTTTCAGGTTTTATGGCCGTTTTCATGAGCTATTGCCCACAGTTTTGGTGTTCCAGGGCGATTTGCATGACCCATAAGATCTGATACATGTTTGATTGACATGATCAAAAGCTCGCCGATTTCGTGTTTTACGGACGTTTTCATGAGCTATTGCCCATGGTTTTGAGGTTCCATAGGGATTTTCATGGCCCTAAAAGAAACGATACATGTTTGAGATTTATGTCCAAAAACTCATCGTTTTCACGTTTTATGGACGTTTTCATGAGCTATTGCCCATAGTTTTGGGTTTTAGTGCGATTTACACAATTTGTAACACGCGATGCACATCTAAGAGTTATGAGCAAAAACTTGTCGTTTTCATGTTTTATGGCCGTTTTCATGAGCTATTGCCCATAGTTTTGGTGTTCCAAGGCGATTTGCACATCCCATAAGACTCGATAAATGTTTGAGATACATGACTAGAAACTCGTCGTTTTCGCATTTTATGGATATTTTCATGAGATATTGCCCACAATTTTGGGGTTCCATGGGAATTTGCAAGGCCCATAAGACACAATACATGTTTGAGGGTTATGACCAAAAAGTCGGCGTTTTCACGTTTTATGGTTGTTTCCATGAGCTATTACCCATAGTTCTGGTGTTCAATGGGGATTTGCATGGCCAGTAAAGCGTGATACTTTTTGAGAGTTAACACCAAAAACTCATTGTTTTTCCGTTTTATGGATGTTTTCATGAGCTATTGCCCATAGTTTTGGGGTTCCATGGGGATTTGCATGGCGAGTAAACCCTGATACACGTTTTGAAAGAGAGGACCAAAAAATCGTTGTTTTCGGGTTTTAAGGACGTTTTAATGAGCTATTACCCACAGTTTTGGGATTCGGTGGGGATTTGCATCTCCCGTAAACAAACGATACATGTATGTGGGTTATTATAAAAAACTCGCTGTTTTCATGTTTTATGGACGTTTTCATGAGCTATTTCCCACAGTTTTGGGGTTCTCGGGCGATTTACACGACTCGTAACACACGATACACTTTTAAGAGTTGTGAGCAAAAACTCGTAGTTTTCACGTTTTATGGCTGTTTTCATGAGATAGCCCACAATTTTGGTGTTCCAGGGCGATTTGCACGACTAGTAACGCCCGATACACGTTTGAGAGTTATGAGCAAAAACTCGTTGTTTTCAGGTTTTATGGCCGTTTTCATGAGCAATTGCCCACAGTTTTGGTATTCCAGGGCGATTTGCATGACCCATAAGATCTGATACATGTTTGAGAAACATGATCAAAAGCTCGCCGATTTCATGTTTTATGGACGTTTTCATGAGCTATTGCCCATGGTTTTGGGGTTCCATAGGGATTTTCATGGCCCAAAAAGAAACGATACATGTTTGAGATTTATGTCCAAAAACTCATCGTTTTCGCGTTTTATGGCCGTTTTCATGAGCTATTGCCCACAGTTTTGGGGTTCTAGTGCGATTTACACAACTCGTAACACGCGATACACATCTAAGAGTTATGAGCAAAAACTTGTCGTTTTCATGTTTTATGGCCGTTTTCATGAGCTATTGCCCATAGTTTTGGTGTTCCAAGGCGATTTGCACGGCCCATAAGACTCGATAAATGTTTGAGAGACATGGCTAGAAACTCGTCGTTTTCGCATTTTATGGATATTATCATGAGATATTGCCCACAGTTTTGGGGTTCCATGGGAATTTGCAAGGCCCATAAGACACAATATATGTTTGAGGGTTATAACAAAAAAGTCGGCGTTTTCATGTTTTATGGCTGTTTCCATGAGCTATTGCCCATAGTTTTGGTGTTCAATGGGGATTTGCATCGCTAGTAAAGCCTGATACTTTTTGAGAGTTAACACCAAAAACTCGTTGTTTTCCCGTTTTATGCATGTTTTCATGAGCTATTGCCCATAGTTTTGGGGTTCCATGGGGATTTTCATGGCCAGTAAACCCCGATACACGTTTCGAGAGAGAGGACCAAAAAATCATCGTTTTCGGGTTTTAAGGACGTTTTAATGTGCTATTACCAAGAGTTTTGGGGTTCGATGGGGATTTGCATCTCCCGTAAAGAAACGATACATGTATGTGGGTTATTATCAAAAACTCGCCGTTTTCATATTTTATGGACGTTTTCCTGAGCTATTGCCCACAGTTTTGGGGTTCTCGGGCGATTTACACGACTCATAACACACGATACACGTTTAAGAGTTGTGAGCAAAAACTCGTAGTTTTCACGTTTTATGGCTGTTTTCATGAGATAGCCCACAATTTTGGTGTTCTAGGGCGATTTGCACGACTCGTAACGCCCGATACACGTTTGAGAGTTATGAGCAAAAACTCGTTGTTTTCAGGTTTTATGGCCGTTTTCATGAGCAATTGCCCACAGTTTTGGTATTCCAGGGCGATTTGCATGACCCATAAGATCTGATACATGTTTGAGAAACATGATCAAAAGCTCGCCGATTTCATGTTTTATGGACGTTTTCATGAGCTATTGCCCATGGTTTTGGGGTTCCATAGGGATTTTCATGGCCCAAAAAGAAACGATACATGTTTGAGATTTATGTCCAAAAACTTATCGTTTTCGCGTTTTATGGCCGTTTTCATGACCTATTGCCCATAGTTTTGGGTTTTAGTGCGATTTACACAACTTGTAACACGCGATGCACATCTAATACTTATGAGCAAAAACTTGTCGTTTTCATGTTTTATGGCCGTTTTCATGAGCTATTGCCCATAGTTTTGGTGTTCCAAGGCGATTTGCACGACCCATAAGACTCGATAAATGTTTGAGAGACATGACTAGAAACTCGTCGTTTTCGCATTTTATGGATATTTTCATGAGATATTGCCCACAGTTTTGGGGTTCCATGGGAATTTGCAAGGCCCATAAGACACAATACATGTTTGATTGTTATAACAAAAAAGTCAGCGTTTTCACGTTTTATGGCTGTTTCCATGAGCTATTGCCCATAGTTTTGGTGTTCAATGGGGATTTGCATCGCCAGTAAAGCCGGATACTTTTTGAGAGTTAACACCAAAAACTCGTTTTCCCGTTTTATGGATGTTTTCATGAGCTATTGCCCATAGTTTTGGGGTTCCATGGGGATTTTCATGGCCAGTAAACCCCGATACACGTTTTGAGAGAGATGACCAAAAAATCGTCGTTTTCGGGTTTTAAGGACGTTTTAATGAGCTATTACCCCCAGTTTAGGGGTTCGATGGGGATTTGCATCTCCCGTAAAGAAACGATACATGTATGTGGGTTATTATCAAAAACTCACCGTTTTCATATTTTATGGATGTTTTCATGAGCTATTGCCCACAGTTTTGGGGTTCTCAAGCGATTTACACGACTCATAACACACGATACACGTTTAAGAGTTGTGAGCAAAAACTCGTAGTTTCCACGTTTTATGGCCGTTTTCATGAGATAGCCCACAATTTTGGTGTTCCAGGGCGATTTGCACGACTCGTAACGCCTGATACACGTTTGAGAGTTATGCGCAAAAATCGTTGTATTCAGGTTTTATGGCCGTTTTCATGAGCTATTGCCCACAGTTTTGGTGTTCCAGGGCGATTTGCATGACCCATAAGATCTGATACATGTTTGATTGACATGATCAAAAGCTCGCCGATTTCGTGTTTTACGGACGTTTTCATGAGCTATTGCCCATGGTTTTGAGGTTCCATAGGGATTTTCATGGCCCAAAAAGAAACGATACATGTTTGAGATTTATGTCCAAAAACTCATCGTTTTCACGTTTTATGGACGTTTTCATGAGCTATTGCCCATAGTTTTGGGTTTTAGTGCGATTTACACAACTTGTAACACGCGATGCACATCTAAGAGTTATGAGCAAAAACTTGTCGTTTTCATGTTTTATGGCCGTTTTCATGAGCTATTGCCCATAGTTTTGGTGTTCCAAGGCGATTTGCACATCCCATAAGACTCGATAAATGTTTGAGATACATGACTAGAAACTCGTCGTTTTCGCATTTTATGGATATTTTCATGAGATATTGCCCACAATTTTGGGGTTCCATCGGAATTTGCAAGGCCCATAAGACACAATACATGTTTGAGGGTTATGACCAAAAAGTCGGCGTTTTCACGTTTTATGGCTGTTTTCATGAGATAGCCCACAATTTTGGTGTTCCAGGGCGATTTGCACGACTCGTAACGCCCGATACACGTTTGAGAGTTATGAGCAAAAACTCGTTGTTTTCAGGTTTTATGGCCATTTTCATGAGCTATTGCCCACAGTTTTGGTGTTCAAGGGCGATTTGCATGACCCATAAGATCTGATACATGTTTGATTGACATGATAAAAAGCTCGCCGATTTCGTGTTTTATGGACGTTTTCATGAGCTATTGCCCATGGATTTGAGGTTCCATAGGGATTTTCATGGCCGAAAAAGAAACGATACATGTTTGAGATTTATGTCCAAAAACTCATCGTTTTCGCGTTTTATTGCCGTTTTCATGAGCTATTGCCCACAGTTTTGCGGTTCTAGTGTAATTTACACAACTCGTAACACGCGTTACACATTTAAGAGTTATGAGCAAAAACTCGTAGTTTTCACGTTTTATGGCTGTTTTCATGAGATAGCCCACAATTTTGGTGTTCCAGGGCGATTTGCACGACTCGTAACGCCCGATACACATTTTCGCGTTTTATGGTCGTTTTCATGAGCTATTGCCCACAGTTTTGGTATTACAGGGCGATTTGCATGACCCATAAGATCCGATACATGTTTGAGAGACATGATCAAAAGCTCGCCGATTTCGTGTTTTATGGACGTTTTCACAAGCTATTGCCCATGATTTTGGGGTTCCATAGGGATTTTCATGGCCCAAAAAGAACGATACATGTTTAAGATTTATGTCCAAAAACTCATCGTTTTCGCGTTTTATGGGGATTTGCATGGCCAGTAAACCCCGATACACGTTTTGAGAGAGAGGACCAAAAAATCGTCGTTTTCGGGTTTTAAGGATGTTTTCATGAGCTATTACCCACAGTTTAGGGGTTTGATGGGGATTTCCGTCTCCCGTAAAAACCGATACATGTCTGAGGGTTATTACCAAAAAATCATCGTTTTCACATTTTATGGCCGTTTTCATGAGCTATTGCCCATAGTTTTAGGGTTCTCGGGCGATTTACACGACTCGTAACACACGATACACATTTAAGAGTTATGAGCAAAAACTAGTCATTTTCACGTTTTATGGCCGTTTTCATGAGATAGCCCACAATTTTGGTGTTGCAGGGCGATTTACACGACTCGTAGCGCCCGATACACGTTTGAGAGTTATGCGCAAAAACTCGTTGTTTTCAAGTTTTATGGCCATTTTCATGAGCTATTGCCCACACTTTTGGTGTTCTAGGGCGATTTGCATGACCCATAAGATCTGATACATGTTTGAGAGACATGATCAAAAGCTCGCCGATTTCGTGTTTTATGGACGTTTTCATTAGCTATTGCCCATGGTTTTGGGGTTCCATAGGGATTTTCATGGCCCAAAAAGAAATGATACATGTTTGAGATTTATGTCCAAAAACTCATCGTTTTCACGTTTTATGGCCGTTTTCATGAGCTATTGCCCACAGTTTTGGGGTTCTAGTGCGATTTATACAACTGGTAACACGCGATACACATCTAAGAGTTATGAGCATAATCTTGTCGTTTTGATGTTTTATGGCCGTTTTCATGAGCTATTGCCCTTATTTTGGTGTTCCAAGGCGATTTGCATGGCCCATAAGACTCGATAAATGTTTGAGAGACATGACTAGAAACTCGTCGTTTTCGCATTTTATGGATATGTTCATGAGATATTGCCCACAATTTTGGGGTTCATGGGAATTTTCAAGGCCCATAAGACACAATACATGTTTGAGGGTTATAACCAAAAAGTCGGCGTTTTCACATTTTATGGCTGTTTCCATGAGCTATTGCCCATAGTTTTGGTGTTCAATGGGGATTTGCATGGCCAGTAAAGCTCGATACTTTTTGAGAGTTAACACCAAAAACTGATTGTTTTCCCGTTTTATGGATGTTTTCATGAGCTATTGCCCATAGTTTTGGGGTTCTATGGGGATTTGCATGGCTAGTAAACCCCGATACACATTTTGAGAGAGAGGACCAAAAAATCGTTGTTTTCGGGTTTTAAGGACGTTTTAATGAGCTATTACCCATAGTTTTGGGGTTCGATTGGGATTTGCATCCCCCGTAAACAAACGATACATGTCTGTGGGTTATTATCAAAAACTCGTTGTTTTCATGTTTTATGGACGTTTTCATGAGCTATTGCCCATGGTTTTGGGGTTCCATAGGGATTTTCATGGCCCAAAAAGAAACGATACATGTTTGAGATTTTTGTCCAAAAACTCATCGTTTTCGCGTTTTATGGCCGTTTGCATGAGCTATTGCCCATAGTTTTGGGTTTTAGTGCGATTTACACAACTTGTAACACGCGATGCACATCTAAGAGTTATGAGCAAAAACTTGTCGTTTTCATGTTTTATGGCCGTTTTCATGAGCTATTGCCCATAGTTTTGGTGTTCCAAGGCGATTTGCACGGCCCATAAGACTCGATAAATGTTTGAGAGACATGACTAGAAACTCGTCGTTTTCGCATTTTATGGATATTTTCATGAGATATTGCCCACAGTTTTGGGGTTCCATGGGAATTTGCAAGGCCCATAAGACACAATACATGTTTGAGGGTTATAACAAAAAATTCGGTGTTTTCACGTTTTATGGCTGTTTCCATGAGCTATTGCCCATAGTTTTGGTGTTCAATGGGGTTTTGCATCGCTAGTAAAGCCCGATACTTTTTTAGAGTTAACACCAAAAACTCGTTGTTTTCCCGTTTTATGGATGTTTTCATGCGCTATTGCCCATAGTTTTGGGGTTCCATGATTTGCATGGCCAGTAAACCCCGATACACGTTTTGAGAGAGAGGACCAAAAAATCGTCGTTTTCGGGTTTTAAGGACGTTTTAATGAGCTATTACCCACAGTTTTGGGGTTCGATGGGGATTTGCATCTACCGTAAAGAAACGATACATGTTTGTGTGTTATTATAAAAAAACTCGCCATTTTCATATTTTATGGACGTTTTCATGAGCTATTGCCCACAGTTTAGGGGTTCTCGGGCGATTTACACGACTCGTAACATACGATACACGTTTAAGAGTTGTGAGCAAAAACTTGTAGTTTTCACGTTTTATGGCTGTTTTCATGAGATAGCCCACAATTTTGGTGTTCCAGGGCGATTTGCACGACTCGTAACGCTCGATACACGTTTGAGAGTTATGAGAAAAAACTCGTTGTTTTCAGTTTTTATGGCCATTTTCATGAGCTATTGACCATAGTTTTGGTGTTCCAGGGCGATTTGCATGACCCATAAGATCTGATACATGTTTGAGAGACATGATCAAAAGCTCGCCGATTTCGTGTTTTACGGACGTTTTCATGAGCTATTGCTCATGGTTTTGGGGTTTCATAGGGATTTTCATGGCCCAAAAAGAAACGACACATGTTTGAGATTTATGTCCAAAAACTCATCGTTTTCGCGTTTTATGGCCGTTTGCATGAGCTATTGCCCACAGTTTTGGGGTTCTAGTGCAATTTAGACAACTCGTAACACGCGATACACGTTTTCATGGCCCGAAAAGAAACGATACATGTTTGAGAGTTATGACCAAAATCTTGTCGTTTGCACGTTAAAGGCCGTATTAATGAGCTATTGCCCATAGTTTTGGTGTTCAATGGGGATTTGCATGGCCAGTAAAGCCCGATACATGTTTGAGAGTTAACACCAAAAACTCGTTGTTTTCCTGTTTTATGGATGTTTTCATGAGCTATTGCCCACAATTTTGGGGTTCCATGGGGATTTGCATGGCCAGTAAACCTCGATACACGTTTTGAGAGAGAGGACCAAAAAATCATCGTTTTCGCGTTTTAAGGACGTTTTCATAAGCTATTACCCATAGTTTTGGGGTTCGATGGGGATTTGCATCGCCCGTATAGAAACGATACATGTCTGAGGGTTATGACCAAAAAGTCGTCGTTTTATGGCCGTTTTTATGAGCTATTGTCCACTAGTTTGGGTTTCTCGGGCAATTTACACGACTCGTAACATGCAATACACATTTAAGAGTTATGAGAAAAAAAACTCGTCGTTTTCACGTTTTATGGCCGTTTTCATGAGATAGCCCACAATTTCGGTGTTCCGCGACGATTTGCACGACTCGTAACGCCCGATACACATTTGAGAGTTATGAGCAAAAACTCGTTGTTTTTAGGTTTTATGGCCATTTTCATGAGCTATTGCCCATTGTTTTGGTGTTCTAGGGCGATTTGCATGACACATAAGATCCGATACATGTTTGAGAGATATGATAAAAAAACTCGTCGTTTTCGTGTTTTATGAACGTTTTCATGAGCTATTGCCCATGGTTTTGGGGTTCCATAGGGATTTTCATGGCCCGAAAAGAAACGATGCATGTTTGATAGTTATGTACAAAAACTCATCGTTTTCGCATTTTATGGCCGTTTTCATGAGCTATTGTCCACCGTTTTGGGGTTCTACTACGATTTACACAACTCGTAACACGCGATACACATTTAAGAGTTATGACCAAAAACTCGTCGTTTTCATGTTTTATGGTTGTTTTCATGAGCAATTGCCCATAGTTTTGGTGTTCCAAGGCTATTTGCACGGCCCATAAGCTGGATAAATGTTTGAAAGACATGGCCAGAAACTCTTAGTTTTCGCTTTTTATGGAGACTTCCATGAGCTATTGCCCACAGTTTTGGGGTTGCATGGGAATTTGCAAGGCCCATAAGACACAATACATTTTTTAGGGTTATGACCATAAAATCGATGTTTTTGCATTTTACGGTTGTTTCCGTGCTCTATTGCCCACAGTTTTGGTGTTCAATGGGGATTTGCATGGCCAGTAAAGCCCGATAAATGTTTGGGAGTTAAGACCAAAAACTCGCCGTTTTCGCGTTTTATGGCTGTTTTCATGAGCTATTGCCCACAGTTTTGGGGTTCTAGTGCGATTTACACAACTCGTAACATGCAATACATGTTTAAGAGTTATGAACAAAAACTCGTCGTTTTCATGTTTTATGGCTATTTTCATGAGCTATTGCCCATAGTTTTGGCATTCCAAGGTGATTTCCATGGCCCATAAGACTCGATAAATGTTTGAGGGGAAAACGATGAGAACGATGAGTTTTTGGTGTTTAATGGGGATTTGCATGGCCTATAAAGCCCGATTCATGTTTGAGAGTTAAGACCAAAAACTCATTGTTTTTGCGTTTTATGGATGTTTTCATGAGCTATTACCCATAGTTTTAGGGTTCAATGGGGATTTGCATTGCCAGTAAACCCCGATACATGTTTTGAGAGAGAGGACCAAAAACTCGTTGTTTTCGCATTTTATGGAAGTTTTCAAGTTTTATGGCAGTTTTCATGACCTATTGCCCATAGTTTTGGTAATCCAAGGCGATTTGCATGGCCCATAAGACTGAATAAATGTTTGAGAGACATGGCCAAAAACTCATAGTTTTCGCATTTTATGGATACTTTCATGAGCTATTGCCCACAGTTTTGGGGTTCCATGGGAATTTGCAAGGCCCATAAGACACAATACTTTTTTGAGGGTTATGACCATAAACTCGATGTTTTCGCGTTTTATGGCTGTTTCCGTGATCTATTGCCCACAGTTTTGGTGTTCAATGGGGATTTGCATGGCCAGTAAAGCCCGATACATGTTTGGGAGTTAAGACCAAAAACTCGCCGTTTTCGCGTTTTATGGCCATTTTCATGAGCTATTGCCCATAGTTTGGTGTTCCAAGGCTCGATAAATGTTTGAGTGACATGACTGGAAACTCGTAGTTTTCGCATTTTATGGATATTTTTATGAGATATTGCCCACAGTTTTGGGGTTCCATGGGAATTTGCAAGGCCCATAAGACACAATACACGTTTAAGGGTTATGAGCAAAAACTTGATGTTTTCGCGTTTTATGGCTGTTTCCATGAGCTATTGCCCACGGTGTTGGTGTTCAATGGGGATTTGCATGGCCAGTAAAGCCCGGTACATGTTTGAGAGTTAAGACCAAAAACTCGTCGTTTTCGCGTTTTATGGTCGTTTTCATGAGCTATTGCCCAGAGTTTTGGGGTTTGATGGTGCTGGTTAGCACTTCGTTGGAAACCCCAAGAGCAAGGTGTGAAGCAGCAAGCAGCAAGTCTTCCCTCAGTAGAGACCGAGGTTATAGAACCAGAAGGAGGAAGGAAACGTCACATTGGTGTTGCTAGCAACGCGGAGACCTGCACAACACAAACTCAAAACTTTGCCCCAACGAATCAGTGAGGTTGTCAAGCTCACCGGTTTGCTGTAACAAAGGATTAAAGGTATGAGTGGAAGGCAATGGTTTGCAGCAAGTAAACAAGTAATAGTGAAAGATGTATCAATGGTAAAGATTGGACCGGGGTCCATAGTTCACTAGAGGTGCTCTCCTTAGATAAACAACATGGCATGAAGGGTAAACAAATTACAGCAGGGCAATTGACAGGAACTAAGCAAGGCATAACAATGCAATTACTAGTCAGAAAGATCCTATGAGATTCGATTGGGCAATACAACAATATACATAGACCGCCATCCAACTGCATCTATGACTAGAAGTCCACCTTCAAGTTATCATCCGAACCCCCTCCAGTATTAAGTTGCAAGCAATAGACAACTACTTTAAGCAAAGTGTGTAAGGTATGTTCCATGAACAAGAGACCGTTATTTTCTCCCTAGTAGCAACAGCACATCTACAACCGAAGAGATTATTGTCACGTCCCTTGGAAACTAGAGGCATGAACCCACCATTGAGCATAAATACCCCCTCTTGGAGTCACTAGCAACTACTTGGACAAGATAGCTACTACTGACGGAGAGCATGCAAGATCACAAACAACACAGACATGATAGAATCATAAAGACAAAACCATTAATCAAACCAACATAATAATCTCAATATCCATCGGATCCCCGCAAACACAACATGCATGATTACAAATATATTTGATCTTGATCATGAACAGAGCTCACAAGATCTATACATGAAAGCACAAAGGAGGAGATACAACCATCTAGATACTACATGGACCCATAGTCCAAGGTGGAACTACTCACGCATCATACCAGAGAGAAGGCCTCCGGGATGATCTCCCCTCCGGCAGGGTGCCGGGAAGAACTTCAGATCCCCCGATCTAGGGACGATGGTGGCGTCGGCTACAGACGGTTTCGTGGAGTTTTGATCGGGTACCCAGGGTTTCTGCATCGGGGGCTTCTTATAGGCGAAGGGGGAGACCGAGGAGGCGGCCAGGGTTGGCAAACCCTAGCCAGGCGCAGGGTTGGGCCCACCCTTGCCTGGGGTGGGTCTGGTCCCCTGGCTGGCCCCTCCGGATCTTCTCTGGACTTCTTGTTCCTCAGGGAAAGTAATTGACTTTAACGTTTGTCCTGTCCAATTACGAGCATATTTCTTTACTAACTTTTCTGAAACCAAAAACAGCAGAAAACAAGCATCTCGCACTGTTGCAACTTGTTAATAGGTTAGTACCAGAAAATATGTAAAAAGCACCTCAAAGTGTTGACAAGTAAAGCAAAGTAGATACAAAACAAGCATGGAGCATCAAAAATTATAGATAAGTTTCCAATGTATCAGGGTTCTAGTGCGATTTACACAACTCGTAACACGCGATACAGTTTAAGAGTTATGAATAAAAACTCGTCGTTGTCACGTTTTGTGGTTGTTTTCATGAGCTATTGCCCATAGTTTTGGCGTTCCAAGGTGATTTGCACGGCCCATAAGACTCGATAAATGTTTGAGGGGAAAACGATGAGAACGACGAGTTTTTGGTGTTCAATGGGGATTTGCATGGCTAGTAAAGCCCTATACAAGTTTGAGTGTTAAGACCAAAAACTCATCGTTTTTGCGTTTTATGGATGTTTTCATGAGCTATTGCCCACAGTTTTGGTGTTCAATGGGTGTTTGCATTGCCAGTAAACCCCAATGCACGTTTTGCGTGAGAGGACCAAAAAGTCGTCGTTTTCGCATTTTATGGACGTTTTCATGAGCTATTACACACAGTTTTGAGGTTCCATGGGGATTTTCATCGCCCGTATATAAACGATACATGTCTGAGGGTTATGACCAAAAATTCGTCGTTTTATCGCCGTTTTCATGAGCTATTGCCCACAGTTTTGGGTTTCTCGGGCGATTTACACGACTCTTAACACATGATACACGTTTAAGAGTTGTGAGCAAAAACTCGCCGTTTTCACGTTTTATGGCTACTTTCTTGAGATAGCCCACAATTTTGGTGTTCCAGGACGAGTTGCACGACTCGTAATGCCCGATACATCTTTGAGAGTTATGAGCAAAAACTCGTTGGTTTCAGGTTTTATGGCCATTTTCATGAGCTATTGCCCACAGTTTTGGTGTTCCAGGGCGATTTGCATGACCCATTAGATTCGATACATGTTTCAGAGACATGATCAAAAACTCACCGTTTTCGTGTTTTATGGACGTTTTCATGAGCTATTGCCCATGGTTTTGGGGTTCCATAGGGATTTTCATGGCCCGAAAAGAAATGATACATGTTTGAGAGTTATGTCCAAAAACTCATCGTTTTCGCATTTTATGGCCGCTTTTATGAGCTATTGCCCACAGTTTTGGGGTTTTAGTGCGATTTATACAACTCGTAACATGCGATAGACACTTAAGAGTTATGACCAAAAACTCGTCATTTTCATGTTTTATGGCTGTTTTCATGAGCTATTGCACATAGTTTGGTGTTCCAAGGCGATTTGCACGGCCCATAATACTGGATAAATGTTTGAGGGGAAAACGATGAGAACGACGAGTTGTTGGTGTTCAATGGTGATTTGCATGGCCAGTAAAGCCTGATACATGTTTGAGAGTTAACACTAAAAACTTGTTGTTTTCCGGTTTGCTCGATGTTTTCATGAGCTATTGGCCACAGTTTTGGGGTTCCATGGGGATTTGCATTGCCAGTAAACCCCGATACACGTTTTGAGAGAGAGGACCAAAAACTCATCGTTTTCGCGTTTTATGGCCGTTTTCATGAGCTATTTCCCACAATTTTGGGGTTCTAGTGTGATTTACACAACTCGTAACACGCGATAAATATTTAAGATTTACGAGCAAAAACACGTTGTGTTCACGTTTTATAGCCGTTTTCATGAGCTATTGCCCATAGTTTTGGTGTTCCCAGGCAATTTGCATGGCCCATAAGACTCGATAAATGTTTGAGAGACATGACCAGAAAATTTGTAGTTTTCGCATTTTATGGATATTTTCATGAGCTATTGCCCATAGTTTTGGGGTTCCATGGGAATTTGCAAGGCCCATAAGACACAATACATGTTTGAGGGTTATGACCAAAAACTCGGCGTTTTCGCGTTTTATGGCTGTTTCCGTGAGCTATTGCCCACAGTTTTGGTGTTCAATGGGATTTGCATGGCCAGTAAAGCCCGATACATGTTTGGGAGTTAAGACCAAAAACTCGTCGTTTTCGCGTTTTATGGTCGTTTTCATGAGCTATTGCCCATAGTTTTGGGGTTCTAGTGAAATTTACACAACTCGTAACATGCGATACACGTTTAACAGTTATGAACAAAAACTAGTCGTTTTCATGTTTTATGGTTGTTTTCATGAGCTATTGCCCATAGTTTTGGCGTTCCAAGGTGATTTGCACGGCCCATCAGACTCGATAAATGTTTGAGGGGAAAACGATGAGAACGACGAGCTTTTGGTGTTCAATGGGGATTTGCATGGCCAGTAAAGACCGATACATGGTTGGGAGTTAAGGCCAAAACTTGTCGTTTTCGCGTTTTACGACCATTTTCATGAGCTATTGCCCACAGTTTTGGAGTTCTAGTGAAATTTACACAACACGTAACACGCGATACACGTTTAAGAGTTATGAACAAAAACTCGTCGTTTTCACGTTTTATGCCTGTTTTTATGAGCTATTGCCCATAGTTTTGGCGTTCCAAGGTGATTTGCATAGCCCATAAGGCACGATAAATGTTTGAGGGCAAACGATGAGAACGACGAGTTTTTGGTGTTCAATGGGGATTTGCATGGCCAGTAAAGCCCTATACATGTTTGAGAGTTAAGACCAAAAACTCATTATTTTTGCGTTTTGTGTATGTTTACATGAGCTATTGCCCACAGTTTTGGGGTTCAATGGAGATTTGCATTGCCAGTAAACCCCGATACACATTTTGGGAGAGAGGACCAAAAACTCGTCGTTTTCGCGTTTTATGGACATTTTCATGAGATAGCCTACAATTTTGGTGTTCCGTGGGGATTTGCATCTCACATTAAGAAACGATACATGTTTGACGGGTATGACCAAAAAGTCATTATTTTCGCATTTTATGACCGTTTTCATGAGCTATTTCCCACAATTTTGGGGTTCTCGGGTGATCTACACGACTCGTAACACATGATACACGTTTCAGAGTTGTCAGCAAAAACTCGTCGCTTTCACGTTTTATGGCCGTTTTCATGAGATAGCCCACAATTTTGGTGTTCCAGGACGATTTGGACGACTCGTAACGCCCGATACATGTTTGAGAGTTATGAGCAAAAACTCGTTGTTTTCAGGTTTTATGGCCGTTTTCATAAGCTATTGCCCAGAGTTTTGGTGTTCCAGGGCGATTTGCATGACACATAAGATCTGATACATGTTTGAGAGACATGATCAAAAACTCGCCGATTTCGTGTTTTATGGACGTTTTCATGAGCTATTGCCCATGGTTTTGGGGTTCCATAGGGATTTTCATGGCCTAAAAAGAAACGATACATGTTTGAGATTTATGTCCAAAAACTCATCGTTTTCGCGTTTTATGGCCGTTTTCATGAAATATTGCCCATAGTTTTGGGGTTCTAGTGCAATTTACACAACTCGTAACACGCGATACACATTTAAGAGTTATGAGCAAAAACTTGTCGTTTTCACGTTTTATGGCCGTTTTCATGAGTTATTGCCCATAGTTTTGGCATTCCAAGGCGATTTGCATGGCCCATAAGACTCGATAAATATTTGTGAGACATGACTAGAAACTCGTCGTTTTCGTATTTTATGGATATTTTCATGAGATATTGCCCACAGTTTTGGGGTTTCATGGGAATTTGCAAGGCCCATAAGACATAATACATGTTTGAGGTTTATAACCAAAAAGTCGGCGTTTTCGCGTTTTATGGCTGTTTCCGTGAGCTATTGCCCATAGTTTTGGTGTTCAATGGGGATTTGCATGGCCAGTAAAACCCGATACATGTTTGAGAGTTAACACCAAAAACTCATTGTTTTCCTGTTTTATGGATGTTTTCATGAGCTATTGCCCACAGTTTTGGGGTTTCATTGGGATTTGCATGGCCAGTAAACCCCGATACACGTTTTGAGAGAGAGGACCAAAAAATCATCATTTTCGCGTTTTGAGGACGTTTCATAAGCTATTACCCATAGTTTTGGGGTTCGATGGGGATTTGCATCGCCCATAAAGAAATGATACATGTGTGAGGGTTATGACCAAAAAGTCGTCATTTTCGCGGTTTATGGCCGTTTTTATGTGCTACTGCCCGATTCTCGGGCGATTTACACAACTCGCAACACGCAATACACATTTAAGAGTTATGAGCACAAACTCGTCGTTGTCATGTTTTATGGCCGTTTTAATGACATAGCCCATAATTTTGGTGTTCCACGGCGATTTGCACGACTCGTAACGCCCGATACACGTTTGAGAGACATGACCAAAAACTCGTCGTTTTCGTGTTTTATGGACATTTTTCATAAGCTATTGCCCATAGTTTTGTTTTCTATGGGGATTTGCGTGGCCCGTAAAGAAACGATTCATGTTTGAGAGTTATGATAAAAAAAATCATCGTTTTCGCGTTTTATGACCGTTTTAATGAGCTATTGCCCACAGTTTTGGGGTTCCAGGGCGATTTACATGACTCGTAGCACACGATAAACGTTAAAGAGTTATTAGCAAAAACTCGTCGTTTTCATGTTTTATGGCTGTTTTCATGAGCTATAGCCTACAATTTTGGTGTTTCAAGGCGATTTGCATAACTCATAACGCCCGATACACGTTTGAGAGTTATGAGCAAAAACTCGTCGTTTTCACGTTTATGGCAGTTTTCATGAGTTATTGCCCACAGTTTTGGTGTTGCAGGGAAATTGGCACGACCCATAAGACCTGATAAATGTTTGAGACATGACCAAAAACTCGTCGTTTTCGTGTTTTATGGACGTTTTCATGATCTATTGCCCACCGTTTTGGGGTTCCATGGGGATTTGCATGGTCCGTAAAGACATGATACATGTTTGGGAGTTATGACAAAAAAACTCGTCGTTTTCGCGTTTATGGCCATTTTCATGAGCTATTGTCCATTGTTTGGGTTCTAGGGCGATTTACACAACATGTAACACCCGATACACGTTTGAGACTTATGAGCAAAAACTCGTCGTTTTTATGTTTTATGGCCGTTTTTATGAGCTATTGCCCATAGTTTTGGTGTTATAGGGCGATTTGTAGGACCCATAAGACCCGATACATGTTTGAGAGATATGATCAAATATTCGTTGTTTTCATGATTTATGGATATTTTCATGAGCTATTGCCCATAGTTTTGGGTTCCATGAGGATTTGCATGCCTAGTGGCCATAGATTCTGCCGGCTTCCTCCGGCGGTGGACTGGCCCTGTTTGCTCTATACTAGTGCTTCACGACTTCACCGTCGTGTCATGCCAAAATAATCTGTGGAATAACAGACAAATCTTATTCTAGCTATGTATATATAGTTTTCCTTTCTACTTTTATTTCATTTCATTTCCGCGGATCTGTGTTTATTTTTTCTGCTGGCTTGGTTTTGTTCCTCGTATGCTTTAAATAAAGTTTTTAGAATTAGTCTAAAGTATGCAACTATCCATACATGCCTTCATGCATGATTAAAGTACCTACTACCGGATGCAATTCTCTGCTCTTGTCGGGCCTTGCCTTTTGTAGATTTTATAAATTGGATATAATGGTGCGTAGGTAGATAGACAGACGATCTCCTTGGACAGGTGCAGTGCATCGGATATGACAACGAGAGTACGAGTACCACGTAGCAGGAATTGAAGCATAACATGTACACATCACAATACTAAATTGCTCCACGATGAACCTACCAATAATCATCATATTTAAATTGTTCACTGATGTTTTTTGTTGCCATGGCATCCACGGTGCTCTGGCCAGTCAGATTTCAGACAGGTCGAGTCAATCAGAGACTAGTTAGTACTACTACTACTACTGTTATGCACTTTTGGCCCCACACACTCACGAGCTCCAGAGAAGCAGCTTGTGGATGACTTGTGCAGTATGAGACCAAGAAAGCGATGGCTCACCAAGCAACAAAATCCATGAACCATGCATTTGCGTGCATGTGGCCAAACTCGATGGATCGATATGAAGTTAGCACAATGCGCACATGAACACATGAAAAACTATCTAGAAGCCCGTCACATGTCCACACAAAAATTATAAAGGTTTGTCTGTGTCTCAGTTGATTGAGATTTTCTTAAGTCTCAATCAACTGAGAAAAATGCAACCGTAGTTAAAATAAATATGCAACTTAGTTCCGGTTGCATTTTTTTAACAGAAAAATGCAATTCCATTTTTTTGCAGAAAAGTGCAACTGACATCAGTTGCACTTTTTTTAAACAGACAGTTGCAACTTTTTTTAGGTGACTGAGACTTAAGAAAATCTCAGTCAACTGAGAAATAGCAAAACCGAAATTATAATGATTCGTGTCGATCTGCACGAGCGAGCGAGCCAACGGAGGTGAGGGTCAGGCACAAAAACAGATTGAGCCATGCGGGGTAGAGTGAAAACGCACAACTCGTTTACGGTTCCTGCGTCACATCCAACTCACCAACCACGTCGGCATGACAAGTGGGCTCACCCTCTCAAAATCTAGGGAAATTGATAGATGGGGTAAAACTCGTTTAAAGTGCAATTCACTTTAAGAAGCAACAAGCGAGATTTATGTATATTCACTTCTATTACTCGGCTAGAGTTGGAGATGTGCCATGATCTTGAGGTCGTTAGATCATTTTGGACGCATGCGTGATTACTTCTTTGCATGTTTGGAAGGTTGTCACTCCATCTTTAGGCTCTGATCTACTCTGCTTAAATTAATCAGATTTGGTAAGTGTATTTGGTGCACCTAGCTAGCATGAAAGAGTCAGCATGAACCTCAAGAAAAGGAAGCCACAGCAACTATACGAAGTTAGTGAGAAAAAAACTTTCCCTTTTTTTCACGTTATTCATCCCCTTCTATACCCTTTTCTAGAAGGCGTTTCTTCCTCGTCTGATTTAAAATCCCCATCACTAGGTACTATTTTAATGTATGCAAGCATTCATGCATGCATGATTGAAGTACGTATACCTACCAGTTACAGTTCTCAATTTTTGTTACACCTTGCCCTTTAAAGCGTTTTAAAATTCGAGACCACATTACGTAGGTAGCCAGAATCTGTTTAATTTTTGCACAAACTAGCATGGTGGCCCTCGCAAATGCGAGGGTAGTCCTTAAATGCACTGAAAGTATTTGTTAAATAAACCTATACTTTCATATATGCTTTATTTGAAGCTATATTAGTGCACGGAGAAATAGCTGATTATTAGGATATTGCAAAATGGTTATAGTTACTTAGATCTATTAATCATGGACTATTATAAGGAATAACCAATAGATTAATGGTCGGATGATGTTCTAGGAATTATAAAGATATCAATTGTTGTGTCCTAATGATAAGGTTCAAGAGATCAATATGTCTATCAAAGTTTGATCTTGCTATCGGAACAAATATTCTTCTTGACAGGTAGGGAAATGAGCATTTTCACTCTATCTTGTTCAAATCATTTTCTTGCCCCATTTACTCCTTGATTTGACATACTCGATGCCCTCAATCTGAATTAGAATATGTGAAATTTTCCTATAAACATTGACTATAACATGTAACTTTGACATTCTTATAAATATGTTCTATAAAGTAAAATTGAAAATATAATTTCATTATGCTTAAACGCCATCTAGATATTGGTATACTTTGAAATTAAGGTAGCCATATTTTTATTCATTTTTATTTATCTCTCTCCTTTATATATTGCATTGTCTAAGCCGGTTATTCTACATTCTCCCTTTCACATGAGTTGTTGTGTCATGTAAAATGACCATAGAACATTTTAATTAAGATGACATATTGACTTGTAAATTAAAACCTTCCAAGTATGCCTCGTTTAATATATATAAATTTTTGGAACCCATGCGTAAATGTTAAGTAAGAAATGTTATGACCGACATTAATCTTTTATGGCGTTGAGTTTCCAAAATCGTATTAGTTTTGACTACATGTTTATTCGAACTAACAATAAAATGTGGAGCTCAAATTTATTATTTTTCTTGGTAAAAACCTATTCTATAAATCTTAGTTATTTGTTGTAAACTCTATGTTAACTCAGTAGTTTTGTTGGTGTGTCCCTGTGCTTAACTTAGTAAATGTGATGTTTCTCATATAATTGGATCAACTATATACATAGTGAAATGTGTTACCACTTTGGCCAATATGAAAACTATAGAGTATCAAGCAATTGTTGTAAATAAGCACAAATTTTTGTCACCTCTTTCTCATGTAGTGTAAAACTTGATAAAAATGTTGCACATATGGGATGATGCCAACCAAATCAATATCAAACTTAATATTCCTACCCTATATTGCCGTAAATAGAACATCAAATTTTAAGTCACAATCATAAATGTCAGACGATTATGTGTTTCTTCGTTATTTCCATGGTTAATATTGCAATATGTAAGGACTTCATTGTCCATAAGTTAAACTTTCAACATTATTCCTATCATAAACTTAATATGTTGATGAAACCATTACCTCCTTTTGTTTCTTTCACCTTCCACAACCATTTTGGTGTTTAGAGTTGAATATGTGTGTAAGTTTGTAGGAAAAGATTTAGACATACGACATATTTAAGCGTTCGACATCTATCTATAATAAAATTAAGGTATCTAACTCAAAGAATAATTGTCGCTTCAAGCTATGTGGGATCATTCAGCTTTAACAACCAAACATGCTCTCTCTCTCTCTCTCTCTCTCTCTCTCTCTCTCTCTCTCTCTCTCTCTCTCTCTCTCTCTCTCTCTCTCTCTCTCTCTCTCTCTCTCTCTGTTGTGTGTGTGTGTGTTTAAAACATGAAGAGTTCAGCTGCAAATGCTCCAACAAAACTACCTTATAATTAATTTCAATTTTCATTGCTTATTTTTTAGGAATGCACTATTACACCTTTATGCGTCAATAAGACTAAAATACATCCATTTATATCTAATTAGTCCACCTAACACCCAATTTTATATTATGATCATTCATCAATCAGCCAGTTTTGCTCTCGGAATATGTAATCCCTCCGGTTATTCGTGTGTGATATTTCTATAATTGTACACCTTGCATAAAGGGATGGTATTTTGTTCATTTTTGGCTTTCGAGGGTTAAGCATAATTTTATATTAGAAAATCACAGCCTCAAATAGTTTTTGTCTTTTATATATCCGAAGTAGCTATAAGCGGAAAAGTTAAAGATTAATCGAAGTAATAAATATCTAGAGGTCTAGTGTTGCGCTCTCGACCAAGTAAAAGAAATATAAACCAATCAAAAGAAATTACAGTAGTACCAAATTGTCTAGCTCTAATCTCTTCGTCGCATGTGGACAAAGTCTTCGTCCTACCGTCAAGTTACATGCACTTCTGCTCATGCATGCCGTCAAGTGGTGGATTCCGCTGCTAGCTGGTGTAGAGAAACGAAAAAAAATGTTGTACGCAGGTACAGTCCTCTGAAACTACGACATATCTTACCTAAAATAAAAAAAGATGACTGTAGGCATGTAGAGTCCTCTAAAAATAGGACATATCTAACCAGAAATAAAGAAGAGATGACACAATCCTATCTGTTACGGGACCTCTCTTTTTTTAGATGTACGGTAACTCTCTTCATGTTGGATACACCTATATGGATCGTGTCAAACGGCACTACACAATATATATGTCAGTATATTTACGTAACTATTGTTAAATCGTGGCCACATATTTTAGATCTAACTGTCTATATAATTTAGGTGATGTGGATCAACGTGGTGCCTCGAAACAACCCCTTATATTGCTTTTAGTATATAATAGATAGATAGTTTGTGGGTGTAGGTGATCTCCTTGGAAAGGTACAATGCACGGGTCATGACAATGATAGTATGTACTTATCACGTAGCAGCAATGCATGACACATACGCATCACGCTGCTGATTAAGTTGCTCGGTCCATTACGATGAACCACAAATTGTTATCAAAACTTTTGCGAAGCAGTCAAATTAAGGCCACATATTATAGTAAACCAATATAGGAGTACCATGTTGAATATTAGAAGTTTACACATAAGTCCTTGGGGAAATCAACACCGTCTTTCTCTTGCAGTCGCCAGGGCGCGCCATGCATGAGCGAAGTTGGATGCTATTTATAGACTCACTGACCATGTTGGAGCCAGGAAAATGAAAACATGACAACCGGGATGTCGCATGTCGATGCTAGAAGAGGTTGGTGATGATGATGTGAGAAATAGATCACCGTCCCGAAGAAGAAGCGACGAGGAGGGTTGGACAACCACCCGAGATACCACTAGCTCAGCAACGAAGCCAAAGCTAGTCGAACATCGCTTGTCCAAGAAGAAACCATCAAACCGAGACACAAAGACTACCCAAAAGCACGAAAACAAAATTAGATCCACCAAAAGACAATTTCCCGTGTTATCCTTCGATAATGGAGGGCTCCCATGGGAGGTGTATGAAATAATAAAAAAGGATAATTCCTCGTTCTTTTTCTCCTCAACATCAATATATGAGAAATTGGAGAAACTTTTTTCTTAATGCGTACAATGCCGCCTCATCACCATAGCATCCTCCGTCGGTTGACTAAAATCTGACCTAGCCCAGATTTAGGGTCTCCATAGGGACCAGACGCTTCGCAGCCCGAGAAGGCAGGAGACGAGGATGACTTGTTTCGTGAAACGGATGGCTAAGTCAGTCGATGTCGTGCTTGTTCTTTGGATTGAAAAATCATCAATTATTCTTCATTTGATGGGTTTTGTTGCCATGGCCTCCAAGGCACCCTGGCTAGTCAGATTTCAGACAGATAGACCCGACCACAGACTAATTAGTACTACTGCATACTATTATTCCAGCCCTACACGCGAGGCCGGTCACGAGATCCATACAAGCAACTTATTACTTGTGGATGACTTTTTGGGTATGAAACCAAGAAAGTGATGGCTCACCGAACTGCAAAGTCCAGGGAAGCATTTGCATGCATCTGGCCATACTCGGTCGATGGATCCGCAGCTAGCATATATGCACACATGAAAAGCTAGACAGAGCTCTCACATGTCCACAAAATTCCAACCACACCTAACCCTACATATGCGTCGTCTAGCAAAGGAAAATCTTGTACTCCCTTTGTCCTGAAATAAGTAATTTGGATTTGTCTAAATTCGTATGTATTTAAACACATTTTAGTGCATGCATGATTCATATGGACCTAGACAAATCCAAATTACTTATTTCAGGACGAAGGGAGTACAATAGTTGTTTTTAGGACAAAAAAGTTATCATATTGCACCGAAAAATCTTTTATGACTTCTTTGGATCACCGGGTTTCAAAGCACATGAATAAGAAGAACATAGGAATTTGCCAGGGTTGCCGGTACAAAACAGAGGATTATAAAATAGATGAAAATTGCAAGATTAATTATTTGGATGAAACACATGAAAAACATAGAAAAAATGCCTCGATCCTTCACAAGAGGTTAGTGGATGCTGAAATTTTTATAAGGTTGAAGTGTAGGAATGCAATCCATAAGAATTTTGAAGGTGTGATTCCTTTGACCAAAGGGGTTCCTTAGAAAAAAGTCCTATGGGTTGTGCTACTACTTCGTGCCAAATTATTGCTGTAACAGATGTTTCAGTACCAGGGAACTATTTTGGAGTTTTTTAAAATTGTTGTTAGTTTGAGCAATGGCTAGCTCCTGGCTGGTCAGCTGGTTGCCTCATTGACACGGCCAAATTAAATGGTAATAAGCTAGCTTGACACTTGACAAGCTATAGATTGTGGGTAGGACTTGGCTGTTATGCAATTAGGTTAGGTCGATTAATTAATATAAATATGCTCCGTAGCTAGCTCGCTAGCTTGTCTGTTTGTTTTCTGTCGATGTAGCACCGATAACATGGTTAGGTACGTAGTCGAACAGTGTATCGAGACGTATAGCTGCACGAATGTACGTAGTACTCCTACTCGAAAGAGGTTCGATCTACTTTTAACAGCAAGCACTGCTCACGCCTAAATACGGTCGTACGTGCAGTACGTAGTACTCCACAGGAGTCAGTCTATTGTACTTATGTAAACTAATTGCAGCTTTGTTAGACGGACTTACCTGCCAAATCTTGCCAGGCTACCGTACCCTGCAACGTGCCCATTTTGGACAGCCAAACGGTCTAAATAGATCAGTTTATGTCACGTAAGGATGACGAAGATCGAGTGAGTTTGGATGGATATATCAAAATCAAATCCAAATTTATGAACCTTACTCTAGCCCGTCCACGAAGATATCCCTAGGCGTGAATGTCGCCTTAGATCCAAACCCGTCTAATCATAACAACATTGAGAATAACTGTGACATTATAATAAATTTCAATAGCATTTCAGAAAATATTATATGGATAATACATATAAATATCAAAGCAACAATATTTTGACCACATAGTACTTAAAATATGTCAAATCTCACAAGGTAACACCACAAAATACATAGATGTCTCATAACAGTCTCACAGAACATAGATGCTTTTTATTACAAGTTTCCAACACAACATCTAATGTATTCAATAGATATAACAATAGATAGAAGGAATGTTGAGTTGATACTTGGATTTATTAGAGTATCATTCCTTGGTGACAATGGATTCATTGGCATCCTACAAAATGAGTACAATTCAGAAATCTTGCTGTAACGGGCGGTTGCCGGAGCAGATCGTGCGGTGGTTTTTTGCCGCTCCTCTCCCTCTCCCGCGTCCATTCTTTCCCACTGGCGCCATGACGTCTAATCAGAAGTAGCAACGACAAGCCCTTCAATTAGCAAATCGATGTATGGGTGAGGGGAAACGGGGGAGGTTGCCCAGTACAGGGAGGTAGGGAATTGAGGGGAGTTCTTATCATTGGGGAGGTCACCAAGGATAGGACAACCGCCGACGATTCTTGCAGACGAGGAGGAATGCATTAGGGGCGCTCGCCAGTGATTCCTAGCAGAGGAGGAATAGGGGTGGCAGGGAGAGCGGCGGTGTCGCCGGTCCTCTAGGTTGTGGCCCGGCCTGTGAGGATCCCAGGAGGGGACACGTCACTGGCGCTCCACCGCTTCCCCTGGTGGCTGCCTCGTACGTGCATAGGGAAATCGAATAGGGAAATAGAGATTAAGATAATAAGAGTAATTATGTAGGGTTAGAACTTAGGTGGGCTTTTGGGCCTGGGGCTTGGAAGTTGGATTGTTAAGCCTTTTAGTGAGTAATATGGCACATGTAATAAACAATGTCTCACTAACATATGGGTCCCACGTGTCAGGCGGGTATCCATTGAATATCCATGGAGTGAAACCACTACTCATTCCCGCACCATGAATTAGCGGATATCCACTCTATGAAATCCATGGGCATAATTAGTCCTCCATACCCTTACCTGCCAGGTCGAATATCCGTGGAAGATTGCCATCCTTTGTGTCGCGGGCAAACCCGAAGGACGGACTGTCCTCTCTTGTCCGCGGGTGTGTCCAACAGAGGAGATCCATTTCTCCTACCAATTCGGTTTGGCTGTCCATTTCTCCCACCAATTCGGCGACCCTCTAGGTCAATTTGCCGCCATTTACGGTCCTCTTTGTCCATGTATGCTCGGGTCCTCTCCTACGAAATCCTGTGCATTGGCAGGTGAGCTCATCATCCAACAATAGGTTGTTTTCAACATCTTGTTGAGTTGCTTGCTCGTTCCACTCCCCTAGTCCATGGCCTCCATCTCTACGTCACCATACACCTACGCGGAATCAAATTTATTGCACACTAATCAAGGAATACCGACACAATCGTCGAGTCTCTGGCCAACGGAGTCCTGTTGAGGTCGATGGTAGCAGGCAATGGGCCATGTTGCACTAATTTGCCGACTTCCGGCCACTTGCCCCACGCGCTTACATGCGTGGTGTGATCGGATGGTCCTCTGTGTGGGTGTGCCGCCGCGTAGACACCGCTCGACATCGATGTGGCCAGAGGTGGCCACAGGGTAATGAAAGATGCCAAACTCGTCGTCCCGAAATGTTGCTGATGTTGGCGATGGCCGCATTTAGCGTCCCCTCCTTGATCATTCTGTCTACGAGGGCCTGCGCCTAGGCAGTGATGGCCTCGTTTGTGGCGCAGGCATGTATTGCGGCCAGTTTTTCTGCCTAGGATGTGGCGTCAGTGGCCTCCACTCGTGCTTTCGTGTTTACCCTCTAGTCATCCCTATTCTGGATCCGCAGGGGCCTCTGCTCCAGTGTTCTTTGTCTTGGGGAGGACCGTGGTGGCTTCGGTGGCGCAGTTGGAGGTGGCGGTGGGCAGCGGCGGGTTGGTCTCCATCGGTCGCTAGGGCATGTGATGGCGGTGATGTGGGAGGGGAAAGGGTGGAAGGTGGGTTTGTAGCTGATAGGCGAGCATGGCGCAGACAAGAAGAGGATGCGCTTGGACGCAAACAGGCCACAAACCTAGCCCAAATTTCGACCGGGAATGCGTGGGTATGGGGTCTTTGGTCTTTTTGGGTCGCCTTGTTCGGGGGTGGATTTTTGGTTCGCGTGTCTGTAAAGGCAAGACCAAATATCTGTTTGGATCGCCCCTTTCGGTATTCCCTAATATTTCTATAGGTATCTAATCTGATACATGACTGAAAGGCATCCACGGATCCCAAAAGGTTAGGTGCTTAATTGGTCATACAGAAAAATGTGGAATTCACTCTATAAAGCAAAAAACGATGCATATATATTCACTTGCATTATTCGGCTAGAAATGGATATCTGCCATGCATGATCTCGAGGTTGTTAGATCATTTGGACGCATGCGTGATTGTTTCTTGCATGTTTGGAAGGTTGTCACTCGATCTGTAGGCTCTGATTTACTCTGCTTAAATTAATTAGGTTTGGTAACAGTGTATGGTGCAGCTAGCTAGCATATGAAGGAGTCAGCACCGTGCAACTCAAGAAAAGGAAGGCACACGCAACTATAGTATACGTTAGTGAGGAAATACTTTTCACTTTCTTTCGTGCAAATAATTTCTCACCCTTTTTGCACTAGGTACGTAGTTCAATGTATGCATGCATTCATGCATGCATGATTAAAGTACGTATACCTAAGCGGTAATGGAAATGATATAGTATGTATCACGTAGCAGCAATGCATGACACATATGCATCGCGCTGATGATTAAGTTACTCGATCCAGTACGAGGAGCCTACCGATCATGACCATACACAAATTGTTCTTAAAACTTTCGCGAAGAAGCTAATATAAATTAAAGAAGTCAACAAATCCTCGGAGGACTATGTTGAACATTAGAACATTACAGATAAGTCCCTGAAAAATCAACACCGTGTTTCTCTTGCATATACACCAGTCTTTCTCTTGCATACGCCAGGGGCGCGCCATGAGTAAAATTGGATGTTGTCTATAGACTCGCGGACCACGTCAGAGACAGGAAAACGTTAACATGACGGCAGGGATGTCGCTAGTCGAAGCTAGAAGATGTTGGTGACGATGATAGGGGGAACAAATCACCGTCCCGAAGAAGAAAGGGACAAGGAGGACTAGACGACCACCTGACATACCACTAGCTCCGTGGTAAAGCCAAAGTTGGTCGAACACCACTAGTCAAAGAAGAAACCATCAAATCGAGACACAAATACTACCGAAAAGCACGAAAACAAAATTAGATCCACCAAAAGACGATTCCCCGTTCTCTATCTCCTCAATGTCAATAGCGCCTGTTGTCGATTGACTAAAATCTGACCTAGCGCAGATTCAATGTCCCCATAGGGACAAGTCGGTTTGCCACCTGAGATTGAGATGAGATCGACTTGTTTCACGAGGCAGGAGGCTAGGTTAGTCGATGTCATGCTTGTTTTGGGGATTGAAATCACAAATTATTCTTCATTAGATCGTTAGATGGTTTTTGTTGCCATGGCCTCCACGGCGTCCTGGCTAGTCAGATTTCAGATAGATCGACCCGATCTCACAGACTAATTTTAGTACTAGTATTACACTTATTGCAGCCCCACACGAGGCCAGTCACGAGCTCCATACAAGCAACTTGTGGATGACTTTTTGGGTATGAAACCAAGAAAGCGATGGCTGACCAAGCAGCGAAGTCCAGGGAAGCATTTGCATGCATCTGGCCAAACCCTGTCGATGGATCCGCAGCTTAGGCTGGTCAGTGGGAGTAACATAGGTAGTAACATGCATTTACATGCAGTGCCAACTAAGTATTTTGGTGATGTGGCATGTTATTAAATGATGAAAGAGAGTCTTGTGGTAACTAGCTATGTTACCATAACATCACACACTCCAAGGTAATATGAGTCTACATGCTAATAAATAAGACCTTGCATGATACTAGTCACAAGTTACTACCCACTATGAAGGTAGTAACATGGATTAGTAACTTATGCATGTTACTAGTCTATGTTACTTTTCACTATGACCAGCCTTAGCACTGAGCATATATGCACACATGAAAAGCTAGAGCTAGAGCTCTCACATGTCCACACAAAATTCCAACCACACCTAACCCTACATATGCGTCGTCTAGCAAAGGAAAATCTTGTACAATAGCTGTTTTTAGGACAAAAAGGCGATCATAATGCACTGAAAAATCTTTTAGGTGAGTGCTACTGCTTCATGCCAAATTATTGTTGTAACAGATCTTTCATCAGTATACTAGGGTACTATTTTGGGGTGTTTTAAATTGGTGTTAGTTTGAGCTGGCTGGTCAGCCGGTTGCCTCACTGACACGGCCAAATTAAATGGTAAGCTTGACACTTGACAAGCTATACATTGTGGGTAGGACTTGACTGTTATGCAATTAGGTTTGGTCTATTAATTAATTATAGTTATGCTCCGTAGCTGGCTTGTGTGTCTGTTCGTTTTCTATCTGTCTATGTACGTAGTTAGGTACGTAGTCGAACAGTATCGAGACGTATAGCTGCACGAATGTAATACTTCCTTCAATCCATATTAGTTGGCTTAGATTCATCTACATACGAATGTATCTAGTTAAATTTCAATGCTAGATACATCTATATTTAGATAAATTTGAATCAATTAATATGAGTCAAAGCAAGCATTACTCTACTCGAAAGAGGTTCGATCTACTTTTAACACCAAGCACTGCTCACGCTTACATACGCTCGTACGTACAGCACGCAGTACTCCACAGGAGTACTACACAGTACTACAGTACTACTTACAGTGTTAAACTAATTGCAGCATTGGTTGCCCTCGCAAATGCGAGGTCAGTATCCATAGTTTTTTGTTAGCATCATGCAACAGAAAATATTATGGCTATATAGCCATAACAAACATTCTGCTATAAAAGAATTACTTTCTAGGAAAATTTATTATCATCTAATAATTTTACCTCCATAAGGACCCTATTTGTGACCAATTAAAAGGGATGATCGGAGGAACTCAAGTTCTTTTATCTGTTCCAGTGTTGTCTATCTTGTATGCTCGCTCGTCTTCAACAATAACCAGATGACGGGAGAAAAGAGAAACGTTTATCAACCTTTTGTTTGTATTTAGGTACATTATTTGGTTTGAGTGTTCACTCAAACATAGTGTGGGTGGTGGATATTCCACCCTGCAAAAATCAATGTCTCTAGTTTTCATCCCCTTCTTTGCCTAGCAGTCGCAGTGCATGTCATACGGTTAGTGTTACTCGGCGTGCCAAAATACACGCGCTAAAAAAACACCAAAATACAGCGTGGGAACGGGAGCGCGCAGCTTCAGCATGCGCGCGAAAACACGGCGCGTGCTAAAAAAATTGTCGCGCGCGGGCTTCTGCAGCATTCTACACGCGAAAACTGCCGCGCCGGAAGCGTGCGCAATAAACCAAGCCGCCCGCGCGCACCCAACCGCCCAGACGTGTCCCCTCTCTTTCGTCCGTGCGTCGCCTCGCCTTCGCGCGCCGCTCCGCCACCACCTCCGCCCTCTGCCTCGGCCTCGCCGCGCGTCACTCCGCATGCGCTATGCCTCCCTGCCGCTCAAGCTCCGGCTACCGCGGTGTGCGTGCGCGTCCGAACGGGACGTTCTACGCCGTGATCCGGAGCGGCGACGAGCGCATCAGGCTCGGCACGTTCGAGACGACGCACGAGGCGGCGCGCGCATATGACGCGGTCGCCTGGCGCCTCGGCTGTCCTCGGCAGTCGATGAACTTCACGGACGTCTGGATGCGCCAGCAGGCGGAAGACCTCGCGCCGCCACCGCAGGACGTCACGCGGGAGGTGAGGCAGTGGCAGCGCGAGCGCGAGCAGTGCCTCGTCGTCGCCTGATATGTCCAATTTGCATCACCATTCTATATCATAATTTACCTCTATTCATTGATATTTGTCTTATTATGAGGTATTGCTTATGGTTTTTCATCTGTTTATGCATGTTGGATGATTCTTGGAGGATGGACTGCCGGAGTCTGGATTCTGATGAAAAATAAGGCGTATCGGTGATATTTCGCAAAGATCAGAAAAATACCAGAAAAATATGGAAACATATTATTTCTCTAGAAGAATGAGGGAGCCAGAAGGAGGGATGAAGAAGGGCTTCAGGGGGTCCCACACCCCCTTCCCTAGGCGCGGGCCTACCTGTCCGGCCTCTGACTCCGCCCCTTCGCCTATATCTTCCCTACGGAACCCTAAGCCTGAGGGAGCGACCACATATAGATTTCCGCCGCCTCTAGGGGCGGAAAACACCGAAAGAGAAAGATCTCTCTAGCAGACAGATTTCTGCCGAGGGAATTCCTTCTCGGAGAGGGGAGACTGTCACCATCAACACCATCATCAAGCTAGGCTTTATCGGGATCATCATCATCATCCACACCATCATCACCACTCCATCCCGCTATAACAATTGTGTTGGATATTGCTTTAGTTCATTAGGGGAAACTTTCCCGGTGTTGATTACAATTGTGTTGGACATTTCGTTCTTCATCGGTAGAATGCCGTTTATTCCCTAAAATGGTTGCTTAATAACCCGAGTGCGAGTAATTAATTATCTTTCCTTGTCAGTATTATATAATGAAAATTTACATAAAGTATTATACAAAGAAAATTATGTTATGAGTTCAATGCAAGAAACATTGTTCAACCTTCTGAAATCAAGTAGGGGTCCTTTTTGTTCAAACAAGTTTATTAACTTTTTTGAGGAACACAACTTCACGGTCTGTGCCCATATACGCGCAAACCTAGAACCTTCCATTTCAACGTGTACATGAAATACTCCTGGAACTTAAAATATCTAAAAAACATATACAGAACAACACCGCCCTCATGTTCTTTTCAAGGTTTTGAATATTTATTAGCGTAGAATAACGACACAATCACATAACTATATCATCTCAGAAAGTATCTCTCCTCTAATTCTCAATGGTCCTATTTATCTCCATCATAAATGTTCGAAAAACTATCCCATCCTCTTATTAATTCAGTGTCTAATATGTTTACTCTTCTACTCATTTTTTTTTGTACTATATGTACCCAAGTAGCAATTGATAGAAATAAGTATCATGAAGTATTGTTCGCATGATCGATAGAAATAAGTAGTTTTGAACTTCTTCAGCAGTATTTCAAAGACCATGGATGTATCAAATGTACGGATTGTTTAATTTACTCCTATATTATATTGTTGTTTTCCCTTATACTCTCTTTGTTCCATAATATAATACGTTTTAGGTTTTGTGAAACGAATATATTCTCTCCGATCCATATTAATTATCATTGGATTGGATGTATCTAACACTAAACATGTCTAGATACATTTATTTCTGCGACAAGTAATATGGATCATAGTGAGTACCTAGATGTTTTTTTAGTGTATAGGTTCAGGGTGACCTTATAAACTAAAAGTAGTCTAGATGCATTCATTTCACAATAGCTAAAACATCTTATATGTTAAAATGAAGAGAGTAGAATACTAATATTCTTTTAAGTTTTTCGTGTGTGAAAAAATGGCGGAGCTTGACTAACATTGCCGAGAGGTTCAAGAACACTAATCATGCTTAAATTTTGAATAAAATTTTAATATAAATATTAAACATATCTTTAAAATAGTTTCTTAAGTATGGATCGTTGCCCCGTGACCATAGAAAAGCTCTACCACTTCAAACAAGCGCCATTGGTGTGCCCGACCGAATAGATATCGACAAAGTTGCTCCAAAATATTTCCATCCCGAGGATTGATTAATTTTATCTATCCTCGTCATGAACCTGGAGCATTTTACGAAGAAAATTATATCACGTCGTCAATGCAAGAAACACTGTTCAACCTTTGGAAATAGCGAGGGAATCATCTTTGTTCAAACAGATTTGTTTTACTTTTTTTATTGAGGAACACAGCTTCCTGGCTGGCGTCCCTGACTCATTTAATTCGACCTGTACGATACGTGCACCTAATTAATTAGCGCACACATTCCTAGAATCGTAAACATACTGTAGTAGTACTAACATGAAACAAAATCAACGGTGCAAATTCCAATTTACTTCCACTCCTCTCGGTATCAAGCTGAACTCTCGAGAAATAAAATGTAGGTCTGCCCGTCGGATTGTATATAATTTTTGAGATTAACTGAACGTATATAGATCTAAAACGTTTTTTCAGACACAAAATTCATCAAAAAAAAAGAGTTTAAATGGGATAATACTGTTCTATATATCTTAGGAGACTGTGACCAGGGAGAAACTGCCGTCAAAATCATGGACGGAGTTTGTGAAAATTATGGATTCCTATAGGGAACGGGGAAATGATAATATCAGTCGAATTTTAGTTGAAATTCAAAAAGGCCACATGGTAGAAGGCTTAATAAGTAAAGTAAAATCACTATCCCTATCACATACTACTAACCACACCCATAGTTCGAATTTTCTTCTTTCGAATTCAAAATTAACGAATCTTAGTCATGTGCAACAGAAAATATGTAAATGCTGAACCCTGGTAGCGAGCACTTGGATCGGGGGAATCCTTAGTAGTACGTTCGAAAATATTTTCTTTTTCCTTGGGAATCCAACTTCTCTGCACGTACGTATCTCAGTTAATTTAACACGTACACATACACTCCCAAAACTTAATCACATGGGTCGTACCTATGTGTAGTACATTCTGAAAGCGCATATCCCGATTAAATTTCTTCGCTCCAATCAAAATCGAACTCTTTTTTCTGAAAAAGCAGAATTTTTTTTCAAAAGGAAACAAAAAGATTTTTCAGACCTTTTCATGCATAACTGCCGCCACTAAACAATGGTGGAAAAAAGTTGGTGTACATATTCGCATCACCCGCCAGCTTTCTGTCCCTTCCTTCCATTTATCTCCCCCCACACTCCAAGCAACCGACCCAAGCTCACCGGAGCAGAGCGGCGGGCGGCCATGGACGTGGCCATGGCGCTGGCCACGCTCTTCTTCTGCCTCCTCCTCCTCGCCTCCGCCGCCATCTCCCTCCTCCTCCTCCGCCTCTGCGTCGCCGCCCTACGCCCCTCCACCACCCCGTGCCCGTACGTCGTCAGCACGCGCATCCCCTACGCCGCCGCCGACCCCGAGGCACCGGCACCGCCGCCGCATCACGAGCTGGCCTTGCCGCTGCCGCCGACGACCAAGGCACCGAAGGAGAAGTCGGCGCCGGAGCCGCGGAGGCTGGCGTGGCGGGACGTGGAGGCCCTCACGGGCGGCTTCGACGAGGCGGCCGTGGTGGGCCGCGGCGGCTCCGGCAACGCCGTGTACCTGGCCAGGCAGCGCGTCGACGGCTCGCGGGCGGCCGTCAAGGTGCACCGCTGGTGCGGCGGCGGGGAGCGCCGGCTCGCCGCGTTCCGGCGCGAGCTCGACCTGCTCCGCCGCGTCGGACGACACCCCAGGCTCGTCGCGCTCCTCGCCTACTCCGACGACCACGGTAAGCTAGCTAACCGAGAAAAAAGCTTACACACTACTACTGTTTGAAGCTTTGACTCTACGCTTACGCTTCTTGCCGCACAACGTGTTCTTGTTTCTCTGTCTCTTTTTTACCATTTCTTTTTTGGGAGTGTCTATGAGAACTTCTTATGTCTAAGTCGCTGATGTCATCCTAATATTTCTATTAAAATCTCAGTTGCAACCTAGTTGCAACTCATAATATTTATACTAATTCTCAGTTGCAACGTAGTTGCAACTCATGTGTATCTTTCACTTTGCACGAATCATGAGGTAAAACGAACAGTGAAAGAGGCGACTGAGACCTAAGAAGTTCTCAAGCGCCTGAGAACTAGCAAAACCGTTCTTTTTTTGAGGGAATCATTTTTACAATTTCATAATTCACATACTGTAGTTCATTTACCTCTTTTTTTCTTGATTAGTTTTCTTTGCAACTAATTTTATTTGACTTCTCATGATGGGCCATCCTACCAAATAATCAGTACTAACAACTACGCCACCTCACTGCATTTCTGTTCTACTTTTTCAGTGCGACAATGACATGCTAGAGAAAAAAAGGCGTTTAGCTCACTAATTGTCCTAAAAATGATTACTTACCTACCATATGCACACTATAGTCTAGATTTAGTGTCCTGTCTTGAATTTTTCTCGATATGCTGAACATTTCTTTCGAAAATTCATCTTCTTGCAGATGAGGGAGGTGCGCTCGTGCTGGAGTACATGCCGGGCGGCACCCTCGCGGACCGCCTCCACGGCAGCGCCACCACCACGCCACCGCTCGCCTGGCGCCACCGGATGCGCATCCTCCACGACGTCGCCGTGGCGCTAGAGCACCTCCACGGCGCCGCCACGGCGATCGTGCACGGCGACCTGTCGGCCTCCAACGTGCTCCTCGACGACACGGGCGGCGCGCGGCTCTGCGACCTGGGCTCCGCCTGCGAGGCCACCTTCTCGGCCGCCGTCGCGCCTGCCCGGCGCGGCGCCGCGGCCGCGGTGGGCTCCCCGGGGTACGCCGACCCCTTCTTCCTCCGCACGGGCATCGTGTCCAGGAAGTCCGACGTGTACAGCTTCGGCGTGCTCCTGCTCGAGGCCGTCACCGGCTCGCCTGCCGCCGGCGCGTCGGAGGGCGGCGGCGAGTTCCTGGCCGCGCGGGTGCTGCCGCGCGTCAGAGGAGCGGCCGGGGTGGCGGGGCTCGTGGACGGTAGGCTAGGAAACAGTTATGACGCCGCGGAGGCCAGCAACATCGCGAGCATCGCCGCCGAGTGCCTGGCGGCGCAGCCGGGGCTCCGGCCCACGATGGCGCAGGTGCGGGCTGCCGTGGCGGAGAAGGCGGCGAGGTCCATCGTGAGCGATGGCAGTGATCATAAGTTGCTCGACTTGTTTCACGCGAGTCCACTAGCTAGTTGATCAGTTCGGGCTTCTCGTTTCTTTTAACCGAGGAAATTTCATGTGTGTGTAATTTAACCTCTTTTAGTTGTACTAGAAAATGGATTGACTTTTATTTAGTGTTAGGAAACGGTGAACACTGCTAAGAAATTCAGCTACTGCTACAGCTTATTCGGAATGGACAGAGTCTGAGTGCAGTGTAAATAGGACATTCCAGCAAACATTTTTACCACAATTCCAGACCTCTTCCTCACTTACAAAAAAAAATAGATTTGGGGGAAATGGATTGAAAAACATCCTTGTGGATGGCCTTTTTGTGTTAGCTTAAACGATAGAAACAGCAACTATGCCACCCGCTTGCAAAGGCCTTATTAATGGGTATTTTGGTTATACTTAATTTTGATTTACAAGTCACAAAAGCATATAAATAGCTATTTTAACTTTAGTTTTTGATTTATATCATCATGTGACTACTAGCACGGCGACCCTCCTAAATGCGAGGGCATCATCTCCAATGCTACGGGAGCATTCGAGAAATAAATTCATAGCTCATAATATGCAATTTTAAGATATATGAATTAATAATCATTGTAAATACTTTGCTAATAATTGACACATGACACTTCAGAATTTTTAATCAGCTCAACATCATACACACATCCTCAATGTCTCGAATTCCCCGTGAGATATTGATTCCTTGGAGAGGCCTAGTGTACCTTTTCTATTCTTGATATTAATATAATTTCATTTATCAAAAAAAGGACTCTCCTACCTTTGTGGTTTCGTATCAAAAATATGTTTAATTGTATGTTATTTTAAAAAGCATGTTAATTATTTATTTACGGAGATACCACAGTATTGATCATGTGTGTTATTTGTATACACTATTACCTCAAGATGTGGAACTAAAAATTCAATCGTGTGTTATTTGTGTCCATATATTCTTTTAGCTAGCTCATAACAAACTAATGACTAGAGATAACCTTAAAAAAGACACCTGAATAAGCCTGAGGACTGCATTTTTTGTACTGAGGGTGAGTCTATTAACCACCTCTTTTTTCAGTGCTTAGTTGCCAAACAGGTTTGGAGTATCATTTCTAGTTTTTTTAATATTTATGTTAGAAATGATTACCTATCTGTATCTAAAAAGTGAATTGTAAATAAGAAACATGCAGTTCTAAACTCAGTTTGTTCTGCTGTCCTATGGTGTCTCTGAAAATTTAGGAATGATATGATCTTTAATGGTCTTCCTTGGATTAACTTGCATCAGATTCTGAGGAAGATCTTGGCATCAATAAAACACTGGAGACTGATTTTCAAGGAGGAGATGCTGGAGGAGGTGGAGAGGTTCTGCACCTACCTCTCCCAAATTCTGGTCTCGCCCTTTGCACTGATGAGTTGCTGAATAGGGATGCAAAAGCTGAGAGGAATGTCCCTCAAGACCTGGCGAGCAAAAGGGTTGCGGTGCAGGGGACCTAGACAACGCCGACTTCCACTCTAGCAGTTGTTGTCTTCCCTTCCCCGCCTCTGTAGTTTATATCTAGCTGGTGCTTTCTTCATGTATGAAACTTCTGCTGTTCTAGTTGTTCTGCGTTAGCAGTTTAGACCTCTGTGAAATTTGTAGCTCGCTTTGTTGTTTTGGACCTGAGAATTCTCTTCGGGTTTCGTTGATGTTATCAATGGAACCAGGGACGGGGAGTCCCTGTTGATCTAAAAAATTCAATAGCGAGTTTTCATGATGTAAAACTACAAAAGTATACATATTGTGACCTAAGTATTATTCATGGCATTATTTTGCAGCTCAACACTGATGATCTAAAGCTCGCCCCTCCTCCTCTTGAGTTTGCCATGACCTCAACATGTTCGGCTTCCTCTTTCTTCCTCTTCCACTCGAACATCTTATTCCCACGAACAATCGATATCTGGCCTCGCATTCAGCTCCAAATCGACATAGAGGTTCAAACTACGAAGCCGAGAACGAACAATCAGAGAGGAATTTGGCGAATTTCAAACCCTAAAGGACATATGTGATCAAACTTTAGTTGTCAAAATCATCTAGAAGCTCGTTCATCGAAAAGAAGTGGCCATAGGGGAAGCCATGTAGTTTCCTATACTCGACGGCCTTTCCTTGCTCGAAGTGGTGTGCCTTGCAGTTCAGGAGTGGCTGATGTCGTCGGAATCGAAGCCAGTATCACTACCGGCAGTCGTGGAAATGGGTTGCGCGACCTTGGACCGGAGGGCCGCATGAGCGAGAAGCCCATGGCGACAAGGTCGACACTGGTAAACGAGTAATTAATGCATGGGGCGACAAGGTTAGCGGCACGTGGGCGACAACCCTAGCGCTGGGAAATGTATGTCCCTCCAATGGAACGACACTGTTGCGGGAAAAGGCATATGTAGGCCCAAGACCCACGTATATGCGGGGTTTGCGAGGTGGGTTCGCCGAAATACAGAAAAAAAATTGCGGGCCAGGCTCTTTTGCAGGATCTGGTCTGGCAAGTTTTTCATCGCAAAACCGCAAAAAAAAATGTCTATTTTGTGGCTGGACAGTTTTGCAGGATCTGCTAGAGTGCTCTAACAACTGCAAGATCACTTCTGGCCTCATCTGCAATTTTAAGAAGTGTTCAATTGCCCCAAGCCCCCAATCGCCTGCTCGGATGTGCCACAGATCATCGCAGCATTCCCATGTCAATTGGAGGGCTTCTCCTGCAGATACGTAGGCCTGCCAACGGTCTTTGAAAGCTGTAAGTAAAGGGGAGCTCCAAATTCTAACTATAGTAGTAAGAAAATTGCTAGGAAGAAGTGGAAGGTTGATCTTAGTACAAACTATCCTCTGAGCAATTGTTATGTATGGTATGCTTTCCTTGGACTTGCCCCCTTGGTAATCAGGCGCATCAACAAGATTTGCAGAGCCTTTTTGTGGCATGGCTCAGAGGACGCAAAACGGGGCATTGTCTGGTATAGCTTGGGAGCAAGTCTGTAAGCCTAAAAACTTAAGAGGGCTTGGTCTACACAATCTGAAATTTCTAAATGTATGGTATGCTTTCCTTGGACTTGCCCCCTTGGTAATCAGGCGCATCAACAAGATTTGCAGAGCCTTTTTGTGGCATGGCTCATGTAACACCCTCAGAATCGGACCTATGCAAATTTGGGCAAAATTCACCAAACCCGCATAGAAACGATTCAAAGGTGCCCACCAGGCACTTTCGTGCGGGTGGAAAACGAAGTAATAACATTACACAACAGTCCTCGATGGGACCCACAGAACAGATATATATAACAGCGACTCAACGAGTCAAGAATACAGATATACAGTACAAAGATCCAAATCACCTTGAAAACGATAGAGCGTCCGACTACGGACAAGGTGCAAATGGGGCTAAGAGCCCTGAAGAATAACCAATGGCGTCCATAACCCTGCCCAGGCCAAGCCGGAAGGGTAACCCTGCTAACGGCGTCGATCTCAAAACCTGCTTAACAAAGGGGTGCCGACAAAGGGCAAAGCAGAAAACAAAGAAGGAGCGTCAGTACTGAGGCCAGTACACGGCGAGGCTAGAATTCGGCGGTCCTCGCCTACACAGGTATGGTGGACTGAGCGGCAGCGGCAGCATGCACTAAACAATCTATAGAGACTCGATACAACTGGCGGTTATCAAAGGGGGTAAGAATGACCTATCCGGATCCAACCTGAAGCTACCACCAAACAAACCCATCCTGGTGTTTTCCCCTCGAAACCAAACGAGGAAGTCAACCGAGGAACTCACGCGGTTGGCAGTTTTACTTATTCAGTTATAGTTGCGGCACATTACTAGTCAGGTTTAGATAATCGTCCTGATAAAATAAGCAGTGGGCACTTTTAATTAACTATTCCGTTATAGTTGCAACAATTACTAATCAGATACAGATAGCATGAGATAAACCCAAAAACCCGACAGTTGTTGGTACTTTTATTCAGCCATTCCGTTGTAGTTGCAATACTTACTAGTCAGATACAATTGATACAATTGTCGCAAGCGACAACCAAACAAGCAATTGTGGGCAGTATTAATTAGCCATTCCATTATAGTGAAGCTGATTACTAGTCATTATAAGTCAAATTTATAGCAGTAAACTTTAGTTATGCTTGTCTATGATCGAGAAACTGTGCTCCAAGTCGTCCATATCCGCGGACACGGCTTTCAGAAAGTTTTACCCGGCCGGGGTGCACCAATAGCAACACACACTCGATCAACCTCGGAAAAACCAAATCAAAACCCAACGAGGCTTTCACGACTGAACAATCACAGGATTCAGAAATATTTCAGGGGGCCACCCCTTAAGTAGAACCCGCAACGGAGTAAGCAAGCTCCGAGACGGCCTCAAGGTCTGCGTCAGTGGCTGTGAGCGACTGGGAACCCCAAACGGGGCTTGTCGACACCGCGTAAACACTCCGCTTCCAAAACAGTACAGTGTGCAGTACCTCGCACAATCGTAATAAAGCGGTAAAGCATGGCATAAGTACAGGATCGTAAATAAAACCTCAAACTAGTTTGTGGCCCCAAGAAATAAGAATGAATCAAGCTCTGGCTCAGGGGGGTCCCATATACCTCCCGGATGTGGATAGCGCGCAAAATCAAGGAACAGGTATCAAGTACTCGGGGTCTTACGGGACACAAGTGGGCGTTCGGAAACCAAATATTATCTATCACCCACCGATGCCTCTGCTTATTCAATTTTAGTTGTTAAACAGAAAGTAAAGTGTCGATAAGTAAAACTAGAATCATCTCCAACATCAACATGCGGCAATACATCAACAACTGTGGCATTGACATCACGCGACAACACTTGAGCAAGCGACTACGACACGCAAGTCCAACTAGCTACCAAACAACAGGTAATAGGATGTGTCCAAGGCAATATACGGCTGCAGGGGATATCAAAGGGTACGAAAACTAGAGCATCGCAACATAGATAGCAATAGATCAACAGGAGGGAATAAAGACTATAAAATTAAGATAGGTAGAAAGGGGGAGATGCTCGCCTGAAAACATTGCCGAAGGTCCATCCGAAGAACGGGGCGAAGCTCACATCAACTCAACGGCCTTATCCGCGAAGAATCAAAACACTAGAATAAACACCGGATGCAATATTTAATAAAACGGCAGAAGATCGGCATGATGCATGTATGATGAATGGCATGGCAAAGTGCGGTGCAATTAGGTCATATTAGGTGGAACCGGGGTCCCGACGATATTTAGGTTCAAGTTATTTAGAAGGCCCGCAATTTAAATGTTGTCTTAGCATGGTAAAAGATAGCACCGATTCGCTCCATCAATTTAAATGAGGCCAATATGAGACTAGATTTGCCCGCATATGGGCCCCATATTTAATTATTAGGTGAATCGGCAAAAGGCCCCCAAACCACAGATATGCATGCGAGTATGACAATTAAAATGCAACAAGTTGTATTATGTTATAAAATAGGGTTCGAGGAAAAGGGGGTCACACATCAGAGGGGGCTCGACGAACTTGGGGATCCGGGGTTCGGGGTTCGACAGGGTCCAGGGTTCGACGGTTCCGTTCTCGGGTATCGGGGTAGTACTTGTCGCATCCGGGGTTCTCGGTGTCCGGGGTGAAGCACTCGGCGGAAACGTTCTCGAAAAGGGGTAGATCTTGGTGCTTCCGGGGTCTTCGGGTCATGTCGACGGTCACGGCGTTCGGGATGAAGCACTTGTCGTTCTTGTCGCATGTAGATCTTGTCGCATTCGCGGTCCTCGGGTCATTTGTGTGTTCGTTGCCTCATGCGGAGATCCTGGCGTCCGGAAGAGAGTACTTGCCGCGCATGTGGCCTTAGGGTTCGACGACGGTGATCTTGTCGCTTGGTATCCGTGGGTTCGGGTCCTGGCGCTACGGATCGATCTTCAGGGGTCCGGGAAGGCGACCTTGGCGCCCGAGTCCGGTCTTCGGATCCGGAATGATGAAGAAGATCTTGGTGACGGGGTCGTGGAACTTGTTACGGGTCGGTCTCAGGGCTTCTCCAAGGCGATGATCTTGTCGGACTTGGAACCGATGGGTCAAACTTGAGTGCTATATGCTTCACACAAGTCAGCTTGGCCCTCTTGAGCATCCTTCACGGCAAGGTCAACACGAGCAGGGGCGCATGCCGGTCTTGGGGTACAGGCTCGGCGGGCGGAGGCGCTCGGGGCCCGCTGGCAGCGGCGGCGAGCTCCGCAGGCGGCGGCGGGCGGCAGAGAGGCGGTGAGGGGCAGCGCCGACGTGGCTCGGAGGTGCGGGGCCGGCAGCGGGGCGATGGAGCGGTTGAGGCAGAGGCCGCGGAGGGAGAGGGGGCTCTGGGGAGGACGCCGGCGAGGTTCGAGCGGAGCGGCGGGCGCGGAAGCGTCCTGGGGCGGCGCGGCGAGCGCGGATGGCGAGGGCGGCGGCTGCGCGCTCGCGGGGCCTCCGGGCGGTGGGAGGAGGTGATGCGGGAGCCGCGGCGGCGGGGCCGGCTCGCGGAGGTGGAACTGGAGGCGGTGGCTGAGGCGCGGACGGAGGTTGGCGGTGGGGCACGCCGGCGGAGGGGACCGATGCAGGCGGGGTCGGCGAGCTCCGGCCGGAGAAGAAAGGTGGAGGGACCGCGGTGGCCGGCGAGGCTGCGTGCGGGAGGGAGACGGCGAGCAGGGGGAGGGAGAGGCGGTGGCCGGCGGCGGGGTCGAGTGGGTGGAGGCGCTTGGGGACTGAGGCGGAGGCGGGAGGAGCGGCTCAGGCGGAGGGAGCGGGCACGGGAGGTTGCAGAGGGACCGAGCGGGAGGAGAGGGACGGGTCGGGGCCGCGTGCGCGCGTGGGGAGCGTGCCTGTGGTGGGGTCGGGGCTAGCGCGTGGCCCACGCGTCTGGGAGAGAAGAGGGGAGAGGTAGCATGGCCAGGGGTGGACCTGGTCCGCGGGCGGGCTGGCGCGTGGGGGCCCGCCGTGGGTCCCAGGCGGCAGGGCCGGTCGGCGCGTGCGGGGTGTGAGCTGCTGACGTGGGGAGAGGTGGAGAGAGAGAGAGGAGGGGTGAGGCTAGTGGGATTAGGTGGCAGAGAGGGATTGGTGGAGGGGGAGGGTGTGCTGAGGTGGCGTGTCTGGATTGGTGGGAGTGAGGTGGAGGGGGAAGAGGGTAGATTTCTGGGTAGACTTAGGATTAGGGGTAGGGCTGGCAGGGGAACCGTTTTAGTTTTCCTGGGGCGGTCGTTCGGTCGGTTCGGACCGTTCGTCTGCCCCACCAAAAATAATTATAATTTTTATTTATTTTCAAATAGTTTATTGCTAGTTTTGGACAAACAAAATATCCGGAACCTCCGGGGGTTTGGCGTTTGAATAAAAGTCGGGGCGTTTCAGAAAACAAACGGGCTTGCGAAATAGTTTTATGCAAACAGTGCATGATGATGACGATGCAATGCACAAATTCAACGCGATTTTCTAGTAGTGGTTTTGCGGGATGCCACAATTCGACACCACTAACAATGGATCTCGCCCTCGAGATCCGCCTCATGGTACCGGAAAGAAGGTCGGCGATCTGCATCTTCTCACTTCGTGTAGATCCTCTCGACACCACTAACGAGGGTTTCTTCTTCATCGGGGAAAACGGCGACACCACCAACAAAGGGTCGTTGCTCCTGATCGTCGAGAGAACTCTCCGGGAACAAAAGGTCGAAGTTAAAGGTAAAGCCACCTCTAACTTCCATGGATAGAGTAAAATCGCTGGATCCACTGATTCGACGTACAAGAGTGAATGATAAGAGCAGTGATAGGGTAGCTACTCCATCCCACACTCAAACCATTTCTCTGCACGCGAATAGATGGATTTTGCAACCAACTCTCGGAATTAGACTGAAGATCTCGACAAGCGAGGTTCGGAAGTTGCGTCGGAAACACCAGAAGAGACAACAGAGATCGTACGAAAAACACAATGATTAGGTTCCGCGATGGTTCCATTGGCATGAACAACACATGCTCACGGTCGACTCCAACTTCACCAAAGCTCGTCCTTCTCATATGTTTTTCAACGACACTGATATCCAGCAAAGAACACTTATGGACAAAAGATCTCAAGAACAAAAGATCGGATGTAGGGCACAACAGACAAGTTGCAGATTGATGATCGTAGCACCTCCGTTACCAAAAAGGGAGAAAGCGAAACCCTGAAGGTACGACGGAAACCCAACCACGAGAAGTCCTGGACTCGAAGAAAGAGAAGAGAGCGGATTTAAAACACGTCGAGATAAGAGGAGAATAGCAGAAGGGTAAGGAGTAAAATCAGACCTAATCAGAGCTATCCAACCGATTTTTAAAAATAGTTTTGACACTCTACTTCGGCCGTTAGCTAGGTTATCCTACAGGCTGGACTTGTGGGGTATCGCAACTGCTGAGCTCTGATACCACTCTGTAACACCCTCAGAATCGGACCTATGCAAATTTGGGCAAAATTCACCAAACCCGCATAGAAACGATTCAAAGGTGCCCACCAGGCACTTTCGTGCGGGTGGAAAACGAAGTAATAACATTACACAACAGTCCTCGATGGGACCCACAGAACAGATATATATAACAGCGACTCAACGAGTCAAGAATACAGATATACAGTACAAAGATCCAAATCACCTTGAAAACGATAGAGCGTCCGACTACGGACAAGGTGCAAATGGGGCTAAGAGCCCTGAAGAATAACCAATGGCGTCCATAACCCTGCCCAGGCCAAGCCGGAAGGGTAACCCTGCTAACGGCGTCGATCTCAAAACCTGCTTAACAAAGGGGTGCCGACAAAGGGCAAAGCAGAAAACAAAGAAGGAGCGTCAGTACTGAGGCCAGTACACGGCGAGGCTAGAATTCGGCGGTCCTCGCCTACACAGGTATGGTGGACTGAGCGGCAGCGGCAGCATGCACTAAACAATCTATAGAGACTCGATACAACTGGCGGTTATCAAAGGGGGTAAGAATGACCTATCCGGATCCAACCTGAAGCTACCACCAAACAAACCCATCCTGGTGTTTTCCCCTCGAAACCAAACGAGGAAGTCAACCGAGGAACTCACGCGGTTGGCAGTTTTACTTATTCAGTTATAGTTGCGGCACATTACTAGTCAGGTTTAGATAATCGTCCTGATAAAATAAGCAGTGGGCACTTTTAATTAACTATTCCGTTATAGTTGCAACAATTACTAATCAGATACAGATAGCATGAGATAAACCCAAAAACCCGACAGTTGTTGGTACTTTTATTCAGCCATTCCGTTGTAGTTGCAATACTTACTAGTCAGATACAATTGATACAATTGTCGCAAGCGACAACCAAACAAGCAATTGTGGGCAGTATTAATTAGCCATTCCATTATAGTGAAGCTGATTACTAGTCATTATAAGTCAAATTTATAGCAGTAAACTTTAGTTATGCTTGTCTATGATCGAGAAACTGTGCTCCAAGTCGTCCATATCCGCGGACACGGCTTTCAGAAAGTTTTACCCGGCCGGGGTGCACCAATAGCAACACACACTCGATCAACCTCGGAAAAACCAAATCAAAACCCAACGAGGCTTTCACGACTGAACAATCACAGGATTCAGAAATATTTCAGGGGGCCACCCCTTAAGTAGAACCCGCAACGGAGTAAGCAAGCTCCGAGACGGCCTCAAGGTCTGCGTCAGTGGCTGTGAGCGACTGGGAACCCCAAACGGGGCTTGTCGACACCGCGTAAACACTCCGCTTCCAAAACAGTACAGTGTGCAGTACCTCGCACAATCGTAATAAAGCGGTAAAGCATGGCATAAGTACAGGATCGTAAATAAAACCTCAAACTAGTTTGTGGCCCCAAGAAATAAGAATGAATCAAGCTCTGGCTCAGGGGGGTCCCATATACCTCCCGGATGTGGATAGCGCGCAAAATCAAGGAACAGGTATCAAGTACTCGGGGTCTTACGGGACACAAGTGGGCGTTCGGAAACCAAATATTATCTATCACCCACCGATGCCTCTGCTTATTCAATTTTAGTTGTTAAACAGAAAGTAAAGTGTCGATAAGTAAAACTAGAATCATCTCCAACATCAACATGCGGCAATACATCAACAACTGTGGCATTGACATCACGCGACAACACTTGAGCAAGCGACTACGACACGCAAGTCCAACTAGCTACCAAACAACAGGTAATAGGATGTGTCCAAGGCAATATACGGCTGCAGGGGATATCAAAGGGTACGAAAACTAGAGCATCGCAACATAGATAGCAATAGATCAACAGGAGGGAATAAAGACTATAAAATTAAGATAGGTAGAAAGGGGGAGATGCTCGCCTGAAAACATTGCCGAAGGTCCATCCGAAGAACGGGGCGAAGCTCACATCAACTCAACGGCCTTATCCGCGAAGAATCAAAACACTAGAATAAACACCGGATGCAATATTTAATAAAACGGCAGAAGATCGGCATGATGCATGTATGATGAATGGCATGGCAAAGTGCGGTGCAATTAGGTCATATTAGGTGGAACCGGGGTCCCGACGATATTTAGGTTCAAGTTATTTAGAAGGCCCGCAATTTAAATGTTGTCTTAGCATGGTAAAAGATAGCACCGATTCGCTCCATCAATTTAAATGAGGCCAATATGAGACTAGATTTGCCCGCATATGGGCCCCATATTTAATTATTAGGTGAATCGGCAAAAGGCCCCCAAACCACAGATATGCATGCGAGTATGACAATTAAAATGCAACAAGTTGTATTATGTTATAAAATAGGGTTCGAGGAAAAGGGGGTCACACATCAGAGGGGGCTCGACGAACTTGGGGATCCGGGGTTCGGGGTTCGACAGGGTCCAGGGTTCGACGGTTCCGTTCTCGGGTATCGGGGTAGTACTTGTCGCATCCGGGGTTCTCGGTGTCCGGGGTGAAGCACTCGGCGGAAACGTTCTCGAAAAGGGGTAGATCTTGGTGCTTCCGGGGTCTTCGGGTCATGTCGACGGTCACGGCGTTCGGGATGAAGCACTTGTCGTTCTTGTCGCATGTAGATCTTGTCGCATTCGCGGTCCTCGGGTCATTTGTGTGTTCGTTGCCTCATGCGGAGATCCTGGCGTCCGGAAGAGAGTACTTGCCGCGCATGTGGCCTTAGGGTTCGACGACGGTGATCTTGTCGCTTGGTATCCGTGGGTTCGGGTCCTGGCGCTACGGATCGATCTTCAGGGGTCCGGGAAGGCGACCTTGGCGCCCGAGTCCGGTCTTCGGATCCGGAATGATGAAGAAGATCTTGGTGACGGGGTCGTGGAACTTGTTACGGGTCGGTCTCAGGGCTTCTCCAAGGCGATGATCTTGTCGGACTTGGAACCGATGGGTCAAACTTGAGTGCTATATGCTTCACACAAGTCAGCTTGGCCCTCTTGAGCATCCTTCACGGCAAGGTCAACACGAGCAGGGGCGCATGCCGGTCTTGGGGTACAGGCTCGGCGGGCGGAGGCGCTCGGGGCCCGCTGGCAGCGGCGGCGAGCTCCGCAGGCGGCGGCGGGCGGCAGAGAGGCGGTGAGGGGCAGCGCCGACGTGGCTCGGAGGTGCGGGGCCGGCAGCGGGGCGATGGAGCGGTTGAGGCAGAGGCCGCGGAGGGAGAGGGGGCTCTGGGGAGGACGCCGGCGAGGTTCGAGCGGAGCGGCGGGCGCGGAAGCGTCCTGGGGCGGCGCGGCGAGCGCGGATGGCGAGGGCGGCGGCTGCGCGCTCGCGGGGCCTCCGGGCGGTGGGAGGAGGTGATGCGGGAGCCGCGGCGGCGGGGCCGGCTCGCGGAGGTGGAACTGGAGGCGGTGGCTGAGGCGCGGACGGAGGTTGGCGGTGGGGCACGCCGGCGGAGGGGACCGATGCAGGCGGGGTCGGCGAGCTCCGGCCGGAGAAGAAAGGTGGAGGGACCGCGGTGGCCGGCGAGGCTGCGTGCGGGAGGGAGACGGCGAGCAGGGGGAGGGAGAGGCGGTGGCCGGCGGCGGGGTCGAGTGGGTGGAGGCGCTTGGGGACTGAGGCGGAGGCGGGAGGAGCGGCTCAGGCGGAGGGAGCGGGCACGGGAGGTTGCAGAGGGACCGAGCGGGAGGAGAGGGACGGGTCGGGGCCGCGTGCGCGCGTGGGGAGCGTGCCTGTGGTGGGGTCGGGGCTAGCGCGTGGCCCACGCGTCTGGGAGAGAAGAGGGGAGAGGTAGCATGGCCAGGGGTGGACCTGGTCCGCGGGCGGGCTGGCGCGTGGGGGCCCGCCGTGGGTCCCAGGCGGCAGGGCCGGTCGGCGCGTGCGGGGTGTGAGCTGCTGACGTGGGGAGAGGTGGAGAGAGAGAGAGGAGGGGTGAGGCTAGTGGGATTAGGTGGCAGAGAGGGATTGGTGGAGGGGGAGGGTGTGCTGAGGTGGCGTGTCTGGATTGGTGGGAGTGAGGTGGAGGGGGAAGAGGGTAGATTTCTGGGTAGACTTAGGATTAGGGGTAGGGCTGGCAGGGGAACCGTTTTAGTTTTCCTGGGGCGGTCGTTCGGTCGGTTCGGACCGTTCGTCTGCCCCACCAAAAATAATTATAATTTTTATTTATTTTCAAATAGTTTATTGCTAGTTTTGGACAAACAAAATATCCGGAACCTCCGGGGGTTTGGCGTTTGAATAAAAGTCGGGGCGTTTCAGAAAACAAACGGGCTTGCGAAATAGTTTTATGCAAACAGTGCATGATGATGACGATGCAATGCACAAATTCAACGCGATTTTCTAGTAGTGGTTTTGCGGGATGCCACAGCTCACAGGACGCAAAACGGGCATTGTCTGGTATAGCTTGGGAGCAAGTCTGTAAGCCTAAAAACTTAAGAGGGCTTGGTCTACACAATCTGAAATTCCTAAATGTATGGTATGCTTTCCTTGGACTTGCCCCCTTGGTAATCAGGCGCATCAACAAGATTTGCAGAGCCTTTTTGTGGCATGGCTCACAGGACGCAAAACGGGGCATTGTCTGGTATAGCTTGGGAGCAAGTCTGTAAGCCTAAAAACTTAAGAGGGCTTGGTCTACACAATCTGAAATTCCTAAATGTATGGTATGCTTTCCTTGGACTTGCCCCCTTGGTAATCAGGCGCATCAACAAGATTTGCAGAGCCTTTTTGTGGCATGGCTCACAGGACGCAAAACGGGGCATTGTCTGGTATAGCTTGGGAGCAAGTCTGTAAGCCTAAAAACTTAAGAGGGCTTGGTCTACACAATCTGAAATTCCTAAATGTATGGTATGCTTTCCTTGGACTTGCCCCCTTGGTAATCAGGCGCATCAACAAGATTTGCAGAGCCTTTTTGTGGCATGGCTCACAGGACGCAAAACGGGGCATTGTCTGGTATAGCTTGGGAGCAAGTCTGTAAGCCTAAAAACTTAAGAGGGCTTGGTCTACACAATCTGAAATTCCTAAATGTTGTGGCATATGAGATGGAGATGGCTTGAAAGATCTGGGTCAATAAGATCCTGGACTGGACTGTAGTTCACGCTGTCAACTGAAGTAGAAGATATGTTTCAGGCTAAATGTAGGTGCTCTGTGGCTTACAGTCCATCCCTACCTCCTCTAAACGATGGAGATGACCAATTCAGGTGGAAGCTCACGGCAAATGGAAAAGCATTCACCAGCCTCAGGCCTACTATGTCTTCTTCTTTGGTACTGTGGAAAGTGACCCTGTGGAACTATTTTCAGGAAACTGTGCGTCTCTCGAAGATAAGCTCAGGTCATGGAGCATCGATCACAGCCATAGCCAGTGTCCTTTCTCCAGAGAATTTTGGTTGAAATTCTGTCAAGAAAAGGGCATTTCTGCCCAAAGCAGGTGGATTTCTCTTGGATTTGCACAAACATGTCACAGCCATCACCAGTTTAGGAACCTTGGACTGAGACAAAAATACACAAAGACTATCTTACCAACCACAAAACTAGACCATCAACAATGCCATTATTATTCCTCAGCAAAAAATAAACACTTCCTCCACCAACCCATCCCAGACTCAAAACATAACAAATCATCCTCCACCTAAGAGAGACACAGCATTCATGCAAGATGATGCAAAATAGAAGATACAGTGGTTCAACAAATCCATGCCGCAGAGACACGTTGCTGCTCCTTTCTCGATCCAGCCGCTAGCCGTGCTGGACATACACCATCCTCTCTAGTACCGGTAGGCGGCAGGCTTGTAAGGACCCTCGACGGGGATGCTGATGTACTCGGACTGGGACTTGGTGAGCTTGGTCAGCTTGGCGCCGAGCTTGCCCAGGTGCAGGGACGCGACCTTTTCGTCCAGGTGCTTGGGGAGGACGTACACCTTCTTCTCGTACTTGCCTGACTTCCTCTCGTTCCACAACTCAAGCTGAGCAATGACCTGCAACAGGAACAGAATCAGAATCTTTGTTAGCTATCACAGCTCATCAGTCAGTCAGTGCCTAAACATGAGATAGGAGATCATATGTTTTACCTGGTTTGTGAACGAGCAGGACATGACGAAGCTGGGGTGGCCAGTGGCGCACCCAAGGTTCATCAGGCGACCCTCAGCGAGGACAATGATGCCAGTCTTGGTCTCAGGGAAGACCCAGCGGTCGGTCTGGGGCTTGATGGTGATGCGCTTGACACCAGGGTAGGTCTCAAGGCCGTTCATGTCGATCTCGTTGTCAAAGTGACCGATGTTGCAGACAATGGCGTTGTTCTTCATCTTCCTCATGTGGTCCACCATGATGATGTCCTTGTTTCCTGTGGTGGTCACAAAGATGTCGGCATCAGAGACGACGTCCTCCAGGGTGAGGATCTGGATGCCCTCCATCAAGGCCTGCAGGGCGCAGATGGGGTCGATCTCTGTCACGATGACACGGGCACCGGCCTGCTTGAGCGCGGCGGCACAGCCCTTGCCAACATCTCCGTAACCGCAGACCACGGCGACCTTGCCGGCGATCATGACATCGGTGGCCCTCATGAGACCGTCAGGGAGGGAGTGGCGGCAACCGTAAAGGTTGTCAAACTGTTCAGAAAAAAGGTGGGTTATTTTGTTAACAACGAGACAGTACATGTAATGGCATTCTATCTTCTTTTGATTTAAAATAGAACAATAGACAATTAAACAAGTATAATACTTGGAATATAGCACAATTCAGTTCAAATGAGTAGTGTTAGAATAAGATAACAACAGGTAACCAGCCTAACAAACTAGAAACCCGAAGACAAAGATTCAGGTCCACGTTTAACATTCCAGCAATTCAGAGCTGCTACATAGACCAAACAACACGTCTTATCTAAACTATACAACAAAACAGATGGGTTGCGATCAGCCACTGGAAATGGTGCTACACATGTTGTATTTTATTCAGATCTAATATATGGACCTGACCATTATATATACCACCAATCAAGAAGGAAATGAATAGTACAAGTACTAAGTAGAGTAAAAGTTGTTAGGTGAGGCAATTAATGTGTTCGATGTATGACATACAAGTAGAGTAACATGACACGTTATCAAGCAAAGGACATGCTGCATCTAGCAGATCTGAAACTAAAAATATTCACATCTAGGCAGATATAATACAACAAGTAGAACATTGCATCTAGCAGATCTGAACTGAAAATGGGGAGCAATGAGACAGTACATGTAATTGAATTCTATCTTTTGATTAATAAGCGAAGAGTAGACAATTATTATAATTGGAATTGGATTAAATCACAATTCAGTTCAAATGAGTGCGGCCAAGTAACAGAATTTGTAGGCAGGATATTCTATATTTACACCCTCCGTGGTCATCAGATCCAGAAAACGTGCTGACTAGTGTTGGTATATAAGATACCAAAACGTAAGCAGCGTGACAAGCAAGAAAGACAAAGACAAAGATTCAGGTCCACGTTTAATACCCCAGGCAATTCGGAGCTGCTACGTAGACCAAACCACGTCTGATCTAATACACACGAAAAAAAAAGATGGGTTGCGATCAGCCACTGGAAATGGCGCTACACATGCTGTATTTTATTCAGATCCAACATATGTACCAGACCATGATATACCATCAAGAAGGGAAAGAACAGTAGAAGTAGTAAATGGTAGCAGAGATGGTTAGTTGAGGTAATTATGTGCTTGATGTATACAGGTATCATCAATCATGCTGCATCTAGCAGATCTACAAATATTCACATCTAAGCAGATATGATAAAACAGGGCATCAGATCTGAAGTGAAAATGGGAGGTGCAGAGGAAGTAGGTATACCTTGCTCTTGGTGACGGAGTCGTTGACGTTGATGGCGGGGAAGAGGAGCGCGCCGGACTCCTGCATCTGGTAGAGCCTCTTGACGCCGGTGGTGGTCTCCTCGGAGACACCGACGAGTCTCTCCTTCATCTTGCGGTACCTCCTGACGTCGGTCTTGAGGCCGTCCCTGATGATGGTGAGGACGATCTTGAACTCGGGGTTGTCGGTGGACTCGGGGTCGGGGACCTTGCCGGACTTCTCGAACTCCTCCTCGGCCTTGACGCCCTCGTGGATGAGCAGGGTGGCGTCGCCGCCGTCGTCGACGATGAGGTCGGGCCCGCCGCCCTCGCCCCAGTCGAGGCATCGCTCGGTGCACCACCAGTACTCCTCGAGGGTCTCGCCCTTCCAGGCGAAGACGGCGGCCGAGTCGCGCGCGATGGCGGCGGCGGCGTGGTCCTGCGTGGAGAAGATGTTGCAGGAGCACCAGCGCACCTCGGCGCCGAGGGCCGTGAGGGTCTCGATGAGGACGGCGGTCTGGATGGTCATGTGGAGGGATCCCGAGATCCGGGCGCCCTTGAAGGGCTGCGAGGGGCCGAACTCGGCGCGGCAGGCCATGAGGCCCGGCATCTCGACCTCGGCCAGGTCCAGCTCGAGGCGGCCGAAGTCGGCCTGGGAGAGGTCCTTGACCTTGTACTCGCGGCCGGAGGAGGTCTTCTCCACGGAGAGCGCCATGGCTGGCTGGGGCTGGGGACTGGGGGAGGAGGGGTTGGTGGTGGACGGGATGGATCTGGGGGAGGGAGGAGGCGGCGAGTGGAGAGGGTTGGGGGTGAGGAGGGTTTTATGGGGGGAGAGGAGGAAACCCTCTGCCAGGAAAGAGGATCGACCGGTCGTGCAGAAAGCAGCGGTGAGAGATCCACCAACCAACCCAACCACGATGAGATCTCAATCTCAATGATGGTGGTTTTGGTTGGTGGCGGTGGGGTGAGTGAGGTGCTGCTGGCAGATTTCCAAGTGAGTTTGGCGGTGGACTGGTGTGGTGATGGCGACCGTGTCGACACGAGCGATATTTTTCTTTGCGAGTTAAATACAGTATCTAACTCGATTTAGTCCCCGTATTCGGAATTTGCTGAATTTTATCTATATACTTGTGAATAGGGTTCAATTAAGTCCAATTTGATGTTTGCCATCGAATTTGAGCTGACAAGGATGACACCTGTACTGAAATCTTTCAAAAACACCCTCACACATCTGAGAAAATTGCAAAAAATAACCACAAATATTGCAAAATACAGGATTAGTCCATGTACTTGTCCAGATGACTCGATTTAGTCCTGATACTTGTCAATTAGGCTCGATTTAGACCAAATGCATGTTTGCTGTCGAATTTGAGCTCATGCGGAGGACACGTGAACACATGTCCCACTTACAGAAACTAGTTAGCCTGAAAATTTATAGAGACTCCTTTACGCATCTAGAGCCTGAAAATTTGTAGAGACTCCCTTACGCATCTAGAACGTATATTTTTCGCTCCTAGATATTTACATGTACTTACTCTCCGTCTAATACATAAGCCAGCACTCCAGCTTGTTATGATACCCTTCAATTCAAGACTGTTCTATTTAAGAGGGAGAGAAAAGGAGGAAGTCGATAGAAATGGAGGCGACGGTGGCCACGATCACTAGACCGAAACGTGTAACTTTTTTTCATAGAGAGGAGGTGACATCAAAATGATACCGGCAGCGGCGAAAATGTACGTTCGAGATAAGGGAGGGATACTACAAGTTTCCACGCCAGCCGCTCTACTATAAGTGGGACCCGCGTCACCTGTAAATGGGACTCGCGTTCACGTCAGCTCAAATTCGATGACAATATGTAAGTGAGACCCGCGTCACGTGTCGTTCACGTCAGCTCAAATTTGATGACAAATATGTAAGTGGGTCCCACTTATAGTAGAGCGGCTCACGTGAAAACTTGTAGTATCCCTCCCACATCTAGAACGTATATTTTCGCGGCTGCCGGTATCATTTCGATGTCACCTCCTCTCTATTAAAAAAAGTTACACGTTCCGGTCTAGTAATCGTCGCCTCCATTTCTATCGACTCCCGCATTTTCTCTCCCTCTTAAATAGAACAGTCTTGAATTGAAGGGTACCGTAACAAGTTGGAGTGCTAGCTTATGTATTAGATTGAGAGTAAGTACATGTAAATATCTAGGAGCGAAAAATATACGTTCTAGATGCGTAAGGAAGTCTCTACAAATTTTAGGCTCTAGATGCATAAGAGAGTCTCTACAAATTTTCAGGCTAACTAGTTTCTGTAAGTGGGACATGTGTTCACGTGTCCTCCGCATGAGCTCAAATTCGACAAACATGCATTTGGTCTAAATCGAGTCTAATTGACAAGTATCAGGACTAAATCGAGTCATCCGGACAAGTACATGGACTAATCCTGTATTTTGCAATATTTGTGGTTATTTTTTGCAATTTTCTCAGATGTGTGAGGGTATTTTTGAAAGATTTCAGTACACGTGTCATCCTCTTCAGCTCAAATTCGACGGCAAACATTAAATTGGACTTAATTGAACCCTATTCACAAGTACATGGACAAAATTCAGCAAATTCCGAGTACGAGGACTAAATCGAGCTAGCCCGACAAGTATAGGGACTGATACTATATTTAACTCGTCCTGGCTAGAGCATCTTCACTTGTATTTTACGATCGAAATTCGGTCCAGTCGCATTTCTGAAAACCTTTTTTCGTTCGGATTTGGACAACTTTGATCCGAACTTTACAGGCTATTCTCAGTATCCCGGGAACGCCCCGGAAACACCGGACGAAGCGAACTCAGCGGGAAAAAAATGGGAGCGGCGCGTGGACCCGCCCAGTCATCGACGTAAGCCGAGTCGTCGTCGTCCTCGGATCCCCACGAAGGCCACGCGTCGCCGCAACGCCGCGCCAGCGCCGCCCCCTCGGCTCCCGTGACGGACCGGCCGCCAATAACTTCACGTCGTTTCCGCTTTTTCCGCCCTCACCGCTACACCCCACCCGCCTCGTCGCCCGTCTCTGCCTATAAAAGCCGTTCTCCTCGCCGGAACTCTCCACACTCTCCCACAGCTTCCCAACTCCGGCAAACTCCGAGCTCTCTCTTCCCACACTCCCACACTTCACACCATGGGCGAAAGGTACCCCGACGACCCAGCGGCGGCGAACGGCTTCGGCCTCCGCACCCTCCAGCCGTGGGAGGCCCGGATGTTGTACGAGGCAGGCTACATGGCGCCACCGGACAGCCGCCTCCCATCCGGCTGGACGCTCAGCGCCGGTGGGATCCCGATTCTGCCGGAGCCGAAGCCCGAGGAGCTCGACGACGAAATCCAGGCGGCCATCGCCGCCATGGAGGACCCGGACCTCGCCGAGGATCCAGGCAACCGCGTCTTCTAGGAATAGCATCTCGCCCACCGGCGGCAGCAGGCGCTCGCCACCACGAGGGGTTGTCGGGCTCGCCGCCGAAGAGGAACAACACGGCTGGGCGCCGCCGCTGGTGGGACGCTCCCGGGAGCACTCTCGCCGCCGTGCTGGAGCACATCCACGCCAGCAACGAGCCCCGCCTCGGCTTCCCCACAACCCCACGCCGTCGTCAAGGGCGAGGCGCTATCCTCCGCCCAACTGGCTGCCGAGGAGGATGGTCAGCCTCTCCTCTTCGTCCTCGTCCTCGGTGACCCGCTCCTCCGGGTCCGTGCCGATGACTTCGCCGCCGCTTCGGCCGGTTAAGCGGGAGCCGGAGATGCCGGTACGGTCTCTGCCGAGGACCAGGTCGCGCGGCATCGTCATCAACGAGCCGCGTTCCGTCGCCGCCCATCGACCGTCTCCGCCTTCGCAAGCCAAAGCCGGAGCCGCCGGACTGGGCGGTGCCCGTCGACGAGGATGCGTTCGCCGTCAAGATGGTGGTGGAGCAGTCCCTGCGGGAGGCGGCGCCGCAGCCGCCGGTGGAGCCGTCATCGCCAGACATACTCACCTGGTCCAGGGCGGACCGGGAGGAGACGGAGCGGCAGCGCGTCCATCGCCTACAGCAGGATCCAAATGACAGGCCTGGTCTGGCCGTGTTCTCGCCTACCAGGGCGCGCCGCTCGTCGTCCTCGACGATGACGAGGTCGGCCCCTCCTACCATCCCTAGAGGTGCGGCGACGCCGGACAGGGAGCTCCCGCCCGCCCCAGCCACCGAGCGACGACGATGGCGGCGAGGACGATGGCACGACCGATCCCGGCTACACGTCCTTCTACGGCCACCTAGGCATGTAGAAGCGGCGATGGCATCGGCGAAGGCGACGGCGGCGGTCTGTTTTAATGCTTTTAGTTTATTACCTAGTAATGTAGTTTTCAATTCAATGTAATCTGCCTATATTCGCCAAAGTTTAATGAAATCCGTCTAAATTTGACAGTTTCATCTGAATTGCCGAACGCCGGAATCCGGCCTGGAAACGCGAGTGGGAAACTCAGCGTTTCCAGGCTGAAATTAAGTTTGGTCCGGCCTAAAGTTGGTCGAGCGGGATGCTCTTAGGCTTTGGCTGTCATGTTCTCGCGACAATGGCGCTGGGCTGTTTTTGGCAGTTCCTTTGATAATCTGTCCGACTTTTGGCCCTGGAGAAATATGTTCTTTTATTTGGCTAACTTGGTATTCATTTTATAAAAATCATCTTTATTTTGCTAAAATCATAGCTCTTTTTCCTTGTGTTGGAGAAATCATTGATATTTAAAACCAATGATTTGGCCCTGAATACAAGGGAATACCCCAGGCGTCACCCTTGAGCTGAACAGGAAACTGATGTTTGGTTGTCTTGAAAACAGCGGCTAAGGTAACCTCTTTCCATGAGTGGTGAGGTTATCAGTCACATCACAATAAAATTTTGATAATAGCTAATAACTTAACATCAGAGTCCATAATAGTTGATGCATCACGAGCTTTACCCAAAAAACAACAGTCTGTGATGCTGTTGGAATTATGCCTTAGAGGCAAAAATAAAGATGTTATTATTATAATTCTTATTTATGATAAAGTTTATATTCCATGCTAGAATTGTATTAAGCGAAAACTTTGATACTTGTGTGATTTATGAACAACACCATGTTCCTAGTATGCCTCTATGGACTAGCTCGTTGATTAATGATGGTTATGTTGGAGATATGCCCTAGAGGCAATAATAAATGTGGTTATTATTATATCTTCGTGTTTATGATAAATGTTTACATTCATGCTATAATAGTATTAACAAGGAAACATTGATACTTGTGTGATTTGTAAACTTAATTAGAAGTCCCTAGTATAGCCTCTATACTTCACTAGCTTGTTGGTTGATAGATGATTGTGGTTTCCCTATCATGAACATTGAGATGTTGTCAACAACAAGATCATATCGTTAGGAGAATGATATGGTGGACATACTCCTATAGATAAGCGTAGCATAAAGATCAAGTCATTTCAATAGTTCAATTGCTATATGCTTTCTGATACATAGTAACCTAATTCCTTCGACCATGAGATCATGCATATCACCTTTACCGGATGGATGCTTTGATGACATCAAACACCACACCGTAACTGGGTGGTTATAAAGGTGGCATTGAGTGTTCGGAAAGTTTTGGTTGAGACACATGGATCAAGAGTGGGATTTGTCCATCCACATGACGGATAGATATACTCTGGGCCCTCTCGGTGGAATGTCATCCAATTAGCTTGCAAGCATGTGACTTGGTCACAAGGGATCACATATCACGGGAACGAGAAAAGAGTACTTGTCAGTAACGAGGTTGAACTAGGTATGCAGAGATACCGACGATCATAACCTCGGATAAGTAACATATCGTGAGACAAAGGGAAATTGGTATCGTATGTAAGTGGTTCATTCGATCGCAAAGTAATCGTAGAAATATGTGGGAGCCATATGAATTTCCAGATTCCTCTATTGGTTATTGTTCGGAGAAGTGTCTCGATCATGTCCGCATAATTCACGAACCGTAGGGAGACACACTTAAGGATTCGACGTTGTTTGAGTAGTTATGGTGTTATGAGAAAGAGACCGAATGTTGTTCGGAGTCTCGGATGGGATCCGGGATATCACGAGGTGATCCGGAATGGTCCGGAGAATAAGATTCATATAAGGAAAGTCCCGTTTCGGAGTTCGGGAATGATTCCGGTGTTTTCATCGGGAACATTCTAGAAGGTTCCGGAATGTCCGGCACTCCGGAGGGGAAGGGGTACATGAATGTGTCATTGCATGTTGGAATGATTGCATCATGTATTTAGTGTCATCGCTGTTCCAAATAAGGGATTAAATCAAATCCTAGTTTGAAAAGTCAAACGGCAAGTTTGAAAAGTCAAACTGCCAGTTTTCGGAAAGAGGAGAAGGAGGATTGGTGGAGGCCGAATTGGAGGAGGGTTCCTCCCTTGGCCGGCGCACCACCAAGCCGACTTGGGGAGGGACTCTCCTCCCCTTGGCGCCAGCCCCCTCCCACCTATATAAGGAGGGGCAGGGCTCCCCTCCTAGACACATAACTTTCACCTCTAGATCTCCGGTTTAGAGCCGTTTTGGATTAGAGCTTCTAATTGCTTTAGCCAACGGTTTAGAGCCTTCTAATTGGTTTAGAGCCTTCTAATTGGTGTGTCTAATTACTAGACCACTAATAGCCTCTCTCATAAGCTCCACCATACTCGCACCGCTTAAGGCGAAGCCCTGCGGGATCTCCCCTCTACTTCCGGTACCACGCCGTTGTGCTGCCGGAATCGCGAGGAGAGTGCTACAACCTCCGCTGCCTGCTGGAACAAGGGAGAGGAAGGTCTTCGTCGAGTACCGAACGTGTGACCGACTGCGGGAGCGCTGCCGGAACGTGGCGCCGGAAGGATCGTCTACACGATCTTGAGATCGGAAAGAGTACGACTACATCACCCACGAGAATCCGCTCTCGTTAAACGCTTTGGAATCTTCGAGGGTAAGTTATACCATCGACTCGTTGCTACAATCTAGTAGATAGATCTTGGCTTGTTTGTTTGTATGCGATAGAAAATTTTTGTTTTCCATGCTACGAACCCCTACAGTGGTATCAGAGCCGTGTCTATATGTAGATCTGTTGCACGAGTAGAACACAATGGTCATTGTGGGCGTTGATGCTTTTATTGTCGATTGCTTCTTGTGTACTTTGCATCTTGCGGTATGTTGGGATGAAGCGGCCCGGGCTAACCTTACATGACATCGTTCATGAGACTTGCTCCACGCTAGACATGCAACTTGTATTGCATAAGTGGCTTTGCGGGTGCCTGTTTCTCCTAGCATAGTAAAGATCCAATACACAACGGGTGATTAACAATACTTGTGTCAACGTTGTGGTTCTTGTTCGTAAGTTAGAACGACACTTATTGAAAGCCCCAAACCACGTAAAATATGCAAAGAAAGTAGAGGCGTCTAACTTTGTTTTGCAGGGGTGTGCAGTGATATGATATGGCCATGATTGTGATTATATTTGATGTATGCAATGTTCCTTATTGTAAGTCGGCAACCGGCAGGAGCCATATGGTTGTCTTTAATTTATGTTAAGACCCGCGTGTCTATTCAAAGTAGTTGTAATAGTTGAAGCCGGTGGACGACAACCATGGAGAGGCGTCATTGACCTTGATGCAATGCCGGTGATGATGGAGATCATGTTCGTGCTTAAAGATGGAGATCAAAGCACAAAGAAGAAAGGCCATATCATATCACATATATATTGAATTGCATGTGATGTTAATCCTTTATGCATCTTGTATTGCTTAGTAGACGACGGTAGCATTATAAGATGATCCCTCATGCACATGAATTTCAAATCATAAAGTGTTCACCCTTAGTCAGCACCGTTGCTAAAGCTTGTTGTTTCGAAGCACCACGTGATGATCGGGTGTGTTAGATTCCGCAAGTGTATACAACGTGAGCAAGCCAGATTTGCTCATGCGGAAACTAAGGTTTGATCTTGACGAGCCTAGCATGTACAGACATGGTCTCGGAACACGGATCACCGAAAGGTAAAGCATGAATCATATAGTAGATATGATGAACATGACGATTGTTCGCCATTGAAACTATATCAACTCTCGTGATGATCGGTGTTGATGTAGTGGATTTGGTTCGTGTGATCACTAAAACAATGTGAGGGATGTTGTTTTGAGTGGGAGTTCACCTAGTTTAATTACATTAATTAATTTGAACTCAATTTATCATAAACTTAGTCTAAACTATTGCAAATATGTTGTAGATCAATGGCAGCCCCTACCATCAATTTTAATGCGTTCCTAGAGAAAGAAAAGTTGAAAAAACAATGGAAGCAACTTCGCGGATTGGTTCCGCAATTTGAGGATTGTCCTCACAGCTGGTAATTTGACCTATGTGCTGGATGCACCGCTGGGTGACCCACCTGCAGCTGATGCTCCCGATGAAGTAAAGAATGTTTACCTCGCTCGGAAGAATCAGTACTCCATAGTTCAGTGTGCTATCTTGTATGGTTTGGAATCGGAGCTTCAGAAAAGGTTTGAGGATTCAGACCCATATGATATTGTCGAGGATCTCAAATTGATTTTTGAGACTCATGCGGCAATTGAAAGCTATGAAGCTTCTGAAAAGTTCTTTAACTGCAAGATGGAAGAAGGCAGCTCCGTCAGTGAGCATGTGCTTAAGATGTCAGGGCACGCAAACAAACTTCAAAGCTTGGGTATAGTGATTCCTAATGCTTTGGGGATTTACCGTGTCCTCCAATCACTACCACCAAGTTACAAGAACTTTGTGATGAACTACAACATGCAGAACATGAACAAGACGTTGCCAGAACTCTTTGCCATGTTGAAATCTGCAGAAGTGGAGATCAAGAAAGAGCACCAAGTGTTGTTGGTCAATAAGACCACCAAATTCAAGAAAGGCAAGTCTAAGCAAAAGGGACACTTCAAGAAGGGTGGTAAGAAAGCTACCACGCCGACGAAGAAGACCAGGGCTGGACCTAAGCCTGATACTGAGTGCTTTTACTGCAAGGGAGAAGGTCACTGGAAGCGGAATTGCCCAAAGTACTTGGCGGATTTGAAGAACGGCAACATCAAGAAGAAAGGTATATCTGATATACATGTTATTGATGTGTATCTCACTAGTACTCGTAGTAGTGCCTGGGTATTTGATACTGGTTCGGTTGCTCATATCTGTAACTCGAAACAGGTGCTGCAGAATAAACGGAAACTAGCGAAGAACGAGGTGACGATGCGCGTGGGAAACGGATCAAAGGTTGATGTGATCGCGGTCGGCACGCTACCCCTTCATCTACCATCGGGATTAGTTTTATACTTAAATAATTGTTATTTGGTGCCTGCGTTGAGCATGAACATTATATCGGGATCTTGTTTATTGCGAGACGGTTACTTGTTTAAATCCGAGAATAATGGTTGTTCTATTTATATGAGTAATATGTTTTATGCACATGCACCTTTGATAGATGGTCTATTCTTATTGAATCTCGATAGTAGAAATACACATATCAACAACATTGAGGCTAAACGATTGAAATCAAGCGATAATTCAACCTATATGTGGCACTGTCGTCTTGGTCACATCGGAGTGAAACGTATGAAGAAACTCCATTCCGATGGACTTCTTGAATCACTTGATTTTGAATCACTTGAAAGATGCGAAGCATGTCTGATGGGAAAAATGACTAAGACTCCATTTTCTGGTATGATGGAGCGAGCTACAGACTTATTGGAAATCATACATACCGATGTGTGTGGTCCAATGAGTGTAACATCGCGCAGTGGTTATCGTTATGTTCTTACCTTCACGGATGACTTGAGTAGATATGGGTATATCTATTTCATGAAACATAAGTCCGAAACTTTCGAGAAGTTTAAGGAGTTTCAAAGTGAGGTAGAGAATCAACGTAACAAGAAGATTAAATTTCTACGTTCTGATCGTGGAGGTGAATATCTAAGTTACGAGTTTGGCGAGCATTTGAAGAAATGCGGAATACTTTCACAATTGACACCGCCGGGAACACCACAGCGTAATGGTGTGTCCGAACGTCGTAATCGAACTCTCTTAGATATGGTTCGTTCTATGATGTCACTTACCGATTTACCGCTATCATTTTGGGGTTATGCATTAGAAACAGCCACATTCACTTTAAATAGGGCACCATCTAAATCCGTTGAAACGACACCGTATGAATTATGGTTTGGGAAGAAACCTAAATTGTCGTTCCTTAAAGTTTGGGGATGCGAAGCCTATGTAAAGAAGTTACAGCCGGACAAGCTTGAACCCAAAGCGGAAAAATGCGTCTTCATAGGATACCCGAAGGAAACTATTGGGTATACCTTCTATCATAGATCCGAAGGCAAAATCTTCGTTGCCAAGAATGGATCCTTTCTAGAGAAGGAATTTCTCTCGAAAGAATTGACTGGAAGGAAAGTAGAACTTGACGAGGTTGTCGAACCTTCTCTCGATATTGCGAGTAGCGCAGCACCGGAAGAAGTTCCTGTGGTGCCTGCACCAATAAGAGAGGAAGCTAATGATGGTGATCATGAAACTTCGGTTGAAGTTGCTACAGAGCCTCGGAGGTCGACGAGAACTCGTACCACTCCCGAATGGTATGATTCCGTTATGAATGTCATGGTGGTGGACAACACCGATGACCCCGAGACATATGAGGAAGCAATGATGAGCCCAGATTCCAATAAATGGCAAGAAGCCATGAAATCCGAGATTGGATCCATGTACGAAAACCAAGTATGGACTTTGGTGGACTTACCGGATGGCCGAAAGGCTGTCGAGAACAAATGGATTTTCAAGAAGAAATCAGATGCTGATGGTAATGTTACTGTCTATAAAGCTCGACTTGTCGCAAAAGGGTTTCGACAAATTCAAGGAGTTGACTACGATGAGACTTTCTCACCGGTAGCGAAGCTAAAGTCTGTGAGGATTATGTTAGCAATCGCTGCATATTATGATTATGAGATATGGCAGATGGATGTCAAAACAGCATTCCTCAATGGAGACATTGATGAAGAGTTGTATATGATGCAACCCAAAGGTTTTGTCGATCCTAAAGATGCTAACAAGGTATGCAAACTTCAACGGTCCATCTATGGATTGAAGCAAGCATCCCGAAGTTGGAATCAACGTTTTGATAAGGTAATCAAAAGTTTTGGTTTTATACAAACTTATGGAGAAGCTTGTATTTACAAGAAAGTGAGTGGGAGCTCTGTAGCATTCTTAATACTATATGTGGATGACATATTGTTGATTGGGAATGATGTAGACCTTCTTAATAGTGTCAAGGAATATTTGAATAATAGTTTTTCAATGAAGGATCTTGGCGAAGCAGCTTACATATTAGGCATAAAGATTTATAGAGATAGATCGAAACGCCAAATATCATTGTCACAGAGTACATATTTGGACAAAGTTCTAAAGAGGTTTGGAATGGAAGAAAGCAAGAAAGGGTTCTTGCCCATGTTGCCCAATACGACCTTGAGTAAAACTCAAAGTCCGACATCGGCAGAAGATAGAGAAAGGATGAGTAAGACTCCCTATGCCTCAGCCATAGGATCTCTAATGTATGCCATGCTATGTACTAGACCCGACATTGCATATGCTGTTAGTTTAACTAGCAGATATCAAAGTGATCCAGGAGTGGATCATTGGACAGCGGTCAAAAACATCCTTAAATACTTGAGAAGAACTAAGGATATGGTTCTTTCTTATGGAGGTGATGAACAGCTCGTTGTTAATGGTTACACCGATGCTAGTTGGAACACAGATCCGGATGATTCTAAATCACAATCCGGATACGTATTTATTTTGAATGGTGCAGCAGTTAGCTGGAGGAGTGCAAAGCAAAGCGTTGTGGCGAGATCTTCAACTGAATCGGAATACATGGCTGCTTCGGAGGCTTCACAAGAAGCGATATGGATGAAAGAGTTCATTACAGAGCTGGGTGTGGTTCCTAGTGCGCTGGACCCAATGTCTATCTACTGTGATAACATGGGCGCCATAGCCAATGCGCAAGAACCAAGGTCACACAAGAAGCTGAAGCATATCAAGCTGCGTTTTCACGCTATTCGAGAACATATCCAGGATGGGGATATAAAGATTTGCAAAGTACACACAGATCTGAATGTGGCGGATCCGTTGACTAAACCTCTCCCGAGGGCAAAACATGACCAACACCAAACTGCCATGGGTGTTCGGTATATTACCATGTAATCTAGATTAGATGACTCTAGTGCAAGTGGGAGACTGTTGGAGATATGCCCTAGAGGCAATAATAAATGTGGTTATTATTATATCTTCGTGTTTATGATAAATGTTTACATTCATGCTATAATAGTATTAACAAGGAAACATTGATACTTGTGTGATTTGTAAACTTAATTAGAAGTCCCTAGTATAGCCTCTATACTTCACTAGCTTGTTGGTTGATAGATGATTGTGGTTTCCCTATCATGAACATTGAGATGTTGTCAACAACAAGATCATATCGTTAGGAGAATGATATGGTGGACATACTCCTATAGATAAGCGTAGCATAAAGATCAAGTCATTTCAATAGTTCAATTGCTATATGCTTTCTGATACATAGTAACCTAATTCCTTCGACCATGAGATCATGCATATCACCTTTACCGGATGGATGCTTTGATGACATCAAACACCACACCGTAACTGGGTGGTTATAAAGGTGGCATTGAGTGTTCGGAAAGTTTTGGTTGAGACACATGGATCAAGAGTGGGATTTGTCCATCCACATGACGGATAGATATACTCTGGGCCCTCTCGGTGGAATGTCATCCAATTAGCTTGCAAGCATGTGACTTGGTCACAAGGGATCACATATCACGGGAACGAGAAAAGAGTACTTGTCAGTAACGAGGTTGAACTAGGTATGCAGAGATACCGACGATCATAACCTCGGATAAGTAACATATCGTGAGACAAAGGGAAATTGGTATCGTATGTAAGTGGTTCATTCGATCGCAAAGTAATCGTAGAAATATGTGGGAGCCATATGAATTTCCAGATTCCTCTATTGGTTATTGTTCGGAGAAGTGTCTCGATCATGTCCGCATAATTCACGAACCGTAGGGAGACACACTTAAGGATTCGACGTTGTTTGAGTAGTTATGGTGTTATGAGAAAGAGACCGAATGTTGTTCGGAGTCTCGGATGGGATCCGGGATATCACGAGGTGATCCGGAATGGTCCGGAGAATAAGATTCATATAAGGAAAGTCCCGTTTCGGAGTTCGGGAATGATTCCGGTGTTTTCATCGGGAACATTCTAGAAGGTTCCGGAATGTCCGGCACTCCGGAGGGGAAGGGGTACATGAATGTGTCATTGCATGTTGGAATGATTGCATCATGTATTTAGTGTCATCGCTGTTCCAAATAAGGGATTAAATCAAATCCTAGTTTGAAAAGTCAAACGGCAAGTTTGAAAAGTCAAACTGCCAGTTTTCGGAAAGAGGAGAAGGAGGATTGGTGGAGGCCGAATTGGAGGAGGGTTCCTCCCTTGGCCGGCGCACCACCAAGCCGACTTGGGGAGGGACTCTCCTCCCCTTGGCGCCAGCCCCCTCCCACCTATATAAGGAGGGGCAGGGCTCCCCTCCTAGACACATAACTTTCACCTCTAGATCTCCGGTTTAGAGCCGTTTTGGATTAGAGCTTCTAATTGCTTTAGCCAACGGTTTAGAGCCTTCTAATTGGTTTAGAGCCTTCTAATTGGTGTGTCTAATTACTAGACCACTAATAGCCTCTCTCATAAGCTCCACCATACTCGCACCGGCTTAAGGCGAAGCCCTGCGGGATCTCCCCTCTACTTCCGGTACCACGCCGTTGTGCTGCCGGAATCGCGAGGAGAGTGCTACAACCTCCGCTGCCTGCTGGAACAAGGGAGAGGAAGGTCTTCGTCGAGTACCGAACGTGTGACCGACTGCGGGAGCGCTGCCGGAACGTGGCGCCGGAAGGATCGTCTACACGATCTTGAGATCGGAAAGAGTACGACTACATCACCCACGAGAATCCGCTCTCGTTAAACGCTTTGGAATCTTCGAGGGTAAGTTATACCATCGACTCATTGCTACAATCTAGTAGATAGATCTTGGCTTGTTTGTTTGTATGCGATAGAAAATTTTTGTTTTCCATGCTACGAACCCCTACAGGTTAAGGTTTCCTAACCATAGACATGAGTTGTCAATTAATAATGAGATCATGTCATTGGGAGAATGATATGATGGACAGGCCCAAATTAAGCAGAGCAATTAGATCGTGTCATCGTGTTCATCTTTGCGAAGCTTTTTCTTATGTCAAATATTGTATTCCTTAGACCATGAGATAATGCAACTCCCTGGTATCGGAAGAAAGCTTTGAGGTCATCAAACGTCATCCTATGAGAGGGTGATCATAAAGGTGTCTCCGAGGTGATCGGAAAGTACTTGTTGGGTTGTATGTATCGATATGGGATTTGTCCCTCCAAAGTCGGAGAGATATACTTCGGGCCCACTCGGTAATCGATATCAACACCGCTTGCAAGCAAGTGGTTAAGGAGTTAATCAAAAAGTGATATCGGATTACGGAACGAGTAAAGTACTTGCTATGAATGAGATTGAACTAGGTATGCCGATGCCAACGATCGAATCTCGAGCAAGTAAAATATCGCGTGACGATGGGAATATATATATATATATGGGATTAATTGAATCCTGGCATCGTGGTTCATCCGGTATGATCATCGATGAATATGTGGGAGTCAATATGGGTTTCCAGATCATGTTGTTGATTATTGATAGAAGATCATGTCTGCATATTCTCGAAACCGTAGGGTCACACACTTAACGTGTCTCGTCACTAGGATAGAATGGATAATTGGTTTATGAGTTTTTGTTCGGAGTCTCGGATGAGATCCAGGACATCACGCGAGGTTCCGGAATGGTCCGGAGAATAGGATTCATATAAGGGAAAGCAGTTTTTGGATTTCGGAATTGTTTCAGAATGTTCGGTATTGTACCGGAAGGTTCTAGAAGTTTCTGGAGTGGGACCAATGTGGCCCCACTTGTCGGGAGGGGGACGTGGGCCTACGAGGGAGTGCCCTGGCCGCATTGGGCCAGGGGAACAAGGCCCTATAGGCCCAGCCGGCCAAGCCCTAGGGGAAACCCTAGTGAGAGCTTCTAGAAGGGGGGAACTTGCCCCCCACTCCACCCATGTGGTCGCCGACCCTAGGGCTAGGAGAAGGGGCAAGGGCAGACGGCCAGCCCTCTATATAAAGAGGGCAGGGGCGCACCCTCCCCCCCACACCTCCTCCAACCCTAGCCGCCTGCCTGCTGCCCTCCTCTCTCTCTCTCCCGACTGCGCGTAGGCGAAGCCCTGCCGCAGAAACTCTCCACCTTTGCACCACACCATCGTGTTGTAGATCCAGTCTATCTCTCCACCCCACTTGCTGGACCGAGGAAGGAGGAGACGTCGAGGTGCCGTACGTGTGCATCTCTCGGAGGCGTCGCCAATTGCGGCGTTGGATCGGATCGGATCGCGAGGAGGAGAAGGCTAGTACGACTACATCAACCACGTTCCGTTGAACGTTCCGCTGTGCGATTTCTTCAAGGGTATGAAGATCTCATATATACCCCCTCGTTGTTTGCATCTCCTAGATTAGATCTTGGCTTCCCCGTTCGCATCCATATAAAATTTTGATTTACTATGTTGCAAAACCCTTCAGTGGTATCAGAGCTAGATCTATGCGTAGATGTGTTTCACGAGTAGAACGCAACATGCTTGTTGTGGGCATTGATGTTTTCTGTTGCAAGCCTCTTGTTTTGTACTTCTTATGACGCGGTATAGTGAGATCGAAGCGGTTCAGGCCAACTTTACGCGACCTCGTTTGCGAGACCGGCTCCGCACTTGACGTGTGGCTTGTTCCACACATGCGGCCGGTGGATGCGCGTTTCTCTCACTATAGTTGTCATGGGATTTATACCGAATGTTGGCAACCATAATATCACCATTGTGGCTTTCCGTAGGTAAGAATCGTTCTTAACTTGTTACTCCCATAAGCCACGTAAAACATGCAACAACAAAGTAGAGGCGTCTAACTTGTTTTTGCAGTGAGTGTTTCTGTGATATGGTATGGCCCAAGATGTGATGTGTATGTTGTATGCAATGATCATGTTTTGTAATATTTCACGACTTGCATGTTGATGAGTACACAACCTACAGGAGCCATATGGTTGTCTTTATAATTATGTATGACATGTGTGTCAACTTCTTATACGCCATGTAATAGCTTTACTTTATCGCTAAGTAGTTGGCAATAGTTGTAGTTGCTATTCGTGGTGGAGGCAATCATGGTGGAGTGATGGAGATCATGCTGACACGCACAAGATGGAGATCATTGCGCGGAGATTGGCTATACCATGTCACATAAAATTATATGCATGTGATGTTTATCCTTTTATGTATCTTATTATGCTTAGATCGCGACGGTAGCATTATAAGATGATTCCTCACTTAAAAATCAAGATAAATCTGTGTTCTCCCCATGTATGCACCGTTGCGAAAGTTCGTCATGTTCAAGCACCACGTGATGATCGGGTGCTATAAACTCTACGTTCACATACAATGGGTGCAAGCCAGCTTTGCACACGCAGAAATACTTGGGTTTGACTTGACGAGCCTAGCATGTACAGACATGGCCTCGGAACACAACAACCGAAAGGTTAAGCATGAGTCATATGAATGATATGATCGACACTTTGTTGTCCACCATTGAAACCACATCTCTTCTCGTGAAGATCGGATTAGGTGTGGTGAATTTGGATCATGTTCACTAAACAACTTGAGGGATGTTGAATTTAGTGGGAGTTCATCTAGTAATTTGATTAAGTTGAACTAGTTATCATGAACATAGTCTAAGTTGTACTTGCAAATTTTGTAGATCAAATGGCTAAGTCCAACTTCAACTTCAACGTTTTTGCTGAAAAAGAAAAGCTTAAGAACAATGGGTCTAACTTCACCAACTGGTTCCGCAATCCGAGAATCATTCTCGCTGGCGGACAAAAGGACTATGTCCTTGAGAAAGCGCTAGGTGACACCCGTGATATAGATGCGCCGGCTGATGAAAAAGCTGTTTATCACTCGCGCAAAGATTATTATGGTGTGATTAAGAGCACCATGTTGTTTGCTATGGAATCGGACCTTCAAAATCGTTTTGAGGAGTTCGCCGGGCCCTTTGAGATTCTTGAGGAACTGAAAACCATGTTTCAAACTCAGGCCCGTTCTGAGAGATATGAGATCTCTGAGAAATTCTTTAACTGCAAGATGGAGGAAGGGAGTTGATGACGAAAGACTTAGGCAAAACCCAAATTGTTGACATATTGTTGATTGGAAATGATGTATCTTTTTTATTAACACAAGATAAGAATTTCATCTCGATGAAAGACTTATGCAAAACCCAAATATTTGGCATCAATAGACGCTAATATGGTTGTTCCGAAAGTACATAGATGATATATTAAATGAGTTCAATATAGAAACTACAAGAAAGGTTCTTGTCGCACAGAAAGGATTGAATGAGTTCAATATTGATGATATATTCAAGTGTATTGACATTTGGTAAGTGAAAAAAGATTCAAGTATAGATGGATACTTGATGTATAAAATCACAAAAAGTATTTTATCAATCATGTTGTGATGTGTACAAATCCAGATATGTCCTATGCTCTAAATGTTATGAGAATATACCAGAATGATTCATAAGATGATTATTGGACAATAGTAAATATATTCTTATGATCTTGTAAAAGAAATAAGAATATATTATTTTGTAGAAGTGGCAAATAGATGGTTAGTTCATTGTAAAAGTATTACATTGATACTAGTTTTTCCACAAAGTGCAAATTAAGTTTATCTCAATCTAAACTAAGGGTGGCACAATATAATGGAAAGTAAGTTCCATAATGGATTTGGATGAGTTCTAAAGTTAAGACATTATGACAGATACTACAACAAAAGGCTAAGTATATGACTGCTATTATAGCAGCTAAAGAGGGCATCTGTGTCAAGTAGTTTGTTATCAAACTAGGTGTAGTTCACAGCGGGATAATACTATGAAGATATATTGTATGACAATATTATCAACATGTTTTAACCCCAAAGAACTAAAGGTCTCACCAAAGGACCAATTATACAAAGCCATCTCATTAGAGAATAAGTGATGCGTAGAGACGCAAAGACATGCAATTCCACACGGACCTGGAAGTGTCAGATCCGGAGATCAGCTGACCACTAGCAAACATGTACTTACAACACCGAAAAGCCATAGGTGTTGAATACACAAAGGTTTGAAACTAGATTATTGACTCTAGTGCAAGTGGGAGACTGTTGGAGATATGCCCAAGAGGTAATAATAAAGTAGGTTATTATCATATCTTCATACTTATGATAAATGTTTACATAACATGCTATAATTGTATTAAAAGGAGACATTAATACTTGTGTGATTTGTAAACATAAAAGAGTCCCTAGTAAAGCCTCTTGTTAAACTAGCTTGTTGGTTAATATATGATCATGGTTTCCTGATCATGAACATAGAGATGTTATTAACAACAGGGTCATATCATTAGGAGAATGATGTGATGGACATACTCCTATAGTTAAGCGTAGCATAAAGATCAAGTCATTTAATATAGTTTATTTGCTATAAGCTTTCTGATACATAGTAACCTAATTCCTTCGACCATGAGATCATGTTAATCACCATCACCGGAAGGATGCTTTGATGACATCAAACACCACACCGTAACTGGGTGGCTATAAAGGTGGCATTGAGTGTTCGGAAAGTATGTGTTGAGGCACATGGATCAAGAGTGGGATTTGTCCATCCATATGACGGATAGATATACTCTGGGCCCTCTCGGTGGAATGTCATCCAATTAGCTTGCAAGCATGTGACTGGCTCACAAGGGATCACATACCACGGGAACGAGAAAAGAGTACTTATCAGTAACGAGGTTGAACTAGGTATGAAGAGATACCGACGATCAAAACCTTGGATAAGTAAACTATCGTGAGACAAAGGGAAATTGGTATCGTATGTAAGTGGTTCATTCGATCGCAAAGTAATCGTAGAAATATGTGGGAGCCATATGAATTTCCAGATTCCTCTATTGGTTATTGTTCGGAGAAGTGTCTCGATCATGTCCGCATAATTCACGAACCGTAGGGAGACACACTTAAGGATTCGACGTTGTTTGAGTAGTTATGGAATGATGAGTAAGAGACCGAATGTTGTTCGGAGTCTCGGATGGGATCCAGGATATCACGAGGAGATCCGGAATGGTCCGGAGAATAAGATTCATATAAGGAAAGTCCTGTTTCGGGGTTGGAGAATGGATCCGGTGTTTTCATCGGGAATGTTCTAGAAGGTTCCAGAATGTCCGGCACTCCGGCGGGGAAGGGTACATGAATGTGTCATACCAAGTTGGAATGATTGCATCATGTACTAGGTGTCACCGCTGAACAAAATAAAGGGTTTAATCAAATCCTAGTTTGAAAAAGTCAAACGCCAATTTGAAAAGTCAAACGGCTATTTTGGAAGGTGGAGGGGAAGTAGGAAACCTACTTGGGGAGGAGTTCCTCCCCTCCACCGCCGGCCCACTTGGGATCCGAGTTGGGGAGGGAATCCCCTCCCCTGGCGCGCCTCCCTCCACCTATATAAGGAGGGGCAGGGCTGCCCCTCCAAGTACACAACACCTCCACCCAAAACCCTAGCTCCCAGCCGCCGGTGCCGCCACTTCCTGCTGCCGCCGCCGCCTAGGGAAACCCTAGCCGCCGACTTGGGCAGCTCCAAGCCCTAGCCGCCGGCCCTAGACCCTCCTCCTTTGTGCGTCTAAACCCTAGATCGCCGAGGATCTCTCTCGTAGTCCACCATACTCGCTCCGGCTTAAGGCGAAGCCCTGTGAGATCTCCCCTCTACTTCCGGTACCACGTCGTTGTGCTGCCGAAATCGCGAGGAGAGTGCTACAACCTCTGCTGCCTGCTAGAACAAGGGAGAGGAAGGTCTTCGTCGAGTACCGAACGTGTGACCGACTGCGGAAGCGCTGCCGAAACGCAGCGCCGGAAGGATCGTCTACGCGATCTTGAGATCGGAAAGAGTACGACTACATCACCCACGAGAATGCGCTCTCGTTAAACACTTTGGAATCTTCGAGGGTGAGTTATTCCATCGACTCGTTGCTACAATCTAGTAGATAGATCTTGGCTTGTTTGTTTGTATGCGGTAGAAAATTTTTGTTTTCCATGCTACGAAACCCTACAGTGGTATCAGAGCCGTGTCTATATGTAGATCTGTTGCACGAGTAGAACACAATGGTCATTGTGGGCGTTGATGCTTTTGTTGTCGATTGCTTCTTGTGTACTTTGCATCTTGCGGGATGGTGGGATGAAGCGGCCCGGGCTAACCTTACATGACATCGTTCATGAGACTTGCTCCACGCTTGACATGCAACTTGTATTGCATAAGTGGCTTTGTGGGTGCCTGTTTCTCCCAACATAGTTAAGATTCAATTTACAATGGGTGATTGACAATACTAGTATCAATGTTGTGGTTCTTGTTCGTAAGTTAGAATGACACTTATTGAAAGCCCCAAACCACGTAAAATATGCAAAGAAAATTAGAGGCGTCTAACTTTGTTTTGCAGGGGTGTGCTGTGATGTGATATGGCCATGATTGTGATTATATTTGATGTATGCAATGTTCCTTATTGTAAGTTGGCAACCGGCAGGAGCCATATGGTTGTCTTTAATTTCTGTTAAGACCCGCGTGTCTATTCAAAGTAGTTGTAATAGTTGAAGCTGGTGGACGACAACCATGGAGCAGCATCATGGACCTTGATGCAATGCCGGTGATGATGGAGATCATGTTCGTGCTTGAAGATGGAGATCGAAAGCACAAGGAAGAAAGGCCATATCATATCACATATTATGAATTGCATGTGATGTTAATCCTTTATGCATCTTGTATTGCTTAGTTAACGACGGTAGCATTATAAGATGATCCCTCATGCACATGAATTTCAAGTTCTAAAGTGTTCATCCTTAGTAAGCACCGTTGCTAAAGCTTGTTGTTTCGAAGAACCACGTGATGATCGGGTGTGTTAGATTCCGCAAGTGTATACAACGTGAGCAAGCCAGATTTGCTCATGCGGAAGCTAAGGTTTGATCTTGACGAGCCTAGCATGTACAGACATGGTATCGGAACATGGATCACCGAAAGGTAAAGCATGAGTCATATAGTAGATATGATGAACATGTTGATTGTTCGCCATTGAAGCTACATCAACTCTCGTGATGATCGGTTTTGATGTGGTGGATTTGGTTCGTGTGATCACTAAAACAATGTGAGGGATATTGTTTTGAGTGGGAGTTCAACGGCAATATGATTAAAAGTTGAACACTATTTATCATAAATTAAATCAAAGTGAATTTGCATAATTGTTGTAGTCATTGGCATCCGTTTACCACCTTGCACTTAGTTATAATTGAGATGATATAACTATAGAATTCTGGTTAGTTACTTTACAAACTGGTATCGTATTGTTTTGAAGTGTTAATATAAAGTTTAAAAGTCCTATTACAAACTTTCAGTAAGTTCCGGTTACTCCATAAAGTTTAATAACTGGTATTAAATCGAGAGTGATAAATTCCAAGTGTTAGTGTATAAGTATCATGTTTGTCTCCATGATTCTTGATATTCAAAGGATTGTCTTAATATCAAGGTTATCTAGGATCTGAAAGAGTTGTTTCAGAAACCATGATGTGTGGAATATATTGTGATATCTGAAACGAAGTTTTGGTTGCAACATGATAGAGTATAATATGACAAAAGTCATGTTCTCATATTTGATGAGAATTTGCAAAAGGTTGGAGACAGTAGTTGTCTTAATTCTCCAAAAGGTTTTGGAGAGCAACATTATACTCGCGATTCACCGCAATAAGCTAAAGTAGCTTGATCATGAATAATTCCATGATAAGGGTGAATATTTGATGTAGGTAAAATATTTACTACACCAAGAGATTACTAAAGAATGGAATTTGAAAGCACACCAAACATTTGATGATGGTGATCTACTTCAAAGTGAAAGTCCAAAGACATTGGTATTTAATTATACATGCTTTGGACTATGTGTCATATGTATGACTCCACTATTGATGTTGATAGATTCTTTCAAAAGAGAATACTGAAAAAGAATCTCATAAATATATGGCAGAAAAGAAAAGATTAGAATTGTTCAGCTTAAGTATATAGATGATATACATGTTATGGCTATATTCTTTGCTTATTAAACAATGTGGTTCTTAAGTATCTGATACTGAATTTGTTGGTGTGAATCGTCATACGAAACAACACAATTCATGAACTACAATGGCCTAAGTAACTAGCAAAAGAATATGTGATGATGTTCATCGAGAACAAATAAAGGGTTATTGTGCTGCTTGTTAAACATCAAAGCTTGCCTTCAAGATTTGTTTTATCAGGTATTATGAGAACAAAAGGGTTGTTCAAATAATTGCCGTAATCCATAAAAGATGGATGATTCACAAATCTCGTTGGAGAAATCACATCCATAAAACTAGTGCTAAAAATGTCGAAATACAAATTGATTGAAAGATCACTTAGGAAGTGACATAGCCATTTAAATTATATTGGAAAGAAAACATGAAGAAACTCCATGTGGATGTAATTTTGGAGTCTTTTGATTTTTGATCAAATGACGCTTGTGAAACTTTCCTAGAGATAATTAAAACTTCGTTCATAGGCCAAAAGGGAACGAATGACTAGCTTATTGGAACTTGTACATATTGTTGTACGAAGTTCATTATGTGTAGTCAAGAGCGATGGATTTCAACTTCATATGCTTTTTCCGAAAATTTGAGTGAATATATGAATATTCACTTAATAAGGATGCAGTATGAAACATTTGAAAAGTTCAAATATTTTCAAGATGAAGTGCAAAATCATTGTAACAAGAATATAAGTAGTTTATGATAAGATCATAAAGAAAGATATTTGAGTTACAAGTTTAGCATAATACCTAAGATTTAAGAAATCGTTCCGTGGATTTGCATTTCCGAAACATCATAAGAGTATGGAGCGTTCGAGATATGTAATTAAACCTTGTTTGACATGGTAAAGATCAAAGGTGTAAATTATAAAAATGTCATTATATTTTAAAAGATTAAAAGCTTTAGAGACTACCGTTTTTCCACTGAAAATAGTTCCATCATAATCCGTTGAAATGACACCATATAAAGTTATGGTTTGGGATAAAACCCAAGTTGTCCTTTCTTAAACATTGGTATGCTATGCATAAGAAATATGTTTGCAACCAAAGTCGGATGAACCTGTCTTTGTTATTTCGAATAACTATTAAGTAATCCTCCATAACATCGGAGACAAAAGTGTTTGTCACTTAGAACGTCAAGTTTCTTTGAGAAGGAATTTTTCGTGAAAAGATAAGTGGGAGGACAATAGAACTTTGATAAGGTTAAAAGAACCTTAGCTATATGTGCAAAGTTGCGCAGCGCCTAAAAGTGTTCCGGATGCAGCAACAATGATCATGGCTCATGTGCCTCAAAGGTTGTGGTTACGAAGGTCAAAGTTTGTATTGAACCAAGTAGGTCGAGTAAGCAATCAAATACCAAGATTTGAGGGTAGAATCATTATTTGAGAATAATGAACGTACTACATGCAAAGAAGCGATGATGGGCCCTGACTCCATAAAATGGCTTGAAGCCATAAAATCCGTGATAGTTCCATACACGAGAAGTCAAGTTTTGAACTTGAAGGACCCTCGAGAAAGGTGTAAGACCTTACAGTTGTATTTGAATCTATAAAGAAATAGACATGGATGTTTCGCATCTATGAAATGGTCGACATGTTGGGAAAGAGTTCACAACAATGTTCAAAGGTTGACTATGACAAGATTTGATCTTTCATAGCGATATTTAGTCTAGACGGATTAATGTAGCAACCACGACATATAATTTTGTTATGTGTTGGATAAACAAAACAAGTTCTTCTAATAGAAGGGTTACCTAGGACGTGTGAATGACACGGTCCAAAGGGTTTTGTTAATTCAAAGGATGCTAAATGCATATGCAAACTTCAATGGTTGAAGTAAGCATCGCGGAGTTGGAATCTTCACTATGATGAAACTGTTAAAAGAGTTTAATTTCATCGGAGACGATGAAGATGCTTGCATTTGCAAGAAATTAAGTGGGAGCGCTAAGACATGTTTCTAATACATTATGTGGAAGACATATTGTTGATTGGAAATGATGTATCTTTTTTATTAACACAAGATAAGAATTTCATCTCGATGAAAGACTTAGGCAAAACCCAAATATTTGGCATCAATAGACGCTAATATGGTTGTGCCGAAAGTACATAGATGATATATTAAATGAGTTCAATATAGAAACTACAAGAAAGGTTCTTGTCGCACAGAAAGGATTGAATGAGTTCAATATTGATGATACATTCAAGTGTATTGACATTTGGTAAGTGAAACAAAGATTCAAGTATAGATTGATACTTGATGTATAAAATCACAAAGAGTATTTTATCAATCATGCTGTGATGTGTACAAATCCAGATATGTCCTATGCTCTAAATGTTATGAGCATATACCAGAATGATTCATAAGATGATTATTGGACAATAGTAAAGATATTCTTATGATCTTGTAAAAGAAATAAGAATATATTATTTTGTAGATGTGGCAAATAGATGGTTAGTTCATTGTAAAAGTATTACATTGATACTAGTTTTTCCACAAAGTGCAAATTAAGTTTATCTCAATCTAAACTAAGGGTGGCACAATATAATGGAAAGTAAGTTCCATAATGGATTTGGATGAGTTCCAAAGTTAAGACATTGTGACAGATACTACAACAAAAGGCTAAGTATATGACTGCTATTATAGCAGCTAAAGAGGGCGTTTGTGTCAAGTAGTTTGTTATCAAACTAGGTGTAGTTCACAGCGGGATAATACTATGAAGATATATTGTATGACAATATTATCAACATGTTTTAACCCCAAAGAACTAAAGGTCTCACCAAAGGACCAAATTTATACAAAGTCATCTCATTAGAGAATAAGTGATGCATAGAGACGCAAAGACATGCAATTACACACGGACCTGGAAGTGTCAGATCCGGAGATCGGCTGACCACTAGCAAACGTGTACTTACAACACCGGAAAGCCATAGGTGTTGAATACACAAAGGTTTGAAACTAGATTATTGACTCTAGTGCAAGTGGGAGACTGTTGGAGATATGCCCAAGAGGTAATAATAAAGTAGGTTATTATCATATCTTCATACTTATGATAAATGTTTACATACCATGCTATAATTGTATTAAAAGGAAACATTAATACTTGTGTGATTTGTAAACATAAAAGAGTCCCTAGTAAAGCCTCTTGTTAAACTAGCTTGTTGGTTAATATATGATCATGGTTTCCTGATCATGAACATAGAGATGTTATTAACAACAGGGTCATATCATTAGGAGAATGATGTGATGGACATACTCCTATAGTTAAGCGTAGCATAAAGATCAAGTCATTTAATATAGTTTATTTGCTATAAGCTTTCTGATACATAGTAACCTAATTCCTTCGACCATGAGATCATGTTAATCACCATCACCGGAAGGATGCTTTGATGACATCAAACACCACACCGTAACTGGGTGGCTATAAAGGTGGCATTGAGTGTTCGGAAAGTATGTGTTGAGGCACATGGATCAAGAGTGGGATTTGTCCATCCATATGACGGATAGATATACTCTGGGCCCTCTCGGTGGAATGTCATACAATTAGCTTGCAAGCATGTGACTGGCTCACAAGGGATCACATACCACGGGAACGAGAAAAGAGTACTTATCAGTAACGAGGTTGAACTAGGTATGAAGAGATACCGACGATCAAAACCTTGGATAAGTAAACTATCGTGAGACAAAGGGAAATTGGTATCGTATGTAAGTGGTTCATTCGATCGCAAAGTAATCGTAGAAAAATGTGGGAGCCATATGAATTTCCAGATTCCTCTATTGGTTATTGTTCGGAGAAGTGTCTCGATCATGTCCGCATAATTCACGAACCGTAGGGAGACACACTTAAGGATTCGACGTTGTTTGAGTAGTTATGGAATGATGAGTAAGAGACCGAATGTTGTTCGGAGTCTCGGATGGGATCCAGGATATCACGAGGAGATCCGGAATGGTCCGGAGAATAAGATTCATATAAGGAAAGTCCTGTTTCGGGGTTGGAGAATGGATCCGGTGTTTTCATCGGGAATGTTCTAGAAGGTTCCAGAATGTCCGGCACTCCGGCGGGGAAGGGTACATGAATGTGTCATACCAAGTTGGAATGATTGCATCATGTACTAGGTGTCACCGCTGAACAAAATAAAGGGTTTAATCAAATCCTAGTTTGAAAAAGTCAAACGCCAATTTGAAAAGTCAAACGGCTATTTTGGAAGGTGGAGGGGAAGTAGGAAACCTACTTGGGGAGGAGTTCCTCCCCTCCACCGCCGGCCCACTTGGGATCCGGGTTGGGGAGGGACTCCCCTCCCCTGGCGTGCCTGCCTCCACCTATATAAGGAGGGGCAGGGCTGCCCCTCCAAGTACACAACACCTCGACCCAAAACCCTAGCTCCCAGCCGCCGGCGCCGCCACTTCCTGATGCCGCCGCCGCCTAGGGAAACCCTAGCCGCCGACTTGGGAAGCTCCAAGCCCTAGCCGCCGGCCCTATACCCTCCTCCTTTGTGCGTCTAAACCCTAGATCGCCGAGGGTCTCTCTCATAGTCCACCATACTCGCTCCGGCTTAAGGCGAAGCCCTGTGAGATCTCCCCTCTACTTCCAGTACCACGTCGTTGTGCTGCCGGAATCGCGAGGAGAGTGCTACAACCTCCGCTGCCTGCTGGAACAAGGGAGAGGAAGGTCTTCGTCGAGTACCAAACGTGTGACCGACTGCGGAAGCGCTGCCGAAACGCAGCGCCGGAAGGATCGTCTACGCGATCTTGAGATCGGAAAGAGTACGACTACATCACCCACGAGAATGCGCTCTCGTTAAACACTTTGGAATCTTCGAGGGTGAGTTATTCCATCGAATCGTTGCTACAATCTAGTAGATAGATCTTGGCTTGTTTGTTTGTATGCGGTAGAAATTTTTTGTTTTCCATGCTACGAAACCCTACACAAACGTCATCCTATGAGAGGGTGATCATAAAGGTGTCTCTCAGGTGATCGTAAAGTACTTGTTGTGTTGTATGTATCGAGATGGGATTTGTCCCTCCCAATTCGGAGAGATATACTTCGGGCCCACTCGGTAATCGATATCAACACCGCTTGCAAGCAAGTGGAGTTAATCAAAAAGTGATATCGGATTACGGAATGAGTAAAGTACTTGCTGTGAACGAGATTGAACTAGGTATGCCGATGCCAACGATCGAATCTCGGGCAAGTAAAATACCGCGTGATGAAGGGAATATACATATATATATATATATATGGGATTAATTGAATCCTGGCATCGTTGTTCATCCGATATGATCATCGATGAATATGTGGGAGTCAATATGGGTTTCCAGATCCCGCTGTTGATTATTGATAGAAGATCATGTCTGCATATTCTCGAACCCGTAGGGTCACACACTTAACGTGTCTCGACGCTAGGATAGAATGGATAATTGGTTTATGAGTTGTTGTTCGGAGTCTCGGATGAGATCCAGGACATCACGAGAGCTTCCGGAATGGTCCAGAGAATAAGATCCATATAAGGGAAAGCAGTTTTTGGATTTCGGAATGTTCGGTATTGTACCAGAAGGTTCTAGAAGCTTCCGGAGTGGGACCAACGTGGCCCCACTTGTCGGGAGGGGGCATGGGCCTACGAGGGAGTGCCCTGGCCGCATTGGGCCAGGGGCACAAGGCCCCATATGCCCAGCCGTCCAAGCCCTAGGGGAAACCCTAGGGAGAGCTTCTAGAAGGGGGGAAACTTGCCCCCAACTCCACCCATGTGGTCGCCGGCCCTAGGGCTTGGAGAAGGGGCAAGAGCAGCCGGCCAGCCCTCTATATAAAGAGGGCAGGGGCGCACCCTCCCCCCACACCTCCTCCAACCCTAGCCGCCTACCTGCTGCCCTCCTCTCTCTCTCTCTCTCTCTCCCGACTGTGCGTAGGCGAAGCCCTGCCGCAGAAACTCTCCACCTTTGCACCACGCCGTCGTGTTGTAGATCCAATCTATCTCTCCACCCCATTTGCTGGACCGAGGAAGGAGGAGACGTCGAGGTGCCGTACGTGTGCATCTCTCGGAGGCGTAGCCACTTGCGGCGTTGGATCGGATCAGATCGCGAGGAGGAGAAGGCTAGTACGACTACATCAACCACGTTCTGTTGAACGTTCCGCTGTGCGATTTCTTCAAGGGTATGAAGATCTCATCTATCCCCTCTCGTTGTTTGCATCTCTTAGATTAGATCTTGGCTTCCCCGTTCGCATCCGTAGAAATTTTTGATTTACTATGCTGCGAAACTCTTCAGATGCAACATAAGTTCGTCATCGGAGGGACTAATATATATCACCTACCTCGATATTACAAACTATGGATCAGTTTGCATCAACTCCTAGCTAACGGAGGGATATGAGACCACCTTCCAAAATATACATGACCGTATCAACATATCATGAGCAAGATCAACAATGTTGACGTACTTGTTTTGTGAATGTTGTTTGTGAATGCTGGCCCTCTATGATAGGATTGATGATTCCTTATTTTTCTATCTTATGTATCTGCCATGGAGGTCCACACGGACTTGTTATGTTTCCTAGGAGGCGGTCAAGTACTTTGCATAATCCCCTCTATAGGCAGATGTGACCGATTTCTTGCTGGTATCGACTATGGACCTTTCTCTATAGCCCCTATTCCATTTTTCTGAGCTATATTGTGAATGTGACTGTGATCTCCATTCACTCGCTCAATCATCTAATTTCAACTCTAAACATTATGTTAGTTTTAATCTGAGCCATTATTTTTTCTTTGCTAGTTACATGCTTGATCAATCTGAGCCGTTCATCAATTCTACTTAAATAATACAATAGATTCTTTACTTGAGAGTTTGGTCAGTTAAAGTTTCACAAAGCAAGTTGGTTGCTTTCTTGCGGATCGTGATAATAATAATAATAATAGTTCGATTGATTTGAACAAATTATTGGTTTAAACAAGTCAAGGAGAGTATAACTCCAAGTGAAACCAATAAGATAGAAAATCAATTAAAGGTTTTTATTAACTCCGTTTCTCAGCTTATTAGAGTTATGTAATCAAAGTTCCAATTTTTATGGTGTTATACATTTCACATGCCAAGAATCACAACATTAGCAGATGGACTACACATCATTAAAAATTAATAGCCACTAGCTCTGTTTCAGATTATAAGACGTTTTGGGTACACAATTAGCCTATCTAAAAAATATCTTATAATATGAAACGGAGGGAGTAGATTATATTATTTTTCAGCGACCAATACAACATTTGCAAGAGACTGTTATAATATTGTTGCTCAAGCAAGAGCAGAAGCGTTACACTAGACACAACAACATTGGTCTTGCTTGCAGAAGGGCCCAGACGAATTATGGCCGCTGAGGCCGCAGGTGGTCTTGCAACGAGCCTCACAACTTTCTAAATGGAAGCAAGTTGTTTGATTCCCTCCATCATCAGCTGTAAGGTCAATCGGAAACTCATTTACAACCCAATGTGAGTAAAAATCATTTACTAGCAGAAAATAGTGTATAAGATGTTTGATGTATGTAGAAAAATAGTACGGACTTTTTATTCGGAAATATGTATAATGTGCTATTTTTTGCAACAACAGATGCAAATAACTCGAGTTAGGAATATAAAGTTTGAAATGAACATTATAGTGAGAGATGTTATTACTCGTATGTGCATAGCAAGACGACGATGATGACATAATGGAAGACATGATCATAAGAGCCAGGAAAACTGCAGCCATGCTCATCGTATTGTTCTTGAGTGCCATAATGAGATGGAAATCACTTGTATTTTTGTTCTATGCTTAGGGGTGCCATAAGATCTGGCCCTTGCGGTTGTTTATATAGAGGAGGTTTTTAAAAAATGGCATGAATTAATGCATTAATTAATTAATTGGTACTCCTAAATAAGATGGCAACCTTCCTCATTTTTAGCTGAAATTAATATATTAATTTATACTCCAATTTAATATTAAGACGATAGTTATCCTTTAGACCTTCTCCAATAGCTAGAAAAAAGTATGTCTTTTACCACAATGGGTTTTCGTGGTAGAACGATCATTTTTTGTCGCGAAAGAGTCTTCTGCAACGGGTACAGTCCTTGTCATAGAAAGATCTATCACACATTTTCGGAATCCGTGCCAAATGAGTCGTAATCAATCACAAAATTGCTACCGCGTTAGATATGTTTCATCAGACCATCAACTATTGACGACATGATTTGGATGGCCATGGAGTCATATCTTTTATGAAGGTTACAAATCTGTTATAAATAAAATTCTCACCTAATGCCCACAAAAGTTTAATCAGGCATGCCTATCTTACATACCCAATACGATACGGTCTTATACTTGTTGGAGATATGCTAAATGGGTATCACCATAGCATATATCTAATCTGGCTAATCCGGGTGACCAACAGTTGGTAGAAAGTCCTATGGCCTGCTGGGTGACCCATTTAGACGTATCTAGAAAACCGGGAAGACTGCGGTGTAGTCAAAGACCAGCCCGGAGCCTTGGAGTGCAAGACACGAAAACTAGTTAGTATTAGTATATGACTTTGTTACCTATCCAGTAAGGACTTTTCCTATAACCCTAGGTTCTGGCACCATTATAAGTCGGGCCTCTATAAGCCTTTAGGGTAAGACAACTTACATTGATTCACACACCCAGCGAGCCAATTCCTATAATTAGGTGTATTGTCATTATAGTGATTTATAGCAGGAGTAGGATTCCGTTACCGTCATGGGATCTAAACCTAGGTAATCTACGTTACCTCGTACCTGCCAACTCGGTGACTTCCCCCGCCTCTCTAAACACGCTCTGTGAGGACTACACCAGGCGAGGTCATCGCATTTTAACCGCATTAGCCAAGTCCTATTTCAAGATCTTATTCTCATCAGTCAAGTCCCGCAGGGGCCAGACATGAGCAAGGGTAGCATCGAGTGGGAGTGCGATCGAAGGAGGAGGGAGCCGCTAGACTAGCGAGGATGGTGGCGGGGTCTTGGATAGGTCGAGCGACCCGGTAGGCTAGGGTTCGGAACTATGCCTTCCCAGGAGCACTGGTAGAAAAGGGTCCATGCGTCCCGGTTGGTAAGGGCCATTAGTCCTGGTTGCCCAACCGGGACGGGGCAATCGGGACTAAAGCTCTAACCATTAGTCCCGGTTGCCCCACCAACCGGGACAAATGGGGCACACGTGGCGGCATCAGAGCGCGAGGGGGGGTGGAGCATTAGTCCCGGTTCGTAACACGAACCGGGACTAATAACCTGCTGCCGCGGCAGAGATTTGGCCCATTTCTCTGTCGCGGCAGAGAATTCATTTTGGCACATTTTGTTGTCGCGGCAGCATTTTCGCCACTTTTTGTGCCGCGGCAGAGAATTCATTTAGGTTGTTTTATTGTTTATTTAGTGTTTTGCACTTATCAACGAAGGAACCTTATATTACACAAGATCATCATGACAACATTACATTCAATACACGGATCGAGTTCATGCACTACATACAAAAGTTGCTATTCGATGCTACCGGCCAATTTCTTGAAAGTTGCTATTTTTACAATTCCTATTGTCTATACACAGCCGAGTAGTATTCCGCTTGTGTGTTTAGGACTTCTGCATCCAAGAATCCCGCTAATTCCTCCTGAATTGCTCGTATGCGATCCTTTGGCAGAAGACCGTCCCGTAGACGTTCGATCTGATTTAAAAAAGGAGTCAGCCTATATGAATATGAAACTAAACACAATTTGATTGTAATAAAAAACTATAGAAATTGTTTACGTACGTGGAGTTGCTCTAAATTTCTGCCCTTCTCATCGCACGTCTGCCGGATGAACTCGCATACATAGTATCCACATAGATTGTTACCTGGTCCCTGCGTCAGGCACTTTACGAGAACAGAGTTCAATCAAAATAATAATCAAGCATGATAATAACTGTATCAAAACCAGAATCAAAGAGATGCACGGATATAGCTAGTGGTGCTTACATCTAGTGGTTGAAATGTAAGCTCCTCTTTCCAAACACCCCTAGCCTTCTTGGTGAACCGTTTCCAAGCACTGCCCGGCGTAGAAAACGAATAAAATAAGTTATTAAGTACTTGATATCATAAAATTCACGAACGTTGCCGATATAGTGTCGTAATGATTAGAATTACCGCTGGAGAAGTATCTGCATGTCCTTCCACGTCTCAAGGGGTTTATGTTTCGAGTCCATGACTAGTACACGCCCTTTGTCAAGTTGAATGATTAACAGAATATAGTGGTACCTGCGAATGCAGAACTAATCAATTATATACTTAACATCGAGTAAGCGAAATAGAAAGTGTATACAAGACAATAACACTCACTGGAAGTTGTAAGGAAATAGTATTTCCCTTTTGGTTTCTTGAAACCTTAACGCGTGTACTATATTATCCTCCGTATCCTGGGGCTTATTTTGAGATTAGCTTCATGAACCCAATATGGGTCAATGAAGCCAATGTCATAGATTTGTCCTCTGCTGCATTCGAGAATCTTCATTCTGTATATTACAGTATGATTATATACATGCAATAAACAAAATAATATAGATGTAGACTAAATTAATTACAGAATTAGTACTTATAGACAATAGGCACTCATGATCGATTTGTCCAAGGCGTCTTGATTGAATAATTAAAATAGTTCATCAAATTCAATGGATATCATGTCATCCTTATCTTTCCCATGATGCTTTTTTTTAACCCTCAGCACTATCCAGTTAGCCCCGGCCCTTGTGGCATGCATGTACCAGTTATGCAATCTTCGCATTTTTGTTGGAAGATTGTTTACCTCCTCAGGTTTGACGAGAGGTTTTCCGTACTGGTATTGGTATGCTACTTCACTCACGGGGAAGAACTCTAACTGGGATAAGTACTGGGCAATACTCATACCTTGAGCAGCGGCAGCTTCTCCGTATTGTGCAACTACCTCTGGATCATACTGCTCTTCGGCCCCATATTTGCTCGACCCCACATTGGTTTGAGAAATCACCTTGAGAGGGGCGCAAGTATGTTTTGCTTGTTCTCCGAGCTGGGCAACAGATTTCCCGCTTGCATCAGTACTGCTCTTCGAGGCTTTTTGTGCCGCATGTGACTTGAGAATAGAACGCTCATAGTCTGATAACAGCTTTGGCTCGGGTTGATGAAGATTCTTTAGCATTTTCAACACTTTGTCTTTTTCTTCTTTGGTGTTGGGGAACTCTGGCTCTTTCGGCCGCCTCAGCTTAGCGAAAAATGCTGTCGTTTCCGCATCAATGATCGCCGCAGTCTCCTCTTCAGTACAGTCATAAGCTCTCTTGGGAGGAACCGTTGGTACTTTTGGAAGAGGTTCTTGTTTACGTTTCGGCGATCGCTTACGACGCACAGTAGCGATACGCTTACGCCTTTTATCCTGAGGCGCCGGCGATGGCTCCCGCGGCGATGGCTGCACCGGAGATTGGTGAGGCGACGGAGCCGGGTGAGGCGACGAAGATGGCTGCCGCGGCGGCGACGACCTCGCCGGAGACGGGTGAGGCGGCGGCGAAGATGGCCTTGGCGTGTGATTTCGAAGCACGATACAATCCTTCTGCCATAGAATGGTGACGTTTTTTGCGTCACCCAGCACAGTCACATCCCCTTCACCAGCAGGGTAGTGAAGATCCAAAACCTCAAAGGTGGGCATGATTTCATCCACGCCGACAACACCGTAGCCCTCTGGAACCAGACGACAGTGGTAAGTTGGTGTGGGTCCAATTGGTAAGGCATAGCCGACCGCCACCTTCATTGATATGTTCACAACTTTGACATGTAGCTCGCAGTGTGTCATCTCTGTGATATCATCCACTGGGTAGCCAACAGGAGCCATCGTCGGTGCATCATTGTCATCGCCATTGTCATCACCCGGGACCTCGGTGGAAGCCACACTGCTTTTTCGATTATTCGATAGGCCGGTAGCATCGAATGCAGTGTGCTACTGAGATGGGCCGGTAGTACTTTGCTCTTTAAGTGTGTTAATTTCATATTGTTGTTGGTTTAATCGTTCTTCAATTAAACGCATTCGCTCTTTCTGACTTTCTGCTTCAACTGCCGCCCTGTCCTTACTCCTCTGACGGCTTCTATCAGGATATTTCCTCCTCTCTTCGGGAAACCCAGTCCTCCATGATTGGGAGCCTATTGTGCCTCGTGTTCGTCCATCATGTTCCTTATTTCCAAGGGCGAGTGTGAGCTCATCATTCTCTCTATCGGGAATGAAGTCCCCATCTTTAACAGCATTTACTGCTTTTCTGATCCTCTCGATTGGCAAGGGGTCTTCTTTATGTCGTATGTTATATATACACCTCCCTTCCGAGTCCAACGTGCCCCCATGCCCGTAAAACCAATTCCTTGCACGTTCTACCCAATCGTCTGTCTCTGGGGTGATATTTTTATCACGCAGTTCCTGCTCAAGTTTCTCCCACTTAGGAATGCCAACCTTGTAGCCACCTTGCCCCATAGTATGGTGATACTTCTTCTTAGCAGCATTCAGCTTATTCGTTTCAGACATTTTCTTAGCTTTTTCTGATTTCTTGTATTCCACAAACTCATCCCAGAATGGTTTTATCTTCTCAAACTGAATATTCTTGAAATCGGGAGTCTTCTTTTTCACGACATAGTCAAGGTGCAATCTTTTCTTCCAGTTGGTGAAACACTGGGCCATCTTCTTCAAAGCCCACTCCCTGACCTTAGCCTCCATGGCTCTCCCATGTTGTAAGGCGTCCTCAACTGGATCCTCCGCATTTGGATCCAGCTCTATCTTCGGTAGTTTGAAATTAACCATGAGCCTCTTCCACAGTAAATCTTTGGCATGGTTAGGGACAAATAAACATGTTCCCTCTTCATCCGCTTTAGCAGGCCTATTCCAATTTCTAATGGTGATCGGGATTAAGTCCCTAACGATTACTCCGCATTGTGCCACAAATTTGGTTGCGACAACTTCGGGAGCTGTCGGTCTGCCGTCTTCAGCGACATCTTCGATCCTGAACCTCTCATGGTCTTGCAACTTTTTGGTTGGGCCTCGTCTGCTCTTTTCAGTAGATTCCTTCGATCCGGAGGGCTAAAAGAAGAAAGATCGTCGTTACTATTTCTATATAGATAGCAGATGATTAATTAATGAATTGATTTATATTACATGCACCTCGCCGGAGCGGTCGTCTTCTCGATTACACAAGGCATCGCCTTCTCCCTCGCGGAAGGCAACACCTTCAACCTCAAACAAGTTGTCTACTCCGGTAAAAAGAGGATCACCCTCACCGGAGTTGTTCAGAAACATTGATACGTCTAAATTATCTTCCCCACGGATCACACCTTGGATCAACTCTTCCTTTTCTTCGTCTCTGACGTGTGGGTCCATATTTTCTGCATAGGTGGAAAAACGAATAAGTCAAAGCGGCTAAAGGAGAAAGTTAAGGAGAAACCCTAATATATACATACACAATAATAAAAATGAAGAGAAACCCTAAACCCTAAACCTAGCTACAAAAAGGAAACCGTGTAGTAGATAGGTAACTCTAGCTAAAATCAACTAAAATCAATATTCCGGAGTTCCGAGGGGTGTAAAACCTAGTTCGGAGAAACCTCGGATGCATATGAGAGGGGAACATGAGTATAAGGCTACAAAAGGGAAACTATCCAGCAGATAGGTAACACTAGATACTAACAAAATACCATATTGGAATCGATCTTGATCTCGATATCGTATTCTACCGAGAAGAACCAAATCACCGGAAAGAAAGGGAAACAATCAACACATGGCATCTATGCAATGCTCAAGCAATGATGATGATACGACAAGTTAATGTGCATTGGAATGTAACCCTAAAGCATGCTCGACAAGTTAATCGGGGTTCCGAGGGGCGCAAACCCTAACTCAAGGAACTCCGGAATCACCTATTAGGGTTACTAGGGTGTTCTAATTAAACTTGTCATTTAAGTTGTTGAACAATGCATGATTATGGCATAGATAGATAGTTCTCATTTTTTTGAACATTTTGGTATATTATTTGTATTTTTCTGAATTACAGATTAAAAGTTATTGAATTTACAAGTTTTATCAAATTCTGAAATTATTAAATCAAATGTTTAAACCTTTTGCACCATAGTAAGAACTAGCCATAGTGGCTGACAGGTGGGGCCCGGAGCCACCTCAGCAGCCACGCAAGCAAAGGGGAAACAGGGTCATCTGTCACCAGAGAAGGAGCTAGCCCTAGAGGCTGACTGGTGGGACCAGGGCCACGCGGATGCCACCTAGATGCCACGTTGGGCTCGCCGGCGGGAGCAGCCGCCGCCGCACATCTCGCACCGCTGACGCCGCCGCCGCACATCTCGCGCCGCTGTCGCACCCACCCGTCAGTGCCTGCCCGTGGCGGCAGGGGGAGGAGGAGGAGGGGGAGGACAGAGGCATGATGGATAGGGGGAGGACGGAGGCAGGCCGTACCTTCTGGCGGCCGGTGACGACGCGCGGCGACGGTCGTTGGAGGTGGTGGAGACGGTCGTTGGGCAGCCTGACGGCGGGGCGGCGGCGCGGGAAGCTTGACGAAGCGACGGCACTGACGACCACGGGCAGCTGACGGTGAGGCGGCGGTGCAGGCAGCCTGACGGCGTCGGGGGCGGCGAGCTCGGGCAGCCTGCCGGCGTCGGGGGCGGTTGTGCGCGCGTCGGTGAAGCAGAGAAGTGATGGGGAAGGGAAGAAGAAGAGGAGGCGCGCGCTGTTATAACCAAAGGGCCTTTAGTCCCGGTTGGTGGCTCCAACCGGGACTAAAGGGTCATACGTTCCGGTTGGAGCCACCAACCGAGACGTATAGTCCAATATTTTCAGCAGACCAAGGGTTGGCGCGCAGGGGGTCTTTAGCCCCGGTTGGTGGCTCCAACCGGGACATATTCCCCTGTTTTCAAAAAATTTCAGGTATTTTCTCTCTGTTCCCGCCTTATTTTTTATTTTGGGGTTTAAATTTGTATTGTTTTTAAATGAAAATTAATTTGGAATTTAGAAAAACTTTAAACATAAAAAGTGTTTGGATTTGAATAAATAATTCAAAACCATTTTCTGTTTTAAAAAATAATTAATGTAACCATTTAAAATATGAACCATTTACAATTAAAAATGAATTAACTTATATTTTTTTAATATCAATTTGGAATTTAGAAAAACTTTAAACATAAGAAGTGTATGGATTTGAATAAATAATTCAAAAACATATTCTATTTTTAAAAAATAATTAATGTAACCTTTTAAAATGAATTAACTTATATTTTTTAATATTAATTTGGAATTTAGAAAAATTTTAAACATAAAAAGTGTTTGGATTTAAATAAGTAATTCAAAAACATTTTTTCTTTTAAAAAATAATTAATTTAACCATTTAAACTATGAACCATTTACAATTAAAAATGAATTAACTTATATATTTTTAATATTAATTTGGAATTTAGAAAAACTTTAAACATAAAAAGTGTTTGGATTTAAATAAATAATTCAAAAAAAGTGTTCTCCATACCAATGTCCACACACATGCATAATATGGGCACAACATCACAAACTATGTCGTGATTCATCACATAACATCGGTCATTTGGACCGAAAGCCATGAAACCTCGAACATGATAGGTCATTTTGTGAAGGTTTTTTCGAAACATGATCAATATACCAAGTTTGGTATTTTTCCTTTCAACTATGTAACATAATATGACACCACGCGAAGGATTTTCATTGTTCGGATTTTTTTTGAATTTATTATGCCCGTTTTAAATTATCTGAATTTCTAACTATGGTCGAACCGGTGTGCATGAAGATAGGGGACGGGCATCGTTAGAAGTTGCATTGGATCTCTGAAGAAACCACATATTGCGAGTCTAAAAATGATTTTTTCAAAAAATCACGGGCGATAGATCATGTACCTGTAGTACAAACCGGACCCACTTCCTACCGATTCAGCAAACATTTGTCCTTTTTACCCGGGATGGACGAAAAGGTTTGAGATGTACCGGTTGGGAGATAGTCCATGTAAGGTGGTCTAGTATTTTAGGAAAATGGGACGGTAGCATTGTGAAACGGCATTTTGGTGGTTACTTCACAAAACGACCCGTTTTTTGCGCTCGGAAAATGGAAAAGGGCTTTTCCGTGCGACAAAAAGGAAAACTTCCTCCTGCAACATTGTTCTCCATACCAATGTCCACACACATGCATAATATGGGCACAACATCACAAACTATGCCGTGATTCAGCACATAACATCGGTTATTTGGACCGAAAGCCATGAAACCTCGAACATGATAGGCCATTTTGTGAAGGTTTTTTCGAAACATGATCATTGTTCGGCACACATTTAGTCCCGGATGTAGTCACAAACCGGGACTAAAAATATTTTCCACCATTTCCCACCTCTTCCCGCCAAGTTTTCCCGCCCTTTCCTTTCTACTAGAGCTTTTAGTCCCGGATGTAGTCACTAATCGGGACTAAAGATATTTCCCGCCATTTCCCAAAGCTTCACGCCAAGTTTTCCCGCCCTTTCCCTCTATATTTAGGGTGATCGTGTCATGGCTATCCACACATCCACACCTTCCTCTCTTAGAACAATGGACAACGCCTACTGGGCCATTCTGACCCTCGAGGAGACCGAGGCGCTGTGCGCCTCCAACTACCCTTGTCCACCGGGGTACCGGCCGCCCGTCGGCTGGATGCTGAGCGCTGGAGGGGTTCCTGTCCCTCCTGTCCCTCAAGGTTCCGCACGCCAGGCGGCCATCACAAACCACTTCTACCACGAGCTCACGCCGGAGCAGCGGATGGATCCCAGTGGGATCCCGACAACTATGACACCTGGAATGCCTTCTTCGCTAATAGGCGGGAAAGGGAGCTCGTCAGGTACGAGGGTGATGGCCCGCCACCGGTGAACCACAACGAAGTCGGTCGTCGTCTGTGGTGGGCGAACCGTACTATCATCGAAGTGATGCGCTACATCGCCGGGGGAGACCATCCTCGCCTACGGTGCCCACGAGTCCACCCGCCACAGGCCCCACACTGTCCCGGCGGTAGCGACATCGTCTTCCAGGAGACCCCTCTCCCACCCGCCGTGAATCCGAGGCTGGAATGGCCCCTGGTATATGCCATGGATGGGCTGAGGATCCCCGGAGTGGCAGGTGACGATGACGATGAGGATGACGACGACGATGAAGACCCTGAAGCTGCGTACTATAGGACTAGGCATGATTATGACTAAAGGGGGCGGCTTTAGGCCTGAGTGTTAGCTAGTCCCGGTTTGTCCCGGTTTTTAATATTAATAAATGTCTTAAGTGTTACCTAATAAATAGATGGAAATGTCTATATAAAGAGAGGGTTCATATTTAGTCTCGGTTGGAGAAACCAACCGCGACTGAAGGGATTGCGGCAGAGTGGGCCACACATCCACATCCGGGTGAGTGTCGACATTATGTCGTGCGGCTTGTACCTTGTCCCGGATGGTGTCACCAACCGGGACTAAAGATGAACCTTTAGTCCCGGTTGGAGACACCAACCGGGACTAAAGATGAGTCAGCACTAATAATAGGGGTGAGTGTCGACATTATGTCGTGAGTGTCGACATTATGCCGAGCTGCTTGTACTATAAATATGCATCCTTGTGAGTCCAGTCCTCCAGCTAGTTTGAGGCATCTCCAAGATGGTTTCAGAGAGCAGGGACACCACTACGGCCAGTTTTAGGGAGATGCAGACGGAGCCCAGTCCTCCGGCATCTCCGAGAAACTGGTCATAGAGGCACTCCCTAATATGTGAAATTAGTTAGCTCCGAGGCGTATTGATCTAGTTAGTGAAGTTACAAGCTGCAAGATGGTTTTCGAGAGCAGGGACACCACTATGACCAGTTTCAGGGAGATGCCGACGGAGCCCAGTCCTCCGGCATCTCCAAGAAACTGGTCATAGAGGCACTCCCTAATATGTGAAATTAGTTAGCTCCGAGGCGTATTGATCTAGTTAGTGAAGTTACAAGCTGCAAGATGGTTTTCGAGAGCAGGGACACCACTGCGGCCAGTTTCAGGGAGATGCCGACGGAGCCCAGTTTCAGGTAAGATATTGAGCAAGGCTCAGTGTCCAGCTACGGTAAATGATAGGGAAGCTATGAGCAAAGTGCCTTATGCCTCGGCCATAGGTTCCATCATGTATGCCATGCTGTGTACTAGACCGGATGTGTCCAATGCTCTTAGTTTGACGAGCAGATATCAAAGTGATCCAGGAGTGGAACACTGGACAGCCGTGAAGAACATCCTAAAGTACCTAAATAGAACTAAAGAAATGTTCTTAGTCTATGGGGGTGATGAACAGCTTGTCGTAAAAGGTTACGTCGATGCTAGTTTCGACACCGACAAGGATGATTCTAAATCTCAGACAGGATACGTTTATATTTTGAATGGAGGAGCTGTGAGCTGGAGAAGCTGCAAGCAAAGCGTGATCGCGGGATCTACAGTAGAAGCGGAATACATGGCTGCTGCAGAAGCGTCAAGTGAAGGAGTTTGGATCAGAAACTTCATCACTGAGCTTGGCGTGGTTCCAAGTGCATTGGACCCACTGGAGATATTGTGTGACAACACTGGCGCCATAGCACTCGCTAAGGAAACAAGATATCATCCAAAGACCAAGCATATCAACCGCAAGTTTCATATAATCTGAGATTATATAGTAGATTAGCAAAGTACATACAGATCTGAATGTCGCAGATCCATTGACCAAACCTCTTCCACGTGTAAAACATGATCAACACCTTAGTGCCATGGGTGTGAGATTGTTGCCAGATGTAAACTAGATTATTGACTCTAGTGCAAGTGGGAGACTGTTGGAATTATGCCCTAGAGGCAATAATAAAGATGTTATTATTATAATTCTTGTTCATGATAAAGTTTATGTTCCATGCTAGAATTGTATTAAGCGGAAACTTTAATACTTGTGTGGTTTGTAAACAACACCGTGTCCCTAGTACGCCTCTATGGACTAGCTCATTTATCAATGATGGTTAAGGTTTCCTAACCATAGACATGAGTTGTCAATTGATAATGAGATCATATCATTGGGAGAATGATATGGTGGATAGACCCAAACAAAGCAGAGCAATTAGATCGTGTCATCGTGTTCGTCTTTGCGAAGCTTTTCCTATGTCAAATATTGTATTCCTTAGACCATGAGATAATGCAACTCCCTGGTATCGGAAGAAAGCTTTGAGGTCATCAAACGTCATCCTATGAGAGGGTGATCATAAAGGTGTCTCTCAGGTGATCGGAAAGTATCTGTTGGGTTGTATGTATCGAGATGGAATTTGTCCCTCCCAAATCGGAGAGATATACTTCGGGCCCACTCGGTAATCGATATCAACACCGCTTGCAAGCATGTGGTTAAGGAGTTAATCACAAAGTGATATCGGATTACGGAACGAGTAAAGTACTTGCTGTGAACGAGATTGAACTAGGTATGACGGTACCGACGATCGAATCTCGGGCAAGTAAAATATCGCGAGACGAAGGTAATATATATATGGGATTGATTGAATCCTGGCATCGTGGTTCATCCGATATGATCATCGATGAATGTGTGGGAGTCAATATGGGTGCCCAGACCCCGCTGTTGATTATTGATAGAAGATCATGTCTGCATATTCTCGAACCCGCAGGATCACACACTTAACGTATCTCGACGCTAGGATAGATTGGATAATTGGTTTATGAATTTTTGTTCGGAGTCTCGGATGGGATCCGGGATATCACGAGAGGTTCCGGAATGGTCCGGAGAATAAGATTCATATAAGGCAGTGCAGTTTTTGGAGTTCGGAATTGTTCCGGGTTAATCGGTATTGTACCGGAAGCTTCTAGAACCTTCCGGAAGGGGACCAACGTGGCCCCACCTTCCGGGAGGGGGCATGGGCCTATGAGGGAGTGTCCTGGCCATATTGGGCCAGGGGCACAAGGCCCCATAGGGCCCAGCCGATTCTAGAGAGATTTGACTCGTTTAAATCTCGGGATAGAATTTCTAGATAAGGGAGAGTTTAAATCGTTTAAACTAGAGATAGGATTTCTAGATAAGGGAGAGTTTAAATTGTTTAAACTAGAGATAGGCTTGGAGGAGGGGCAAGGGCTGGCCGCCCCCCCTCTATATATAGAGGGGTGGTGCGCCCCCTCCCCCACACACACCTTCCTCCAAGCCCTAGCAGCCTTGCTACCTTCCTCTCTCCCTCCCGACTGTTTGTAGGTGAAGCCCTGCAGCAGAAATTCTCCACCATATACACCACGCCGTCGTGTTGTAGATCCAATCTATCTCTCCACCATACTCGCTGGTCCGAGGAAGGAGGAGACGTCGAGGTGCTGCACGTGTGCATCTCACGGAGGCACCGCCACTTGTGGTGCTAGATCGGATCGGATCGCGAGGAGGAGAAGCGAGTACGATTACATCACCCACGTTCCGACGAACGTTCCGCTGTGCGAATCTTCAAGGGTATGAAGATCTAATCCAATCTCTCTCGTTGTTTGCATCTCCTAGATTAGATCTTGGCTTTCCCTCTGTTCGCTCCGTAGAAAATTTTGATTTACTATGCCGCGAAACCCTTCATATATTACTTCAAGCACGAAGGCTATCACAATGTAAAGTGCATAAGTAAAGAGCTCGGGTATAGAGATAACCGAGGCACGCGGGGACACCGATATTTTACCGAGTTCCTCCCAACATGGAGTACGTCTCGTTTGGAGAGGGGGTGGTATCAAACCACCAACGCCACAAAAGGCCTCCCTTATTCTCCGGTGAACAACACACTTCTTTTGAAGAGAGGCACACTCTGTTTTCATTGCCTAGAACACTCTAGTTTTCATTCTTATTGTTCTGTGAGTGTTCACTTTTACTAGCACTGCGTTTAGCCTTAGTTTTCTTATGTTTTTTGCTTAGAACTTTTTAGTTCTTCTTTGTGAATTTATGAGACAGGATTAATGATCTTTATTGATTAATATCTTTGTGAGTTGTTTCAAATAAGTCGATTGGTGTTGAAAAAGAGTAGAAAGTTTCATGCTTATAGTGGTACAAAAGGGAGTTTGTTTTGACTGTGGCTTAGACTTTATCATGTCATGCTAGATGTTGTTTTGACCTTATGCTTAGTGATTATTGCTATAGCATGACTTGTTCTAAACAATTAGGATTGCTTAATGTGCCTTGAAGGAATCATGCGTTGTTTTAGCATACAAAAACATAGTATCGTGGTATTCTCCTTTGATGTTTTGTTTGGGTTGACTTGGCACATGCTCACACCATGTTATGACTATGAACAAGTCACCATAGCCTCTATGATCATTTAGTCCTTGACTTGTAGTACCACTTTATGCTTTGATTAGTAATGTTTTGTCGCTCTGCATGATTATGGCCATTATTGCTCTCTTAGTTGGTCGCTCTCAGTCTTTTGCTATCCTCCGCTTGTATGAGTAATTTCTACTCATGCATCCAACTCCCAGGAAACCAAGTTATTCCAAAGTGTCCACTATAAATTCCTATGCATGGTGTGTTACACCATTCCAGGTATATTCTTGTTTTCATCTATCTTCCAATTAAAAAGTATTTTGTTATGTGAAAACTTAGTGATTAAAGCTCTCACAAACTTGATGGCACACCTTATATTTATTGCCCCTGATAAACTTGAACCATTGTGTCATCTATGTTGTATATGCTTGCACTTATACATTGGAATTAGCAGAACCGTGCTGTCACGGGGAACGCTTTCAACGTTGCGTTTGTACTTTGTACACAGTTGATATCATGCTCTTTTGTCTATGGATGTTGTCGGTGTGAAATAAAATAGGAGCTTGTAAGTCCATGAAGTTATGTATGTGTATTAGAGAAACGCGTGGGTCGCTAGCCTAAGCCATGCCTAATCATGGTGGAAACTTGCAGCATCACCATAATGACATCTATAAAGCTTTCTTCTTATAAAAAAGAGACATATCGAAAATAGGAAAGAGAGAACAAAGCACCAAATTCCCATAGTAAATAAGAAGATTGCTGAGTTTTCTCATTGTGTGCTTGCCTTGTCATTTTGATTATGGGATAGCTCCTGTATCATGTGCAAGGGGTACCCCGTTGGCGATTCTCTATGATACACATGTACTTACTATGGCAAGAACTTACAGGTGACTAAAGTTGAGTAGCATGAGGTGCGACCCTCGTATTCAAGGGACATGCGATTGCCAACTTATACTTTGTCAAGCATATACTCCATAGTTTGTTCACTTTAACCTTAATCACTTCAAGATGCTTATGATAGGGGAAATGAGAGCTGAAAGCTCACAAGTACCATAATTTTTGGAAGCTCTTTATGAAACTTGAAATCCCTTCTTCCCTTTGAAGGGCCTTTCTTCCACCATTATATTGAGTCTCCACCTTCTACCTTTAGGCACCAGTTAAGAGAGCATAGTTGCCATTCTTAGTTCTATGTGCATTTTCCCAAAACTTATTGATTGATGCATATTGTTGATATTACTTGTTCTTGTGCTATTTATATCTAGTCACTCTTATGAACTCTGAAGGTGTCCTATGCATATATTTGCTACTCCATGAGGGACAAGCTGAATGCCACTATGCTATGTTTTCTGTATGTGAAACAAACAAATGTTTTTCGATGCATGTTATTCATAATCTTTGCTTGTAACCTTTCATGTTGCATGCATAGTTGCTTTGTCTTATTGTTAGAACTTCTTCTTTCATGCTCATGTTTAGAGTTCTCTGATGCCATCTTTCAATGCTTGCAATGGTTTGATCTTGATTTTGATGGTGCATGTCACCTCAAAAATTATTCTTTTTATCACTTACCTACTCGAGGACGAGCATGAGTTAATCTTGGGGATGCTTGATACGTTAGAAACGTATCTATAATTTTTGATGCTCCATGCTTGTTTAGTATCTACTTTGCTTTGCTTTGTCTTTACTTTGAGGTATTTTTATATGTTTTTCTGGACTAACCTATTAACAAGATGCCACAGTGCCAGTTGCCTGTTTTCTTCTGTTTTGGTTCCAGAAAAGACAGAAAATCAATATCCTCGGAATTGGACGGGACAAAGCCAATCTTCCTATTTTCTCGGAGCAACACAGAACCACGAAGTATAGGTGGAGGAGTACAACAGGGTGGCCGCACCCCCTAGGAGTGGGCAAGACCTGGTGGCGCCTACAGAGGGTGTGGGCCCCTGGCCCTCCATCGACCTTGCCTCCTTCGCCTATAAGAAGCCCCTGGGGATAAAACCCTAGATCATCCATCATACTTCTAGAAAAAGTTTAACTGCGCTGCCGCCACCGAAGGAGAGATTCGGGGGACAGAAAGTCTCTGTTCCGGCACCCTGCCGAGACGAGAAAGTGCCCCCGGAGCCATCTCCATCGATCTCCATCGCCATCTTCATCACCGTTGCTGATTCCCATGATGAGGAGGGAGTAGTTCTTCCTCAAGGCTAAGGTCTCTACAGTTAGCTATGTGTTCATCTCTCTCTCTCTATGCATGATCTTGTTGTGGTCATGAGCTTTGTAATCAAGTAGATCTACCTTGCTACTCAAGTGCTTCAATAGATCTCTGCTCTCCCCATGTGTGTGTAAGTGACAACGTGCACGCCATGGTGGCACTTATGCTAGAGCATACATAAATACTCATCGTGCTTTAATAGATCTATGCTTTTCCCCACGTGTATGAAAGTGACAGCGTGCACACCGTGTGTGGCACTTAAGCTAGGTTACATATATCTTTATCATGAGTATATTTGGAGTTGGATATCTTTATGAAATTGTGGTGTTTATTGGAACAATCTAGCGCTCAAGGTAACAGTGTGGGGTTATCTAGATGGGGAAGGCGGACTTTGAGGTGTGCTTTTATAGGCCTACTGTGGATTAGAGTGTCCAACCGGAGAGTAGTTTAGGGTAGTATCATGAAGAGAATATATTTCTATAAGAGAGTGTGCACTAGTGAAAGTATGATCCCTAGGCCTTGTTTCTAAACATTGAAACACCGTTTGCATCTAGATCTGTTACATGTTTGCTTGCTTCCATCTTTTTTGCCTTTAGTCTTTACCTCACCGTCAAGCTATTTTCTAGCACTGTTGCCACCTATAATCATCCATATCACCTGTATTTTACTATCTCTTCGCCGAACTAGTGCACCTATATATGACAAGTGTATTGGGTGTGTTGGGGACACAAGAGACTTCTTGTATCTTGATTGCAGGGTTGCTTGAGAGGGATACCTTTGACCACTTCCTCTCTGAGTTCGATAAACCTTGGGTAATCCACTTAAAGGAAACTTGCTGCTATTCTACAAACCTCTGCACTTGGAGGCCCAACAACTGTCTACAAGAATAGAAGTGCGTAGACATCAGTGTCATCGATACCTTTCGGCTTCACCGACATAGGATCTGATTCCCTCGTTGCTAGAAACGCGCCCAATCCTACCCACCCATACATCAACACGGAGGCGGGTTCATAAGATAGAATAGAGTCTGCCATCCTCGCCGAGGTCGCGGACCCCCAAACGAGGCAGCGAGAGAAGTGAGAGGAAAAGAGTAGCATGGATTAGGATTGAGTGAGGGAAGCAACAAGTGGGTGTTTGTTGCTCGCATGCGAGCGAAGGAGGTGGGAGTCGCTGGGCTAGCAAGCCATGAAGCAAGGACGGCGAAAGGGTGGGGACGACTCAGTAGGCGAGGCTAGGTAACTAGGCCATCTCATGCGGTTTAGATGGCCTGGCTGGTAGCCTGGCTGGCTGTCCGTTTGGCTGCCCCTCTCTTTTTAATTTTATTTTCCTTTTTATCCAATTGATTTTAAAAAATATCCGAATAGAAAGTAGAGAAGTTTGGGAGAAAAGGGTTAAACTTTTGAAACAATTTGAAAACTTACTCACTGGAATTAAACCAAAAATTTTAAAACACCAAACCATCAAGATTTATTTTGTGTTAAAAAAAAACAAAAAAACAAGAGAGGGTTTATAAACACTCAAAGCAATTTAAAAATCTGGTTCCCACCGAATCTTCCATTTTCATGTTTTTAATGAGAATAAGTGCTCATTTATTGACAAGTTTTAGTTTAGTGCTAGTTTTGGTTAAAACATGGACATTGCTAAGCGTCCCCCAGGGGATAAAAACTTCTGATCCCCCGGATCCTCGTGCTGACATGTGTCCACCTAAAACCCGCTTTTGCTACAATCAGACCCGCTTTTGCTACATATGCCCCGCTTTTGCTACAATGTAGCAAAAAAGGTTTGAGCCAGAAAAAAGAACAGACATATCAGACCTCGCCGGAGAGTTCGCCGGAGACCTCGTCGGTGACCTTGTAGCAAAAAAAAAATGTTAATGTAGCAAAACTGACTTCGCCGGAAAATATCACCGGAGACTCGCTGGGAAAATATCACCGGAGACTCCCAGAAAAAATGTGCTAATGTAGCAGAAACCCGACCTCGTCTGAGACACGCGGGGAACTTTCGCTGGGAGAGCTCCCCAGATACCTCGTCGGAGATCACATAGCAATATTTTTGTACTATTGTAGCAAGATCATAAAATAATTGTAGCAAAAATAATGTGACATTGTAGCATTATTGATATGTAGCAAATCCTTATCTCAGCAAAAATTCCCCAAAAGGGTAAATCTAGAGAAGAAAATCAAGTGTATCTTCGGTAGCAACGATTCCTGTCGTCTATAGCAAATTCACCTATTGGTGGTAGCAAAAAATCAATCACAATCACTACATACGCGAGCAGGCCATGGCGGTGGGAGCAGGCCATGGCGACGAGAGGAGGAAACTGGGAGGGAAGGGATGTAGGGAGCGACTCGGCCGCTACGAGGATGACCGGCGAGTCAGTGAGGTTGGACTGCCCGCTAGAAGTGGAGCAGATGGGAGTGCCGCGGCGGGAGCGCATGGCAGCAACGGCGGCGCACGACGGCAGTAGAGGCGCGTGGCGGCAGCCGGAGGGGCGCCGCAGTAGCGGCGGCGCGCGGCGGTAGTAGAGGGACGCGATATTTTCAGTTGAAGACGAGGTAGACGAAGACGCGCAGTCCGTTTCGTACGGTTGAATGCTAGCGACGTGACCAAGGGGATAAAAACGTTTTATCCCCCCCTCCGGGTGATATGTATCGTTTTCCTTAAAACATAGAGACTAAGAAAGAGTCGAGGCCCACCTGCCAGCCCAGCCGACGACTAGCAGAACCCTTCTCACCTCAAGCACGAATCTCCACGGCCAAAGTTGGAGCTTCCCGGGCTCCCATCCCGACGCGCACCAAATTCGCGCCCGACTGGTCGGTCGGGCGCGGGGCCCACCGACCCGCCGTACCGGAAGAAGACGCCGCAGCAAGCCATTTTGACCGGTCGTCCAAGCCACGCCAGCTCCTGATCAAAAGCCTCACTGCCGCTTCCATCAGCACCACTGCCAGCCTCCAGCCGCACCAAAACGGCAAAACCCACCACCACCACTAGCAGCAGCCGGCCAAAACCCTAACCCCGTGATCCCCTTCCCTCCTCCCTCCCCCCGATGATCCCCAAGGCGCCAATGTCCACGGCGGCGGCGCCGCCCGAGCCGTGGCGCTCCACGCGGAAGCGGAGGAAATCGAGAGCTGCATTGGAGGCAGAGGAGGACGCGAAGGCAGAGGCGGAGGCAGAGCTCGAGCTTGAGATGGCTCCCTGCAACCGCCGGCGCGGGGCGGCGGTAAAGGCGGGGACGTTCCGCAGGAGAGTGGCCAAGGTGGACGCGCCGGAGGTGAAACGACCCGCGGGAGTGCCGGCCAAGGACAGGACAGAGGAGGTGGTGGCGGCGGCGGAGGCGCCGGGGATGGTGGAGGTGGGCGACGCGGGCCGTACGTCGATCGGCGTCGACGACGTCTGCGCCGAGTTGCCGAACGCGGAGGACATGTCCCTCGCCGCGGCGGCGGCCGAGCTGTCGCGCTCCACGCGGCGCCGGCGCAAATCGGCCGTCTTGATGGAGGCCGAGGCGGACGCGGAGCATGAGCACGGCAAGCGCCGGCGCGGGGCGGCGTGCGCGGCCCGCAGGAGGAGAGCGGCCAAGGACGACAAGGCGAAGGAGCCTGTGGGCGTGCTCGTGGCGGGGGCGGCGGGGATGATGGAGGTGGACGGTGCGGCTCGTCGGACGGAAATCCGCGAGGACGACGTGTGCGCGGAGGAGCAGGACGCGGAGGCAATGCGGCTGGACGAGGAGGAGGCGGAGGCCGCCGCGCTCGAAGCAGAGGAGCAGGGCATGGGTGGAGCAGGGTCCACGGGCGCGAGGAAGAAGAGGGTCGCGCGGCCGAGGGCCACGGAGCGAAGGGTGGTGGACGGCGACTCGGAGGACCACTTCGTGGGCGATCCGGTGCCAGAGGACGAGGCACGGCGACGGTGGCCGGAGAGGTACACGACCAAGGTAACTATGGCGTCCATCTATCTCTGTCTCACAGCAGTCAGCATGTATCTCCAACCATGGCTGAAACCCAGGTTGTTGTGCCTGTTGCTGTTGCAGGATTGTGCAGGTTCACATACCAGGCGGTGAGTATGGAGTGCTGCGCTGTTCAATTTGTTGGAAAAGGTGCTCATTTGCGACAATTTCGAAACATAAAAGGAGCCAATTTCCATTCCTGCAGGTCCGATGAGGAGATCACTGGAGCCAGTGCCCGATGCCACTACCGAACTGCTTGTGTGGATGGAGAACATTTTGATCTCGGTGATGATGTCTACCTCAAGGTAAACCCATGATTACCTACTCTGATCGTGTGCTCTTATTGATTATTTGCTTGCATTTTGTATCCTTGCTAGAGCATTTCTATGTGACTGTAGTGTACGATTACTGCAGGTTTGAGTTACCATTTCTGCTATGGTAATTGTTGAAATAGTGTGCTCTTTTTTTTTGTTTCTCATGTTGGTACTTCCAGGCATTCAATTTGTGACAATAAACAATAAATTGTGCTCAGCTCCATGTTCCTTGTACCGGTTGTCTAGTTCAACACTGCACTGTACTAAATTAGTGCATGGCTATGTACTAAATTACTAACGCAAGAGTGTACTAGGCATGCTAAATTTAGTGTACAACTGTTTACTGAATTAAAGATATGTATGTAAATCAGATTCTGAATTTAATGAATGGATTATCAAGGGCCTAGGTTACTTCTCCTACACTACAAATTTGTCTTCCCTTTTCAGCATACCAACAGGCTTTTTAGTTTAATCCAATGTATTTTGGTAATCTTTACATGCTTGACTAACTTACTATGAGCTCCAGTGTTCGTAATTTATCATATGTCCCTTATAGACTTTTAGTTAAGTAGCTTCTTCATGATCTCTCCCCACTCTTTCTCTCGTGTTACACATCTTCAGTTCAAATGTTAAATTTTACTGCTCCATATCAAGTGTGAATATGATCTGTGCCATTTAGCATTTTAATAAATGTCTCTGGTATTTTGCAGACTGCTTTAGCATGGTAATCAGGTTTTTTTATTTTGCATGGTTAATTCTGACGACCTACTTTGATCGTGTGCTCTGTTTAGTTGTACTGATCCTTGACTGATTGCTTCCATTTGTTATCCTTGCAAGAGCATTTGTACATGATTGTAGTGTAAGGAGAATATGATTAATACATCCTGGGTTTCCTTTTCAGTTATGCCAACTCTAAAATGGCATGCTCCTTTCTTGTTTTTGGCATGTTGTTAACTTACATGCATTTAGTTTGTGACAGCAAAATGTGCTCAGGTGCATGCATGTAAACCTGGTTCCCTGTACTATTTCGACTCCACTGTTTGCATGATAAATTTTGTGCATGACTGTATTGAATTACCAGTTCAAAACTGCACTATGCACACTAAATTCAGTGTATGTGTACTCAATTGCAAGTTCAAATATTCTTGTTTTCAAATATTCTTGTTTTCTTTCCTGCATTTCTATTGTTGATTAGCTCTATTTTAACCAAAACTGGTAATGGTGATATTGTTATTTTGAGTGACTGCAGGCTGGTCCGGATGTGGAAAACTACATTGGCCGGATTACAGAATTTTTTGAAGGAACGGATCATGGATCATATTTCACGTGCCGTTGGTTTTTCCGTGTGGCAGATACGGTACGTGTTGAGCACGCGTTCCTCTTTTTTTCTAAGGGCAATGCAGCATGTGTCTAAGTCAAATTTGCAGGTCATCTCCCCGAAGTTGCTGGATGTTCATGATCATACACATGATCGTAATCGTCTTTTTCTTTCTGAGGAAAAGGATGATAACATGATTGAGTCAATCATCTCTAAAGCAAATATCAGTTATGTTCGCCCAAATGTAAGAGATTTTTCTCATTCTTTGAAGTTAATGAATGTGTACTACATACTCTTTCAGGCCTGTACTCTTTGGCATGTTTTCTGCTGATCTCTACATGTTGCTTTATCATGAAACAACTACGAATGACAGATGAAGAAAAATCTCAGCTTATATCAAAGTCTGATTTCTATTATGACATGTTTTATTCAGTGGCAGGTTCCACATTTGCAAATATCCCAGCAGGTACTCATTTCTGGATGTTCTTTTCTGTTGCAATAACCATAGGTGCACCGTCTGGTTTATGTTTTATTTCCTGTATGCAACTTTATTAAAGTTAAATAGCACAACAGACTTGGATGTTGCGATCATAAACTTATACTCCTGAAAGTAAAATAGACTTGGATGGTGTGAGTATTTAAATGGCGCAATAAAGTACTGATTTTATACTTGGATGGTGTGAGTGTTAAGATAGTGTAATACAGTACTGATTCTAATACATCCCGGAAGTATATTTGGCAAACTAAAACAAATCAATTTTGTGTACCATATTTCTTGCTATGCTTTTTGATCAGTTATTCTCTGGTAGAGAATGGTGGTGCAACAAGCAGTGAAGCAACATCAGAAATTTCTTGTGACGATCCTGAATCTTCTAAGGAAACACCAATTGCTGACTTTGCGGCATCACCTGAACAAGTGAAAACAGCAACACTGCTGGATCTTTACGCTGGATGTGGTGCCATGTCAACCGGGCTTTGCCTAGGTGCTGCACTATCTGGCATAAAATTGAATACAGTAAGTTTTCTGCTTATGACCTCGTAGGACTTCAGCTGATCCTTAAGAACTGTTATTGTCAATTTTAATTTCGTTGTCTTGTGCAGCAATGGGCTGTGGATCTGAACACACATGCTTGCAATAGTCTAAAGCGCAACCACCCATGCACACAGGTAACAAAAACAATTAGGACTGACTTGTTCCTGTTTTACTCCTTCCGTTGCTTAATACAAGACGTTCTGGCAAACTAATTTAGTTTGTCAAAAACATCTTATATTAAGGAACAGAGGAAGTATTAAGCCAACTTAATGACTTGTAAGAGTTTACCTCTAATTTGTAGGTACGAAATGAGAAGGCTGAGGATTTCCTTTCCCTCCTTCGCCAGTGGGAGGCACTTTGTAAGAAGTATGATGTCTACAATAGCAATTCTTTGGACTCTGATCTATCATGGACTTCGAACGATAATGAACATGATGAAAATGAACCTCTCCCAAAGGGTACATTTGAGGTAGAGAAGCTTGTTGATATATGCTATGGTGATCCAAATAATACTGGAAAAGTTGGCCTGTGGTTTAAGGTACTGCATACTTGACTGTTCAAAATTAATTATTTGTTCAATTCCTTAGGGTTCCATGGTTACTTTTCTATTTTGATGCATGTTTTATTTTAGACTTGTTACTTTAGGTCATTAGTATATAAAGTTTGTAAACATAAAAAATATTTATATAGGTGCGGTGGAAAACGTGTGATCCTAGTCAAGATACTTGGGAGCCGGTTGATGGCCTTAGGTTGGTAATTTTTTCATTATGCTCCTTGTTATTTTGTTCCGCCAATAGTGCCTTATCCATGTTAACATTTCAGCGATTCCCCTAAATGTATTAAAGAATTTGTTGTGAGTGGATATAAGGAATCCATTTTACCCTTGCCTGTAAGTATATCCATTCTTGTTCCTTTTGGGTTCTTGTTATTGTGCTATCATTAATGTATTTATAATTACAAAGGGCTGTGTGGATGTTATCTGTGGGGGTCCTCCTTGCCAAGGCATAACTGGACTAAACAGGTTCAGAAAGCTTGAAGATCCTCTGAATGATGAAAGAAACAAACAATTGGTTGTGTTTATGGATATTGTGAAATACTTGAGACCTAAATATGTTCTTCTGGAGAATGTTGTAGATATTCTAAAATTTGCAGATGGGTTTCTTGGGAGATATGCATTGAGCCGCCTTGTTGCCTTGAGTTACCAAGCTAGGCTTGGGATGATGGTTGCAGGATGTTATGGTTTACCACAATTTAGGATGAGAGCATTCCTCTGGGAAGCTCTTCCTTCAGTGGTATGTCCCTCTGCTGCGCTCTTTCTTACCTTCGAACGACATACTAAATTAGAAGGTTGCTCTGGCACTGTAGGTACTTCCAAAGTTCCCACTCCCAACCCATGATGTTGTTAAGCGAGGACTTGTCCCAAAATCATTCTCGGTATGACACTACGTCACTAACACCAGGTTTTTGTTATTACTTTTATCTTACTAAAATGAAGTTCTTGTTTTAGCAATGTCTTGTTGCATACACTGAAACGGAAGATAAGCACTTAGAGAAAGCTCTAGTCCTTAGAGATGCAATATCCGATCTACCGAAGGTTGGAATTCACTGTTTTCTTCATATACTCAATTAGTTTTGTAGTGTTGTCTGAACATCTGTGTTCTTCTCTATCCTCCTATAAAATTGTCCTTTCTACAGGTTGGAAACCATCAACCTTATGATGTGACAGAGTATCATATTATGCCAACGACAGAATTCCAACGCTATATCCGGCTGAGCCGTAAAGGTAACCCGCCAAGTGTAACATGTCTAGTGTTTAAACTTAATTCCCATGACTGTCTGAACTTATTTTATTTGTTACTCATTTGAAGACATGCTGGATTACTCCTTTGGAGATGCTGCTACTCCCAACGAAAGTCAGATATTTGATCATCAGCCGCTCCAGTTAAATAAGGATGATTATGAACGAGTGCAACAGATTCCCATAAAAAAGGCAAGCTAAGGCTGAAGAATGTGATGTTCTTTCTCTATTTTCCATGTCCTGTAATTTCTTACCAACTATAGTACCCCAGGGGGCGAACTTCCGTGATTTGAAGGGTGTCCAGGTTGGGGCAAAGAACACGGTTGAGTTTATTCCAGATTTTCCCCGTGCAGTTCTACCTTCTGGGAAACCTTTGGTGATTAAATCTGTTATGCTGTAATTTCATCAACTATATCGTGTATATTACTGGTGTTGATCATCCTCGCTTCTCTGATAGGTTCCTTCCTACGCCATGACCTTCATGAAGGGGAAATCAACGAAGTAAGTGTACTAAATATCCTTTTGCGTTATTCATAAAACTCCGTTGATAATCCTTGTTGTCTTGCTTTGCAGACCATTTGGACGCCTGTGGTGGGATGAAACTGTCCCAACTGTTGTCACCAGAGCTGAGCCTCACAACCAAGTAAGCTCTTAATATTGTTCAGGTGCTTTTAGGATTTTATAGAGTGCCGATTGTTTTTACTATGATCAAGCGTGCGTGAATGAACCTTTTGTAGATTATTTTGCATCCCACCCAGCACCGTGTTCTGACCGTTAGAGAAAATGCAAGGCTACAAGGATTTCCTGACTATTATAGGCTACTTGGCCCTATAAAACAGAAGTAAGTTGATCTAACTTGACATCCATTCTCAAAAAAAAACTTGACATGAACTGCAGTGCATTGAAAAGGGCCAGAACTATTTGGTTTCTGCAAGGACAGCTGCTCTGAACCTTCTTTATTATGAAGCTGATTTGCTTGTGCTCTGTATGTGTTCGATGTGTAGATATATTCAAGTTGGAAATGCCGTCGCTGTCCCGGTGGCTCGAGCTCTAGGGTATTCCTTTGGACAGGCTTACCAGGGTGAATTCCATGGTGACCAGCCCCTGTTCAAATTGCCGAGGAAATTTATTCCGATGAATCAAGCAACAGAGACAAGAGCAACTTCTGTAGGAACATCTGTTGGCGAAGTAGTGTGAGACAGAATAGTTTTTTACCGGCTGCGTTGATTGTGTATATAATTGCATGTGGTGTCACAACATCGTTACCTATTCTGGAAAACTGATTTGTCCATACACCAAACACTTAACCTTTGTAAGTTGTAAATCTGTACAGAGAGTTTTTCCATTGTGTGTCAGTCTGTTTCTTCAAGTTCAGATATTGAGATTCTGGCTAAACCTATCTAAAAAGTGTGGTGTATGTATGGTGCATTTATAAAAATACCTTCTCTTCAGGAGGTTACTTGTTTAAGCCCTACCAAGCATAGAACCATCAAAAACTTGTTAACCTGTGTAGCCTGTAACTACGTTTTTCTGATCCCACTGCATAGACGTATGTTCCTTCAAATTCAGATTTTGAGAGAAAATAAAGGGTCTACCTTATTATTCTGATTATACCCCTGTGCTGTTTCTTGTTCGATTTTTATTCAGTTATAGCATACTGTTATTTTACCTGATACTTTGCTATAAATGGTTGAGCTGAAAGCTGTTACGAACCTATAACAATAGCATTGCAATCCTGCTTCTTTGTAAAAAATTATTTTCTTGGTCCATATATATGTTACACTTTTCCTGTTTCTGTTCAAGACCAAAATCAAGTTCTTTGCAACATTGATATGCATGACACTGTCAGGTGCTGTACATCTTCTTCCCGTGATACAGAAGTCGAGCTTCTGCTTGTGTCGTCTTACATTTTACGTTTTTTGCGTTGTTTTCAGGTAACAATCTGCATGATTATAAGGTGAAAAAATGTACAGTACAGTACAGTACGATCTGTTTCAGTTCATAAATTAGCAGTGTGTCACTGGACCTGTATGTTTACTGCTGACAGACATGGAGACAGTGTCGTCTTATATAACTATATACCTTTGGTAACGAGATAAATTTAGTTTTACTTGTTGCGATACAAGATTTCAGCAATACTAATATGTCTCGCTATCTTCAGTTCTCTGTTTTGACGCACACAGCTGAGTCTGCTGATGCAACTCTGTGTTCTGCATGTCTGACAGGAGCTCTTGCCAATTGAAGCAGATAGGATCTGTTTGAACGAATGCTGCTACTGCATGAGCTCTTGCCAATTGAAGCTGGTTCCATGTTTGTCAAGGTAAGATTAAATTAACATCCAAGGTGAGCATCTGAGCCACTGCAGGAGGAGATACACATAGTACACAGTTTCATAAAAGGTAGCAAAAAAGTAATTAGGATTGCATTAGTCGAGGCTGTAAAATCACATTAGACTGGTGATGAACATACATACCTATCTATGGACCCAAACTTTGGATCGAGTTGGCCATCTGGATTTGTGTGCGCCATGCAAAGACGTTCGTCTCTCAGCTCCAAGCCTTGCTCCTGCATTCAAGATATGTCTTTGCCACCACAACGCAACCGTGCAAAAATAAAACCATCTACTCTTACATGTCTTCGTCGCCACTGCTAAAGAATCCGTTCATTTCGCTCTCATCACTGTCCCCGCCACCTATGATCTCCAGCAGCTCTCCTTCGTCAAACTCAGGATCATCATCATAGTTCTCATCCCCACTGTATATATCCTCATCGCCATCGTTGTCACCGCCACCATCATCGCTGTTGTTGCTTGAATCCTCATCAGAATCTGTGTCCCCGTGTGACCCAAGGATAACATCAACATCCGACTCGTCGTCGTCGTCATCATCATCGTCGTCCTCTGTGTCCCCTCCGTCCTCCGGATCCGAATCATCGTCTGTTGGTCGTTTCCTGCCAACTTCGAATAAGCGAACAGAGGAGAACATCTCATCAGGATCATCCATCGCAACGACTCCAAGAAGGGAGTCGTTGGGCTCCATAGCAAGATCAAGGACACCACGGTCTATTTGGACGGTTGCAATATCTGAGTAGGTGACGGCATCGATCGTGCGGAATGCAGGGAACAGAGGATGTCTGACCCTACGAGTATTAATGGAGGATGTTACATCCTCAAGATTGCGTCTGAGGATGGCATAGATAACATCGCCCCTGCCATTGAATTTGATTACTGTCTGGTCCAGAGAAGGAACACTCCTCAGAAGCTTAAATTTTCTCAGATCCCACACCTCTGAATTTAGAATCACCTGCAAAACATTGTGGACAGAGATGAGAAGATATGCACAGTAGAAACAAATTCCTCCCAAAAAATTGGCAAATGAAACATGCAATGAGTAATTTCACCCCTGTCTCGTTGTTTCCTTTTGTTATTACGATATATAAGGGAAAATATTTGAATTAAGTTTGATCTAATGTTACAATTTTCATGGCAATATGGCTCAATTAGAATTCTAGACTCGATTACAGAGTAATGGAAAGTTTACATTAGCATCAAGAGAATCTAATTCATTCCCTTCACAACTGCAGCACACAAGTACCAATCGTATGCTTCTGAAGTTGCACCAACTTAAAACTAAGTAATCAAATGATGCTAAACATATTTTTGACATGGCAAATACTATAAGCAAGTACCCATATGGATCATTGTGCCCAAGGCATGTCATATTTTAAGACTTTTCAGTGCAAATATACACACACCTGGCAATAATTATCTTACTACCGTGCACTTTTCTTACTATACTGGCATTTTCTTGCAGAAAACTTACTGAGGTCATTTTAGTGGTTGGAAAGATAAGAAAAAGCTGACCCATGAAAAATCAGGTCGCAAAAGATAGATGGCACAGTTGCTGAACAGCCTGGTCAAGCTGTTGAAGTTAACAGCAAACTTTGTTGTTTTAAGAACGTGAAGATAAGCATGCAAGCAAGCGAGTTCAGTCATAAGATCTAACTACAGTAGTTTGGCATTGTGTCATCAATAACTTGTTAGGTGTAGAATCCCAGAAGCACAAGATGGTGCATCCAAAATATATTCATAAACACAGCTACGTGCCACAAACGTCTTAAGCTGAGAAGGAAGAGGGACGGTTGTGGCAATGCAAGAAAAGTGAGGTCATGTGAGGGCAAAAATGTATGCCCCTCACAAGTTTAAAGAAAATTACGTACCTATATTTTGAAGCAGGGAGAGTAAATTTTCTTCATGTCCAACTGACCATTCTATGAAATGGATTGAAATAAACAAAACAGGAGAATATAATAGTTGCAGTCCAAGAAAAATTACCTCATTTCCAGCTGGATGGAAGCCACCACCACAATAGTCTGTGAACTGGTCAAACTGATGGATAGGGTTCGGGCTTCGTCTATCCCACAGGACCCCGTTCCATAGCAACATATCATCTGAAGGACTGAAATGTATAATTGGATGTACATAGCTACGGCCTGAACCTGGGAGGCTCGAATTATCAGGAAGCTGCATATCAATATTATGTGTCTGCACATCATACAAGAGAACTGCCCGGCGAGTTGCATCAGTAGAAATGGCGGCAAATAAAGTCCCGGCATGGTTAAACCTAGCAGCTTTGCAATCCTCAAATGTGTGCAAGGGTCCCATAGACACTGAGAAAGCATCCCAGAGCTTAACCTCGTGTAGGCTAGACGAGAGAATCAACTCATTTCCACCAGAAGACGTTGAATCCAGCATTGTAACAAGATGTTGGTGGCATGATTGCGTCTCTACGAGACCTGCTGTATTGCAGTCAAATATTCTTAATTCACCAGTATGGTTTCCTGCCGCCACACGTGATGCATCTGCAATAAAAGTCATGCAAGTCAACAGCGAAGACTCGTCACGGGAAACACGGTATGGCTTGAACCTGCTGTATATAAATTGGCGATCCCTGTGAGGTACTTGGATCCCACTAAACTCCCTATGTATCTCACGGCTTCCGATACGGGCAGTTACATTTGGTGGTGCACTAATGTTGCGACTAGGCTCAGGACAAACATGAGGGTGCACCAGAGATACTGGTGGCAAAGTTGTTACTGGAGCAGGACACTGGCGATGTTGCTGCTTCAAATATTGTACAACCAGTGAGTCAAGTGTCATGCGCTCCAAATTTCCTGACTGGTGGTCTTTTGCACCAACATGTGGTGTGCATGTTACCACTCCAGGCATGCCTTGAGAATCTTCAAATTTGTCCGTGGAAATATTGTTGAAGTTTGTCCTTCCTGGATGAAATGTGGCAGTCGGAGAGTCCACTGCTATAGATAGGCCTCTGCGAGCAGGAGCAGGGGTTTTGAATACAGGAGATTGGCATGATTGATCAATTATTGCAGGACGCTTTGCTGCTGAAGCAGAACTAAGACCCGTATCCTCAAGCTTCCTCTTAAGTGTCAACAGCATTGGTGTTTTATGCGATGTCTCCGCATCTCCAGTATTGGCAGTAGTGGCAGAGCAAATTATATTGTCCACATTTCCAGTAGGTACAGGACTTGTCAGGCTATTGCTTGCTCTAGTACCAGAAAATGAAAGAAAGGATTGAACTCGTTTAAAAAAACTGGATGAGAAGGCCAGTGCCTTCTTCTTAGATGAAGGCACAGCAGAATCTGATCTCTGGCCAGCTTGATCTTCAGCTATCATTGTTTTGTCCAGCAGAAATCCCTGAACACGGCCAGAGGGCCACTGTTGTTGAACTTGAACAGATGATGGTTCCAGGTCAACGGCCTGGTGGACAGGTGGCAGTGCAGCAGTTGACTGCAAAGGTGCAAGGTCAGCCTCCTTCTGCAACATGGCAGCAGTAGCAGCCAAACCAGAGCCAAGGAGGTGTTCATGTATCAGTTGCATCAGTTCCCTACACACAAAACGAAGGGCAAATTTAGGATCATGGAGCTGGGAAATAAAAGAAGGAAAACACTACACAAAGTCAAACCTGGAATGATACAAGATAGGAGTAGCAGCAGCTATGCCAGCTCGCTCAATGCGCTTCAACGCTGGAGCAGCAGCATCAGTTGCTGCTAAGGTTGTTTCTTTACCAGAATTTGTCAAGACCTACCAGGAGAAAGAAAAAATAACATATGATTGATTTCCGTTTGAGCGGTGCAACATGAAATCACGGCATATTAGGCACACATTAAAATCTTAATATTAGGGGACCCTATCACATAAAACATGTAAGCAAGCATAACTGGATAACATCTGAAGACTGAAAGTAGTTCTCCCTCGTTAACTTTTAAGCACCGCTTTGATTTGTAGTAACCATGGAATACTAAATAGATACAAAAAAAACAGCGTGCTCATCGACTTGATGAACAGCAAAATACTAGAAAAAAATCTACATGTAAAAATTCTGAGCAACTCAAAATAACATAACGTGATAGGTGTTCCTTACCGCAATAAGTTCAATTGCCACCTGAGTCAGTTCATTTATCCATCTTGCATTATCACTTCCAGATGTCTGGGTACTGGCATCACGGATCAGTTCTGATAATTTCTTCCCTACCTGAAATAGCAGGTTAGTAATTAGTTACTTGCCTAGAAGGCAAACCACATGTAAAGAGACGATGAAAGAAGTATATCAGAGAGGGGCACTTCGCCAACTCCATTATCACAACAAAGAATATGCTTGGTTACCCCTCCGTCCATTTTCATCTCACAGCATTTTTCACGACTAACAGAGAAAATGAGGGGGCAAGAAAAAGGTGAAAATGTTTAGCCAACTGTCCAATGATTAGGTTTGAATAGGTACTGTGTTCGACCTTAGTAATGTTGCAAAACCTCATTAACTACACTATTAATTTAAGTACAGGACTTACATTTCAAAACAAGGCAAGAGGGGAAAAGGAACAGACCCTATATGTGAAAGGGAGGGAGTAGTCGCTAGCAGTTACGCATTACAGAGATTGTAGTCATGCAATAGTAAGATAAAACAGAAGAAAAGAAGTGCATTGTTCTGCATTCCACGATACCTGGAGCTTTGTTAATATATGAGCAATTGCATCGTCTCTAGCCAAGCCAAGCAGTACACGACAGGCAAGGGCTCGAATAGAATCAATAGCCACAGGAGGTGTAACCATCCGAGTACTAAGAAGCTGTAAAAGAATCTTTATACCGTTATTGGCTCTGACTACTTCTCGAGCTTGGCGATACCCTTGTTCCAGTTGAGCAGCAAGACCAGGACCCCCAGCTCCTATGCCTAGAGATATTCTCTTATCACCAACAACTCCAGATGGCACTACAGGCGTGCCAGATTCACCTTGGTTCGCTGCTAGACTTCTTTCTGAAGTACTTTTTTCAGCATTCCTGTCTCTGCTTTCTGAATAACTCCCAGGTTGCTGATTGGCAATTGAGGATGGCTTGTTGCTGATCGAAGGAGGGGGGCATACAAGATTGACAAGCACATTCAATGCTGGACATATCACCTAATACACAAAGGGGAGGTAAAAAGGTTATTTATTAGGAAGAACTTGGGCAAATACTATTGTGTTTGTAAAGGTTAGATAATGCATAGCTTGAGAAGGAAAAATGCACCTCAGGATCAACATATCCAACAACACTGTTCGCTATATCAAGTAAAACAGTCATACCAATGCGGTTGTTACTTAATGTAGCACGCACTATCAATTTACGGCTGTGTGGCATAAGTGTTATGATGTGAAGAACTCCAAATGCGTATTGAGCCAAGTCATGAAGATATCGATCAGCAGGCAGGCCCTGAAACAGATTGCTAGGAATCAAATCAGCTTATATACAAACTTGTTTTTCTAGGAAAACGGTACAAAAAAAAATAATACCATAGTTTTACCTGGCATAACTCCATCATCATTATATGACCATTAGAGGCCAAGAATTTATCCATCACAGGCCAGCAAGTTCTCACAAGAGCAGGTCCTAACTTTCTATCCCGCTGGATCTGACGGATAATAGCATCAATAGCCTCGTTACCGATGTCAAAAGGTTTGTAACCAGCTCTTGCACTCAAAGTATTCCGAGCAATACTACGGATACTCTTGCTTGGACGGATGGAATCAACAAGCTGGAGAAGATGAGCTCTAAAATATTGCCGTAGTGCAACACATGAATGATACGCAACCTGCTTTTCTGTTCCAGTCAGAACTTCAGCAGACGATCGATCATTCCCTTGATTCACATTGGAGGATCCTAATGCTCCAATGTTGCCACCAGACCTTACAGATGCAGCAACATGTAAAATATTCAGAAGTTTTTGCATCCCAGCATGTGCATCAAATGAATCCAGAACAGCTTTGAACACAAAAGCAGCAGCGAAGAATATGGCAGCATTTTTTCTAGCTGAATCTTGTGGGCACTCTAAGAGTTGAAGTGCTAGTTCAACCACATTGCTGACTGTGTCAGATGAAAGCGCACAAACACGCTCCATGGTACACTGCAAAAAACAAAACATGTTTAGAAACAACAAGAAGATAAATGAATGATCAGGGGACAGATCAACAAACAACATGACCAGCCAGTTTAGGTTTCTAAGTATACCTGGAGGGAACTAAAAGTAAATAAGCACGCAGAAAGAGCAGTATATGTCTGAGTAATTCTAGGGACAGAGAGGATCTTCTGAATACCACCCCGATCAACAAATAGTGCAGCAAATTTGCGGTGGGCGGCCAGGGCACAGATTAATCGAAGGATTTCATGAATTAGAGCAAAGTGGCCATATCCCTCCTGGTCTTTGATGCTCCGTTGCAATAATGCGAGGCAAACATCAACACCCTTTTCATGCAGAACAGGACCCAAAGCTTCAACATACTCTCCAAAAACCTGTAAGCACCGAATGCTATATTTTTCTCTAAGTTGCAAGAGCTGCTCGTGGTCAGGAGTAACAAAATCTTCCAAATCCTGGTCCTCGCTGATTTTCACAGTTTCTTCAACAACATTCTCATCATTAACTTGTCCAGAGCTTCTGTAACACCAACTAAAACTCAGAGAAGGAACAACGATATAATAGAGAGAGAATATATGTGTTTCTTCCATTACCGTGAAACACTAGTGGAGATGGCAGCATCCACTACAGTAGTTGCAGCTTTCTCAGCAGCTAATACAACTGCGTCACCATTATTTTCACTCTTCCAGACCTTCAAAAACAGAGTGCGTCGAATATTACTACTCCGTGCGTTTCAAAATATAAGATGTTTAGCCTTTTTCTGAAACGCATGTCTCTAGACGCCTTTTAGTGTGTAGCTTCGGAGTAAAATGAGTGAATCTACACACTAAAAGGGGTCTAGATACATGTGTTTCAAAAAAAAAGCTAAAACATCTTATATTTTGAAATGGAGGAAGTAACATATAATGAAGCAGAAAATGAATCAGGGTTAAGTAACTATTGCTATTTCGGAAAGTGCAAAGATGTATTTTTTCCATACCTCTAAAGCAGCAGATTTTACAAGCTCAGCAGCAGCATCACCTGCTGCTTTCACAGCTTCCTCAGGTGCATTTGCAGATCTGGCTTCCACTTCTGCAGCTCTAACAGCCTTCAGAACAATGTCGGTTATATCCTTCAAGCCAATAATGCAATCCCTGAACCGGTCTTCATACTCTTCTTTGGATATAACGGTATAAGCCTCAAGGCCTGCAGAACTATTGTTCAAATCGATTGTTTTCTTAGGGTCCTGGACCTTAGCAGCATTCTTGTCTTTGCTAGCCTGACTTCCTATTCTCAATCCTGAGGTCGGTGATAAAGGTGTCCGTTCACTCTCAGGCAAGCTTTCACCTGCTTCACTTTTCCCTCTTAGTCGAGACCCTGTATGACTCAGCTTTCTTTTCAGGAGTTCATCTCTCAAGCTTTCATATGCAGGATGCTTTTCCCCATAGGCTTCCTTTGTATCGGAACCAATTGAGCGCATTAGCCCATCTACCTGCGGCATATCAACAGTGCCATCCATCAACCGTTCTCCATCTGCTTGACTCGTCACAACACCACGATCAAGCTCCTTCTCCAAAGTTGGGTCAGTCAGTATTCCATCTCCAGCCCTTGTTCCCTCCAACACAGAACTGTCCTGAACAAACCGAACTTTGGCCCTGTTCTCAACTCTATCCCGAGGATGCTTGGTATCTAATGGAAGATTGGCATCTTTCTGTGAAGATAGGACATCCCCATTGACTCGTGTTCGCAAAAAACGCATGAGCTTGGCTGATACCCCCATGTTTAAGAAATCTTCTACCAATTGCCCACCGCTGGTGAAGAAGCAAAAATGCAATAATTAGATTAATGATATTCGAAAGGCTGCTGAAGAACAGAAGAATGGCATACAATCTCAACCGATAAGTCATGACTGTACCTACACAACACCATGGAAAGCAGCCCAATAGCATATGTTCTAAGAATCTCGGTATCTGTTGGTTTTTTACTACTTTCTAAGTACTTCTGATCACATGCTTCACCATCTTCCCTTATCCAGTTCTTTAAATTTGCAATAGTAGCATCTTCAAAAGCATGCGGGAACTGAGGCTGCAGAAACAAACACAAATCAAGTTAATACTATAGAATATAATTTAGAAATCAACAGATGAAGACCGAAGAATAAACTATAGCTAGCACGATGAGAATGTAAATCAGCGTGTGTGGAGGGTGGGAAACTAACCGTCCATGCATTATGGATGCTCAGGAGCAGCCTAGCAGAAGCACAGCGTACTGCCACAGAGTATGACGTGTCTGACAAGAACTTGCAAAAAACGAGCTCATAGAAATCATCATTCTCCTGCCGACACAATTGAAGCAGCAACTGTTAGTCGCAGCAATTAACAGGTACGGCTAAGATTATCGCTGATGCAAGCAGAGAACCGAAATACGCACCCTCATCAGATTTGCCAGCTTGCCTATTGTATGGGAACCCCTCGTGTTTGTGTTGTCGAACAACGGATTACTCGCGCACTCGTGCAGATGCCTGCAGGGAGTATGTACATAGCAATGGTTAGCAAAAAGGACCACTTCAGAAGTAATGTAGCTCAAAAAGGCATTATCAGCTATACATCTCAGTGGAGCAGGCTCCTTCAATTTTTCTACTTAAGGGCCACAGGCCCCAACTTCGCGAAAGAAGCAGATAAACAGCAGAATAAACAGAAAAGCAAAAGTGATCCAATTTCCAGTGAAACCACCAAAGCAAAGTGATCCAATTTGCTCCGTGTGAAAAACATAGTCCACATTGCCTACAACCACGGTTTTTATGCAGGGCACTAGCAAAGTAGCAAGTGGCAAGCAGAAAGATTTATATATTTAGTTTTTATTGACAACTCCACTCAGACGGAGTGCACGTAGGTTCCCCAGACGGCAATGCATCCACCCCATCTTTTTTACGTTGCGCAATTACAGCGACTTCCTAGCCCGGAAACAGCAAAATGTTAAAATTGTGCAGAGTATCTATCTACAAAGGAATTTTCAAAGAGCGGGTGGCCTGGATGCTGTTCCAGTAACAGAAGCGAAGAAGACAAAACGATTTTCTTTGAACGCGAGCAATCCCTAGAACCCGATCATCCAATAAGGTCGAATTCTTTGGTGGAAGAGAGAGGGGGGCGGGCAGACCTGGCCACCTGTTCCTCGCAGATGGTGGCGAGGGTGTGTATCAGTCGCGGGTTGGGGTCGCCCTCCTGCTGGACGACCCGCGACATCACGGCCTGCGCGCGCTCCAGCAGCGCGTCCTCCTCATTCCCCTCCTCCGGCTCGGCGGCGGCGGCGGTGGGAACTGATGCTGGTCGCTCGTCTGCCATTAGGAAGGGTAGGCGTGTGGGCGGGATAGGGGCAGGGCTGCGTGCGGAAGCGGCGCACGGAGGTGGGGAGGACGGAGGGGAGAGGCTAATGGTGGCGGAGGAAAGAGACCGGAGAAGAAGGGGGAAGCCCAGCCGCCGAGGCGGTTGCGGCGCGGCGCAGGTCGGGAAGAGCACGAAGTTTCTATCGGTCTCATGGGCTGTATAGGCCGGATTCGCAGAGGCCCTACTACGGCCCGTGGGTCAGGAGAATTGCCGTGAGCTGGCCTTTTGCGGACTTGTTCGTACTACAGTTTCAATGCTAATTTTTTCTAAATAATACATTTTTTAATTAATTTCGAAAACAATACGCAAAACTAAACATTTTTGAAACTAGCACCCAATCGGTGTCACGCGGACTGACTCGGGCCCGACCAAAAGATCCGTGTCGGCTCTGGCGGGACCAAAAGGCTTGTCGGCGGCAGCAACTACTCCCTCCGTTCCAAAATATAAGATGTTTTAGGTTTGTGAAGAAAATGAATCTAGACTTATTTTAGTATGTAGGTTCACTCAACTTTTGGATGAATCTACACGCTAAAAGAAGTCTAGATTCATTTTCTTCACAATCTAAAACATCTTATATTTTGAAACGGAGGAAGTATATGTGAGTAATCCAGTCGGCTCGGCCGGAGCGGACTAGTTTTAGCACGGGCCGGAGCCTGTATTGATCATGCAGATCGTCGTACATGAGCTGGTTTAGGCTAATCTATGTCTAATCTATCTTATTACCGTTTTCTGCCATTTTTTTGTCAGATGATCCTATTTTTCTTGAAAAATTCTATTGGAAGGCGTCTGCACACGTTTCTTTTCGTGCGGCGGTGCGTCGTGTTTTATGAAAAGACATCGCATCCCGTCCTTATCTCTTATACCCCAAGGACCGCTCATGTCCACTCATTATCTATCTTCCTCTCTCAAATTCCCATGGAAGGGCAACATGGAGGAGGCGGCCTGAAGCAGGGAGGCTGTCGAGCGGCAGGCCGGAAGAGCTCCGCCGGTCCGCTGCCGATGAGCGCCGATAGGAGGCTTCCGTCTCGCGCGGGACGCCACTGTCAACGAGCACGAGTCGAGGGAAGGCCGCACTGTCGAGCACGCGTTGGTGAAGGCATCAGGCGATGAGCGTGAGGAGGTGGCTCCCGCCGCGGCCACTCCGACGAGCACGTGTCATGGGAGGCTGCCGCCACAAAGCACGCATTGGGGGGAGGCTCCTGCCGCCTAGCACATGTCGGGGGGGGGGGAGGGGAGGGGGAGTAATCCAAGCGTGAGGAGGATGCTTCCATCCCCGTCGAGCACACCGAGGGTAGGATATCGTGGAGGAGTGCATGGAGATAAGCGCGAGGAGGCGTTTGTCGGCTCGCTCGGAGAGGCCGCCGACAAGCACACCATGAGAACAACGTCGCCGTGCATGTAGTGGGAGATGCCGGCGTCGATGAGCCTGAGGAGGACTGGAGGAGGCCTCTGCTTCCAAGGGCGGGGAGGCTGTTGACGACAAGCAGATGGAGGTATGCAAACGATGACGAGTCCGGCAGCCTCGTGCAAATTCTGGCCCGAGTTTTCCTCTTCCTATCCTCTCCTTGGTGATTTTGGTGGAGATACTCTGATTTTTGCATTGAACTATCCTACGGTCTATTACATTGTTGCATGTGTCTTTAATTATTGTGGATTTGTGGAAGTTCGTGGTATTTTTATAATAGAACCAGCAATTACATTTTGTTAGAAGTAAGTTGGCAGTAGAAATTGGGAATCAGGCAGGTGGGTTGTGGAAATCGGGCAGCTAGATGCTAGAATCAGACGCCTGTATATTTGAGAATTATATTTGTTTCCAAAAAACCTGATAGCTACTGACAAATAATCTGGTATTTATTGCTAATTAACATGGCAGCTAGGCGCTAGAAATAATGACAGTTAATGTGAACCTGGTACAGCACGTAGCTAATATGAATAATCTTGTAAGTAACGTAGGAGCTGCTACTACAAAATCCGGTGACTGTATTTTTTACAACATGGATTTTGTTTCAAAAAATCTGTTGACTACCGTCAAATAACAGGTAGTTATTAATAAATAATCTGGCAATTGCTTTTTTGGAGAATTCTTATTCTGTTTTCTAGAAAAAAAGGCAGGTGATGTTAAATTACCTGGTAACAATATTTGTGCAGTAAAGTTGTGTGGGAGTTAATCCTAAAATTTTAGCGCATGCAAGCTTTTTGGTTATGTAGAAAAGTCCAAAGGACAATACTTTTGGCGCATATGCACGTGTGCGTGGTCGCTCGGGCCAGCGGACAAGAAGGCATGTACTAGCTGACAACTCCATGCATGCGCGCTCGTGGAAAGCAACCGCCGCACCACGCATACTAATATGCGGCGCTGCTCTATAGCAGAGTCCATCATTCTTTTCTCGCCTGCTTCTACCCGCCGTTTCTTTTTTCTTTACTCTATAAAACCCTCCTCTCCCACAGCACTCTAGAGCGCCGCTCCGACAGCGGTGTGCGCTGGTAGGACAAGACCAACGCCCAATCGGTCAATCCGGCAGCTGGTAACTCGTTGTGCACCTCGCCGCACGTCAGGTCTGCATCCAGGTAACTGCTCCTCCGATCTGGATTCCAGTGATGGATTCCAGCAAGATTTTGACAAAATCAAGTTGTGATGGATATCAAGAGGAGCTGGTTGATGTGAGTTCCTGACTGAAATCATCGGCAGGGAGTTAGGGACCCAAAAAAAATTATTTTCGATGGCAAAACAAACGGGCGTCCTCTAACCAACAAAAACAAATAAATTGTATCGGTACTGGTCCCATACTATTTGTCGAAACAGGATTTCGCACCACTTTATAAAATAAAGCATACATATAAGACCATTGTTGGGTGAGACAACACAACGCACAAAGGTAGAGACTCAACATGGTATAAGATGCTGGGGCAGCAGTACACACCCCGCAAACTAAAACAAGGGAAAAACAAAAAGAAATAAAGATGGAGACGGATCAACTAGATAAGGAAGACCGCAACCGCTGCGCCCTCCGAAGAATGCCCACCCCGCTCCTAGCCCTGACTCGTCAAGTATCAAGAAACGCCCTCAAGAGGGAAAGTTACCGCTGCTGTCCGGACCAGAGATTGGCCCTAGGGTTTTCCCCGGCACACAGAGAGGAGAGGATGAAGGGTAGTCACGACGCCCTCCAGGAAGGAAGATGTCACCCGCGGACGGCACCGCGTTGGTGTCGGTTGAGCCGACAAGGATTTCTCCCAAAGATCCTATCCACAACCCCCGGACGAGCCGTTGCACAGGAGAACCATGACGGCTGTTTCTGTGCGGGCCATCCCTCCGAATCCTCCATCCAAGAAGCCCAAGGTTGCTTGGGATCTTGATGAGATGAGCTCGCGAGTGGGAGTTTTTCCTGAAAAAATTAGTGTCTTATTGGTCGTTAGTGGGTTATAACTAAGACTAAGTTTTGTGTTAGTTGTCCGACAAAAGTGTAAACGGGTTATTAAAACAAAAGAAAACGGGACCGGCCTTCAAGTCATCAACTTCGTGACGACGGCTAGGAGTATAGGCGTAACTTTTTTTTTTGTCTTACTCGACGTAAGTACTGCATTTTCTCAATTCGTCGACTTATAGGATCGGGGAAACATGGATGGTTAATGGAGAGACGTTGTTGATGATGAATGACACAGTCCTAGTTATTGCGAGAACAAAGTCGTAGAGAACTTTTTTTTTTGGCGTACGCAAAACCATAAGAGAATCCACGTCTACTAGTGCGTACGTGCACGGTCGTCTGGTCTTAACATCAGCTACATCATACATGAGCCAACACCCATGCATGCTTGCACGTGCTGGACCGATATTAATTGTGACGTGTACGAAAATAGTACTACTACTCGGTATGTGAATCCTAGTGCGCATCGAATTTAATTTGTTACGTGCACCGTCGTCCTCTCATCGGCTACTACGTACATCAGCTAGCACCCATGCATGCATGCATGCATGCACGGGCTGGGCCGATTTTTGACGTGTACGAAAATCGTAAGGTGAATTGAATCCGAGTGTGTGCTTCGAATCCGTACGTGCATCGGTTGGCGCGGCCGGCCAACTACAAGTATACGAGCACTGTACCGTTTACCCCGGGCATAATAAATCCATCGACCGATCAACAAAACGCCGGCCGTCGTAGCGACATGAGCGGCTGCTTGAGGAACTCGCGCTCCGTCCTCTCCCGGGTCCTCCTCCGCCCTTGCAAGCCTCCCCACCCGCCGGTGACCCCTTCTCGGTACCACCACCACATCCACACCGACCCTCGGTGCTCGTCCGCCTATCATCGGCCATTTCTGTCTCCACCTCTACCACCGGCCTCTAATCTGTGGAGCCCACCTTCGGCCCGCCGTTGGTACTTCAACCCGCCGGACATCGCCTCCGACGTGCTCTGGAACCAGGAGATTGTCCCCTACACTAATCGTGTCCACCGGGTGTTCGCCCTCCCGAATGACTGCGAGCTAGTCATCGACGATATCAAGAAGATGCACGGAGACAACATCCTTGGCCCGTCTCACCCTGCCACTGTCCGCTTCCGTCGCATCGCCGATGATATCATCCGCGGCATCCATCGTGTGCTCCTTACTAAGAGCCCATGTGAAAACGACGACCACTCCTCTTTGAAGGACGACTCAGGCCCGGTTCCGCAAAGGAAGGTGACGCCGTCACAGCCGCATACGGGGCATCTCAGAGAGCTCAACTGGGAGGTGTTCACCGTTAGAAACAAGCGCGTCCGTGCGTACATCAAGTGGGGTGGCAAGATTGTAATCTACACCGGATTGCTTGGCTCTTTCAACACGGATGCCGAGATCGCCACCATTCTTGCACACGAGGTAGGCTTTTCTTCATTTTTTGACGATGCATGTTTGCATTTTGAGCTCGGGTTGGAAGTCATTCACTTGTGCTGTTCTTTTTTTTTAGATCGGGCATGAAGTTGCAAGGCATGTTTTAGAGCTCATTGAGATAGTTGAGTTCTTTACTCCGTTCCTCGCAAAGTTGCTTCCTTTCTCACGAAGGTATATTAATCCACTTTTCCATCTCACTTTTCGCATACATTACATTCCGAATGGACATCAAACTAGCTTGCTTGCCGGTTAATCTCATCTTGATGACCGCGGCTATGTCCTAAAAGTCTTACATTTTGAATTGGAGGAGGTATATCACCCAAGTCATGTGTTTCACTCCTATGTTCTAGTAGGAAAGAGATAGAGGCGGATCACATCGGAATCATGCTACTCGCTGCTGCCGGTTTTGATCCACGGGTAGCGCCTGGTGTCTACGAGAAACTAGGGAAGATCTACGGAGACTCGTCATGGAAGGATTACTTCGGCTCTCACCCTTCATGGAAGACAAGATCACGGATTCTATCGCAGAGGAAGGTCATGGAGGAGGCGCTGGAACTATACCACAGACAAGTTTGCACCAATGAAATGCCCCGACTAAAATTTTAACTTTGTGATGTCAAGTTCTTGGGACTCTTATTTTAACTTTGTAGATGAATTTTTGAAGATTTGTACCCTTAGACAACCAAGATACTTGTGGTTGTCTGCATGCACAGTCTTGTCACGGAAACAGTGAGATAACATTACCATCTAAAAACATTTAAGGCGAAATACATGTATTTTTTTATATATGATTAAGCGATGTGTGAGTACATGAGTTGTCTATCAAAGTTTACCCAACAAAGAATTTGGACCTGGATTTTGGTGAGATAGTTTGCTACATTTTTTTCACACTAGTAGGAAAAGGCCTAGTGACGGCGTTAAAAAAAGGAGGTTTGTGGCGTCGAATCCACACGCTACTAATCTCCCGCTGCTGGTAGGAAGTAGTGGTGACGTCTTTAGTGAACACCACCAATAGTTTATCTAGTAGTGGCGTTTCTGGCAAACACCACCATTGTATATCATAATAGTGAACCCGTCACCATTAAATACCTATTTTTGGTGTTCCCATTATTTTGAGCGCCACAAGTGAGTTTTCAAAAATTTAATAAAATCCGGTGCATCCAATTAAATATTTACAGCACAACAAGATATATTTATACAGTCAACTACATATAGTAGCACATTATTATAGTAAATTACATATAGTTGAGCTAGCTAAGTATATAGCACTAACTACTAGTCCTCAAAAGAATTACCAGCAACATTCATGCCATACCTAATGGTAGGAGCGGGAATCTCGTCATCTGAAGAAGTGTCAGAGTCTGTTGATGATTCAGGGCATAGCTAGTTGAAGTAGCTTATGTGATCTTCACAGAGATGAAATACCAACTTCTCCTGGGCGTCCATCTTATAGACATCGATCATATCAGTCCACCTCGGACCACCAAAAAACGGTGTGGTTCGCCTCGTTCATGACTTGGACCGTGTAGATCTATGCAGGTTGCTTCAGAGGCAGTAGATCGACCTGAAACTATCCCTACGGCCACAACGGCCAATCGAAATGGTCTCACCCTGCCACTGTCCGCGTCCGTCGCATCACCGATGATAACATCCGCGTCATCCATCATGTGCTCCTTACTAAGAGCCCGTGTGAAAACGGCGACGACCACTCCCCTTTAAAGTACGACTCGGGCCCGGTTCCGAATGGGAGTCAGAGGAAGGTGACAACGTCACAGCCACATACAGGGCATGTCAGAGAGGTCAACTGGGAGGTGTTCACCGTCAGAAACAAGCGCGTCGACACGCACATCAAGTGGGTTGGCAAGATTGTAATCTACACGGGATTGCTTGACGCTTTCAACACAGATGACGAGATTGCCACCATTCTTGCACACGAGGTAGGTTTTCCTTCATTTTTTGACGACGAATGTTTTCAATTTGAGCTTGGGTTGGAAGTCATTCACGTGTGCTCTTCTTTTTTTTGGATCGGGCATGAAGTTGTAAGGCATATTTTAGAGCCAGTTGAGATCGTTGAGTTCCTTATCCCGCTCCTCGCAAAGCTGCTTCCTTTCTCACGAAGGTATACTAATCTACTTTTAATTTGCATCTCACTTTTCCCATACATTTTACATTCCGAATGAACATCAAACTAGCTTGCTTGCCGGTTAATTGGCGAAATTAACTACATATTGTAGTGGTCCCTTCATCCTCATGGGAGTTCTAGCTACATAACTATGAACATTCATAGCATGGCCTTTTTGTAATGCAAAATACCATATTGTATATATTGTACTCCCTCTCCGTCTCAAAATAGATGTTGCAAAATTAGTAATGCTAGATGGAATACTAGATGACAATGATAGTCAAAGTACTGTGCATCTCATCTTGATGACTATGGCTATGTACTAAAAGTCTTACATAATGAATTGGAGGAGAGGTACATCACCCAGCTCATGTGTTTCACTCATACGTTCTACTAGAAAAGAGATAGAGGCGGATCACATAGGAATCATGCTACTCGCTGCTGCCGGTTTTGATCCACGGGTAGCCCCTGGCGTCTACGAGAAGCTAGGGGAGATCAAGGGAGACTCGCCATGGAATGACTACTTCGCCTCTCACCCTTCATACAAGACAAGATCATGGCTTTTATCGGAGGATAAGATCATGAATGAAGCCTTGAAACTTTACCACAGGCATGTTTGCACCAAGGAATGCCCCGACTAAGGGTTTCCTTGTGATGATGGCAAGTTCTTGGAGACACTTATATCATGGTAACTTTGTAACTAGATTTTGGAATATTTATACCCTTGGGAATTTTTTTTACCGAGATACTTCTTGCTTGTTGGATGCATGGTCTTGGTGCGGCAACAACGAGAAATAACATTACAATTTGGAATTGACTACAAAATGGTCAGCCACTTTTTAAGCCTACAGTGTGGTCAGTCTGAATCTTTAGAAACCGAATCTAATTTCCTAAAATGGAAATGAGTCTCTCTAGCTCACGTGTACCATGCCTCTCCAACTCACTCGCTCTAGACCCGCGGGCGTCGCGTCCTGTTGGTCCAGTTTTGTGGCCCCTGACATAAATAAATTAATTATTAAGGGGAGAAGCTAGTGATCAAAATGTAAATCGTCAAAATACAAAAGGACGAGTAGTGATCGGAGACGTACATGGAGTACATGGATCTCCGATGTTGGCACAAATTACCACTCGATCTGCTGACACACGTACGGAAACGAAAGGAGAATCCGAGTCTACTTCCAATCCTTTATTACATGGAAAAAATCGATCGGTGCGGCCTCTCGTCAATAAGTACGTGTACCCGTGCACCTTATACTGACCTAACGACGCCCCTGCCACCGGCCGCCGCTACATGCGACACACATATACAATATACCATTAGCGACCGACATGTGCAGCTGCTTCAGCATCTCGCCGGACCTCGCCTCCCAACTGCTCGGGAAACAGGAGATCGTGCCCTACACCAATCGTGTCCACCGGGTCTTTGCCACAGTGCCATATGAGTGTGAGCGGGCCGTCGACTGCATCAAGAAGATGCACGGCCAAGACATTCTTGACCCGTCTCACCCCAATACTACCCGTCTCCGTCTCATCGCCAATCATATCATCCGAGGCATCAACACCGTCCTCCTTACCGATAGACCGCGTGACGACGACGGCCACTCATCTTTGACGAAGGACCCATGCCCAGTTCCAAATATGAGCCGATGAAAGGCGGCCGCGCCGTCACAGCCACACACGATGCATCTCAAAGAGCTCAATTGGGAGGTGTTCACCGTCAGAAACGAGGGTGTCAGAGCATACACCACGTGCGGTGGCAAGATTGTGATCTACACCGGATTGCTTGACTCTCTCCACACGGATGCCGAGATTGCCACCGTTCTTGCGCACGAGGTATAGGCTTTCTTCCTTGAAAGTTTTTTCTTCCTTATTATTGCTTCACACGAATTTGAGCTTGAAGTCATAATTAATCTTGTGTTGTTATTTTCTTTGTAGATCGGGCATGAAGTCGCAAGGCATGCTTTTGAGCTCCCTACGATCACGGAGTACTTTTTTCCATTCCTCGCAAAACTACTTCCTTTCTCACGAAGGTATACTAATCCACCACTCCTGCATCTCACTTTTCGCTTACGTTACATTTCAAATGAAAATTGAACTAACTTTGCCACTTAATTGGCCAAAATTAACCACATATATAGACTAGTTACCCCTTCATCCGCGTGGGAGTACTAGCTATAAAGTTATGGACATTCAAAAAAAAGTCTCTTTTATGCAAAATAATGTAGTATTTGGTACAAATTCTAGATACAGTACGGTTTGCATAGACAATTGATAGTACAAGTACCATCTCATCTTGAAGACTACAGCTATGTCCTAAAAAATACATTTTGAATTAGAGAAGGTAATATATACTACTTATCACCCAGCTCATGTGCTTCACTTGCGTGTTTCTAGGAGAGAGATAGAGGCTGACCACATCGGAGTCATGCTACTTGCTGCAGCCGGTTTTGATCCACGCGTAGCCCCTGGTGTCTACCAGAAGCTGGGGAGAGACTCGCCATGGAATGATTACATCGGCTCGCACCCTTCAGGAAAGACAAGATCACGGCTTTTATCGCAAGACGGGATCATGAACAAGGCGTTGAAACTGTACCACACACAAGTTTGCACCAGGGAATGACCCTGACTGACATTTTCCTTGTGACCGTGGAAAGTTCTTGGAGACTCTTATTTCGCAGTAACTTTCTAAACGAATTTTAAAGATTTGAACCCTTTAGACGATTTTTTACCAAGATACTTGTGGTTGGTTGGATGCTTGGTCTTGGTACGACAATAATGAAGTAGTGTTGACTTTGCACGAATCTCCAAAAAATGTGCGGGAAATCCGTTCTCTGCCGTTGGTCCAATTTTCCTAGGACGAGATGGGCAGAAAGCTACAAGCTACCTCGTCTTTCACAAGACACCTCCATCGCCTCCACAAAAGTACATCCATTGAAGAAACAAAAAGTAAAACACACATGGAACATAGATTCAAACGAAGGAAAAACTAGGCATAGACAGCTAAATAAGAGTCTCCACGAACCTGCCGTTGAAATAAAACGTCAGTTCACGCCGTCCCCGACATGTACTTGCTTGTAGTACGATTCTAATGCGTCCTCCATGGCATTGGCCTCTGACAAGAGGCGAGCTCTTTTCTTAAATGAAGGATGAGAGCCGAAGTAATCTTTCCATGCCGAGTCTCCTTCGATCTCTCCGAGCTTCTGGTATAACCTTGGGGCTACACGTGGATCATAACCGGCGGTGGCCAGTAGCATCATCCCGATGAGGTCAGCCTCCATCTCTCTCCTACAATATGTATACGTAGAAAGATAGAATCTAACATGAAACGATTGCACACGTGGATAACGGAGGGAGTTCTTATAAGATAATAATTACTGTGATATAAATCATAAATAAGATATACTCCCTCCATTTTATAATATAAGATGTTTTAGCTTAGTGAAAGGATTGTATCTAGACCTGTTTTAGTGTGTATAGGTTCGTAGCTTTTTTAACGAACCTTCACACTAAAAGAGGTCTAGATATACTTCTTTCATAAAATTAAAACATCTTATATTATAAAACAGAGAGAGTATTTCACACGAGCAATGCCTAATTAAGATGGGGCAAAGGGGTCCACATAGCAGAATCCTTAACGAGGTGCATCCGTACATGAAATGCGAAGGTGAATTAACATACCTTCGTGAGAAGGGCAACAGTTTGCGAAGGGTCGGAATTAACAGCGCTACCTTGGTGAACTCCGTGAAATGCCTTGCAACAATGTGCCCGACCTACGGAATGATCTGAAATCACCATTGCTCACAAATAGGACGCACCTAATTAACGCGTCGATCCAATAATGAAAAACCTACGTACAATACTTACCTCGTGCGCAATAATGGCGGCAATCTCAGCATCGGTGTTGAAATCCTTGAGGCATCCGGTGTGGACTACAATCTTGCCGCCGGGCAAGGCGTATGCTTGGTGAAGATCATTTCCGATGACGATCACTTCCCAATCGAGGTGGTGAAGATGTCCCGTCTGCGGCGGCGGCGCCGCCTTCCCCTTCTTGCTGACCCACACCACGTCGGAGCCCATGGCATTGTCATTGGTCGGGAAGGCATGGTGGACTGCACGGATGATATCGGCGGCGATGAGACGGACGCGGACGGTGTCAGCGTCACAATCATCGAGAATCTTGTCGCCGAGATTCTCCTTTACTACGTGGTTGAAGCAAAATTCGGCAAACTTCCGGTCATTGGATGGGGAGAGGATGACCAGGTGGGCGCGGCAGGTGTATGGCACGGTCTCCTTGTGGCTGAGCGCGGCGACGGTGGCGACCGCCGCGGCGCACGCCGCCACGGAGAACTTCCACGCCTTGCGATACCACCGGCGGGCCCAATGGACCGGCGGCGGCGGCGGGATGCGCGGAGTAGAGGGATGTAGAGGCGGCCGACGATGATGGAGGAAGAATAGCCCTCGGACGGAGTTGTGGAGTTGGAGGAGCAGCCGGGCCCGGGAGAAGGAGGCGGAGCGCGAGTTTGTGGAGCAGTACTTCATTTGTTGCGCCATGGCGGCGGCGGCGAGGCGATGATGATGGATCGTAAAAGCAGGATGGATCGATCGATCGATATATCCGCTGCTGCGTGCTTTGCTCCTCCTCCAGGCGCGTTTGGTGCTGGATCTGTTAGGCTGCTGTTTGGCTGCGCGCGCGCGGACGGAGGTTAGTTAGTTTCCTGGTGTAGGTTAGTTAGATTCTGTACTGGTGCTACGTACGTACGGCCGGCGACACTGAGCTAGCTCAGGTTTGAGGAGCGGCGCCATGGCATGCATGGTAGCGGAGGCGGCGCCACCATCGCCATTGCTCTTTTTGTCATTGCTCTTCTTTGCCTGTGCTTTCACTACAAGAAAAAACGAAGGTGTCGACGGCCAGTCGTCGGCGTAGCTACCTTTTCTGGCCAGCTGACCAGCTTGGCCGTCGGCGTAGGGACGGCCGTAGGCGTAGGTGACGGTGCCGAGGGTAGCCGTCGGCGTAGCGTGGCCGTCGGCAAAAGTACAGAGGGCTGTGCTGACGGTGGCCCTCGTCATAGGTACAACCCTCGGCGTAGCCCTAGTTTAGACACGACGATGAAAACTGCGTTAGACAGATAGACTGTGCCGAAGGCCTGGCCGTCGGCACAGCTCTTTGAAATTTTTTGTTTGGTATGTGCCGACGGCGTAGGCATCCAGATTTTTCCTTTTATCTCATTATTTTTTGAAAAATCATAACTAAATCATTTTAGTTCAGAAAAATACAAATAATATATCAAAATTTGCAGAAAAATAAGACCTATCTATGTACACTCAAATATTACGCATTTATAAAAAAATAAGTGAAACATAAAACATTATATATAGTTTAAAACGGACATTATAAATTCAAAAACGATCTAAACAACGTGAAACCTTCGCGTGGTGTCATATTATGTGACATAGTTAGAAGAAAAAATATCAAACTTGGTATATTGATTATGTCTCAAAAAACCTTAAAAAATGATCTATCTCGTTCGAGGTTTCTTGGCTTTCGGGTCAAATAACCAAAGTTATGGCTAAAATAAAGGCATAGTTTGTGATAATGTGTCCATATTGTGCATAAGTGTGCATCATGGGATGACGAACAATGTTTCAGGAGGAAGTTTTTATTTTCGTCGTACCAAAAAGACGTTTTTCATTTTCCGAGTGGGTTTTTTGAAGCAACCACCAAATGGCTAATTCAAAATACTATTGTCCCATTTTTCAAAAATACTAGACCACCTTACATGGATAATGTCATAACAGGGGGATCTCAAACATTTCCGTCTATCCCTGATGAAAAAGACAAATTCCTGCCGAATCGGTAGGAACTGGGTCAGATATGAACTACAGGTACATGATTGGATGCTCATGATTTTTTACAAAAATCATTTTTAGGTTCAAAATATGTTGTTTCATCATAGATCCACTTCATGTTTAGCGAGTCTCAGCCCCGAGCTAAGAATCTTCATGCCCACCCTTCGACAAAGTATAACGATGGTTTAAAACGGGCATTATAAATTCAAAAACGATCCAAACAACATGAAACCTTCGCGTGGTGTCATATTATGTGACATAGTTAGAAGGAAAAATATCAAACTTGGTATATTGATTATATCTCAAAAAACCTTCACAAAATGACCTATCTCGTTCGAGGTTTCTTAACTTTCGGGTCAAATGACCAATGTTATGGCTAGAATGAAGGCATAGTTTGTCATAATGTGTCCATATTATACATAAGTCTGCATCATGGGATGGCGAACAATGATTCAGGAGGAAGTTTTCTTTTTCGTCGCACCAAAAAATCGTTTTCCATTTTGCGAGTGCAAAAAACTGACGGTTTTGTGAAGCAACCACCAAATGGCTAATTCAAAATGCTACCGTCATATTTTCAAAAATACTAGACCACCTTATATGGATAATTTCATAACACGGGGATCTTAAACATTTCCGTCTATCCCTAGTGAAAAAGACAAATTCCTGCTGAATTGGTAGGAAGTGGGTCAGATATGAACTACAGGTACATGATCGGATGCTCGTGATTTTTTACAAAAATCATTTTTAGGTTCAAAATATGTTGTTTCATCATAGATCCACTTCAAGTTTAGCGAGTCTCAGCCCCGAGCTAAGAATTTTCATGTCCGTCCTTCGAAAAAGTTTAACGATGGTTTAAAACGGACATCATAAATTCAAAAACAATCGAAACAACGTGAAACCTTCGCGTGGTGTCATATTATGTGACATAGTTAGAAGAAAAAATATCAAACTTGGTATATTAATTATGTCTCAAAAAAAGCTTCACAAAATGACCTATCTCGTTCGATGTTTCTTGACTTTCAGGTCAAATGGCCAATGTTATGACTAGAATGAAGGCATAGATTGTGATAATGTGTCCATATTATGCATAAGTGGGCATCATGAGATGGCGAACAATGATTCAGGAGGAAGTTTTCCTTTTCGTCGCACCAAAAAACCGTTTTCCATTTTCTGAGTGCAAAAAACGGACGGCTTTGTGAAGCAACCACCAAATGGCTAATTCAAAATACTACCGTCACATTTTTCAAAAATACTAGACCACCTTACATGGATAATTTCATAACACGGGGATCTCAAACATTTCCGTCTATCCCTGATGAAAAAGACAAATTCCTGCCGAATCGGCAGGAAGTGGGTCAGATATGAACTACAGGTACATGATCGGATGCTTATGATTTTTTACAAAAATCATTTTTAGGTTCAAAATATGTTGTTTCATCGTAGATCTACTTCAAGTTTAGCGAGTCTCAGTCCCGAGCTAAGAATCTTTATGCGTGCCGTTTTAAACGGGCAAATGAAATTATGATAAGAATCACGGCATAGTTTGTGATATCATATTTGGATTCCTCTCATTTTTCTAATCAATTTAGACATATTATTTGCCGAATTCCGATTTACAGATTTAAAGATATTAATTATTCCATATTAAATAAAAAATACAAAAAAATAAAATCATTATATTTTTATTTGAATTCAATAATACTTTTACTTATTTATTGTTGTTTACTTAAATAATTGCTTGTAATTTCAAAAATACAACCATATGACATGATGATATAAGAGTTAATAGGAATGTTATCATAGTATTGACAACAATGAGTAAATTACTTTGCGGGAAGAGATTCTGAAGGAACGAGGAAGTTAAACGTGCTAGAGCTGGAGTAGTGCTAGGATGGGTGACTGAACGGAAACTTTGACTAAGACTGCAATTTAATCAATTATTAACTATAAATAGTGTTAAAATGATTAAAGCGGGAGATTAAGGAGTCAAATAATTCAAAGATTTAAAAAAAATAAAAAAATATTTTAGGCTATGCCGACGGCCTGGCCGTCGGCGTAGCTCCATTCCTGTACCGACGGCTTGACCGTCGGCGTAGCTCCAGGCTGAACCGTTAGCCAAGACGGCCGTTGACTGACACGCGGGCGTACGCCGAGGGGGCTACGCCGACGGCCACCGTCGGCACAGGCTGTGCCGACGGTAATTTGAAGCTGTGCCGACGGAAGCTGGCCGTCGGCGTAGGGAATCTTTCCTGTAGTGTTTCTTCTTCTCCTGCCTCTTGTCCCACTCAGCTCTCGCATTTTCCAACGGATGACGGTATGAAGATATCATCCTCATCTTCGCTCTCTTCTATCCAGATGAAAGGTGACTCAGCCTTTTGTAGCATGTCATCTTCACTACTAAAAAATTAGCATGTCCCACCTTGCATGGATCCTGATAAACTCCTCTCGTACTTGATTTGGTGAGATGCATTGTATTGCTCGCTAGTCTCCTTGGCCCGTGATGCCGTGGACCACTAATTGGAACCAATGTCGATCCCAACGCTTTTGAAATTAATGGCTGAGTGGATCGCAGTGCATAGGACGAATTAGTCTTATCGTGTACTCCATCCTTTTCAATATTGTATTAGGCCGTATCCACAGCATTCATCTACCGTGCAATTTGTTTGGATCCTACTTTCTGATGAATATTAAACAATAGTTGTTGAATTAATGGATGCATACCTTGATATACCTGAAACTATCATTTTTATAAAGAGAATATATAAATATCACATAAATACCAATTACATTCGTCCTCTGCACTGCACTAACAGAATCCAAGTTAGCCTCGGTTGGAAAAAAACAAGAGAGAAGGGAAAAAATAAGAAGTTGAAGAAGAAACTGAATCAAGCACCAGACTCTGTCCACAAGGTTGTGAAGACTCGGATCTACTATCTTATCTCCTTCAAGCTATTTTCCCACCATTTTTAGTGAATTTTGTGCCCCAAATCTTGTTATTGGCATCCAAGATCCATATGTATCTTGATGTATGAGATCCTCTAGTGCTCTCTAGAGAAAAATAAGTTGTATCCCTTGATAATAGTGGAAAAATATTTAGATGACTTCAGCCCGTGGTTTTTTTCTCTCAAGTTGAGAGGTTTCCACGTAAAACAGATCGGACCAAATTAAGCTACAATACAATGACTTACATCTTAAGACATTCAAATTCAAGCCGACTGTTGGCCATCTTGTCTGACGACTTCCACACTGGATGGCCATGCTGCGCCAACTCCATGCACCTCGATCTGGCCCATCCAGTCTCATGGTTGGCCATCTTCTATGTACTCCCTCTGTTAGGGATTATAAGGCCTATGGACTATTTTGATAGGATTAAGAAAATCAATAACTCATCCTCTTGATTACTCTATGCACCAATAGTTACACATGCATAAGAGAAGATAGAGAAAAGAAGAACATACGTTGGAGGAGAGAGACTAATAAATAAAAGAGGACTTATAATTCCTAACATTTTAAAAAAGCTCATGGGCCTTTTAATCCCTAACGGAGGGAGTAGCTTACTCCCAGGTATTCATATTTAGATGTTACACTTGATAATGAACGTAGAGAACTAGTGGATGCTAGAAATATGGATAGCTGGGATGGTTGGTTTCCTGATTGACGTGGATAGTAGCTTGTGTGCTTACAAAATAATTTAGAGATGGATAGAACATGCATATATCAAGAGGACTTACTGCGTATGTGTATACTACTATTCAGGTCGGCACCATTTGAGGTAGACATGCCGTAGTTGGAGTTGGGCCTGGCCCAAACGTTCTTCCTGGCCGAGCGGCGGACACCTAGTCATCCAGCGCTCCACCTAGGAAAAACCCGCCATTCTAACTCTAACCCTAAACCGAGCTCGGCCGCCTCGGTATCCATGGGCCATGTCGGGCGGCGCCCCGGCAGCGGCGAGCGGGTGGGGGTGGGGAGACACGGCGAGGACCGTGCAGATCTTATGCGGCCGGCCAGCACGCCGCGGCCCTCACGGATGCCGGCGTCCTCAGGGACGCACTACAGGACAATCGGCGAGATCGTCTAGGAGAGCCGCTTCTTCCGTCCTCGTCGCCATATCGCCGTCGTGCTGGTGCTGCCGCGTTCCTGCCGCCGTGGCGGAGCTCGCGATCCAGGTCGCTTTGCATGACTATCCTGCACGCCTGCCTGGTACTGTGGTACGTACGACGCCGCCCTGTTCTCCCCTCTCTGGTACATCATGGATAGGCTGCGAAGTTAGGTAGTGGTATCTCCATCGTGTATTGCTCTAGTCTTGCTGTCATTGCTACTAGGATCTTAATTCTGAAACCCACTCTGTCCTGTTAAACCACATGTTCCCAGTGCACTAGTGTGAACCTTTTTCATCCTGTTTTAGTGTTTCCAAATTCACACAATGTATTTCTGAACTGCGAAAGAGATTTTTCCTGAGTGCAAGTTGCCAACAAAATAATTACAAAATAAATAAACCATATTACCGAACATTAAAAACTAGCTGTTCGGCCATTTCCAGTACTGCAAGCCCACTATAAAATATAAGTAACATGAGCAGGTGCCTCTTTGTTCTTAATTGTGTCGGTGCTTCTACACCAAAACAAAAAGACCAAACCACATCTGGACTTTACACTTATTCAGTTTTGTAAAAGCAATCCAAGATTTGCATTGTCTAGTGTTTCATTTAATGAGCTGAGAACATGCTCATGAAGAAATTTGAGTCCATTTGACTTTTATGTTGCCCTGGTTTCATGGAAACTAAGACTGTCAACAAGAGGATCCATCTCGTGTTTGAGTTGTCATAGATCGTCTGCCTTACACAATAATGTTTGTGCTTTCTAAAATACAATGTGATAGAGGTGATCTTTCTTCTGTTTTCAAATACAATAGTTCTGCTTGATTAACAAAGCACTAACTTTTAGTTCGTATTCTGTTACTGTATGCAGGATTGTACTTTGTTAATACGAGAGGACTTTCTCAACAAGTATGCTGAAGAGATGGTCAACTACTGCGCAACTGCTTCAAACAATAGTCTACAAGATGCATTGGCTTCAGTGGTCCACTTTGTGAATGAGAAGGAACAAAAAAATTACAATTAGAGACCAAACTTGACTCTGTATGTGCATAACAGTTCGATTACAGGGAGAAGCAACGTAGCTGACTAATCACAAGGCAAGATACTTAAGAAGAAAATTGTTAATATAGGGAATACTATTCACTTTTTTGGTTAATGACGGTCTTCTATGTAGTTCGAATAATAATTCTGTATAGACAGACATAATTGAAATATTTGTATGAAAGTGTAAATCCATGAGAGAAATGAGAGCACTTGCTGCTTGACTCTTTGCCACTTTTCGTATGAAATAGCATGGTATAAAGTTGAAGGGAGTGCTGACTCTCATGCTTCCTTGCTTTGTTATTCACTCACGTAGCACTATGTGTGCTCCTCAATTGTTTGTAAATTGTACTAGCTTGCTAAGCTGTGGCAAACCAGCCCCCGTATGCTACAAGCCTCCAAGAGACAATTGATTATTGGAGATCACCACCGAAATATCCACAGCGTGGGTGGGTGAGATGACAACATTTGCTTAAGATAGTGTCAACCGTCCCACCGCAGTTGATGAGACAATTGATTATTGGAGATCACCACAGAGAAAAAAACCAATTCCTAATGGGCCACTGCTAGATGCTATTTGCACTCTGTTATTTATTCATGTAACGTGCAAATGACCGGTAGTAGTACCGACGATGACAGATGCATCCATAGAAATAGTACATGATTTGAGAAAACACCAGGCATTGGCAACCATAATTTGGTGTCAAAGTAAGTCAATCTGGAGGTGGATTACATTTAGACTTCACTTGACAGGTACATACTATTACATAGATGACATACTACTCCACAGTTAACATATTAGATGATTTCCGAAAGACAGCTGCAGTAGATGTATTCATAGAGCCGACACGCATCATCCAGTAATAAGCTCCTTATGCTTCAAACTGCCTGTGCACAAACCCATCTTACATTAAATTAATTCAGCAGTATGAAGGAAATTGTGGCTCAATATTTTAGCCAGAACATTTTAACACTACTAGGAAAATAGTAGTAGAAAGTGATAAGATAGTGCGAAGATGAAGATCTGAATGAATACAGTAGCAACCTGAAATACAAAATAATACTGTGCCCTCAGATTTTTTTAGATGAAAACATGAGAGCTAATCAAGTTTGGACAAGGGAAATAAGAAGATCAGATGGCGCACGACAAAATCTATATGGCTCTTCAACTCAGTATCGCAAACAAGTGATGTTCTTATTAAAAAATCTAAGGCGAGGGAACGTAAGTACCAAGCAATGCTCCATTGTCTAAATCATGGCTCTGGTTTTATTTGCATACCAATTATCAAACATGTTGGAAACAATAGCTTTTCTATTCCATTTAGTACAGATTATAAATCAGGACAACTTGGTTGAAATTATGTGCTATTGTGTGGTCTTGTGTGAAAGGTTGCCGTTTAGTCACACACAAAAACATATCTGAATGCTAACTACATGCACTAGACAATTCAGCTTTCTTTCACATAATAGGACTGTGGCAGTGGGACTTTGCCTTTTGTTTTAGAAATTTATCAGGAATATACAGTCAAGTCTCTATAGGACTGTAACAGATGAACAGACGAGCTGTCCTGCTTCTGAATGTGATTTTGAAGATTATCCATTCTATATGCAAATGAACTTTGCATGAGAAGTTAATCTGAGCTTTTCTGATACACAAGTACTTATGCATACAACTTGTCTAAGACCAGAAGGAGAATATCGTCGATCTATACAACCTTGCAGTTGCAGCTATTTCATTTTCACGTCAATTTGTGTAAGTAGACTGATTCAAAGGTTTACAGCTGGTGGTTTTCAAACTAGAGCTTTTAAGAGGCCTGTCTCTACTGAAAGCCAGACCTACAGAAGGAAAAGTGCATTTGTATTGCAATCTTTATTGCCGGCTGTGTGTAAGTATCAAGTAAATTGGAAACTCATCTCTAATTAATCTAGCAAATGAACAATTCTCACAAGCAGAAATAATCTGAAAGTTAGATTGAATTGTGAAACAGCAGTATGCAAAACATACTTATGGGAACAGAACCGTGCTGAGGGCGTCGTGCGGGTCAGCGTCGCCGTTGGCTCTGCGGATGGGTATGGAAGCAGCCGTGGAGACGGGTTCCGGCGTCACGGAGATAGGAGCATGGTTTTGGCGGCGTCAATGGCTGTGGTCTTGTGGAGGAGACTTCCCGTGTGACGGCGGCGGCGTGCAGAGAGTGGAGAGGGGTGGCAGCGCGACTGCGGGAATGCGGCTACGCGAACCTTGGGTACAATCGATGGCCGGCGCCCATCCGGGGGAGAGCAGCGGCGGCGGCGCGAGTGCCAGCATCGACCGGTTTGGTCATGTGTTTTTTTCTGAGAGAAGTCATGTTTGTTACGGGATCGGTCGGTTTGGTATTTTATTTTTTCCTCAAAAATACTAATTGGGCCTATTTGGGCCAAAACTCTCTCAACCGTTCGATTGGATTATACTACTCAGTTTTTTGAGGAGTAGTAAAAGGCACCGTAAAAGTTGCCTAGAATATATGGTGGCATCTTACCTTTGCTATTTCAAACCTTACTTAATCTAAGCATTATTCTCGATCCTAGCAAGAATTAGTATTTGCAAGCCGCAACTATGAGTAGTGGAATTCCAGATCCATCAAAACCATCGGCCCCTGTCATATAACTTTGTCCTCAGAGGTAACAGGGCACTTCCACTGATATCCATAGTCGAAGGTATTCTGTATGGCACGATTTCATATTTTAGAACCAGACGACAGGGTGCTCAGATGCATATCATGAACAATCCGAACACCCGCTTCTGTGAAAAGGTTATGAGGTACATGGATAAGAAGATGGCGAAGTGTATGTCGCACACCGTCGTGTGCATAGGTAATGAGGACAGAAGGTTTGAGGTGCGGCTAGCCACCGATAAGTTTGGCTGTGGTAATGAACTGAGAACGCATGAGGTGAAGATAGGTAATGAGCAATGGCCAACCTGCGAGTGCACCTGCAACAAACCAAAGTTGCTTCACCTGCCTTGCTCTCATGTGCTTGCTGCTTGTCGGCAGCTAGGGTTGGACGCCATATCGTTCGTGTCTCCCTACTACCTGAAAGAATCTGTGGTTAATACTTGGACGGGTGAGATGTCAGGATTTCGAGTAATGGGTAATTTCAACACCGTGAACCCTGGTGAAAGGCAGTACATCCCACACCCTGCTCTAATGCGAACAAGCAGAGGCAGACGCCAGTGTAGACGCATCCGGAATGACATGGACGAATCATAAGCTGGCGGCCCAACTCGGCAGTGTTTTCTATGCAATGAATTTGGTCACAGGGATACTCATTGTCCCACTTTCGGTACAGGCGGCACACATACGCGAGGACGGGGTGCGCGAGGTCGAAGAGGTAGAGGACGCGGGTGAAACTATGTTTTATGTTGTAATATGTGGCGAACTCTGTTTGGTGTTGTAATATGTGTCGAACTATGTTTTATGTTGTAATATGTGGCGAACTATGTTTTATGTTGTAATATGTGGCGAACTATGTTTTATGTTGTAATATGTGGCGAACTATGTTTTATGTTGTAATATGTGGCGAACTATGTTTTATGTTGTAATATGCAACTGCTTATGTTAATTTTTAAATTGTTCAGAAATGGCGAGAAGATACAGGTTGCTCGATCCAGACATTGAAAAGAAGCATCGGGCTAGAATTTTGGAGGATGACCCCCACTCACTTGAGCCTTTGGTCACTCGCACACCGAATGTTAACTGGAGGATACACCCCGCTTGGGTTCCTAGGTACGATTTAATCATGAATTATATGAATTATATGAGTATTTTTGGGTTGCGATACATGATTGATCACGTTTTTGGTCATGCAGGTTGAAGTGGGCTGGGCTTTTACCTTTTGTTCGCTTGGTTGAGGGCACTGCAGACTCTACACGCCTACTATATGACCACTCATTGCTCACATGCTTGGTCGACCGTTGGAGGCCCGAGACCCACACTTTTCACTTTCGCTGGGGAGAGATGGCTCCTACTCTCCAGGACGTGTCATGCCTGTTGGGACTTCCTTTGGCTGGACAGCCCATTGGACCGCTACAGACACCGGCGGGTTGGCAACAGGATATGGCACAGCGATTCCAGGGTATTACTAGACCATTGGAGTATGAAGAACACGGGCCCAAGTTCGACTGGTTACTAGGATGTCAGGTGTGTTTGCTAACTTTTTTTCATCTGTTTGCTACACATTACTGGCTACTGGTTACTTATCGAACCATATTTCATTAATGCAGATCCAACTGTTAGGCTATCCAGAGACTCAGTTGACAGAGGCACAAATCACTCGGTCCTTGGAGGCATACATACTTTGGCTACTCGGTAAGGTGATGTTCACCGAGAACCATGTCACCACTATCACCGCTCGCTACATCCCTATCGCATTGGAGATCGCCAATGCAACTAGCGCTGACATGATTATACAGAGGAGTTGGGGTTCTGCGGTCTTAGCGGCCACGTACCGAGGTATGTGCAGTGGTTGCCAACGGAGGGCGCCGAAGTCAGGCCTGCTTGGATGCCCACTACTGTTGCAGCTTTGGTCCTGGGAGCGGTTTCCTATCGGCCGGCCGGACGTTATGGTTGAGACGCCTTACCCTACAGCTACTTTGGGCGACCCTCTGACTGGACTGTTGGATCCAGATCCAGACCACATTGACTTGCCTACTTTCGGTTCAGTTTGGACACATCGCCAGGTATGTGCATAGTTACTTGTTACATTCATTATTTAGTTGACATAACCTATGCATGAAGCTAACAAATTATTATTCGCAGAGACGCTTTTCTCACAATCAGGTGAGGGGTTGCTACCCCGCACTGTCCGAGCAGTTTGACGTACTGCTAGCGAGTTCGGTGATGTGGGAGCCCTACGGTAATGAAGCTGTCGCTGCTAGATTCCAGAGGGATGGGGAAGCCGCACAAATGTCTTTACTATGCGCCAGGGACGAGCCGTATTGGCTCACAAAATCGAAGATCATCTTCGACATGCAGGCAGAGGAGATGAGCCTACATAGAGTAATGAGGCAGTTTGGTCTTCGCCAGCTGGCTGATCCTCGTCCTACGGAGAGCGCCATTCCTTCAGTCGTACACACGTATGTTTCATTTACACATTACTTCCATATTAACATGATTTATTGACATGACACTAACCATGTTAAATGTTAGGTTGTCGAGGAAGGGAAGTAGCAAGACCGCCACGGGTTGGCTACACAGGGTTGGGGTGTACGTTCAAGAGTGGGACACCGCTACAACCCGAGTCTGGGACTCGAACGAGGCATTTGACATGGAAGAGTTCAACAGGTACTTGGATAGCTACATGAGCGCCACACGACTACGCATCACGCAGCAATCTCACCCAGAGGAGATGCCGGGCGCTGCTACTTGGGATAGTTATCCGAGCCAGTCGACTGTGGGCAGCAGACAACACGCGGTATGTTCTTCATCTAATGCACCTATTTATTACATAGTTTTCCATCTATATATGCCGAACCTTGTGGTGTCTCTTGCAGGCACAGCTGTTAGTCGATCTTGAGACGGAGAGTGCTGAGTACAGACGCTCTCTTTCGTCCGGACCCCTACTTATTCACCGGCGGGACCAGGAGACCTGGCTGAGTCGCCTGGAGGAGAAGATACGACGTATCTACGGGGTTATCACGTGCACCCGCCCTTCGGACATTGCTCACCACCCGACACCACTGCGTCCTCCGCGGCACTCGACGCACCACCAGCAGCAGCAGCCACCCTCGCCCCTACGACAGGCTCCCCGTCCACGGCTTACACCACAGACAGCTCCGAGACCTCCTCCCCCAGACCAGGCTGGAGGTTCGACGTGGCATCAGCAGTCTTCTTTTGACTGTTGGCAGCAGCAGCAGCCACCTTTGCACGATGGAGGTTCGTCGTGGCAGCACCAGCAGCAGGAGCCTTGGGGTCACCCTCCCATGCCAAACTACGGGTTTCACCCACAGCCACAGCCACAGGGTATGTGTCTTACAAGATAAGCGTCGAGGCTCATTTCATGTCAAGTTCTTACATACTTTGTTTTTATGTGCAGGAGCATTCGGAATGCAGGGGTCTATGCCTGGCTATCAGTCGTCTGTGTCCGGATCCGCCTGGACTGATCAGGACGTTGATCATAGCACTCAGGATTTCATGACGCAGAGCAGTTGGCTGAACATTTTCCAGACTCCTGCACCTGACCCCACACAGGAGACTCAGTACGATGAGCACGGGTCGGTGATTCCTCCCCGACAGGTTCGGCCGCCCCACAGGTTCGGTTGGACAACGCCTCCTAACCCACCACCCGAGCGTCGCGGCAGACGACGTCGCTGAGACATATATTTATCTATGTATGAGACATATATTTATCTATGTATGAGACATATATTTATCTATGTATGAGACATGTCTATCTATGTATGAGACATCTACCTATATATGAGACAGCATTCTATCATTTCACGATTTTTATTGCAACACAGTTCAACATAACTTGCAACACAGTTCAACATAACTTGCGGTACATAAATAAGAGTCCTATCAATCCCTAGCATGATGCCTTTCCCTTTCCCTTCGATGATGCCTCGCCCTTTCCCTTGGACGATCCCTCGCACTTGCTCTTCTTGGCCTGCTCTTTCTTCTTCTCCTGCCTCTTGTCCCACTCAGCTCTCGCCTTGCTTCCAACGGGTGGCGGCATGAAGATATCATCCTCATCTTCGCTCTCTTCTATGCAGGCCCTACGTGCCACAGCCTTCTTCGTCATGTCAGCTTGACTCTTCTTGGCCTGCTCTTTCTTCTTCTCCTGCCTCTTGTCCCACTCAGCTCTTGCCTTGCTTCCAACCGGTGGCGGCATGAAGATATCATCCTCATCTTCGCTATCTTCTATCCAGAACCAAGGTGTATTAGCCACCTCCATCATGCGAGCTTCACTCTTGAAGGTGAGCTTGTCCCACCTTGCCTTGATCCTGAGAAGCTCTGCTCGTACCTGATTTGGGGTCTTCAGTTTCCACCCTCTTAGATAAAGTGACTTACCAAGTGTAACGAGAGCATCATGGTTCGATACCAACGTATCCCAGTCGGCTGGTGTATCGCCTATCTCAACAGTTCTGGCTATGAAGAAAAGCCCAATGGACATATCTACAGGCCAGGGAGAAGCGTCGGTCATAGTGGAGAGGAGGGGAGGAAAATGCGAGAGCCAGAGGAGAGGAGGGAAATGAGAGAGTAAGAGGAGGAAGAGAAGAACTGGTAAAGGATACATCTCGTTGCCCGGATTTATAGAGGCACCGAAGCGAATAGGCGGGAAAAAAAGGCGGGAAGTAGTGGCGGGAAAAAAAGGGCGGGAAGTAGTGGCGGGAACAAAGGGAGGGAAGTAGTGGCGGGAACAAAGGGAGGGAAGTACTGGCGGAAAGGATTGGCGACAAAATCGGCGCGAAGGATTGGCGACAAAATCGGCGCGAAGGATTGGCGACAAAATCGGCGCGGCGGAAGATTAGGGTTGCATTGATCATGCAGGAATTTGCTAGGGGCAGGACGATTAGGCAATCGGTCTAGGCCTGGCCGACTGGGCCAATCGGCCAGGGGCAAGCCGACTGGGCCAATCGGCCAGGCCCTGGCCGATTGCATGTGTGGGGCAGGGCCGACTGCATGGTGCCACATGCAGTCGGCCAGGGCCTGGCCGATTGGCCCAGTCGGCTTGCCCCTGGCCGACAAAGCACTAGATCTGGAATTTCGAAAAAACGCATAATAGAACTGAAATTAAATAATTAATTCGTATTATTTAAAAAAAATTCGCCTTCACTTGCGTGTTTCTAGGAGAGAGATAGAGGCTGACCACATCGGAGTCATGCTACTTGCTGCAGCCGGTTTTGATCCACGCGCAGCCCCTGGTGTCTACCAGAAGCTGGGGAGAGACTCGCCATGGAATGATTACATCGGCTCGCACCCTTCAGAAAAGACAAGATCACGGCTTTTATCGCAAGACGGGATCATGAACAAGGCGTTGAAACTGTACCACACACAAGTTTGCACCAGGGAATGACCCTGACTGACATTTTCCTTGTGACCGTGGAAAGTTCTTGGAGACTCTTATTCAGTAACTTTCTAAACGAATTTTAAAGATTTGAACCCTTTAGACGATTTTTTACCAAGATACTTGTGGTTTGTTGGATGCTTGGTCTTGGTACGACAATAATAAAGTAGTGTTGACTTTGCACGAATCTCCAAAAAATGTGCGGGAAATCCGTTCTCTGCCGTTGGTCCAATTTTCCTAGGACGAGATGGGCAGAAAGCTACAAGCTACCTCGTCTTTCACAAGACACCTCCATCGCCTCCACAAAAGTACATCCATTGAAGAAACAAAAAGTAAAACACACATGGAACATAGATTCAAACGAAGGAAAAACTAGGCATAGACAGCTAAATAAGAGTCTCCACGAACCTGCCGTTGAAATAAAACGTCAGTTCACGCCGTCCCCGACATGTACTTGCTTGTAGTACGATTCTAATGCGTCCTCCATGGCATTGGCCTCTGACAAGAGGCGAGCTCTTTTCTTAAATGAAGGATGAGAGCCGAAGTAATCTTTCCATGCCGAGTCTCCTTCGATCTCTCCGAGCTTCTGGTATAACCTTGGGGCTACACGTGGATCATAACCGGCGGTGGCCAGTAGCATCATCCCGATGAGGTCAGCCTCCATCTCTCTCCTACAATATGTATACGTAGAAAGATAGAATCTAACATGAAACGATTGCACACGTGGATAACGGAGGGAGTTCTTATAAGATAATAATTACTGTGATATAAATCATAAATAAGATATACTCCCTCCATTTTATAATATAAGATGTTTTAGCTTAGTGAAAGGATTGTATCTAGACCTGTTTTAGTGTGTATAGGTTCGTAGCTTTTTTAATGAACCTTCACACTAAAAGAGGTCTAGATATACTTCTTTCATAAAATTAAAACATCTTATATTATAAAACAGAGAGAGTATTTCACACGAGCAATGCCTAATTAAGATGGGGCAAAGGGGTCCACATAGCAGAATCCTTAACGAGGTGCATCCGTACATGAAATGCGAAGGTGAATTAACATACCTTCGTGAGAAGGGCAACAGTTTGCGAAGGGTCGGAATTAACAGCGCTACCTTGGTGAACTCCGTGAAATGCCTTGCAACAATGTGCCCGACCTACGGAATGATCTGAAATCACCATTGCTCACAAATAGGACGCACCTAATTAACGCGTCGATCCAATAATGAAAAACCTACGTACAATACTTACCTCGTGCGCAATAATGGCGGCAATCTCAGCATCGGTGTTGAAATCCTTGAGGCATCCGGTGTGGACTACAATCTTGCCGCCGGGCAAGGCGTATGCTTGGTGAAGATCATTTCCGATGACGATCACTTCCCAATCGAGGTGGTGAAGATGTCCCGTCTGCGGCGGCGGCGCCGCCTTCCCCTTCTTGCTGACCCACACCACGTCGGAGCCCATGGCATTGTCATTGGTCGGGAAGGCATGGTGGACTGCACGGATGATATCGGCGGCGATGAGACGGACGCGGACGGTGTCAGCGTCACAATCATCGAGAATCTTGTCGCCGAGATTCTCCTTTACTACGTGGTTGAAGCAAAATTCGGCAAACTTCCGGTCATTGGATGGGGAGAGGATGACCAGGTGGGCGCGGCAGGTGTATGGCACGGTCTCCTTGTGGCTGAGCGCGGCGACGGTGGCGACCGCCGCGGCGCACGCCGCCACGGAGAACTTCCACGCCTTGCGATACCACCGGCGGGCCCAATGGACCGGCGGCGGCGGCGGGATGCGCGGAGTAGAGGGATGTAGAGGCGGCCGACGATGATGGAGGAAGAATAGCCCTCGGACGGAGTTGTGGAGTTGGAGGAGCAGCCGGGCCCGGGAGAAGGAGGCGGAGCGCGAGTTTGTGGAGCAGTACTTCATTTGTTGCGCCATGGCGGCGGCGGCGAGGCGATGATGATGGATCGTAAAAGCAGGATGGATCGATCGATCGATATATCCGCTGCTGCGTGCTTTGCTCCTCCTCCAGGCGCGTTTGGTGCTGGATCTGTTAGGCTGCTGTTTGGCTGCGCGCGCGCGGACGGAGGTTAGTTAGTTTCCTGGTGTAGGTTAGTTAGATTCTGTACTGGTGCTACGTACGTACGGCCGGCGACACTGAGCTAGCTCAGGTTTGAGGAGCGGCGCCATGGCATGCATGGTAGCGGAGGCGGCGCCACCATCGCCATTGCTCTTTTTGTCATTGCTCTTCTTTGCCTGTGCTTTCACTACAAGAAAAAACGAAGGTGTCGACGGCCAGTCGTCGGCGTAGCTACCTTTTCTGGCCAGCTGACCAGCTTGGCCGTCGGCGTAGGGACGGCCGTAGGCGTAGGTGACGGTGCCGAGGGTAGCCGTCGGCGTAGCGTGGCCGTCGGCAAAAGTACAGAGGGCTGTGCTGACGGTGGCCCTCGTCATAGGTACAACCCTCGGCGTAGCCCTAGTTTAGACACGACGATGAAAACTGCGTTAGACAGATAGACTGTGCCGAAGGCCTGGCCGTCGGCACAGCTCTTTGAAAATTTTTGTTTGGTATGTGCCGACGGCGTAGGCATCCAGATTTTTCCTTTTATCTCATTATTTTTTGAAAAATCATAACTAAATCATTTTAGTTCAGAAAAATACAAATAATATATCAAAATTTGCAGAAAAATAAGACCTATCTATGTACACTCAAATATTACGCATTTATAAAAAATAAGTGAAACATAAAACATTATATATAGTTTAAAACGGACATTATAAATTCAAAAACGATCCAAACAACGTGAAACCTTCGCGTGGTGTCATATTATGTGACATAGTTAGAAGAAAAAATATCAAACTTGGTATATTGATTATGTCTCAAAAAACCTTAAAAAATGATCTATCTCGTTCGAGGTTTCTTGGCTTTCGGGTCAAATAACCAAAGTTATGGCTAAAATAAAGGCATAGTTTGTGATAATGTGTCCATATTGTGCATAAGTGTGCATCATGGGATGACGAACAATGTTTCAGGAGGAAGTTTTTATTTTCGTCGTACCAAAAAGACGTTTTTCATTTTCCGAGTGGGTTTTTTGAAGCAACCACCAAATGGCTAATTCAAAATACTATTGTCCCATTTTTCAAAAATACTAGACCACCTTACATGGATAATGTCATAACAGGGGGATCTCAAACATTTCCGTCTATCCCTGATGAAAAAGACAAATTCCTGCCGAATCGGTAGGAACTGGGTCAGATATGAACTACAGGTACATGATTGGATGCTCATGATTTTTTACAAAAATCATTTTTAGGTTCAAAATATGTTGTTTCATCATAGATCCACTTCATGTTTAGCGAGTCTCAGCCCCGAGCTAAGAATCTTCATGCCCACCCTTCGACAAAGTATAACGATGGTTTAAAACGGGCATTATAAATTCAAAAACGATCCAAACAACATGAAACCTTCGCGTGGTGTCATATTATGTGACATAGTTAGAAGGAAAAATATCAAACTTGGTATATTGATTATATCTCAAAAAACCTTCACAAAATGACCAATCTCGTTCGAGGTTTCTTAACTTTTGGGTCAAATGACCAATGTTATGGCTAGAATGAAGGCATAGTTTGTCATAATGTGTCCATATTATACATAAGTCTGCATCATGGGATGGCGAACAATGATTCAGGAGGAAGTTTTCCTTTTCGTCGCACCAAAAAATCGTTTTCCATTTTGCGAGTGCAAAAAACGGATGGTTTTGTGAAGCAACCACCAAATGGCTATATGCTTGTTGATTAATATATGATCATGGTTTCCTGATCATGAACATGGAGATGTTATTAACAACAAGATCATATCGTTAGGAGAATGATATGGTGGACATACTCCTATAGATAAGCGTAGCATAAAGATCAAGTCATTTCATTAGTTCAATTGCTATATGCTTTCTGATACATAGTAACCTAATTCCTTCGACCATGAGATCATGCATATCACCTTTACCGGATGGATGCTTTGATGACATCAAACACCACACCGTAACTGGGTGGTTATAAAAGTGGCATTGAGTGTTCGGAAAGTATTGGTTGAGACACATGGATCAAGAGTGGGATTTGTCCATCCACATGACGGATAGATATACTCTGGGCCCTCTCGGTGGAATGTCATCCAATTAGCTTGCAAGCATGTGACTGGCTCACAAGGGATCACATATCACGGGAACGAGAAAAGAGTACTTATCGGTAACGAGGTTGAACTAGGTATGCAGAGATACCGACGATCATAACCTCGGATAAGTAACATATCGTGAGACAAAGGGAAATTGGTATCGTATGTAAGTGGTTCATTCGATCGCAAAGTAATCGTAGAAATATGTGGGAGCCATATGAATTTCCAGATTCCTCTATTGGTTATTGTTCGGAGAAGTGTCTCGATCATGTCCGCATAATTCACGAACCGTAGGGAGACACACTTAAGGATTCGACGTTGTTTGAGTAGTTATGGTAATATGAGAAAGAGACCGAATGTTGTTCGGAGTCTCGGATGGGATCCGGGATATCACGAGGAGATCCGGAATGGTCCGGAGAATAAGATTCATATAAGGAAAGTCTCGTTTCGGAGTTGCGGAATGATTCCGGTGATTTCGTCGGGAACATTCTAGAAGGTTCCGGAATGTCCGGCACTCCGGGGGGGAAGGGTACATGAATGTGTTATATCAAGTTGGTATGATTGCATCATGTACTAAGTGTCATCGCTGTACCAAATAGAGGATTTATTCAAATCCTAGTTTGAAAAGTCAAACGGCTAGTTTGAAAAGTCAAACGGCTAGTTTTGGTAAAGAGGAGAAGGAGGTTTATGTAAAACCGAGTTGGGGAGGGAGTCCTCCTCCCAAACCGGCGCACCACCTCTAGGCCGAGTTGGGGAGGGACTCCCCTCCCCTTGGCCGCACCTCCCACCTATAAAGGGAGGGGCAGGGCTGCCCCTCCAAGATACACAAGTTCCTATCTATTTCTCCCGGTTTAGAGCCGTTTTGGTTTAGAGCTTCTAATTGCTTTAGCCATCGGTTTAGAGCCTTCTAATTGGTTTAGAGCCTTCTAATTGGTGTGTCTAATTACTAGATCACTAATAGCCTCTAAATAGCCTCTCTCATAATCCACCATACTCGCACCGGCTTAAGGCGAAGCCCTGCGGGATCTCCCCTCTACTTCTGGCACCACGCCGTTGTGCTGCCGGAATCGCGAGGAGAGTGCTACAACCTCCGCTGCCTGCTGGAACAAGGGAGAGGAAGGTCTTCGTCGAGTACCGAACGTGTGACCGACTGCGGGAGCGCTGCCAGAACGTGGCGCCGGAAGGATCGTCTACGCGATCTTGAGATCGGAAAGAGTACGACTACATCACCCACGAGAATCTGCTCTCGTTAACCGCTTTGGAATCTTCGAGGGTAAGTTATTCCATCGACTCGTTGCTACAATCTAGTAGATAGATCTTGGCTTGTTTGTTTGTATGCGATAGAAAATTTTTGTTTTCCTTGCTACGAACCCCTACAGTGGTATCAGAGCCGTGTCTATATGTAGATCTGTTGCACGAGTAAAACACAATGGTCATTGTGGGCGTTGATGCTTTTATTGTCGATTGCTTCTTGTGTACTTTGCATCTTGCGGTATGTTGGGATGAAGCGGCCCGGGCTAACCTTACATGACATCGTTCATGAGACTTGCTCCACGCTTGACATGCAACTTGTATTGCATAAGTGGCTTTGCGGGTGCCTGTTTCTCCTAGCATAGTAAAGATCCAATACACAACGGGTGATTAACAATACTTGTGTCAACGTTGTGGTTCATGTTCGTAAGTTAGAACGACACTTATTGAAAGCCCCAAACCACGTAAAACATGCAAAGAAAGTAGAGGCGTCTAACTTTGTTTTGCAGGGGTGTGCAGTGATGTGATATGGCCATGATTGTGATTATATATGATGTATGCAATGTTCCTTATTGTAAGTCGGCAACCGGCAGGAGCCATATGGTTGTCTTTAATTTCTGTTAAGACCCGTGTGTCTATTCAAAGTAGTTGTAATAGTTGAAGCCGGTGGATGACAACCATGGAGCAGCGTCATTGACCTTGATGCAATGTCGGTGATGATGGAGATCATGTTCGTGCTAGAAGATGGAGATCGGAAGCACAAAGAAGAAAGGCCATATCATATCACATATTATGAATTGCATGTGATGTTAATCCTTTATGCATCTTGTATTGCTTAGTAGACGACGGTAGCATTATAAGATGATCCCTCATGCACATGAATTTCAAGTCATAAAGTGTTCACCCTTAGTTAGCACCGTTGCTAAAGCTTGTTGTTTCGAAGCACCACGTGATGATCGGGTGTGTTAGATTCCGCAAGTGTATACAACGTGGGCAAGCCAGATTTGCTCATGCGGAAGCTAAGGTTTGATCTTGACGAGCCTAGCATGTACAGACATGGTCTCAGGAACACGGATCACCGAAAGGTAAAGCATGAGTCATATAGGAGATATGATGAACATGTTGATTGTTCGCCATTGAAGCTATGTCAACTCTCGTGATGATCGGTTTTGATGTGGTGGATTTGGTTCGTGTGATCACTAAAACAATGTGAGGGATATTGTTTTGAGTGGGAGTTCACCTAGATTAATTTAATTATTAATTAGAACTCAATTTATCATAAACTAAATCAAAGTGAATTTGCATAGTTGTTGTAGTCATTGGCATCCGTTTACCACCTTGCGCTTAGTTATAATTGAGATGATAGAACTATAGAATTCTGGTTAGTTACTTTACGAACTGGTATCGTATTGTTTTTGAAGTGTTAATCTAAAGTTTAAAAGTCCTATTGCAAACTTTCAGTAAGTTCCGGTTACTCCATGAAGTTTAATAATTGGTATTAAAATCAAGAGTAACAATTCCAATGTTAGTATATAAGTATCATGTTTGTCTCCATGATTCTTGATATTCAAAGGATTCTCCTAATATCAAGGTTATCTAAGGATCTGAAAGAGTTGTTTCAGAAACCATGATGTGTGGAAGATATTGTGATATCTGAAACGAAGTTTTGGTTGCAACATGATAGAGTATAATATGACAAAAGTCATGTTCTCATATTTGATGAGAATTTGCAAAAGGTTGGAGACACTAGTTGTCCTAATCCTCCAAAAGGTTTTGGAGAGCAACATTATACTCGTGATTCACCGTTACAAGCTAAAAGTAACTTGATCATGGATAAATCCATGATAAGGGTGAATATTTGATGTAGGTAAAATGTTTACTACACCAAGAGATTACTAAAGAAAGGAATTTGAAAGAACACCAAACATTTGATGATGGTGATCTACTTCAAAGTACAAGTCCAAAGACATTGGTATTTAACTATACACGCTTTGGACTATGTGTCATATGTATGACTCCACTATTGATATTGATAGATTCTTTCAAACAGAAAAGGAAATACTGAAAGAGAATCTCATAAATATATGGCAGAAAAGAAAAGACTAGAATTGTTCAGTTTAAGTATATAGATGATATACATGTTATGGCTATATTCTTTGCTTATTAAACAATGTGGTTCTTAAGTATTTGATACTGAATTTGTTGGTATGAATCGTCATAAAACAACAGAATTCATGAACTACAGTGGCCTAAGTAATTAGCAAAAGAATATGTGATGATGTTCATCGAGAACAAATAAAGGGTTATTGTGTTAAACATCAAAGCTTGCCTTCAAGATTTGTTTTATCAGGTGTTATGAGAACAAAAGGGTTGTTCAAATAATTGCCGTAATCCATAAAAGATGGATGATTCACAAATCTCGTTGGAAAAATCACATCCATAAAACTAGTGCTAAAAATGTCGAAAGACAAATTGATTGAAAGATCACATAGGAAGTGACATCGCCGTTTAAATTATATTGGAAAGAAAACATGAAGAAACTCCATATGTATGGAATTTTGGAGTCTTTTGATTTTGATCAAAAGACGCTTGTGAAACTTTCCTAGAGATAATTAAAACTTCGTTCATAGGCCAAAAGGGAACGAAAGACTAGCTTATTGGAACTTGTACATATTGTTGTACGGAGTCCATTATGTGTAGTCGAGAGCGATGGATTTCAACTTCATATGCTTTCTCCGAAAATTTGAGGGAATATATGAATATTTACTTAATAAGGATGAAGTATGAAACATTTGAAAAGTTCAAAGTCTTTCAACATGAAGTGCAAAATCATTGTAACAAGAATATAAATAGTTTATGATAAGATCATAAAGGAAGATATTTGAGTTACAAAGTTTAGCATAATACCTAAGATTTATGGAATCGTTCCGTGGATTTGCGTTTCCCGAAACACCATAAGAGTATGGAGCGTTCGAGATATGTAATTAAACCTTGTTTGACATGGTAAGATCGAAGGTGTAATTCATAAAACTGCCATTGTATTTTAAAGATTAAAAGCTTTAGAGATTACCGTTTTTTCCACTGAAAAGAGCTCCATCATAATCCGTTGAAATGACACCATATGTTATGGTTTGGGATAAAATCCAAGTAGTCCTTTCTTAAACATTGGTATGCTATACATAAGAAAGATGTTTGCAACCAAAGTCGGAAGAACCTGTCTTTGTATGTTATTTCGAATAACTGTTAAGTATTCCTCCATAACACTAGAGACAAAAGTGTTTGTCACTTAGAACGTCAAGTTTCTTTGGGAAGGAATTTTTCGTGAAAAGTTAAGTGGGAGGACAATAGAACTTTGATAAGGTTAAAGGAACCTTAGCTATATGATCAAAGTTGCGCAGCGCCGAAAAGTGTTCCGGAGGCAGCAACAATGCTCATGGCTTACGTGCCTCAAAGGTTGTGGTTACAATAGTCAAAGTTTCTATTGAAACAAGTAGGTCGGGTAAACAATCAAATACCAAGATTTGAGGGTTGAATCATTATTTGAGAATAATGAACCGACTACATGCAAAGAAGCGATGATGGGCCCTGACTCCGTCAAATGGCTTGAAGCCATAAAATCCGTGATAGTTCCATATACGAGAAATCAAGTTTTGAACTTGAAGGACCCTCGAGAAAGGTGTAAGACCTTACAGTTGTGTTTGGATCTATAAATAAATAGACATGGATGTTGCACATCTATGAAATGGTCGACATGTTGGGAAAGAGTTCACAACGATGTTCAAAGGGTTGACTATGACAAGATTTGATCTTTCATAGCGATATTTAGTCTAGATGGATAAATGTAGCAACCACTACATATAATTTTGTTGTATGGTAGTTGAATAAACAAAACAAGTTCTTCTAATAGAATTGTTACCTAGGACGTGTGCATGACACGGTCCATAGGGTTTTGTTCAATCAAAGGATGCTAAAAGCATATGCAAACTTCAATGGTTGAAGTGAGCATTGCGGAGTTGGAATCTTCACTATGATGAAACTGTTAAAGGAGTTTAAAAGTTCATTAGAGACAATGAATATGCTTGCATTTGCAAGAAATTAAGTGGGAGCGCTAAGACATGTTTCTAATACATTATGTGAAAGACATATTGTTGATTGGAAATAATGTATCTTTTATTAACACATATTAAGAATTTCATCCCGATGAAAGACTTAGGCAAAACCCAAATATTTGGCATCAATAGACGCTAATATGGTTGTGCCAGAAGTACATAGACGAGATATTGAATGAGTTCAATATAGAAACTACAAGAAAAGGTTCTTGTCGCACAGAAAGGATTGAAAGAGTTCAATGTTGATGATATATTCAAGTGTATTGACATTTGGTAAAGTGAAACAAATAATCAAGTATAGATTGATACTTGATGTATGAAATCACAAAGAGTATTTATATCAATCATACTGTGATATGTACAAATCCAGATATGTCCTATGCTCTAAATGTTGTGAGCATATACCAGAATGATTCGTAAGATGATCATTGGACAATAGTAAGGATATTCTTATGATCTTTTGGAAGAACTAAGAGTATATTATTTGTAGAAGTGACAAATAGATGGTTAGTTCATTGTAAAAGTACTACATTGATACTAGTTTTGTCACAAAGTACAAATTAAGTTTATCTCAATCTAAACTAAGGGTGGCACAATATAATGGAAAGTGAGTTCCATAATGGATTTGGATGAATTCCAAAGTTAAGACATTGTGACAGATACTACAACAAAAGGCTAAGTATATGACTGCTATTTTAGCAGCAAAAAAGGGCATTTGTGTCAAGTAGTTTGTTATCGAACTAGGTGTAGTTCACAGTGGGATAATACTATGAAGATATATTGTGCGACAATATTATCAACATGTTTTAACCCTAAAGAACTAAAGGTCTCACCAAAGGACCAAATTTATACAAAGCCATCTCATTAGAGAATGAGTGATGCGTAGAGACGCAAATACATGCAATTACACACGGACCTGGAAGTGTCAGATCCGGAGATCAGTTGACCACTAGCAAACGTGTACTTACAACACCGGAAAGCCATAGGTGTTGAATACACAAAGGTTTGAAACTAGATTATTGACTCTAGTGCAAGTGGGAGACTGTTGGAGATATGCCCAAGAGGCAATAATAAAGTGGGTTATTATCATATCTTCATACTTATGATAAATGTTTACATACCATGCTATAATTGTATTAACCGGAAACATTAATACTTGTGTGATTTGTAAACTAAAATAAGAGTCCCTAGTAAAGCCTCTTGTTAAACTAGCTTGTTGATTAATATATGATCATGGTTTCCTGATCATGAACATGGAGATGTTATTAACAACAAGATCATATCGTTAGGAGAATGATATGGTGGACATACTCCTATAGATAAGCGTAGCATAAAGATCAAGTCATTTCATTAGTTCAATTGCTATATGCTTTCTGATACATAGTAACCTAATTCCTTCGACCATGAGATCATGCATATCACCTTTACCGGATGGATGCTTTGATGACATCAAACACCACACCGTAACTGGGTGGTTATAAAAGTGGCATTGAGTGTTCGGAAAGTATTGGTTGAGACACATGGATCAAGAGTGGGATTTGTCCATCCACATGACGGATAGATATACTCTGGGCCCTCTCGGTGGAATGTCATCCAATTAGCTTGCAAGCATGTGACTGGCTCACAAGGGATCACATATCACGGGAACGAGAAAAGAGTACTTATCGGTAACGAGGTTGAACTAGGTATGCAGAGATACCGACGATCATAACCTCGGATAAGTAACATATCGTGAGACAAAGGGAAATTGGTATCGTATGTAAGTGGTTCATTCGATCGCAAAGTAATCGTAGAAATATGTGGGAGCCATATGAATTTCCAGATTCCTCTATTGGTTATTGTTCGGAGAAGTGTCTCGATCATGTCCGCATAATTCACGAACCGTAGGGAGACACACTTAAGGATTCGACGTTGTTTGAGTAGTTATGGTAATATGAGAAAGAGACCGAATGTTGTTCGGAGTCTCGGATGGGATCCGGGATATCACGAGGAGATCCGGAATGGTCCGGAGAATAAGATTCATATAAGGAAAGTCTCGTTTCGGAGTTACGGAATGATTCCGGTGATTTCGTCGGGAACATTCTAGAAGGTTCCGGAATGTCCGGCACTCCGGGGGGGAAGGGTACATGAATGTGTTATATCAAGTTGGTATGATTGCATCATGTACTAAGTGTCATCGCTGTACCAAATAGAGGATTTATTCAAATCCTAGTTTGAAAAGTCAAACGGCTAGTTTGAAAAGTCAAACGGCTAGTTTTGGTAAAGAGGAGAAGGAGGTTTATGTAAAACCGAGTTGGGGAGGGAGTCCTCCTCCCAAACCGGCGCACCACCTCTAGGCCGAGTTGGGGAGGGACTCCCCTCCCCTTGGCCGCACCTCCCACCTATAAAGGGAGGGGCAGGGCTGCCCCTCCAAGATACACAAGTTCCTATCTATTTCTCCGGTTTAGAGCCGTTTTGGTTTAGAGCTTCTAATTGCTTTAGCCATCGGTTTAGAGCCTTCTAATTGGTTTAGAGCCTTCTAATTGGTGTGTCTAATTACTAGATCACTAATAGCCTCTAAATAGCCTCTCTCATAATCCACCATACTCGCACCGGCTTAAGGCGAAGCCCTGCGGGATCTCCCCTCTACTTCTGGCACCACGCCGTTGTGCTGCCGGAATCGCGAGGAGAGTGCTACAACCTCCGCTGCCTGCTGGAACAAGGGAGAGGAAGGTCTTCGTCGAGTACCGAACGTGTGACCGACTGCGGGAGCGCTGCCAGAACGTGGCGCCGGAAGGATCGTCTACGCGATCTTGAGATCGGAAAGAGTACGACTACATCACCCACGAGAATCTGCTCTCGTTAACCGCTTTGGAATCTTCGAGGGTAAGTTATTCCATCGACTCGTTGCTACAATCTAGTAGATAGATCTTGGCTTGTTTGTTTGTATGCGATAGAAAATTTTTGTTTTCCTTGCTACGAACCCCTACAAATGCTACCGTCACATTTTTCAAAAATACTAGACCACCTTACATGGATAATTTCATAACAGAGGTATCTCAAACATTTCCGTCTATCCCTGGTGAAAAAGACAAATTCCTGCCGAATTGGTAGGAAGTGGGTCAGATATGAACTACAGGTACATGATTGGATGCTCATGATTTTTTACAAAAATCATTTTTAGGTTCAAAATATGTTGTTTCATCATAGATCCACTTCAAGTTTAGCGACTCTCAGCCCCAAGCTAAGAATCTTCATGTCCGCCCTTCGACAAAGTTTAACGATAGTTTAAAACTTGCATCATAAATTCAAAAACGATCCAAAGAACATGAAACCTTCGCGTGGTGTCATATTATATGACATAGTTAGAAGGAAAAATATCAAACTTGGTATATTGATTATGTCTCAAAAGAACCTTCACAAAATGACCTATCTCGTTCGAGGTTTCTTGACTTTCAGGTCAAATGACCAATGTTATGGCTAGAATGAAGGCATAGTTTGTGATAATGTGTCCATATTATGCATAAGTATGCATCATGGGATGACGAACATTGTTTCAGGAGGAATTTTTTTTCGTCGCACCAAAAAGCCGTTTTCCATTTACCGAGTGCAAAAAACTGACGGTTTTGTGATGCAACCACCAAATGGCTAATTCAAAATGCTACCGTCACATTTTTCAAAAATACTAGACCAACTTACATGAATAATTTCATAACACGGGGTTAAAAATTTCCGTCTATCCCTGGTGAAAAAGACAAATTCCTGCCGAATCGGTAGGAAGTGGGTCAGATATGAACTACAGGTACATGATCGGATGCTCATGATTTTTTACAAAAATCATTTTTAGGTTCAAAATATGTTGTTTCATCATAGATCCACTTCAAGTTTAGCGAGTCTCAGCCCCGAGCTAAGAATCATCATTTCCGCCCTTCGACAAAGTTTAACGATGGTTTTAAACGGGCATCATAAATTCAAAAAGATCCAAACAACGTGAAACCTTCGCGTGGTGTCATATTATGTGACATAGTTAGAAGGAAAACATCAAACTTGATATATTGATTATGTCTCAAAAAACCTTCACAAAATGACCTATCTCGTTCGATGTTTCTTGACTTTCGGGTCAAATGACCAATGTTATGGCTAGAATAAAGGCATAGTTTGTGATAATGTGTCCATATTATGCATAAGTATGCATCATGGAATGGCGAACAATGTTTCAGGAGGAAGTTTTCTTTTTCGTCGCACCAAAAAGCCGTTTTCTATTTACCGAGTGCAAAAAACTGACGGTTTTGTGAAGCAACCACCAAATGGCTAATTCAAAATGCTACCGTCATATTTTCAAAAATACTAGACCACCTTATATGGATAATTTCATAACACGGGGATCTTAAACATTTCCGTCTATCCCTAGTGAAAAAGACAAATTCCTGCTGAATTGGTAGGAAGTGGGTCAGATATGAACTACAGGTACATGATCGGATGCTCGTGATTTTTTACAAAAATCATTTTTAGGTTCAAAATATGTTGTTTTCATCATAGATCCACTTCAAGTTTAGCGAGTCTCAGCCCCGAGCTAAGAATTTTCATGTCCGTCCTTCGAAAAAGTTTAACGATGGTTTAAAACGGACATCATAAATTCAAAACGATCGAAACAACGTGAAACCTTCGCGTGGTGTCATTTATGTGAGACATGTTAGAAGAAAAAATATCAATTTGGTATATTAATTATGGTTTCATGGAAACTAAGCTTCACAAAATGACCTATCTCGTTCGATGTTTCTTGACTTTCACAGGTCAAATACAATGTTATGACTAGAATGAAGGCATAGATTGTGATAATGTGTCCATATTATGCATAAGTGGTATGCAGGATTGTACTTTGTTAATACGAGAGGACTTTCTCAACAAGTATGCTGAAGAGATGGTCAACTACTGCGCAACTGCTTCAAACAATAGTCTACAAGATGCATTGGCTTCAGTGGTCCACTTTGTGAATGAGAAGGAACAAAAAAATTACAATTAGAGACCAAACTTGACTCTGTATGTGCATAACAGTTCGATTACAGGGAGAAGCAACGTAGCTGACTAATCACAAGGCAAGATACTTAAGAAGAAAATTGTTAATATAGGGAATACTATTCACTTTTTTGGTTAATGACGGTCTTCTATGTAGTTCGAATAATAATTCTGTATAGACAGACATAATTGAAATATTTGTATGAAAGTGTAAATCCATGAGAGAAATGAGAGCACTTGCTGCTTGACTCTTTGCCACTTTTCGTATGAAATAGCATGGTATAAAGTTGAAGGGAGTGCTGACTCTCATGCTTCCTTGCTTTGTTATTCACTCACGTAGCACTATGTGTGCTCCTCAATTGTTTGTAAATTGTACTAGCTTGCTAAGCTGTGGCAAACCAGCCCCCGTATGCTACAAGCCTCCAAGAGACAATTGATTATTGGAGATCACCACCGAAATATCCACAGCGTGGGTGGGTGAGATGACAACATTTGCTTAAGATAGTGTCAACCGTCCCACCGCAGTTGATGAGACAATTGATTATTGGAGATCACCACAGAGAAAAAAACCAATTCCTAATGGGCCACTGCTAGATGCTATTTGCACTCTGTTATTTATTCATGTAACGTGCAAATGACCGGTAGTAGTACCGACGATGACAGATGCATCCATAGAAATAGTACATGATTTGAGAAAACACCAGGCATTGGCAACCATAATTTGGTGTCAAAGTAAGTCAATCTGGAGGTGGATTACATTTAGACTTCACTTGACAGGTACATACTATTACATAGATGACATACTACTCCACAGTTAACATATTAGATGATTTCCGAAAGACAGCTGCAGTAGATGTATTCATAGAGCCGACACGCATCATCCAGTAATAAGCTCCTTATGCTTCAAACTGCCTGTGCACAAACCCATCTTACATTAAATTAATTCAGCAGTATGAAGGAAATTGTGGCTCAATATTTTAGCCAGAACATTTTAACACTACTAGGAAAATAGTAGTAGAAAGTGATAAGATAGTGCGAAGATGAAGATCTGAATGAATACAGTAGCAACCTGAAATACAAAATAATACTGTGCCCTCAGATTTTTTTAGATGAAAACATGAGAGCTAATCAAGTTTGGACAAGGGAAATAAGAAGATCAGATGGCGCACGACAAAATCTATATGGCTCTTCAACTCAGTATCGCAAACAAGTGATGTTCTTATTAAAAAATCTAAGGCGAGGGAACGTAAGTACCAAGCAATGCTCCATTGTCTAAATCATGGCTCTGGTTTTATTTGCATACCAATTATCAAACATGTTGGAAACAATAGCTTTTCTATTCCATTTAGTACAGATTATAAATCAGGACAACTTGGTTGAAATTATGTGCTATTGTGTGGTCTTGTGTGAAAGGTTGCCGTTTAGTCACACACAAAAACATATCTGAATGCTAACTACATGCACTAGACAATTCAGCTTTCTTTCACATAATAGGACTGTGGCAGTGGGACTTTGCCTTTTGTTTTAGAAATTTATCAGGAATATACAGTCAAGTCTCTATAGGACTGTAACAGATGAACAGACGAGCTGTCCTGCTTCTGAATGTGATTTTGAAGATTATCCATTCTATATGCAAATGAACTTTGCATGAGAAGTTAATCTGAGCTTTTCTGATACACAAGTACTTATGCATACAACTTGTCTAAGACCAGAAGGAGAATATCGTCGATCTATACAACCTTGCAGTTGCAGCTATTTCATTTTCACGTCAATTTGTGTAAGTAGACTGATTCAAAGGTTTACAGCTGGTGGTTTTCAAACTAGAGCTTTTAAGAGGCCTGTCTCTACTGAAAGCCAGACCTACAGAAGGAAAAGTGCATTTGTATTGCAATCTTTATTGCCGGCTGTGTGTAAGTATCAAGTAAATTGGAAACTCATCTCTAATTAATCTAGCAAATGAACAATTCTCACAAGCAGAAATAATCTGAAAGTTAGATTGAATTGTGAAACAGCAGTATGCAAAACATACTTATGGGAACAGAACCGTGCTGAGGGCGTCGTGCGGGTCAGCGTCGCCGTTGGCTCTGCGGATGGGTATGGAAGCAGCCGTGGAGACGGGTTCCGGCGTCACGGAGATAGGAGCATGGTTTTGGCGGCGTCAATGGCTGTGGTCTTGTGGAGGAGACTTCCCGTGTGACGGCGGCGGCGTGCAGAGAGTGGAGAGGGGTGGCAGCGCGACTGCGGGAATGCGGCTACGCGAACCTTGGGTACAATCGATGGCCGGCGCCCATCCGGGGGAGAGCAGCGGCGGCGGCGCGAGTGCCAGCATCGACCGGTTTGGTCATGTGTTTTTTTCTGAGAGAAGTCATGTTTGTTACAGGATCGGTCGGTTTGGTATTTTATTTTTTCCTCAAAAATACTAATTGGGCCTATTTGGGCCAAAACTCTCTCAACCGTTCGATTGGATTATACTACTCAGTTTTTTGAGG